>JARFIW010000843.1:2400000-3020000 GCA_036346225.1 Platerodrilus igneus
AAAAATTCTTGTACATCATATTGCATAAATGAATCTAACGTTTCCCATCCAAAACTTTTGTTAGTTTTTTGTTCCAACTGGTTTATCACTGAATTGTAATTCGTGAAAAACCCTTTGTAATGCTAAAGTAACCGATTTAGTGGAGTCATTAGGTTCAGTCGGCATTTTGTAAAAAGCTCTTCTTAAATGATGTGTAAAATATAAAGTTTGCAACAGCGAATTCATATAGCAAGTTGCACCTTGATTTTTAAGTCCTACGAATCCGGTATGCTTTTTGCTATCCCATGATACACCATGAGGCGCGTCAGCTACTACATATACTTCAAAAGTAACAGTATCATTTTTAGCAAAACCCTTTTTTATGTCTAAAACTTCTTGCCATGACAAAATCGTAAAAACCCCAATTATTTTCTTTTGAGTAAAACAAGTGTTGTATTTTTCTTGAAAAAGTTTTGATGTCCGATCTAAATGGAATCAATCGTAATTCTGCAACGGCATAGCATGACCAAGAACTCGATTTACTTTCACCATTGCATTGTAAAGGAAACTTAATGAACGTTGGGCAGAACGATCTTGATTATGTGTTGTTTTGGCATTATCATAATTTTCCATGGCAAATTTCGAACAAAGCATGGAGGTGAAAGAACAGAATCTTTTATTTTGCTAAATTGTGTTATTGTAAACCTAAAAGAAGCTTCCGATCGTGCTTCATCATCGTCCATTTTATTGCCATTCATTGCTAAGGCTGTATCCAATTGAGGTCCATATACGACATCTCCAGTTTGGGACTGATTCATTTCACCATCAGTATCTCCCATATATTCCATATTTTCTAGATTTTTATTTTAGGCCATAGATATCTAAATCGGCAATAATTCTAATCTCTAATACAACTTTTACACAAAAATGAGCTCCCTAAACGACACCAGAACTATAAATCCTTGTGATGGATTTCAAAGCAATTGGATTAATAAATGAATTATGATTCAAGATGTATGTTTACATGACAAGTTGCTTTTTATTACAAAATAAAATTTTTCAATAAATTGTAGTGTATAAACAAATGTACAACAATGTTGTTAAATCGTTATTAAAAATAATACACACAGGTTTTTATTTATTGTCACTGTCTGTTGAAGAATCGTCGCCTTCGACTTGGATGAGCAATTCATTAACGGTCAAATCTAGTGCCTTTTCACGTTCGTACCATTCTATAATTAATTTTTTAACATGTTGGATACATTTTTGCCCTAAGTCTTTGGGAGACTGCTCTGAAGCTTCATTCTGCATAACGCACACTTTATCATCACCATTACCATCCCTCCCAATATGCTTATTATAGTAATTTTTGCATGAGCCCAAATCATCTCAATTGGATTAAATTCGCAAATGATCGTAGGCGAAGAACTTCATGGCCGTGACTTCTCAGAAGTTCGTCAACTTTGAAACGTTTTTGTGGCTTATGAAATTTAACTAAAGCTAACAGTTCATTTTTAAACATCTGCGGAGCGTAATGAATATTGCTTGTAGTAAGCCACTGAATTATATCTGCCTTCGTCCACGATGAAGTTGGCACTTTGACTGATAACGTTGAATGATATGGTGCATTGTCTAACACAATTAGCGAATGTTATTCTAAATTTTTTATTAACCTCTCGGTAACCCACTGAACAAATGTATCACCATTCATTTTACTATGATAGTCAGTACTATTTGATTCAGAAAGAAGCATCTTCAACGAATGATAGTAAAACTAGCAGCCAAAGGTAACGGCCGATTCTAAAAGCAGTGATTGTGAACCAGCCACACACTATAGTATAGTATACTCTAATGTACTAAGACATAACTTTTAACTACGATAACAATTGAGGAGCGCCTAATTATTGCAGTTAAAGTGAAACTGTGTCAATACAACATGATGTCGCTAAAGACACGTTAAATGATGATTTAAAGCGGCACTCATAAATTGCCACTCGAGAATGTAACTTGCATTGTACGCATTTCAACCAAGTAAAATAATGTTCCGAATGGTTCACAGTATCCATAAATATTAGAGCAACCAAATGCTGAGGCGTAGGGATACCGAAAAATATCCCGCAAATGTAGCTTGTATTGTGCGAATTTCAACCCAGTAAAATAATGTTCCAAATGGTACACAGTATCCTTAAATAATGGATCAGCCAAATGCTGAGGCGTAGAGATACCGAAAAATGTGCGAATTTCAACCAAATAAAATAATCTTCCAATTGGTACATGGTATCCATAAATAATAGACCGGACAGATGCCGAAGCGTAGGGATACCGAAAAATGGCCCGAGGATGTAGCTTCTATTGTGCGAATTTTAACCAAGTAAAATAATGTTCCAAATGGTACACAGTATCCATGAATAATAGACCTGCCAAATGCTGGGGCGTAGGGATGCCGAAAAACATCCCGAAGATGTAACTTGCGTTGTGCGAATTTTAACCAAGGAAAATAGTGTTGCAAATGGTACATGGTATCCATAAATAATAGGCCAGACAAATGCCGAGGCGTAGGGATACCGAAAAATGTCCCGAGGATGTAGTTTGCATTGTGCGAATTTCAACCAAGTAAAATAATGTTCCAAATGGTACACAGTATCCATGAATAATAGACCTGCCAAATGCTGGGGCGTAGGGATGCCGAAAAACATCCCGAAGATGTAGCTTGCGTTGTGCGAATTTCAACCGAGGAAAATAGTGTTCCAAATGGTACGCGGTATCCATAAATAATAGACCAGACAAATGCTGAGGCGTAGGGATACCGAAAAATGTCCCGAGCATGTAGCTTGCACTGTGCGAATTTCAACCAAGTAAACTAATATTCCAAATGGTACACAGTATCCACAAATAATAGAACAGCCAAATGCTGAGGCGTAGGGATACCGAAAAATGTCCCAAGGATGTAGCTTGCATTGTGCGAATTTCAACCAAGTAAACTAATATTCCAAATGGTACACAGTATCCATAAATAATAGACCAGTCAGATGCCAAGGCGTAAGGATACCGAAAAATGGCCCGAGGATGTAGCTTGGATTGTGCGAATTTCAACCAAGTAAAATAATGTTCCAAATGGTTCGCAGTATCCATAAATAACAGAGCAGCCAAATGCTGAGGCGTAGGGATACCGAAAAATATCCCTAGGATGTAGCCTGCGTTGTGCGAATTTCAACCAAGTAAAATAATATTCCAAATGGTACACGGTATCCACAAATAATAGATCAGACAAATACTGAGGCGTAGAGATACTGAAAAATAGCCCGAGGATGTAGCTTGCATTGTGCGAATTTCAACCAAGTCAAATCGTAACATTATTTTGTAATGTTAACGATTAACCAAACTAATTAATTTAAAAATTCAGTAACTTGAATAAAGTATAAACAAAAATTTACACCAATAAATCACCTCATTTTATTTAGAATCCTTTATAATAAAAGACCACATTTATCGATAGCTTTGGGCTAGTAAATTCCAGCGGCAGGTCATCATTTAAAGCTCTAGACCCCATCGTAAGTCAAATACAATAAACCCTTTAAAATGTATAGTACCTTTTAGCGTAAATAAAGGAAAACCAATTTCAGTTTGAAAAGCTTAACCTTCTGAATACTTTCGTTGATTTACAGCGGATTATAGGAAACAAAACATTATAATAGCGGACACTATTTCCAATTGATTTGTTCAAATATTACAAGTAATTTTAAGTAGTCTGGAGACATCCATTGTATTTAAAATCCATTTCGGCTCAAGTAGGTTAGCCGGTCTTTGTTAATGCCAGACTACGGCCGCCATAGGTAGATTCCACATTGCCATAATTCAGAAATTCGTAGAAGAAAAAAAAATTATTTAAATTCTTGGGAAAATAGTTGCTTCCGTGATTCTCATCTAAAAAGGGGTTGGATTTGGTTTCTGAAATCTTGTTTTGTGGGAGGTTCTGTTCAGTCATTGGATAACAGAAAATGACGCTCATAATTATTAGAGTAGGGAAATAGTCTATATATTTGAAGGCTTTAGCCAAAGACGGAGAGTTTTTTTCCAATGGGGCCGACCGTGGTTAAGAAGTAGAGAGAAACGTAGTTTGCGGGTAGCGTTTCTCTGGCATGACATAGAATATTCCACTTCGTATCACGTTAGTAAAAAAATTGGAAAGAAGTGTTACTCTTCCAGTTTCGCGAGGGTTATGCCAATATGTTCGCGGATTTATAGTGATACAAGATAAATATTTAAAAAGCTTGTAGGCGTGTGACGCAGCAAGTAAGTGATATTGTCAAAAATTCTGCCGAGTTCGTGTGCCAGTCAATTTTCTTAATCATTACAAACAGAAGCAACAAGCGAGATTCTCTTCCCAAATTTAATAACTGCTCTACGTTGGAAAACGAACCCTCAAACAATGGACAATTATTAGTAAGTAAGTCTTTATAGTTAAGTAGCATGACCAATTTTTAGTTAGTTTATTTGTTAGGACGTTTTGGCCATAAACCGTAGGATTAATTTAGTGTACGATTTATAATATCAGTTTCTTTCATATACAAGTGTTTGATAACTACTTATGTACTCAAAATTTTCATAAATTCCATAGTCACCTATTCACTTAAAATTTATAAACTAAAATCAATGCATGTAAGAGGTTCACGTTTATTGCTCTGTGAATTAAATAGTTTTGTAGTATATTATAAATTAATTTAACCCTTTTTTTCAACATTTTAACCCTCTATATGATCCACGACCTTCCGCTAGCTAGTGCCGGTGACCCCCCTTTAATTTTTGTTTTACAGGCCGCCCCCATTTTATAATTTGACTGGAAAAGATACACTTAGTAGCTTTTCCGCCTGTAACAAAATATTGTTCCAAATGGTTCACAGTATCTATAAATAATAGAGCAGCCAAATGCTAATGCGTTGAGATACCGAAAATGGTCCGAGAATTGGACAATTGCCATAACTTTTTTTGGTTTTTGGTTTCCTTCTCTACAGTACTAAATAGTAAATCCTGTATTTTAGCTATACGACCTCCGCGAGTTAGCGAATTTAGAAATTAATTCGTTAATAAAACCCATTTAGGTAAACTGCAAAACTTAGGGTTTTTACCTGCGTTGATCACGTTTTGTGCAGAATTAATCACGTACCAATAAAAAACAGATAATTACCAACCGCTTAAGCACGGTCCTATGTACTATCTATTTCAACCTAGTGCACACTACTCTGTAAGAATTATATACAGGGCGTTTCTAAAGTAATCTGAAGTATTGTAATGGCAAATATCTCATGCAAATGTTATGACATGTGTGACTTCTTTCATTTTTGAGATATAGGCTATTGTTTTTTTATTATTCTACAATTTTAGTGAATACCTTACATGTCTTATTTGAAATTTGCAAAAAAGTGATAACGTTAGTTACAAAACCGTTTGGAATATTCTTATTTTACCATTTCCACATTTAACATGCACAGGCTTTTGCTAACCTGCAATGATTATCACTTTGTATGTCAATGTTTGTGGGAATGTAGACAAATAATTTCAATATTACTGTCAAGATAGCGTTTACTGATAAAGCCTACTTTTCAAACATGGTATTGAAAATTTTCATAATAATCATGAATGTTCTGCTTAACATCCATGCTACATATCTGTTTCGCGGTTCCAATATTGCATTCTTTGTCAGCGGTTGGGCTGATATTATGCGCATTTATTTTATTGGATCAAATATTCTTCCTCAGTGATTGAACAGTGAAACATACTTTCATTTTCATAAAACGAACTTTCTGCTCTTTTGGAAGATTATCCTCTTCTGGTAATAAAGCATTATAAAGCTTATAAAGCATTATATAAAGCGTTATGCATGATAGTGCTCTTCCATATTTTATCCTAATCGTACGGCATTGTTAGATTGCAGGTAATCAGACCATGGTAAGAAGGTTCATAGCCGTAGCAATAACCTCCAGAGTTACCTAAAAACAACCTTAAGAAATATTTTTTTTAGATGGGAATATTTGAGATAATTTGTTTACACAACTCCAATAGAAAATTTAAAGGATCTTCAAAATGCATTGCACAAAGTTGCAAGCTACATTCTTGGGCCATTTTTGGCATCGCTACGCCTCAGCATTTGGCTGCTCTATTATTTATGGATACTTTGTACCATTTGGAATATTATTGTACTTGGTTGAAATTCGCACAATGCAAGCTACATCCTTGGGCCATTTTTCGGTATCCTTACACCTACGCATTTGGCTGGTCTATTATTTATGGATATTGCGTACCATTTGGAACATTATTTTACTTGGATAAAATTCCCACGACGCAAGCTACATTCTTGGGATGTTTTTCGGTATCCCTACGCATTTGGCTGCTTTATTATTTATGGATACTGTGTACCATTTGGAACATTATTTTATTTAATTGAAATTCGCACAATTCAAGTTACATCCTCGAGCCATTTTTCGGTATCCTTGCGCCTAAGCACTTGGCTGATCTACTATTTATGGATATTGTAAACCATTTGGAACATTATTTTACTTGGTTGAAATTCGCACAATGCAAGCTACATCTTGGGGATATTTTTTGGTATCCCTACGGCTCAGCATTTGGCTGGTCTATTATTTATGGATACTGTGTACCAGTTGGAACATTATTTTTGTTCGGTAAGCAATGGATGTAAAAAATCCTGCATTGGGATTTTCTCCAGATTGCTCATCAAGTGCAAATTTTCGATAGCTGAGTGGACTGTTGTGTGAATGGTGAAAACCAAATTGATAATAACAATAATAAATGCTGACGTTTTACAATTTCGATAATAAAAAAATGCAATAAATCGGAACAGTGTAAACACTTACCCAACACTTGTCGAGAAGTTCTTCAATGTTGCGTAGCACAAAAAAATGAGTCCCGCGAAGGGAATACAGGTACGAACCGCAAATATGGCGCACAAGGCCGTGCATCTACCATACGTTACGAAGTATCAAACACGACTCGTTTTATTTTATTGTTGTAGATAATAGGACGGGTGTTATCTTTCACGTGTCTGCACAGTTTCGATAAAACCGCCTAATATCGTCAAAAGAGGAAACCTCATATATTTCTAACAATTTTCCTTGGTTGAAATTCACAAAATGCAAGCTACATCCTTGAACCATTTTTTGGTATCTTTACGTCTCAGCATTTGGCTGGTCTATTATTTATGGATATTGCGTACCATTTGGAACACTATTTTACCTGGACGAAATTCTCACGACGCAAGCTACGTTCTCGGGGTATTTTTCGGTATCCCTACTCCTCAGCATTTGGCTGCTTTATTATTTATGGATACTGTGTACCATTTGGATCATTATTTTATTTGGTTGAAATTCGCACAATGTAAGTTATATCGTCGCGCCATTTTTCGGTATCCTTACGCCTAAGCATTTGGCTGGTCTATTATTTATGGATATCGTGAACCTTTTGAAACATTATTTTACTTGGTTGAAATTCGCACAATGCAAGCTACATCTTCGAGATATTTTTTGGTATCCCTACGTCTCAGCATTTGGCTGGTCTATTATTTATGGTTACTGTGTACTTATTATTTTATTTAGTTGAAATTCGCACGATGCAAGCTACATCCTCTGGATATTTTTCGGTATCCCTACGCCTCAGCATTTGGCTGCCTATTATGTATGGATACTGTGAACCATTTGGAACATTATTTTGCTTGGTTGAAATGCGCACAATGCAAGCTAAATTCTCGAGTAGCAATTTATGAGTGCTCCTACGAAGCATCATTTAGCGTGTCTTTAGACACATCATGTTGTGTTGGCTGAATTTCACTATAACTACAATAAGTAGGCACTCCTCAATTGCTATCGTAGTGAAAGTTATGTCTTTGTACATTAGAGTATACTATACTATAGAGTGTGGCTGGTTCACAATCACTGCTTTTAGAATCGGCCGCACTTTTGACCGCTAGTTTCACTATCGTTTCAACGAACCCATCATCTGTTCCAGCATGAACTACCACAAAACGTTTTCAATCATAACCACTTGGCTTTCTCATACTCTTTGTATCATCATCTTACCACGACTTTGATGGATTGCCTTTAGAAAATATCCAACTTTCGTCCATAAAAACGACTTGTCGTTTTGTGCTGGAGTGTAGGTTATCTTTGTATGCCCTTAAAAATTTAATTCTGGAACTAGCAATATTTGGTTTTTGTAGTAAAGCTCTGCTGTTTCGTTATTTTTTAAATTTGAAATCGATGTGAAACAATACACGGTTCAAATTGCTATTATTTAAGATTATATCTCTTTCTCGAAGCTCCATATTCAAAGATTGAACAGATACTTGTTTTTCTACAAATAATAAACATTATACTATGACTTGCTTTAAGAATTATAAAACTTCCTTTGAGCATACATTGTGTACAAAGTATCTCTGATATTCGCTTGTATGCTGCCAGGAAGATCTACAGTTATGGTTTTCTTTCCAGGTCTTTTTTTTCCAGGACTGTGTACAAAGGAATTGTTCATATTTCTTGATTTCACCCGAGTAATAGTACTGACACTAATTTGCAGAGCTGCAGCTACCCTCTAATATGTATAGAATTAATAAAAATACAATTGGTTATGTTAACCCATTAGTGCCCAGATTACAATTTTTTTAGATTCGACATTTTTTTCTTATCAAACATGCTTATGTATATTACTCATATTTAGACCAGGGTAGAAAATTAAATAATCACATCAAATAATTTTAATCACCGTGTAGAAGCTTTTGGAAAAGGTACGCGTTATTAAAAAAAACCGTGAAGCATAAAAATTCATTCGTTTTATTAAAAATAAGAGATTTAAATTATTTATAAGACGCTTTATAGAAAAGGAAGCAGTATTAGAAAACTTTACGTGTAATTTAAGTATTCCTAGTAAAGAAACAAAGACAAATTACGTGCAAAATTTATATTAATTAACTCTATTTTAAGTAACCGGTATTAAACATAACGTACAGATAATAATTGAATATTTAATTAGGATTCACTAAAAATTAAAGGGTATTAATTTTAATTGAAGTTAATTGAACCGTTAGTAAGAGATAATATCTATAAAAACTTGTAAAAACCCAATAAAATACCATGAAATAAAGCTCTGAGAATTAATAGTATGTTTAAACACCTGCGTATTTTTAAAAAGCTCATTCTGCGTAAATGTTGCAGATAATTAATGGTTACAAAGAATCTTGGAGAAACCGTGGCTTAATATTTACGAGAAGGCGCGATACGGGGTTATTTAACCCAGATAACAGTCCACATGGACTGAAATAATCGATAATAAAGAATATCAATTTGCACTAATAAGAACAGGGTAGATAGAGACAGATAATATGCGCAAGACCGAGACACATATAGTAAAAAGGCGTGAGTAGAGCAACGTCATGGGGTTGCGATTGGTTGAAAGTAAAAGGCAAAATTTGAGAGGTGAAAATAACATTTCTGTATAAAGTTCAATTAGTTATTTCCAGACGTTGCAAGCCGTGTTGAAATTTCTGAGATTTAACTGGGGCGAGTGAAAAATGCGTAAAAATCGCATGCCGGGCTGCGGAATGGGAACAGAGCAGGCGAAATTCTTTAGAATTGTCCGCTTTGGAGACTCGACCGACAGACAGGCTAACCTCTATATATACCCAGGGGAATATGAACAAGCTCTCTTATATCTTCGACTTGATTGAACGCGTTAAACAGTGCTTTTTAGTTTTCCGGTTTTAATATTAAATAATTTAAACAGTTTGCTAGAATATTATGTGATTTAAAACAGCTTGTTCTTTACGTGCTACAATGAATGTACGTTAGTGCACTTAGAAAAGAAGATACAAGGTAAAGAAGGTTTAGTATCACTGTACCAATTGGTAAAATTTACAACGACAAATAAATACACAAAAGTAGGCAGTTTTGGCGTATATTGGTGAAAGAAGTATAAATTTCTTTGTTATTTTTCGGGGGTATTAATACTTAAATGGTGCATAAACGTGTCTGGATCCACAAAACAAGGTTCAGATATACACAGATTAGTTCCGGAAAAGCCCTGAAACAACTTTAAATAAATGGCGATGGAGTAAATTTTTAAAGCGTTGAGAATCAGAAGCCGTAAATATAACCCAGTTGGAATGGTGTAATTAACAAAGGGACGATGTACATTGAAGCTACGAGTGCAGTAACCTTCAGGTAAATTATACTATTTTGTTCGAACTTTGATATTTTGGTGTGTGTTGAATAACTTTATAATTTGTTTATTTAAAATGGACAGTAGTGAAATTGTACTAACAATAATATTTTAATTTTAAGGTGAAATTTGCTTGTTTAAGTAGAAAGGGGTATTTAGTATTGATGTTCTGGATTATGATGAAAATTTAGGGTATGTCTTTGAGCTCAATTAGACGAACCTGGTTAATTAACGTAAATGGGTGGTAGATGCTCCCTTTGTACTTTGCATATATTGTTATAGTAATTAGTAGGCATCCTACAAGGACTTTAATTCTGGATGCACTTGAAAATGATAACAAATTTAATCTTGAAAATTTTTGATATTAAAATTTATGCTGAATTTTAATTTTGAAATTTTAATGTATTGTGAATATTGATGTAAATAGAGTTAACGTTGATGTTTGTGATAGGAATGTGTTTTTTTTTTTTATGATTGAGGATGAAAGTTATCTAGAGGAGCAGCCGAGGCGATTAACAGAAGAAAGTCAATGGACCAACACAGTTAAGGTAATGAAAAGCGTAGATCACGGATTTTGTAGGTTTCACAGCATTCTTGACGCCCAATTCGTGAGGCTCGAATCTAATAATAGGGAAACACAGCATTCTATAAATAAAGTATAAACAGCACAAGAATATATGTATTATATTTCAACATCCCGTTAAGCCCCGTGCTATAAATGGTACGCTAGGCACTAATAAGAGCAAAACAATATTTATGACTAATCTTAAGAAACCTACAATATAATTTGGAAAACTAAATAGAATACAAATAAAATCGTTTCTAATTTGCTTACAAGGACTACAATTCATATAATGCAATAATTTATTGGCTATTGCCTGTGGTAAGTCATGAAACAATCTACACATAATCCAATGTTGCATTTTTTGCACTCCGTTCTTGCTTTTGTGTTGCACTTGGCACCTCCACATCGTCTTCTTCTTTGATCTGAAATCTTTTGAATGAAATGATCCAGCCGATCAAAACGCAAATCATCTGTATTTGTAAGTGAAGGATTTTTACCAGGTCCCTTTGGTGGTGCGGCATATCTTCCAAGATAAACCTGAACTATTTTTCTGCGAAAATTTGGCTGTGTGATGTCTTGATTCTGTGATCGGTAAAGTTGCCATGCATTATTTATCGCTACATCTAAAAGCCATGTAAGTAGAGGCCAGTACCACTTTCTGTTACGAATATTTATGCGATATTGACTTACATTTTGGTCCATTCGGTCAGTGCCTCCCATGTATTTGTTGTACTCTGTAAGGACGGTTGGACGGGGAACCTGGATGTGTCTTTTCGCTTGTTGAGAATACCGTTTTACGTTCGCAACAGGATTTATACCATAAAAATTAGATGCAGCACACACCACAGAATTATCATTCCACTTGCAAACAAGCAAGCCATCATCTTTGTCAATAACTGAATGGATAGTTCCTCTTCCTTTTTGACAATACAGTTTTTTTGGGTAGTGGACAGTTTCTGGGAATTCGATTTTCCCGTATTGTTCCGGTTCCGCCATAGCCATGATTACGTAAGTGAATTAGCAAATTAAAACTTGTAAAGAGGTTGTCAAAGTAGAAATGAAATGCTAAGCGCTTTATTTCAGGTGGCATATTGTCTATCATCTCCACAAGTGAAACTGTTGCTTTCCCAAAAGCCTTGCTTTTTGAGAATTGTCTGTCGTAGATTTTCCCTGGTAAACATCAAAGTTCACTAAGTATCCACTGGAAGTGTTTAAAGACCACACTTTGTATCCAAAACGAATCGGTTTACCTTGAATAAATTGTTCGAGACTATGCCTGCCAAAATATCGTACCATAAATCATCATAAGATAAATTCCTTTCAGGTTGAAAATATTGTATAAATTTAGATTGCATATGGTGTATTAGAGGTCTGATCTTCCACAGTTTATCTTTGTTGGTGGCACTGAAATTATTATTGTTGACACAGTGAAGAAATCGTAGAATAAGTTCAAATCCGTTTCTCCGCATTGAATTATAAACTATGTCATTGTGAGTGTCGCTGCAATTTTCCCAATAGTTTCTTTTTGAGGGCACCTGATTATAACCGCTAAGAATTAGAATACCAATAAAACATATAATTTCGTATTCGGTTATATTAGGATCAGGACAATTTTTACTTTGTGCATACTTGTTGGACTCAACAGCAAATAAACGGATGAGATTGTTATCGACAAATAATTGAAAAAAATATATTGCACTTAGAGCACCATGCGCAGGAATTTGTGGAGGAAAAAACAGTTTTTCAAATGATTCAATATCTCCATCTATCCATACAGGTAGTTTTGCATGTTGAGAGTATGACACATTTGACTATACCGTAGGTACTACCAAAATTGGTATTTTTTCTGAATTTGGAGTTGGACTAGTCTCTGTTTCAGGTATCATTTTTTCACCATTTACAAATCTTATTTCTGCATCTGCAAGTAATTGTCGTTTGCTAAAATTGTCTGGAACTCCACCATCATCTTCATCACCAGAATCTTCGTCCATCAAAAAATGAGAATCTGGTGGAGCAATACAAACACTATCTACATTATGCTCATCTTCCAATAAAATATCAAGAGCTTCTTGTACAGTAAACCCTGGAGCAAGACAATCTTAGGTGCGTGAAGTTAGCCGCAACATTTTTGAATTTTTTAAAAATATTTATGTCATAATTTGGCGCCAATTAGGCGCCATTTTGCGCAGCTAAAACTAAATTTTGCGCCGTCTTGGCAAACAAGTTATTGATAAAATAAGATTTTCCCGGCCAAGTTCACGAAGCCGCACTTTTCTTCAATTTTCAGAAAATCTTTAACCCATAATATAGCGCCAATTAGGCGCCATTTTGCGCCGCTGACACGAAATTTTGCGCCCTCCTGTGTATCAAGTTATTCGCGTTATACTATTTTTCTGAACTCCAAAAACGTGAAGTTGGCCGCGACTTTTTTGAATTTTGAAAAAAATTTTGCACCACAATTAAGCGGTAATTAGGCGCCATTTTGCGCCGTTAAAACAAAATTTTGCGCCCTTCTGCTTGTAACAAGTTATTTCGAAAAACCATTTCCCTCCTGTTTAACAAGTTATTTGAAACTATTTCTCCATACAAAATCGTGAAGTTGGCCGCGACTTTTTGAATTTTGAAAAATTTTGTACCAAATTTAAGCGGTAATTAGGCGCCATTTTGCGCCGTTAAAACGAAATTTTGCGCCCTTCTGTTTAACAAGTTATTCGAAAAAACCATTTCTCCAACTACCCAAAATCGTGAAGTTGGCCGCGACTTTTTGAATTTTGAAAAAATTTGTACCACAATTTAAGCGGTAATTATGCGCCATTTTGCGCCGTTGAAACGAAATTTTGAGCCCTCCTGTGTAACATGTTATTTGAAAAAAACTATTTCTCCATACAACCCAAAATCGTGAAGTTGGCCGCGACTTTTTTGAATTTTGAAAAAAATTTTGTACCAAATTTAAGCGGTAATTAGGCACCATTTTGCGCCGTTGAAACGAAATTTTGAGCCCTTCCTGTGTAACAAGTTATTCGAAAAAACTATTTCTCCAACACCCAAAATCGTGAAGTTGGCCGCGACTTTTCGAATTTTGAAAAAATTTTGTACCAAATTTAAGCGGTAATTAGGCCCATTTTGCGCCGTTATTCAAAAAACTATTTTTAGCGCCCTTCTGGTGGAACAATTTTCAAATTTTAAACCAATTTCGTCCAAACTAGCGCAAAATCGTAGACGCTTTTGGCCGTTTTCAAGAACTTCAGCTTTTAGAGTTCGAAAATATTTTTGAAATAACTTGTTACACGAGGGCGCAAAATTTCGTTTCAACGCAATGGCGCTAATTACCGCTTAATTTGGTACAAAATTTTCAAAATTCAAAATGTCTGGCCAACTCACGCTTTTGTGTTAAAATAGTTTTTTCGAAATAACTTGTTACACGAAGGGCGCAAAATTTCGTTTCAACGGCGCAAATGGCGCATAATTACCGCTTAAATTTGGTACAAAAATTTTTCAAAATTCAAAAATGTCGCGGCCAACTTCACGATTTTGGTAGTTGGAGAAATAGTTTTTTCAAATAACTTGTTACACAGAGGGCGCAAAATTTCGTTTCAACGGCGCAAAATGGCGCTAATTACCGCTTAAATTTGGTACAAAATTTTTCAAAATTCAAAAAGTCGCGGCCAACTTCACGATTTTGGGTAGTTGGAGAAATAGTTTTTTCAAATAACTTGTTACACAGAAGGGCGCAAAATTTCGTTTCAACGGCGCAAATGGCGCATAATTACGCTTAATTGTGGTACAAAATTTTTCAAAATTCAAAAAGTCGCGGCCAACTTCACGATTTTGGGCTAGTTTGGAGAAATGGTTTTTTCGAATAACTTGTTACACAGAAGGCGCAAAATTTCGTTTTAACGGCGCAAAATGGCGCCTAATTAACGCTTAAATTTGGTACAAAATTTTTTCAAAATTCGAAAAGTCGCGGCCAACTTCACGTTTTTGGGTAGTATGGAGAAATAGTTTTTTTCAAATAACTTGTTACACAGGAGGGCGCAAAATTTCGTTTTAACGGCGCAAAATGGCGCATAATTACCGCTTAATTGTGGTACAAAATTTTTTTCAAAATTCAAAAAAGTCGCGGCCAACTTCACGATTTTGGGCTAGTTTGGAGAAATGGTTTTTTTCGAATAACTTGTTACACAGAAGGGCGCAAAATTTTGTTTTAACGGCGCAAAATGGCGCCTAATTAACGCTTAAATTTGGTACAAAATTTTTTTCAAAATTCGAAAAAGTCGCGGCCAACTTCACGATTTTGGGTAGTATGGAGAAATAGTTTTTTTCAAATAACTTGTTACACAGGAGGGCGCAAAATTTTGTTTCAACGGCGCAAAATGGCGCATAATTACCGCTTAATTGTGGTACAAAATTTTTTTCAAAATTCAAAAAGTCGCGGCCAACTTCACGATTTTGGGCTAGTTTGGAGAAATGGTTTTTCAAATAACTTGTTACACAGAAGGGCGCAAAATTTCGTTTTAACGGCGCAAAATGGCGCTAATTAACGCTTAATTTGGTACAAAATTTTTTCAAAATTCAAAAAGTCGCGGCCAACTTCACGATTTTGGGTAGTATGGAGAAATAGTTTTTTCAAATAACTTGTTACACAGAGGCGCAAAATTTCGTTTCAACGGCGCAAAATGGCGCATAATTACCGCTTAATTGTGGTACAAAATTTTTTCAAAATTCAAAAAGTCCGGCCAACTTCACGATTTTGGGTAGTATGGAGAAATAGTTTTTTCAAATAACTTGTTACACAAGAGGGCGCAAAATTTCGTTTCAACGGCGCAAAATGGCGCCTAATTACCGCTTAATTGTGGTACAAAATTTTTCAAAATTCAAAAAGTCGCGGCCAACTTCACGATTTTGGGTAGTTTGGAGAAATGGTTTTTTCAAATAACTTGTTACACAGAAGGGCGCAAAATTTCGTTTTAACGGCGCAAAATGGCGCCTAATTAACGCTTAAATTGTGGTACAAAATTTTTTCAAATTTAAAAAAGTCGCGGCTAACTTCACGATTTTGGGTAGTATGGAGAAATAGTTTTTTTCAAATAACTTGTTACACAGGAGGGCGCAAAATTTCGTTTTAACGGCGCAAAATGGCGCATAATTACCGCTTAATTGTGGTACAAAATTTTTTTCAAAATTCAAAAAAGTCGCGGCTAACTTCACGATTTTGGGTAGTATGGAGAAATAGTTTTTTTCAAATAACTTGTTACACAAGAGGGCGCAAAATTTCGTTTCAACGGCGCAAAATGGCGCGTAATTACCGCTTAATTGTGGTACAAAATTTTTTTCAAAATTCAAAAAAGTCGCGGCCAACTTCACGATTTTGGGCTAGTTTGGAGAAATGGTTTTTTGGAATAACTTGTTACACAGAAGGGCGCAAAATTTCGTTTTAACGGCGCAAAATGGCGCCTAATTAACGCTTAAATTGTGGTACAAAATTTTTTCAAAATTCAAAAAGTCGCGGCCAACTTCACGATTTTGGGTAGTATGGAGAAATAGTTTTTTTCAAATAACTTGTTACACAGGAGGGCGCAAAATTTCGTTTCAACGGCGCAAAATGGCGCATAACTACCGCTTAATTGTGGTACAAAATTTTTTCAAAATTCAAAAAAGTCGCGGCCAACTTCACGATTTTGGGCTAGTTTGGAGAAATGGTTTTTTTCAAATAACTTGTTACACAGAAGGGCGCAAAATTTCGTTTTAACGGCGCAAAATGGCGCCTTAATTACCGCTTAATTGTGGTGCAAAATTTTTTCAAAATTCGAAAAGTCGCGGCCAACTTCACGTTTTTGGAGTTCAGAAAAATACTTTATTGCGAATAACTTGGTACACAAGAGGGCGCAAAATTTCGTTTCAACGGCGCAAAATGGCGCCTAACTGGCGCTAAATTATGGAATAAAGATTTTCTGAAAATTGAAAAAAAGTGCGGCTTCGTGAACTTGGCCGGAAAAATCTTATTTTATCAATAACTTGTTTGCCAAGACGGTGCAAAATTTAGTTTTAGCGGCGCAAAATGGCGCCTAATTGGAGCCTAATTATGACATAAATATTTTTAAAAAATTCAAAAATGTTGCGGCTAACTTCACGCACCTGACAATCTTGAAGTTCCTTCACGTCTCTGAAAAATGAATAGTGCAATAATAATAATACATCGGTCGTTTGTCGAGCTGTAGTATCTTGCATCATCATAATAATGCAAAGCTTTCACAATTAATTATCTATTTAACATTTTTGTTGAGTACCGCAATTGAAAATAATATGTTTTTTAGGTAAGTAATCGAATAATAAAGATGGTCAGAAATGCTGTTATTAGAGCTTAGTGTACCATTAATGGTACACAACAATTTACGGCAAAGTCAGCTGTAAGACAACCACTTCTGGACCATGATTCAAATAAAATTATGATCATTTGCTTATGCTGCATGTAGTGGCCAAATATAAATATCATATCTCCAAAATTTCTAAAGTTATACTTACATGAAATCCATATTGCATAGAAAATAGACACCAAAAAATGTTCTTTACACTTGAAATAATATATCCTGCTATGCAGCAAAGAGCTTCACTACTACTAAAGTAAAGTTAAATTCCTGGTTTATTTAGAAGAGAATGATAGAAAAGCGTGTTGAAACCTGCAAATTCCTGAATCTGCGCATGATAAATATAAACTCTTGTTTTGCGTACCATTTATGTACCGCTAGGCACTAATGGGTTAAAATGTTTACCTCTAGTGCTGCTTCTATTGAAATGAAAGGACCGCCATGCTGCTTTTCTTGTTCAAAATAGCTTAACGAGTTCAATACCAACTGTTGAGCTTGCGCCTCCAAAGTCGTACCTTTGGTTGACAACTGTTTTACAATAAATGAACGAGAAATGTAAACAAATAAAGAAAAATCAGTAAGCCTGTTAAATACGATGTAAGTAGTATTAGGGTACAATGACAGAAATGAGGCTAAAATATTATTTCCCTCAAATTTAAAATACCACTCTAATCAGTTAAATGTCTATATGAATACGAAACAAGTTCAGACATAAGATATAAGAATTGCTTTATTTGTATTCAGTACGAATCAATTACGAAAATTATTGCGGTGGATTTAGAACACATTTCCCTTACTTGCTATTTTTATTACCCTCGTAATAAAATCAGAACAACTTGAATGTAAATGCGTGTTTTCTACATTCAAGCAATAACCACGTAATCGTCTTCTTTCGTGATTTCGACTATATTTTAACGGATGTATTTTCTAAAGTGATTTTTTAAAGTATATCACGTATATTACTGAAGAGCACCGGAAAAATTTCCGTAACAATATGTAATGAAACCTGTCCGTGTTCTTGATTACTGACTAAATTGCTCTTGTATTACGTTACAACGTAAACTTTATAATGAATTCAAAATTGCTCGGAACTTTTACAAAGGGGTTCAGTTGCGACTGTAGCTTAATGTTAAAGTAATCAATCCAAATTTAATCACAATTAGAGTTTATGATATAATTTTCTGCTGCTCGTCTAATTTGCAGGTTTAATCTGAAATTATAAGCTTTGAAATGATGTTGTGCTGTATCTTGTCAAGGTTATGCTAATCCAACTCGGTTGGCTGATTTTCCTGAAAGTTTACCTATTTCCGATCGACAGGAATGTGTTTAAACACGGTTTTTAAACACCATTATCTGTGCCTTGTTTTACAAGTGGTTCTGTGGCTTAGTTGATTTGCGTGTGACTACTAAACCCAAGGGACTGGGTTCAATTCACGACACTGTCCGCTTGAAAAATGTTAAGCGTTCATTTTTCATGAAATTACACCCTCATTCGGATGATAGGTAAATTGCAGGCGTTGGCTAATGTAGTACATTCGGGTGTAACATTGGAAAATCAAATGTAGAGATTGTTTTACAGTAGAATTGTAAAATTAGTAAAAATCTTTTACATGCATTTGTCTTTGTTGTGGCATTGAGCTCGCAAGCTCGCTGGAATTCGGGCATTATTAAAAATACTCTTTTTCGTACGAGCATAAAATTCATTCAGTGAGTGCATTGACGTTAGTCGATTGTGTAAATAAATTAGCTTATTTATATCATTTTATTAGTCCCTAGTAAAGTGAAGGCCAACCTATGACACGCGTGGCAATGCTGACACGCGAGCTCATTTTAGGTGACACGCATCTTCAAAGATACAAAATTTCATAATTCAAATATTTGTTTCTCATAACGACCAGAGTTGGTTATTAATAATAATATATTACTTACGTTAATAATAATTCATAATTTAATTCTGAAACCAGAAGTGAATGTACAAATACAATAATATTGCTTAACAAATATACATATTAAAAATATTGATATTAATATAAAAATGCCAAATTGTGGAAATATGTACGTCGGGTATGCTTTAGGTGTTCTCGGATACATTCGGCAAACGGACGCACTTGATCGCCATGTTACGTGGGAAGAAGAAAAAGATGTACAGTGCAACAGTACAGTACAAGACATTCTCTGTGTCGGATAAATATCTTCGGTATGTTTGAATCTTATGATACCAGTAATCAGTGTAACAACATTGCAGAAAGTTAATAGCTAAGAAACCTATCAACTTTTTATACAAAAGCCGTAATTTATATTGATTTGTTTTTGCAGCCCAGTGATGGAGAATCAAAAAAATTGAAAACGAAAATTGTTTGATAAAGGAAATGTAAGTAACAGTACCCGTCCATTTCCAAACACACGGACCGAAATGTATGGGATTGCTGACAGAAACAACAGCTCATTGTGCATACTGTGTAATGAAACGGTAGTTAGCAGAACATGGAATATAATCATAGTCAACATTTGAATAAAAGTATCGATGAAAGGAAGGATAACATTTCTAGGCAGTTACAAATCTATAAAAATATATCAAATTCAACCTCTAAATTTGTAAATAGCTCTACAAATTTCACATCAGCAAGTTACTGTTTAGCTCACTCCATAGTTCAGCATGGAAAACTCCTCAGTGACGGAGAATTTATTAAACGAACATTTCTTAAATCTGCACCAACCCTATTTCATGACATGAAAAATAAAGATGAAATTTATGTATTTATTTATTTTTGTTTTTAATTATATATATATATATATATATATATATATATAATATATATATATATATATATATATATATATATATATATATATATTAAAATGAATCTGGGTGGCTTAAATACAGAATTTCCCATAAAGTAAGGATATTCAGGCAATTTTTAATACTAAACGTAATAATAAACCTGTTGTGTGAAATGTTTGACATGATTTACTGAATATTTTGGCTTCAGGTTATTTTATGCTGTGCAATTCAGAGGATTATATTTGTCCAAGAGGTGTTTGACTCTATTTGTGTGGTTAACAGTTATATTTTACCTCTTGTAATAATTATTAGTAGTTAGCACCTAAAAGGAATTAGGTTATTATTGTTAATTTGATAATTGTATACTTAACTGTATTATGAATAATTATTGAACCAGTCATAATTAATATGAAAAGTAATAAGAGGCTTGTCTTCATTGTATAGATGATTATCTGTGTTTTTCAATGTCATTTTATAGGTGTATAAAGGATCATAGTTAGTAAGATTGTTGTTAAGGAATAATTTTTTGTTTTTATGATTATTGATAATATAAAATTTTTTTTGGGCTGTTCTATTATTGCGGGCTGCTGCAGAACGTTTTTTGAATAAACAAGTTAAAAATTTTGTGTGTTAAAGTTTTTCTGCCTAAAACAAAGGTGAAATAAGGTGAAAACGATATTAAAGCTTAATATAAGGGATTATTTATTTGCATCGAGCGAAAGAAACAATTTGTAAATATGTAAAAACGACATTAGTCTACTGAAGGAGTCCAAAATTTTTTTTTGTAGCAGCAAGGAAGCATTTTCAAGAGATTACCACTTCGGTACATTGTGGTATATTCGTGTTGGAGCTGGAGTTTCTTTTGATTGTCCATAGAGGAGCAGATCCAGAATCCAGAGAGGCATTTAAACCAGTAATCGTATATCAACTACAATTTTCCTTATTAAACTTTTTATTTTACATAAAACTATATAAAGCTAATACAATTTTAACTTAATAGATTTGCTACCTGTGACCAATTGTTTGACCAGATCAGTTGGCTGTAAGGAGAAACCACTCCTGGATTGGTAAAGTAAAATTTGTAATTTCAATACACCAGTACTTGTTAATTTAAAGTTGGAATATTAAATAAATTGCAAATATTTCACACATTTTTTTGGTTATACCTACATCTTAAATTTTTATAAAGACCTGTATTTAGAGCATTTAGGTTTGTTTCTGTGCTACTATTTAAATTCAGGGAAGACAGAGGGAGCTGAGTGTAGGTATTTGAAGGCTTTGCTATTAGAACCCACTAGCAAAGTTTTCAAAATTTATTTATTCACCCTGAGTTTTAAGTAAAGAAAGGAAGGGGTAGTTTTAGTTTATATATATATATATATATATATATATATATATATATTGCTGTGTTTCCCTGTATTAGATTCGAGCCTCACGAATTGGACGTCAAGAATGCTGTGAAACCTACTTGAAGCTATTAATTTAACTGGTCCGTTGACTTTCTTCTGTTAATCGCCTCGGCTGCTCCTCTAGATAACTTACATCCTCAATCATAACAAAAAGACAAACACATTCCTATCACAAACATCAACGTTAACTCTATTTACATCAATATTCATAATACATTAAAATTTCAAAATTAAAATTCAGCATAAATTTCAGTATCAGAAAATTTCAAGATTAAATTTGTTATCATTTTAAAGTGCATCCAGAATTAAAGTCCTTGTAGGATGCCTACTAATTAATATAACAATATATGCAGACCTAAGTCTGAGTACAAAGGGAGCATCTACCACCCCTTTACGTTAATTAACCAGGTTCGTTTAATTGAGCTCAAAGACATACCCAAATTTTCATCATAATCCAGAACATCAATACTAAATACCTCTTTCTACTTGCATCTTCTTTTCTAAGTGCACTAAAGTACATTCATTGTAACACGTAAAGAACAAACTGTTTTAAATAACCAAAATATACGAGCAAACTTTAAATTATTCTATCAAACTCGGAAAACTAAAAAGCACTGTTTAACGCGTTGAATCAAGTCGAAGATCTAAGAGAGCTTGTTCATATTCCCCTGGGTATATATAGAGGTTAGCCTGTCGGTCTAGTCCCCAAAACGGACAATTCTAAAGAATTTCGCATGCTAGGTTCCCATTCCGCAGCTCGGCATGCGATTTTTACGAAATTTGCACTCGCCCCAGTTAAATCTCAGAAATTTCGACACGGCTCGCAACGTCTGGAAATAACTAATTGAATTTTATACAGAAATGTTATTTTTACCTCTCAATTTTGCCTTTTATTTTCACCCAATCGCAACCCAATGACGTTGCTCCCCTCACGCCTTTTACTATATGTGTCTCGGTCTTGCGCATATTATCTGTCTCTATCTACCCTGTTCTTATTGGTGCAAATTGATATTCTTTATTATCGATTATTTCAGTCCATGTGGACTGTGAAATAACCCACCTTTAGCATTTCCCGTAAATATTATGCGACGGTTTCTCCAACATTCTCTGTAACCATTAATTATCTGCAAAATTTACGCAGAATGAGCTTTTTAAAAATACGCAGGTGTTCAAACATAATATTTCTAAATAACCCCTCTACGATTTGCATTTTATTGGGTTTTTACAAGTTTTTATAGATATTATATGTTACTAACGGTTCAATTAACTCCAATTAAAATAATACCCTTTAATTTTTAGTGACTCCTAATCAAATATTAATTATTATCTGTACGTTTTGTTTAATACCGGTTACTTAAAATTGAGTTAATTAATATAAATTTTGCACGTAATTTCTATTTGTTTCTTTACTAGGAATAATTAAATTACACGTAGAGCTTTTTAATACTGCGTCCCCTTTTTTTTTATAGCAAGCGTCTTGTACATAATTTAACTCCCTTATTTTTAATGAAACGCATGAATTTTTATGCTTCACGGTTTTTTAATAACGCGTACCTTTTCCCAAAGCTTCTACACGGTGATTAAAATTATTTGATGTGATTATTTAATTTTCTACCCTGGTCTAAATATGAGTAATATATATATATATATATATATATATATATATATATATTGCTGTGAAACCTCTCCATTAATCTTAAACTAAGGTTTTCAAATCGAGCCCCAGCGTTGAACCGTCATAAATATGCTGTGAAAGGTACAAAAAGCCTCGCCAGTTTCCTGGAATAAAATCACAAAAAAATTTTATTTTGAACTCGAGCCTCACTTTTGGGCGCTACGATTTGCTGTGATTCTCTTCTGATAATCGCCTCTGCCCTCTTCCCGCCTCGGCTGCTCCCCTAGATAACTTACATCCTCATTCATAAAAAAAACAAACACATTCCTACCACAAACACCAACGTTAACTCTATTTACATCAATATTCACAATACATTAAAATTTCAAAATTAAAATTCAGCATAAATTTCAGTATCAGAAAATTTCAAGTTAAATTTGTTATCATTTTAATGTGCATCCAGAATTAAAGTCCTTGTAGGATGCCTACTAATTAATATAACAATATATGCAGACCTGAGTCTGAGTACAAAGGGAGCATCTCCCAACCCCTTTACGTTAATTAATCAGGTTCGTCTAATTGAGCTCAAAGACATACCCAAATTTTCATCAAGAACATAAACACTAAATACTCCTTTCTACTTAAAAAAGAAAATTTCACCTTAAAATTAAAGATTTGTTGTTAGTACAAATTCACTACTGTCCATTTTAAGTAAATAAATTATAAAGTTATTCAACACACACCAAAACATCAAAAATCGAACAACAAAGCATAAGTTACCTGAAGGTTAATGCACTCGTGGCTCCAATGTACATCGTCCTTTGTTAATCACACCATTCCAACTGGGTTATGTTTAGGTCCTCGAATTACAAGTCGCCTTGAAAAATTTTCTACACCACCATTCATCTAAAGTTGTTTCAAGGCTTTTCCGGAACTCATCTGTGTATATCTGTATCTTGTTTTGTGGATCCAGTCACGTTTACGAATCATTTAATTATTAACACCCCCGAAAATAGCAAAGAAATTCATACTTCTTTCACGCTATACGCCAAAACTGCCTACTTTTGTTTATTCATTTATCGTTACAATTTCGATAGTTGGTACAGTAATACTCGCCAATATAACTAGACTTTATTACCTTGTATCTTCTTTTCTAAATGCACTAACTAACTTTCATCGTAGCACGTAAAGAGCAAACTGTTTTAAAGTGTTCAATAATCACCAAAATATAAGAGCAAACTGTTTAAAGTATTAAATCAAAATCGTAAATCTAAAAGCACTTTTTAAAGCATCGAATCATCAAAAATCTAAGAGAGCAAAACTGTTTAACGTCCGGGTTTATATATCGGCTAGCCTGTTCGTCGCTTTTGTCCCCAAAACGGACAATTCTTAGAATTTCGCATTCTACGTTCCCTTTTGTATAGTCGGGCACGCGATTCTATTAACTTTGCACACGCTCCAGTTGAAAATCTCGGAAATTTTCACACGGCTCGCAACGCGTCCGAGAATAACTAATTAATTTTGTATCGAAATCGTTACGTTTACACCTCATATCTGCATCTGATTTTCAACCAATCGCCGCTCTCGTGACGTTGCTCAAATCACGCCTTTTAACATCTGTGTCTCTGTCCCGCGCATATTTTCCGTCTCTATCTACCCTGTTCTGAGTGGTACAAATCGATACTCTTTACTATCAGTTATTTCAGTCCACGTGGACTGTTAAATAACCCACTTTATTAGCATTTCTCGTGAATATTGAGCGACGGTTTCTCCAACATTCTCTGTAACCATTTGTTATCTACATAATTTCAGCAGAACGTGACTTTTCAAAATACGCAGGTGTTCAAACATAATACTTCAAAATAACACTTCTACGATTTGAATACTATTGGGTTTTTTACACGCTTTTATGCATATTATATGTTACTAACGGTTCAATTAACTCCAATTAAAACAATAATGAATGGCGTTGACTTTTACCCTTTAATTTTTAGTGAATCCTAATTAAATATTAATTATTATTTGTACATTTTGTTTAATACCGGTTACTTAAAATTGAGTTAATTAATACAAATTTTGCACGTAATTTCTATTTGATTCTTTACTTGGAATAATTAAACTACATTAAAATTGAGCATTTTAATTCCGCTTCATTTTATATAAAGCGTCTAGTAAATAATTTAACTCCCTTATTTTTAATGAAACGAATGAATTTTTATGCTTCACGGTTTTAATAACGCGTATTATTTAATAAAATTCCTTATACACGGTGATTAAAATTATTTGATGTGATTATTTAATTTTCTACCCTGGTCTAAATTTGAGTAATATATATATATATATTGCTGTGTTATCTGCCCCACGGCTTGGGCAGACCATAAAATGCTGTGATAACCCCTGTTACTCTCTCACAGCCCCTTATACCACTCAAACACTTTTGAAATGTTAATTTATAATTTTCTTTTGCCTCGACTAGCTGATTCAATTAAATAAAGCACTTCTATAATACACAGTATAATGATTGAATATTTACAACTCCTTTAACTATCTTCTTCCTTTTTATATCATATACATCTGTCAAATTATTACAAAATCAAGCCAGCAAAACGAGTTTTTTATTACCTTTAAAGACTTATTGAAACGTTTCAAGCTGTCTGTAACTTTTCAAAAAATTTTCGCAAGAAATTTTCAATTTGCCGGCTTTTACACTTTAAATTATGATTGAAATAAAACAGTTTAAAAATAAATCATATCAAAATATTTGAGATAAAACAGTTTCAAAAATAAGTCATATTAAAATCTCTAACCTGAATTATTTTCATGGATGCTCCTAAGAATTGAAGTCCATATCCAAATCGTTATTGGTACGTTTATTGCAATGAAAGGTTTTTCATTTTCTCCATAGAATATTTACCATCAATTTGATTGAACAGGCAGCATTCTCCAAAATTGTATTTTTGATCGTAATGTCTCGTAATTTATAGTTCTACAGGAATTGTAACATTATTTGACTTGTAATTTATTATTGTAATTTATATCGTAATTGAGATGGTCATTCCGATAGTAATTGGGATGGTAAATTCAAATTGACATTTCGAGAGTAATTTAGATCAACCTTCAGAGAGGAATTTAGATCAACATTCAGAGCCCTGTTTTATTTATTATTAGAGATGTTACAATTTTCTAAATCTTATTTACTTACGTCTCTGAAGTACGGCACAATTTTCACAATTATACTCTTTATAATTTCACTGTTAACAAATATTTATTATTCACGTATATATTTGGCACTTTCAATTATAGTCACTGCCCAGTTTCAAAGTATACTAACTCGATATTCAATTCTGAAGATATTTATAGGATCATCCCACTTTTATTTGTGATTCGCTGGCCTCACGTGCTAGGCGAGGGCAAGCATATTATCACTTGTTATTTTGAGAAAAATTACCAATTGTATGTATTTTAATTGCATGACGCGGCGCTTCAAGTCACGTAATTCAATTGTTATACCTTATATTTACTTCAGGAATGTTTATACATATCGATCACGTAGTCTTGTTTGTTAGCTTCATTCTAATTTAAACTGAATAAATTTGGTGTTTGTTTATTTCCCAATAAATTGGATTTTCGAACAACTGTGATAATCTTAGATCACGTACGCTTTTAAACAATGCATAATTTCTGCGTGCGTTTACGATAATATCTTTACACACTTTGTGAATGTTTATCTAGCCACTTCATGCAGGTTTTCCACTGATTTAATTTTAATGCGTTTTATTACCTTTTTTAAATTCTAATCTCAGCTAGTAGCTACACTTGGATATGTGTTTTAATTGTTTGTACTGCTATATACAGTGTGCTCGCAACTAATAATTTTTATGTTAACCTATTTACTCTTCTAATATCTATAATTCCGTGCTTTTGTTACTTGGGAGTTTCCCTTGCTTATTCTACGACCCTAATGACTTAACCTACTCCTAAATTAACCTTATAATTACAGCAATATATATATATATATATATATATATATATATATATATATATTATATATATATATTATTCTATTTTAAAGGTGAAAATTAATATTTGATTGACGTTTCATATATATTTATTTGACAGTAGTAGTTGATAGTTGTTGAAGGTTTTGAATTTATTATACTAGGTAAAGACGTAATTTGGTATTCTTACTTTGGACAATTTTAACAGCAGTAAAACACCAGGTGGGGCCCATTATAACGAAAAAAAATTATGAAAAAAATGGAGGACGACGATAGATGCGCTCAAGGAGAGTTTTCGGACGTGAAATAGAAATAGAAGATTTCAGGGTGACAGACATAAGACAGGAAACTGACGTACACCTGGAACCTGACATTGCTGTTTTAGACGCCAGACAAACAAGTGCTAGAGAAGAAGGCGAACGGATAAGTTGCGAGAACATGGACATAATGCAGTTTTTAAAGAAACTGAAAAAATCACAGAATGAGGGGATGTTAACATTAGAGAAATTACAGAACGAAGGAATGTTGAAATTAGAAAAATCACAGGACGAGGGAATGAAAAAGTTAGAGGCCGGTATAAAAAGGATAGTGGTTATAGAGAACAGCATGGGAGAACTTACAGCGTCTATACAGGGGACATATAAAACTTGTAAAAAGGAGATCCAACAAGAACTTGACATACGGATTAATGTGGTCGAGGGTAATTTGGTAAATGAGATATCATCCGTACGCGATGACACGGAAATCTTAGACAAACGTCACACAGACAGGTTAAAGGTTCTGATAGACGAACACCAGACATTCGCTAGAGACGTACAAAAACAAGTTCGGGAGAACGGAGACGACACAACCGAACTTAAGACAAAGATAACAAATCATGGGACGATGGTTGACGAAATGATATTAGGGTGGATGGTAACGTGCAAAACATTAGAAATAAAGTTGATTATTTAAAAAGAACGCGGAGATTTGATTTGGGTTTTTAAAACAGGATGTGAAAGGACGGTTGGCTGAAATTTAAGGAGATTTATTGATAAACTTGACGATTTTGTATTCAACGGACCCAAGAGAATCAAACTATAAATCGTAAGCGCGAGGTTACAAGGAAATGTCGAGAAATGGCATAATATAATCCGGAAACAGTACACAACATGCGATGAATTTAGACGCTTATTTATAGAACAATACTGGAGACCTAAAATTTGTATTACTGAAGAATTAGACGTATTTTTAGAATGTTCTGAGTTTTATTTCATTTAAAAAGTTACGAGTAAATTTGAAAGTCAAGCTGTACGTGGAGGTAGCAAATAGCAGAGAAGAGAAGTAGGTTCAGTGGTACTGGAGTGCAGTAAAGAAAAGTCTAAGGTAACAGTTCTGTGACGAAGGAAAAGCAATTAAAGGAGGGAGTGATAATTTGTACCGTTAGCGTTTTGAAGAAGAAAGAATAGTGGAATTGGAGTTATCCGAGTATTTGTATAACATAAAATTTGTAGAAATGTTAGTAGTTTTATAGTCCGGAGATTACCAGTTTTTCAGGAGGTGCCTGTAGTTGGTCACTTGGTTTCAGGACGGCTGGAAGGCGGCGCCTGTATCTGGATTTCAGGTATTATTTAATATCTACGCAGGGCTTTAATCAAATTTATAAAAGTGGAACTAGTGTTTGGGGTTACTTTTGGCTTTTAAAATTATTTTGAAAACTCCTTGGATATTTGTTTGGGTGTCTAGTTGAGAGGAGTTTGCCTAGGACGGACCCACCCTAGGTAGATTCCGCTACGTGGTTGACGGCCTTGTGAAATACATCAGTGCAGCAACCGTGTAAAGTATTTAGAGATAAATTTGGTAGCATAACTCAACAAGGCTCTATAATAAGATAAGGAGTGAAAGATAGATATACTAAGCGTATCATTCATAGGGTAGATCACAGAATATAAAAATATATATATCTCGTATTACAAATTCCACCCCTTCCATTTTTGCTTGTGTCTTGTTGATCAGACACTCTCCAAGATCAGCATTAGGGATACCATTATTTACCCTATTTTTAGTGTTAGTTTCAGTTTGTAGATTTTTATTTGAAATCGATTAATTTGAAGTTAGATTTAAGAACGTTTATTTCGCGTTTAAACCTAATGTAGTTCCTTCGGGTGGAGCATTGGGGACGTGATTGCAAGTATAGCAGCCCTTATTCACGTTATAAGGTAACTAAAAAGGAAGCAGCAATAGGGAGTAAACTGGTCTGAGAAGCGAGTTAAGTTGGGGTAGTATTAGTAAAAGTAACTTCAGAATTGGTATCCGTAGTTTCAGAAAGCATGAACGCTAAAGAAAGATTCAACAAATTAGGGGTAGTGCTGGAAGGCGGTGGTCTGAAAGTGTCTACAGAATACTTACTAAATTCTAGTCCTTTTTCCAGAGATAGTAATTGTGCAATAGAAGTCATTTCTACTAGTGTTAAAAGAGATTGATAATACAGGGATAGATTGCGTCGCAGAATCTCCAATTCTTGCGCTTCCGATAAGAGAACGGACAGTCGTAAGAATAAACTTTGCATTGTCTTTACGCATAAGCTAATAGCCTCAATAGGACCCATAGTTTGAGAATTTATTTTGTCCAGTAGGCATTTATTATAATCAACAGGTAAAAATTCGGCCTTTAATAACTCGACAAAGTCTTTCCAACATGTTAGAGAACTTTGATGCGCTCGAAAGCTTTGTAGAGCTCTCCCCTTAAGTAGTTCAGAAGTAAAAAGGAAAAGTTGTTGAGTAGAAATATTACGAGAAATGTTGAGTTTATTTATACGTATTAAAAATTCACGTAGAGATCCTTCACCAAAGAATGAGATTTTTAATTTAGTAATCGGATACCATTTAGTAGAAGCCATAGGATAGGTAACTACGGAAGTATTCATTTCTGGTTCGGAATTCGAAGGAAAATAATAGTCTTCATCAGTTGTTGTAGGGGATCCATTAAACGTTTGTGGAATAGAAGCAGACTGCTTAGAAAAATCAGAAAAGATATGCTTTAATTTTCTATCGGTCGTCTCAACATCATTAGCGCTGTGACTATACTGCAACAGTGAATATACGCAAAAGAGCGATGCACCCTGGACATAAGCTTCTCGTGGAGGACGTGCATCGCTATTGAAGTAATAGAATCAGCCACGCAGAAAGTACATGCTAGCACAAAAATCAGGATCAAAGTGAACCCAGTTTGAGAAACGATATAATAATCTATTGAAATATTAGGGTATCACATGTTAAAGGAACACTTCTAGAATTTTTGAATGCATAAGTAGATAAAAACCGGTAAACTCGAATACAATCGCCTTCGTTAAGCACACACGTAGAAAATCTATTCTATTCAAACCTATATTACTACTTTTAAATAAAGCGAACATATCCTTTCCGAAACCAAAGATTGTTGATAACCGAATACATTTGTTGTGTTATATCAAACAATAAAGATAGACGGAAGTACTTTGACTTGAACTAATATACTAATAACATTCTGTAGGGTGTTGAACAAGCACTTATTTCAATTGTATTAGAATGAGTTTTATAGGAACAAATCGAGTTATTATGCGTGATCAGGGGCGTCTCCTTTAACAGGTAGTTATACAAAGTATCGAAGCGGAAGTGCCGGAATATTTGAGAACATCGTAAATTGAATAAAAATATTTAGGAATGAAGAATTGAACGTAACATCGTTTAACTGTAGATTTTAAAATAGGGATAATTTGTTTAATTTTATGAATAAGATTAAATGCGTGTTAAAAAAAACATAAATTTTTATGAAGTGGTATTTCACGTACACCACAATATCGTAATTATAAAGGCCGCACTTAAATTTAAAAATCTGCAAAAGAGGAACGGAAAAAAGCACTTTGACTTTGAGAAACTAAAAGATAAAGATATCCACAAAAGATTTGAAAAAACGTCAAATGAATTGCTGAAAGATATAGGGAAAATTTCTGATACTAAGGAAGTAGAAACAGAATGGAATAATATTAAATCCAGCCTAGACATGGCGGCCGGAGATAATCTGGGGTATACACAAAAAGAAAACAAGAAACCATAGATAATAGAAGAAAGACGAAAATACAAAATAGGTCAGATGAAACAGGAAAACAGAGATACAAAGCCATAAAAAGGGAAATTATTCGCAAATGCAGAAAGCTAAAGAACAATAGATTGATGAAAAGTGCAAACAGGTACAAACTAAGATGGAAATAGGAAAGACAGACGACGCATACAAACTAATTAAAATGAATTTTACGGATATAAAATCATATAGCAGAAATATAAGAAGACACATCATTATAGAAAATGTAGAGAAAATAGCTAGATGGCAGGAATATATAAAGAATTTATATTCAGGAGAGGAACTAACAGCATCAGAACAGGAATCAGACATTGAAAATGATGACCTGGAATATCTTATACTTAGAGATGAGTTTGAATTAGCATTAAAGAGCCTGAAAAATTGTAAAGCGCTGGGTACAGATAAAATGCAAGCAGAAACTCTAAAAGCTGTTGAACAAGCAGCAACAGAACGTCTCTTCCGACTTGTAAGCTATATGTATGAGACAAGCGAGATACCTAAAGATTTCAAACGCAACATCATAGAAACTATACCAGAAAAAAGAGGCGCGGATGGATGTGAAAATTTTCGAACAATAAGTTTGACCGCACACGTTTCAAAAATATTAACTAGAATTGTACAAAAACGAATGGAAAAACGAAGTGAAGAAATACTGGGAGAAGATCAATTTGCGTTTAGGCGAAACAGGGGAACACTGGAGGCTATTTTAGCTCTGAGGGTAATAATAGAGAAAACAATAGAAAAGGGGAAAGCGTATATATAGGGTTTGTAGATTTGGAAAAAACATTCGACAATGTGAAATGGAAAAAAATGTTCGACATACTCAAAAAAACTGGAATGAGTTTTAGGGTTAGACGGATAGTACATTGCTTATACAAAGAGTATAACAGCGGTAATAGAATTACAGCACGAAAGTAGAGAAGTAAATATTAGGAAGGGCGTGAGGCAGTGATGTGTCTTATCCCCATTAATTTTTAACTTGTATATAGAAGAGGCAATGAATATTCACAAATACAGGAAGACTTTAGGAATTAATATGCAGGGACAAAAGATCGATATGCTTAGATTTGCAGATGATATTGCGGTATTAGTATCTAGCAAAGAAGAGTTACAAGCTGCTCTTAATGAAATGAAAACAGTTCTAATGGAGAGATATGGTATGAAAATTAACAAAAATAAAACTAAAGTTCTAGTACGCAAAAGAGGGAATAATAAATAAAAACAAGAATACAAATAGGTAACGAAAACTTACAAGAGGTTAAGGATTTCTGCTACCTAGGAAGTCAAATAACCCAAGATGGGAAAAGCACAAAAGATATAAAACAAAGATTAGCACAAGGTCGTGCTACATTTAACAAGAAAACGCAACTACTGTGCTCAAAGACCACAAACATAGAAACAAGGAAAAGATTGCTTAAAACGTAAGTGTGAAGCACAGCACTGTATGGCTGTGAAGCCTGGACAGTAGGAGAAGCAGACAATAAAAAGGTAGAAATGTGGTGCTACAGACGTACGATGAAGGTATCGTGGACAGACAAAGTTAAGAACAAAGAGATACTAGAAATGGTAAAGGAAGAAAGAAATATGTGGAAAACAGTAAAATATAGAAAAGATAGGACGATAGGCCACATACTAAGACATGGACATAGTGCGGAGTATATTAGAAGCAGAGATAGGAAGAAAAAGAAGTAGAGGTAGACAGACTTGGGTTAGACTACTGCACACAGATGGTAAAAGATGTAGGCTGTAAGAATTTCAGGGAAATGTGTAGGCTTGCCCAGAATAGAAATCAATGGAGGTACGCTTCCAGCCATTCGCAAGATGGAAAAACTAATGACAATAATAATTACTGTACTTAAACATGGTGATTATCATAAACTGCAGATATTGGTTTTGCAATACTTTTGACTAATGTTAATTGTGCGAAAGGATTTACTGGAAAACTGATAATACAGCAAATGTTTAAGTGTTGGGGGTTCTAGGCAGCCATAGGCTGCTTAATCCCCTTCACATACCAATGAATATCGGTGTAATAGGGCATATAATTAGAAAACAATAGAAGGGAATCGAGTTGTATATGTTTTGAGGAGCACGAAAATCATATGCGCGCAGATTAATTTAGGCAAGTGTAAAGGAGCCGCCAATAATTTCGTCAAAATAATAAAAGAAAATGAAATCGACATCGGGTTCATACAGGAACTGCACCTGTATAGCCTTACATGTGACTTTCCAATGCTCCACCCGCAGGTACTACATTGGCCAGGAAGAGAGTTTTTTTTACCTGGAAAATTTGGAATTTTGCCGAACCCATGCTGTTTCAAGTATTAATTTATTATATCAGGATTCTTATCATCCCTTTCCTTTATCCTGATATTTAGTGTTTAAGATATTGTCCTGGGGTAAGTAAATTTGTTTAATTACAGTCCACTATAAATTATTATTTTGTTTATTTGATTTATTAGCGCGAACAACGTGTGTTAGCTAATATTAATGCTACTTAATAATTGTATAAAATAATGTGTGTATTTCACCAAAGATGGCAAAGTAAAGGTTTGGAAATTACGAAATCAAAAATATATAGCAAAGCAACGTTAAAAAAGATATCCACTGATTAACCAATTCGGTATACTTTAGTACAAGAGAATTTTGATCTTTGCTTGCCCCTTTTGTATTTTCTTTTTCCTACTCCGTTAAAAATTTGTAATTTGGGTTTTAGTTAAAATTTCTTATTTAATGATATACCACGACTATTTGATGAACAAAATGATGACTCTCTTTCTCAAGGCTGGTTGTGGGTATCGCTCTATTTAAAACCTTTACTCCTCTTAAAATGACTCACGTGAACTCATTCTAGGTACATTAATTAGAACAATTGACAGCATAAACACAAACTTTATTTGAATTATACCACCTCCAAATGTATCAAAACGAGTCAACATTGAAATAACTATAAAACTTATATCTATAAATTCGTGGAAAAGCACCCTTAATCTCCTAACCCACGACGAAATTAAATTAAGCATCCATTACTAGAGTTAAATTAAAATAATGTTGTTTTATTTTAACGTTTATCAATTATGCACTAACCTTTATAAGCATGTAGCTATGACGATTTCCTGTTGCGATGGGATCATGAAGTACTTAATTTTCAATAGCGGTTTTGGTAACGAGCAACCATAACAAATCAGGCTTCCGTTCAACTAACCCTGTTTTGAAAGGATTTGCAGAGTGTCTTCACCCACTCATCATTACTTCTGGAACCCGACTGCCTGCTGCTATTATCTACCTTTCACTTTGTTAAATAAGCCGAATCGCCCCTCCACCACACTTTTAGGCGTGCTTATTGCTAACGGTTTTCGCTATACATCTTACAAAAATCTTCGCAAATTTACAAAATTAAGTATAATATTACAATCAAAGAAAATTATTAATTAAGTTGCATTACATCTTTGACATTACATGTGATTTTCCAATGCTCCACCCGAAGGTACTACATTGGCCAGGAAGCAAGTTTTTTTTTACCTGGAAAATTTGGAATTTTGCCGAACCCTTGCTGTTCCAAGCAAGGTAGGGATCTTTAACGTGCGTGACAACACTCACACACGGGACCTCCATTTTACCTCTCATCCGAACGAGGGTGTATTTTTGTGAAAAATGCTCGCCTAACATTTTTCAAGCGGACCGTGTCGGGATTCGAACCCGGGACCTTGGGCGTAATAGTCACACACATACCACTACGCCACGGAGCCGCCTACCTGTATAGCCACAAAATAACAGGTTTTGGTAAGGGGGTTACCGTCTTAAACGCAAACAGCGAACGACCACGCAGCGGAATAATAATAAATAATGGGACGTGCACCGGGATAATATTGTTACGAACTACTGTTAGGCAACCCGTCAAACACACAGCTGCATAACCGATGGTATATGCTACAGAATTCTCGAACGTTCTAGAAAACAGTAGAATATGTGTAATCTATTTAATTGTAGGTTATATATAAGATAGGTGATAAATGTAAGAGTTTAATCTATATCAGAATGTCGAATATAAATTATATCGTGTAAAGTTAAATAGTTGAGTTTTTGGCAGTCCAAGAGTAAACATTAATTTGTATTATGTGAAAGTATATATTGAACCGACAGCTGTACATAAATAGACAAAAGTGTAATAAATAAATAATAGTAGTGTTAGTGTTGTTAATAGACCTATGGTTAAGAATTTAGTTGAAGAAGATATTAGTGATTGTAAATTTATTGGTGTGATAGTGCTTATAACCACCGCGGAAATAAAAACAGGGACAAACACGTTCTACGTGATAAGCGCGTACCTACCACCAGTCGACTCACGGCGGGGACATCCTTAAACGGAGGACTTAATAAATCACATCAAAGGCATTTTTCGCCAAATTGGAAGGAACAAGAAACTAATAATCGGGGGAGACTTTAATGCTAAGTCACCGTTATGGGGTAGCCCTATAGAAAACGATAGGGGTTAGCACGTTGCTGATCTTTTAACGGAATAGGATCTTAGTGTGATAAACAATAATGATTCACCTACGTTTGATGGGCATCGAGGCAGCAGTTTTATTGATATCACTGCAGCCTCGCACGAGATGTTAGAAATCATTTGTGACTGGAAATTAAGGTCGGACGAGGAAACGGTTTCTGACGGTAAACTAATAACATAGGACGTTGAAACCAAAACAAGCACAAACGAGCAGCTAACTATATTTCCGCGGTTCTGTAATAAAAAAAGCAAATTGGGAGAGGTTTTAACAAATATTTGGCGAAAGTATCGCTGCGCTCGAAAACGAGATATTTAACTGCCGAGAGGCAGACGAATGAGAAACACTCACTGAAAATTCATACCTAAACCTAAAAAAGCGGATGCGTCAGACCCGGGTAACTATCGTTCAATTAGATTGCTACCGGTGCTGAGAAAAGTTTTGGGTCACGTTATGACTACCCGAGTTGAGCACTTAGTGCGTGACAGCGGCGGTTTTAATAACCGACAGTTCGGTTTTATGGAGGGAAAGTCGACTATCGACGCATTAGAGTTCGTCGGGGAAATTAAGCAGACCAGAGATGCTAAAGAGTACTGTGTTGTTGTTGTTTTGGACATTTCAGGAGCATTTGATGCTGCCTGGTGGCGATTGATTGTTTACGAGTTGGAAAAGAGGGGTTGTCCGCGAAACTTGATGTCTTTGGTCAAGAGTTATTTCTCGGGGCGATTGGCACAGGTTGAAATTCCGGGTGAAGTTTTGTCGCGTGTGGTGGAAAGGGGATGTCATGCTTTGGTCTCACATTTTGGAAGTTGTTGTATGAGAGCATCTTTAGGGTCAAATTACCCACATGATGATCAATCGTTGGTTTTGCGGATGATACGCTTTTAATTGTCAGATTGCGATTGCTAATGAATATGCGTACAAAACCGAACGAGGCGCTTAATAAACTACACGAATGGTCGCAGGCGGTAAAATTAAAATTTAACACGGCGAAATCAGAGGCGCTCTATTTCGGAAAGAAACCGGGACAGCGATCCCTTAGGCTCGAGCTAGGATGGCAGAAAATACCGTCTAAGGAAGCAATTATATACCTAGGGGTAAATACTGACGATAAGTTAAATTGGAAAACTCACGTGCAGTACGTTAAAAGCAAAGGCAGCAAAGTATCAAACAAAATGATGGCGGCGGCGAAAATAAACTGGGGTTTCAGGGGCGAATTGCTGAGGACGGTCTATGCCGGAGCGATAGAGCAGGCAATGCTGTACGCAGCATCTGTATGGGCGGAAGGTTGCAAAGTCAGACAGATGCGTTAATTGACGAGCGTTCAACGCATTACCGCGGTGAAGGCGGTGAGGGCGTACAGGACTACCTCTACGGATGCGGTCGTTAGGGAGTTTCGAGATAGAAAATTAGTAGATACAGGGAAGGGACGCGAAATTATCGAAGATATTCATCTTGGCAATAATGAGGTAGAGAAAAAGATTGTCGTATCATAGTTAGGGCACCCGGCCGATATTACATGAATCGAATTCGTCGAAAGCGATGGGGACGCGTCGGGTATCAGAATTTATACAGACGATTTGTATGGATGTCGGGCAAGCAGGCGCGGCGTTTGTTGTGTTTAAGCAGGAAAAGGAGGTGTTTCGGTATCAAACTAAACTCGCAAACTGGAGGCCGCGACGGGCGACTTTTGGATATCACATTCGTCGATACCGAGGTCTCTAATTAAAAGAAAGCTGCGCGAAAAGTCAATCAGACAATGGGAAGAGAGGTGGAACAACGCTGCGACGGGCAGGTTGACCCACAAATTTATACAGAGCTTAGAAGCTAGAGGTAATATCGAGGTAAAACTCGATCATAAAATGGTGCAACTAAAAACAGGGCACAGCGCCCTAAAAGCGTATTTACAAAGATTTGGTTTAACCGACATCGACCGCTGCGAATGCGGTGAGGGCGCTGAAAGCGCAGAGCACGTGCTCTTCGACTGCCCGCATAAGGCGGCAAATCGAGGGTTAGCTGATAGCAAATTAGCTATCCTAGGTCTAACATGGCCAAAGAGCCTAGAGGAAGTTGGGAAAGTGGCTAACTAGAAAGCGTTCTGGACAGCCATTAAAGAGTTCGCGGGAAGGCTCGCGAGATTAGACGGCGATAACCGCCCGTTATCGGAAGGGGGCGCGGGGGAGAATTGGAAATTTTAGATTTAGACCTGGCGTTAAATAATATGAGTTTGGTAACCAAAACCTGTATTTAAATAATTAAAAGAAAAGATAAAAAGGTATATATAAAAACAAAAACTAAAAAAAATACAAAAAAATATAATATTTATAAAAGTCCATATGCACAACAACCCCCGCACCACTAATACAATCACTATAACCACTATCTAACCTTATACGCGCGGAAATCGGGATAAATAAAAAACTTAAAACTTAATCCGGGCAAATAAATAATAAGAACATTTAAATCAAAAACCCCCATTAAATTAAATCAATGGAATAAACAAAGGAATAAAATAATAAAAGAAAAGAGAGTGAAACCGCGCATCCCTCCAGGACTTAAAAGTGAAGTGATAATAATTGTGACCCCCCCGGACGATTAGTGCATACCCACCGGAACTTTAGCAGTGCATATTACGTTTACCCCTAGCAGTGAGTTTAAAGGTATACAGACGACCAGATGTTCGGATGCTGGAGAAATTTACTAACGAGGTAAGAACAAAATTGTAGCGGTTGTGTTCGCATAAGCATTGATTTATGATAATTAGTAAATTTGAAATACTTTAACAAGCACGTTTTGTGCGTAATGGCGCTAGCCGGTATAATGCTTATGCGAGTTCACCTAGTAAATTGGGTTATGCTTTTTGCAATTTTATGCACTTCTCAACGCTTAATGCTTATAGATGTTTATTTATATATTTTATTGTTTGTGACTTGATATTATTTGTTTGACGTTCTGCCGCCATTTTTGGTGACAGCTTATATATAGTAAGGAAGATTGTTTGAGAAGATTATAATTAGAATATAAATCAGTTAGGGGATGATAGGGAAAGTTAGGGACGGACTTAGGATAACAAATTACTTAGACTAGTAAAGACGAATTTGTCAATTTATAGAGTAGGTAAAATAGCTGGATTGACTATTAATATATTTGGCGTATTCTTAGAAAATTGAATCCATTTTAAACTAGCTAGCTAAATTTGGATAGTTTTAAGTCGACTCTTCAGGTCGCATCGGTAAGCAGAGCTGGCAGCTGCTATCGGCATTACGGATCCCTCCCCATTCATTTTGTTTGTGTCTTGTTGATCGGGCACACTCCAAATCAACGCTAGGGATACCATCAATCAAACCCTATTTTTAGTTTTTGTTTCAATTGTTAGATTTTTATTTTGAATGTGTTAATTTTGAAGTTAGAATAATGAGCACGTTTATATTTTCGCGTTCAAATCCAATGTAGTACCTTCGGGTGGAGCTTTGGGAACGTGGCCGCAAGCATAGTAGCCCCTAATTAAATTATAATGTATATAGGTTGTTGGGGAATTGCAGGGAACTGTGTAGGATAGCTCAGAAGATAAATAAGCTGAGGCACAAGCCCAACCAGTTTCAACACGCAAAACCCAATGATGAAAAAATAAGTGCTCCTAAATCTGATGATTATTATAAACAACTACAAGTGTTGGTTGTGAAATATTTTCAACTAATGTTGATTGTGCGATAGAATAAACTGCAAAAACTATTAATTCGACCAAAGTTCAAGTGCTGGAGAAACTTGGCAGCCAAAGGCTGCTTAACCACCTTCACATACAACTGAATATAGAGGATGTAGGGTATATAACTGTAAAACAATAGAAGATGACCAAACTGCATCAAACAAAAAAGAACAGCAGCTATGTTCAAAGACAACGAACATAGATACAAGAAGAAAACCGTTCAAAGCATAGTGTGGAGCACAGCACATTACATTTATGAAATAGGGGCAGCAGGAAAAGCAGTCAGAAAGAGATAGAAGCCTTGTGGAATATTGTACTTCAGATGTATGTGGATGGTAGCATGGACAGACAAAGTCAATAACATATAGGTTGTTGAAATAGTAGAAGAATAAAGATATCTATTGAAAATGAGAAAAAAATAAGAGAAATAGGACAGGATACATTCTAAGGCATTTCTGGGGAATAGTACGGGATATATTACAAACAGAGATAGGAAAAGATAGGTAGAGGTAGACGGAGATCAGACAAATAGTGATAGATACAGACTGTGCAAATTTCAGGGAAATGTGTAGGTTGGTTCAGACTAGGAAACAATGCGTACAACAATGCGCGTACAACCAGTTTTAGGACTGAAGACTTAATGATGATGATGTTTCACGTACGAAAATTAATATTAGATTTTGATAAACAGTAAGCTTGTTTAAACTGAAATGGACATTTGTATAATTTATTAGTGTAAGTTATATTATTAACACTTATTTTAGAAAAATTTTATGCAAAAACAATTCACTGGAAATGTTATCCAAACGTATACTTTAGTTTCTTTGAACAAACGTATTTGAGTAAATAAAAATACAAGAGCAACGATGTAAAAAAACAAATGATTTCAAAGTTTATTCACGAAAAGGTTTAGCAATTAAATTTAATATTCATGCAGGTAGGACAATGTGAAGATATATCACAAACTTTAAGAAACTTTCTGTTTTGAAGAATAGGATAAAATACCATATAAAAATTGTGTATATACCTTTATTTTGTAAATATACTCAGTGTACTTTAATTGTGTCCTTGCCTAAGTTTTATTATAGAAGTGTTGAGAGTAAAAGCAATTTATAGAACTACCTGTAAGCAGTCGCATATAATTGATGAGGGTACGTATATGTAATTGAGGAGAAGATAATTATGTAAACAACTGTAGAAACAAAAAGAGTACAATTTTCCTTTGAGATAACTTTGATAATAATTTTTGCTGACGTTATGTGAGCGAAGAAAAATTTGATAAAACCTAAGCTTGTATGTGGTTAAAATTTATTTGTTTTTCTCTCAAACGCTACTCAATCCGCTGTAGCTGTATAGCCCATTACTGAAAAGGATTCTTCACATCTTGGTTTATTCAGACTTCAAGAGATTAAAAGCTATATTGGTTGGGGGCGTGCTTCTGACACCATATTTACCACAACACTTTCTGTGAAGCAATAAATGTTTGTTATGTCAGGCCTATCTACGGTTATTAATGTCTGTATTGCTGTAGAATACGCTATAAGCTGTTATATTTCAGACATCTACAGTGCAGCTTTCCTTTATTTTCTACAAATCTTCTTGGTTTATGCTCTTTGATAAATCGATGGTGCACGTGCCTTCCGCCTTTAGCTCATCAGACATAAGTACTTATATAACGCATTTCTAGCTTTATATCTGTTCGCTGCTAGATACGACGGAGTATTTGTTTTTACCCTAAATGAGTACAAAAGCCACTTATATACCCAGCTAGGACAAAAACAAATACTTTACGGTATTTATCAGTGACCTTTGAAGTATAAGTGTTTACGCCTGATATGCTGAAGGTGAAACCACACCGATACTATAGATAGGTATGGCAATAATTTACACATATTTATACACCATATATATATATATATATATATATATATATATATATATATATATATACCTACATGTACCTATATATTTAACACAATAATAGAATACGTCTATTTGTCTAAATACCTGTAAATAAGCATCATAGTCAAAAATATGAAAAATAATTAGAAATAATGGATTTAACGAGGGGCGATCCGCTAGGAATTTCTGGTGTACATGTATGAAGATTTTTGATGATTTCAGAGGATGTCAGTGGATTTCGCATGATGTCAGGAGATTTCGCAGGATGTCAGGGAATTCAGAAGATTCCAGAGGATGTCAGGGGATGTCAGAGGATGTCAGAGGCTTGCGCAAGTAATTTCAAATCTTCAGCACACGCGTAATATGATGCTCTATCGTTCTAAATGTAAGTCAACGAATCATAATTCGTGTATTTCGTACAATTTGGCGTCAGTGCTAATACGTGATATTACTTGTTGGAGGTTATTGCGATATATACTAGGATTGATATCCAAAGGTAAGTTAACTTTGCATCTATTTTATATTCTATATATCTAAATCAAACGTTGTAGAAACTCTTTCGATGATACACACATGTATAAAATATATATATATATATATATATATATATATATATATATAAAGTAAAAAAGGATTAATAGCAAGTGACTCAAATTCAGCCACGAGGGCATCCTGTCGACGCGTTTCGCCCTAATTGGGGCTCATCAGGACAGGAGTAGCAAAGTTGTAATATTTAATACAGACACCTTATGGGAAGTACAGCATCACCTAGCTCACAATTTGTGTCTTCGTATCGTTTCACCTAACATTGCAGGTTTAAACAACAGTCGGCACGGAGGAGATCCGGCTCAACTGCCTTTTTCCGTAGCCAAAAGATATAATTTAAACGAGAAGTAGTTTAATGAGTCTTAAATTAATGGAAAAAGGCAGTTGAGCCGGATATCCTCCGTGCCGACTGTTGTTTAAACCTGCAATGTTAGGTGAAACGATACGAAGACACAAATTGTGAGCTAGGTGATGCTGTACTTCCCATAAGGTGTCTGTATTAAATATTACAACTTTGCTACTCCTGTCCTGATGAGCCCCAATTAGGGCGAAACGCGTCGACAGAAATGCCCTCGTGGCTGAATTTGAGTCACTTGCCATTAATCCTTTTTTACTTTTCATTAATTTAAGACTCATTAAACTACTTCTCGTTTAAATATATATATATATATATATATATATATATATATATATATATATTTGTTGATAGTGGCTAGTTGAAAGCAAAGTAAATGAATATTGACATCAAATTTTCCAGACTTCGGATACGTTTAGTTAATTGTAGTTATCGCACAACACAAATACGCAGTCCGAAGTCACTGTTGAAGGGACAGCAGTGAATTTTCGTAGAGTTTGTCGTATCTCAAAGTGTTTATGCAGCAGTTATCGGATCCTACGATATATCGTATTACTACTTAGCACAGTATTACTACTTAGCACAGGGGTCTGGTTACAAACTATTTTTAAGGGATAGTGATTATAAAAGTGAGCGTTTGCTGCAAGATAAATATAATATAAAGAAGCAGCGTTCGGTAAAGTTAAACAATGAAAAAATGCAAACCAGTGCAGTAAATTTAAAAGTCTGTATTTCAGTAATTTAATACTTTTGTCAGTTTTCGATAATAGTTTAATGGAGATTATAATTCCTAGTGAATGCTTGTTTTTTAATATTAAAGCGGTAGTGTATATTCTGTTGTGATCATTACCTCATATTCTTTAGCGGATTTTCTTATAATAGAATAGAAATACCAGAAGAAACTACTAGTGGCCCCGCACCTGTATCTAAACATGAGTTTCTTCGCGAGTTACAACTATCGTTTAAAATTGATCTGCCAAATTCACTTAAAAATGTTCTTAAAATCAATGGATTCCACAATGCTGCTGTTTTGCGGAGCATTTCCGAAGATGATTTTCAGGAAATGGAGAGATTTATGGTTGATGCTGCACCTACTTTAATTGCTAAAGAACAATACAAAGATTTCTATGGAATTTTTCACTTAAATACATCTTCATTTAAATTTCGACACGACCATAAAAAGCTGTTGCTTTCATTTCGGACTTTTTCCAGAAGAACTTCGAAATTAATGCTAATATTCAAAAACCTTTTCATCAGATCGATTCACAGGTCTACTAAAGGTTGATATTTTATTTAGTTTTATGGCTTAATATTGCTAAATGTTATTTCTTTTTAGGAAAAATCGGAGAAAAATTTAGTCCCGGTGGAAGCTCATAGGCGTATGCTGCTAATCTCGTTGTGAACTTAACTGAAGAACCTTCACAAATCTCCCGCTGTTTAAGAAGCTGGGTTAAAAATAAATGTCCTAAGAAAGAGAAATGGGAATACTTTAGAGCTTAAATTTAAGGATTTCTTTTCTTACAAAGTTGAACGTTCAAGGTAATTTAAAGTGCAATAGGACTTGTTTTTGTAAAACACAATCTCAAATTTTAAAATCACCCAGAAGGCAAGGTTTAAAAAGTAGATGGGTGTATGAAAATTTTTACAGACATTTAACCATGCATCTTAACAATTTTGACAAATTTCACAACACCTCTACTAAAGCTTCCACACCATCGTTAATAACCTACAATAGTAAACCAAAAAAAAAACAAGGATTGTTGAAATTCGTTTCAGTGACTAAAAGTAACAAGGATAGTCATGATGACCATACTGAAGTTCCGGACGCTGTTTTGGTGACTGATCCTAAATGTGTCGAGGTTTCGTCAGAAGTCAACCCCGAGGTTAACCCAAAAGCTGCAAAAGTAATTATTCTTAGCGACATAATTGTTGACTCTAAATGGACAACGAATATGTACCAAAAATGTGAAAGAAGCAGAAGAAACAGGGAAAGCAAGATTACTGATCAACGTGCAATAACATCATATTTTCCTGTTATCATAGAGGTGGAGACCATTACCGCCGATATTATAAAGAACAACAAAGAACTTGGTGCAGAAATGACACCGTCCCTGGCAATGCTCAGAAAAACAGAATATGAAAACACCACGGAAAATACAGACCATCAAAGAGACAATGATACAAACAAGCTATTACAGGCGCTCCTTAACGTGTCGGTTGCAAAAACAAATCGATCAAACAATAAAAACACTTTCGACGATACCACTAAAAAATTTGCGTTGTATTTGTTTTATATAGCGGATAGACTGTGATACGAAACGCTTTACCAGAATATGAAAAATGCTTAACCGTCCATTACCAGTTTGAATCGATATTTCACTAAAAGCAATAGTAAGATCGAAGAAGGTGTGCTTTATTACGATAGCCTGCTAACATTTCTAGATGAAAGATACTTACCAAAAGTTGTATGGGTTGCCGAAAATGCCACAAGAGTAACAGGAGAAATTGAATACGATCCCAAGTCTAATAAAATAATTGTTCATAATAATTATTCATAATCAAATATTTTACAGCATAGTGTAAACTTGTTACACAAAGATACTCTAACCCGCGCAGATCTGTTCAGGCCGATTACATTACAAATGTTACTATTCAAGTTTTCCTCTTTAAGTTGAAAGTACTAGTTTTAGTTTCCAATAAAAATGATCACAAAAATATTCTTGTTTACAAAAGTTGCGCTAACGCTGTTCTAAGCATTTGCTCTCAAGGATACATCTGTCAGCAGTATACTACAGAAAAATAAGTGACGTCAGTAACACCTGTTGTTGTAACTAACAATTTATACTGAAGCAACGTGTTGTTTCTTAAAACATCAAATTAGTGAATTTTAATTTCGACGCTGGAAATTCCAGCTCAGCAATAGTTGAAACAAATATCATATTCGTGCTTTTACACATAAGAACAAATTAGCGTGTTTCTAATTTGAAACACGAAAAATTACTTAAAGCTAACTACGAACCAAAAACTGCTTTTCTCGCCTAGATGAGGTACTTGTTACATCATGCGATGTTTACTGCATGTAGTATGAACTCAGCTCATCCTAGACAGCTTCTACCACATGGAGTTGTTCCAGGTGTAGAATTAAATACAAAGTAGCATCTTTACGCTGTATCACAAAGTGATCTTCTTTAAATTGGTTAAACCTTCCATCTTCTAAGTTGCATTTTACACGTCGTAAAACAAAGTGGTTTTAACAAAAGGGATTGAATTTCCTATCTTCTTAGTTGCATTTTACACGTCGTAAAACAAAGTGGTTTTAACAAAAGGGATTGAATTTCCTATCTTCTAAGTTGCATTGTTCATGTCGTTCGTGTAACAAAGTAGTTTTCTTAAAATCGATTAAATTTTCTAATTTCAAAGTGCATGGTTAATTGTAGCAATGTGTCTCGTCGCGCGCTATTCAAGAATGTCCTCACTCATCAAAATTGATACGCAAATTACCGGCCTGCGTTCTTTCATACATCTTGTCTCTTCTTCCACGTATGGCCGAGTGATCATCAAACTCGCTCGGGCGACCGGAGGGTCCAAGGAGGAAGTTGTCAAACCTAAACACGCCTGCGAATGGCTATAGAAGACACAGATATCCAACCACAAATAGAATAACAAATAAAGATGCTGCTTTAACGTATTACTTTACTTGTTAAATGTATTTTAACATTATTTTAATAAAAGTGTTTTATTATTCTCGCTCTTTGATGGAGGGATTTATTAACCAAAAAATAAAATTATTAAAAGTGTCTTATTATCCTCGCACTTTGATGAAGGGATTTATTATCTAACAATAAAATTGTTACAATGTTACATCGTTTTTTCATTGGCACGGCTTTCTAATCAACAGGTGAGTGCTTTTAGTAAACGCTTGAACTGATTAAAAACATTAATTATATGCTGTTTGTTAACTTGTCACTTAATTTTATGTACAGTCCAATTCTCTCTCCTAAATAGCTATCGTAGTTTTATTACCGCATTTTTACAATAAGCATCTGCTAACACCAAGCGACTTAAAGGCTGAAGACAAGATGAACTTTAGGGCAGTCGAAAAGATATGCACTACCACTGTCATTTCCTTGCTTGAAAGCATACCAGAGAGTGCAGGAACACTGGTATATCTGCGGTTAATGAGATTGGCTATTGATTCGTTGAAAATCGAGGAGCAATTATATAATGCATGGTACAGTGTTTCTTTTTCTTGCGTATTTGGCGTAAGTGGATTACAGAGAGCAAAATTGTTAACGTAGGTCATAATTTCATCTCTTCCAATTGCTATATATGTCTTGAATTAAATGCCCACGCACTTATTAATATCATCACCGTGATTCGTGATAATCCAGACTTGACCAACAATATGTTTCTTCCTTGGTTATTCAGTAGCCACACATGTAAAAACATTTCGAGCTACAAGGTCCATGACCTCGACATTTTCAACTGTGGTCAACTTCAGCGTTAAAGATATTATTCATAGAATTGATCGCATCTAAGTTATCAATAATTTCCAGAATGATCTTAAAAGTGTTTTCGTATTTCCCAAAAAGCTACGAAACCAATCAAAAATAGGAAGAGAAACTCTTTTCGATTTAAAAACGTTTTCTGATGATTGCAAACAAATGAGTATGGAAAGGGCCTGAATGATACGTTACTGAAGGCACAATCGTTGGGAATGGTTGTACCAGAGAATTGTTGGGACTTCTTAACAATACCACTTACGTCGGAGAAACTCGGGGAAAGCGAATGTGAAGCACTCGATGAAGCTCAAATGAATAATAATCATAACAATATACTCTTGACTGAAGAACAACACGAAAAATCTTTAATTTTTTTGCCCTTTCAATCTGGAGATTCGGTATCAGATCAAGGTAATCCAAATACTGTTCTTTATCCGGATCTTCGCCAAATATGTTTGACAGGGGTTGGTCACAAACTTCTTCTGGACGATTTTTCTTCAAAATTTGTAAAAAACGAAGACGACTCTTTCTATGAACAAAGGTCGCTTGTAAAAGTCACAGTGGCCAATAAATCGACTGTAATAAAAAAGTCATCCTTGTGCTGGCTTTTAAATACCACAACTCAAAAGGTCAGTTCTGATCGCTTGCGTCGATTGATTGTAAGTAATGAAACTGCAAAAATTAAGTTCCAAAAAACAACTTGAGAAAAAATGTAGAATACCAGAAGAGGAGACGTATAAGCCACCGTAAAGCCATTTTGCATTTTACAGAATCCTCCTCGGATTCCTCCAACGATGATGATATGAGCATTAAGTATGACGATTCTACGGACGCAGAATCATTCTCCGACGTTTCAACAGGTACAAAAGAAGAATCCAGTTCGATTACTATAAATAATTATAAACCAGTAAATGAAACAACCTAAAACGGAAATTGAACAAGGTACATCAGATCATACTAATCCCGAATTTGATAAGTATTATGCAATATTTTATGAAAAATGCTGTGAAGCACGCCGAATTAATTACAAGTTAAGCGATAGTGTTGTTTAAAATGAAATAACGAAATAACGTCTTAAATAGTCGGTGTGGTTGCAAGTACGTAAAAGATTGAAGGGGAACCAGGTTTATTATGCTTTGAACTCATCCCAGGAGTATGGCGTCGGATACACGGGAAGTGAGCCCAGGAGAATTTGTTATCGTGTTTGAGTAATCAATTGGACGATGTTTGTTTGTTTATGATTTAGGTTTGTAGTATCCCTGTTGGTTATTTGCTTTAGCAGATTATAAGCGACAAACATTCACAAATAGCGTGAACATATTAAATTAGACTTGGACTTTAGTTTTTCCAAAAATGTGTACAGACCACATATTAATCTGCCAAATGTTCACGTGACTCTTTCATACTACGCAATATGGAAATACCATTCTGGTAGAATTTTTCTATAAGTTTTACCCTACAAACCAATTATAGTTTTATAATCGACTTTGACCTAAGATTTTTTTTTCTTTTAAATGGGTTTGCTCAAATATTTTGAAAGATTGTAACTGCCAGGCAACATCCTATAACAAACTCACATTAATAAGATATGTTCTAGTTATAAATCGGATTGCTGTAGAATAATAAGTAACATCTAATTTTAACTTTTATTTGCATAATATCAAGTATAGTAGAATAATAATTAATATCTAACTTTAATTTTTTTATATAGAACATAATTGCTTTCACAAAGAACGGTTTTACAACTTTCCACACATTATTCCAAGGAAGAAATTTAAGAATGTAGACATTTAACTGATTCGTAATGTAGCGAGCTACTATAACGTGTTTCACTAATTTAAAACAAGTAGTAACAAAAGTCTTTTTTACTCACTATTCACAAGTCTAATTTACAGTATATGCCTTATTTATAAATGCTTTCAATTTGCTTCAATTAACAATGAAGCACTATCACACTAATGCTATTTACAAGCACTAATATCTTCTTAAACTAAATTCTTAACCATAGATCTATTGACAACACTAACACTACCATAATTTATTTATTACACTTTTGTCTGTTTAAGTACAAGCTGACGGTACAATATACACCTTCACATAACACAAATTTATATTTAATAGGACATTAAAAACGTTCTGACCAACTAACTATACACGAGATGATTTATATACGACATTTTGATATAGACTCACTCTGTACTTCATCAGCGGTCGAATTAAATAGATGATTCATACTCCGGTATATGCTAAAAAGTTCGAGGCATCTGTAGAATAAACATTGCTTACGACACTTGTGTGTTTGACGGGTTGCCTAATAGTAGCTCGTAGCAATAATAAATATTGAGGTCACCTAATCCATATAGGTAAATTAAAAAAGTTTGAACGACCTTCTATATCAGTACTAATTACTATTTCTTTTTATAAGATCTTATTCCAATGCTGTACAATGTAAAAAAACAATTATTTATTGTTGTCATGAAAAATAGCAGATTTTATGCACGAAAGCATCAGTACTAATAGTTAAATGACTTCTAGATTTGTATGACTTATGTATAAATTTTGCAAAATATAAAAAACTACAAGTGTCTTAATCATTTATTTATATTACAAACTAGAATACATTTTCTTTGAATTTCAGTAAATAATTTCAGAAAACCTAATTTTTCAATTTTGTTTAAAATTCTCAATCACCCACATAACTGCATGGCATTAAAAACTGTACTTACTTACTAAATGGGTCAGATCGATGTCAAAGTGTATGGCTGTCTATCAATAGGACTACCACCTTAAACCTGAGAATAAAAAACAACACAATTTAATACATTTATTTATAATTTTTGCTGTGCGGAATATTTTCAAGATGAATATGTCGTGGGACCTATCAAATTATAATAAAATTTTTTCAGTTACTTGAATCTGAAAGAATCTTTTAAATCAGATCGTAGTCCTACCCCCAGCGCCATTTTTAGAATTTTTGCCAAAAGTTACCTTTACTAAATTAAAAATGCTCAGATTTTCTAAGTTGTTTTGCCATCATCTACAAAAATACATTATCGTGCCTGCGCAAATTCTTCAGCTTAATACCTGCACACAATCTTTCTCTCATATTCTCTGTAGCAAGTTCATACAAATTAGGAAAAACCCGATAACAAAGTCTTGACAGAAGCGTGACAAAGACGCGTAATTGTTTGAAGTAATTAGAATACGAGGTTGATTTATCAAACTAGATCTAAATGTAGTATATAATCGTGCACCAGGAGAATCGATATAAATCCACAATTTGATCCCCCATCTGTTTGCTATTGATTAGGCAGTATGTAATTGACCGAAATTGTAACAAACTACATTTTAAAATTGATGTTTAATAAACACGAGTTATAATACTTTAACGACTTAAAGTCGTACCGCTACTAAAGTGAAGTTAGTCCATTTTTCTTTTTTTTTGAAAAATTCATACTTAATACAATAAAAATATATTAGAACTGCACTTACTATCTCGATCACTTCGATTTACTGGTGCAGATGCTATAATAGTAGGAATCAGTTGTGTTCTTGCTGCTTCTTCAAGTACATAGACGTATTTCGGAAGCATAATTCTCCATCTTCCAACAAAGGAATATAAGCGTATATGAATTGGACTTACTCTCTTGCACAGAACCCGAATATAAAGCGTAGGTTTTGATATCATTTTTGACTATTTAGGAAGCATTTTGTGTTCATTCCACATGGTGATACCTAAATTCTTTATGTTTACTGCCGGTTGCTGTAACTTAACCACTTTAGATTCTTATTCTTTAATTTACGTCTACGCGTTAGTCTTCTAGATACATTTCTAGCCAGTAATTGGATATGTACAATATGTCCAGATTTTCGATCCGCACAATATAACCGACATATTGCTAAATCGAATTTACAGGAGTGAATACAACTTATTTACCGCGCACAGGGTCGAATCGAGCAGCACACCTTGCCGAGGCGGGTCTTGGTGGGCCGCGTACCGAGCCGAGGCGGGCCGAGGTGGGCTGCGTACTGGGCCGAGGCGGGCATTAGTTTACAAAGTATAGTTGAGTTGATCAAAACTACAAGTTAATGATGGATTTTTCTTATGTTGACGTTATAAGTGATGTAAGAGTGTCATTAGATTTCAACACACTAATATGTAAGACCACCTCTGCGTTAGGTTTTTTACATCAAATTTTCACCACCATAACGCGGAAATTGGTTTTGATCTATGCGGTGGTCTGCGGCCAGTCATACAAATTATTGGCAATAGGGGAATGTGCCAAAATTGCGCTATAAAAATGTGCTATTTTAAATGGAGAAAGTTTAGCAGTTTTCAATCGGAAGCAGCAAACGTAAGATTGAATGGTTTATCTGATGAGGGTGTTTTAGAATTACAACTGGATCGTGAATTCAAATTGAAACTGATTACAGGAACATCTAGTAGAAGTGTATGAGTGCCAATAAATTTCACGAAGAAAATACATATAATATGGAAATCACGATAGACCAAAATGTTTTTGTGCTATACGAGTACGAGTGCTTCGAGCTATTAAATTTGCCAGAATTAATATGTTATAAAATGAAGGAGTTGAGGTGTAGAAACGTTCCAGAATTTTGCGAAAAGTTTGTAGCTGTTATAAACCATGTAAATGGAAATACGACAAATAAAGAAAGGGTTCAAACGTTAGTAGAGGGTAAGAACCGTGCGTGTACTTCTTTATTTAATGATTGCAGCAATGTAAATTATTTGACAGTGTTGGAAATCATTAAATGTCACCCCGTTCAGTACTTAGAAGATGCGACTTCGAAACGATCGCTCACGCAAATGTTCAGAAATTTGGCTATACCAGATTCACCGGAACTCCGGTTACCACAGTGGTTATCAATACATGTATATATTTTAATGAAATTATAATAATTCTTGATAACATTTGTTTCACTTATTTGTAACGTCAACACCAGCAAAAATTATAAATAAATGTATTAAATTGTGTTATTTTTTATTCTGAGGTTAAAAATGGTAGTCGTCAGGGCCTTCTACGAATTGAAAAATTCCAAAAGAACGAAGTAGCTCTGAAAAATTTAATATTAATTGATATCTTACACGGTGGGTTTATATTAAAAACACCGTTGAAAGTAATTTTTGGCAAAAAATTTAAAAAATGGCGGCGGTGGCTAGAGGTCAGGTCCGATTAAAAATTTTTTTCAGATTCGGGTGCTGAGAAAATTTTAATATAATTCAATAGGTCACACGTCATATTTATCTTGAAAAATATCCCCTAAATTAAAATAAATGGTCAGTCGAGAACAAGTTGTTCAGTTTAAAGAAGTCTGGCAATCAATGTAGACGCGTATTGTGTGAGGTGCTCGTTAATAAAAAAATGGGGTAAGTTTTTATAACATTTTGGGTTAGGTGCTCTTAAATTAATCTCTAAAAATGGAATCGGTAAGCCGTTTCTTAATAATCCTGAATTTTTTCGTATTTAAACACGTTCTAAGTTCGTCTTCAAATTAAAAGAAGATCTGTTCATTAAACAATAATACGAGATGTACAAGAAATGATTTCGGCTGATTCGATGAAGTGGTGATTAAGCCCCCGTTTTGTACGCGAGCAGCACGGGTTCGAATCTCGCTTGAGTCGATTTTTTCCTCTACGAATCTGTGGTAAAATGTATATACACGATGGAGCATAAGTGCATATATACAGAGTAAGTCAAAAATTGTGACGTTAAAAATGGCGGTTTGATGTAATAAAAATGGCGGATTAACGGCAGAAAAGTGACGTATGACAGAGGTGACGTTAGAAAAATGGCGGCTGACAGATGTGACGTAAGAGAAATGGCGGATGACAAAATGTATCAAAATGACAGATGTGACATCAAAGGAGGTGGGCGTGGTTGTCTGACGTCAGAGGAGGGTATGGCTACGTGATGTCTGAGATGGTGGGTGACGTCATGGAGAGTGGAGGTGGGGGTTTGGAAAGCGGTGTCTCGTTTCTCAACATACACAAATGATCTACTAATATGATTGATATTTCGGTTTTTTCAAATGCCGCAATACAAAGGATACATTACTGATCTTTATCTTAAGTTACTTATCTAAAGAGACAAAAGGTAAGCGTGATCGTTAATTAAGTTGCACGCTTTTTTTATAAAGCGAATCGATTAATATTGAATTTAAAGTTTGTGCAATACTATAGCGCCATCTAGACGAGACGCGATATACTCTGTTATCTGTCATTGCAACAAGCGATATTGGTGTAAATTTGTTTGCCGTATAGAATCCACTCTTATGTAAGGGTACAATAACAGCGTGCTTCAGACGTGATGGAAATATTCCACTTTGAAACGATTCGTGTATAAGCTCGCTAAAGTGCATAGTAACATGAAGTGGCAGAAGCAGTAAAATTTCTTGCTGAAATTTTATCGTTACCTACTGAGTTATTGTTTCTGAAAGTATTTAAAATCTTTGTAATTTCGTGTTGATCGATAGTGTAATACAAAAAGCTGTTAGGATTTACTTCTTTGCGTTTATTTAGAAATTCAATTACATCAACGTCCTTTTAATTACTAGATGATTGACTGCGTTTGAAAAATGTTCATTTAAGGTGCTTGCGACATTATTATTAATGCAGTTTTAGATGGATGTCTTATTTGGGCGTATCCAGCTTATTAGTCAGTTTGTTTATGACTTTTCAGGTTTCCTTATGTGTATTATTAGAGTTAAGGATTCGGTATAATAAGAGTCGGACTTTGGCAATTTTTACTAGGGTGTTAAAACTCTTTTTATAGTGAAAACAAAAATGTTAATAAAACGAGACATAAAAATGTGTCTAGATAATATGAAGGGATTTTTTATTTTTTGCCGGTATACGAGTTATGTATCCCCCCATCTAAGTATGTATAAAAAAATAGAAGTAATTAGGAATTATTAAAAACTGTTAAAGGAATCATTAAGTGAAGTGCAACAATGTAACACAAAAACAATTAATAAAGTTTATTACCAGTTCATAAGAACGGATGCAATACTTTGTATCCAGACGATAGTGACACTGCAGGTGGCAGGTCACAGGCGGTTAAGGTACCATGATTGCTTAGAAAATAAGATTGTTACAATGTATTAATGAATAGAATTAAGAATGAGCAGACAGGTGCTCTGCAAGTTCCCACACAATTGTGAGGGGCAGGGACATCATAAATAGCCCGGGAGCCCCAAGACCCGACAGTCAGTCAAAGTATTCAGCTTTAGCATTGCAGTTGCTTAGGCTACTCACAATAGTACAATTAAATCTTTCTTTTCGACTTAGTTAATTTAGTCAAGTTTGTAAAATTCCACATTCAATTTTGTATTAATCAAATAAATTGTTAAAAGGTCTGGAAGTAATTTTTAAAAATACAGCTCCCAAGGCCCGAACCTTAACTTACGTAAACTCTGAGTTAGCCAGCTTTTATTTTTATTCTTAAGTTTTACTAGGGGAAAATTAGATTCCAACGTAGAAGAAATCGGTGAAATAAGTGAATCAAATTTGACGTTTATACATTCACTGCCAAAATTCAATGAACATTTTCATCAGAGGTTATATTAAATTTTTTATAATTTTAAATAACGAATGTGTTCGTGGTTTCTTAAATGCAATATTGTGTATCATCGACAAGCTTTTGATGCATTTTGGGCATCTTCAAATTTCACTCATCCGTACGTGATCGGCATTGGACCATCAAATTTCAACCTTGGGAGCCGCATCACGCACCTATGCTTGATGGTTCAATAATGACAACCGTTGCTTAAAAATTGGCACAATTAGGAAAATTATAAAAATGAAAACAGAACTAGTAAGATATCATGGTACACAAAATTTAAATATAAGCAATAAGTGAATTATGTATGAGTTGTAGTTGCATAATCCAAGCAATAGCCGGGTGCACCTGGACACAAATTATAAATATAGTTGGTTGCTATCTTCAATTTTTTACCAGTATAACATTTTTTTGCATGGCTTCCTAGGCACATTCTAGATACTTTCTTATCCCTTACTTCTAAAATATGTTTTCCTGTTTTGGACCAGAGGGCACAGTGGTGAAGTTTCTAGATTCCTTTAACAGCTTTGAAATAACTGACAAACGCAAATCGTAAAGTGTTCACGCCTGCCATTCAACTTCATCTATTTCCCCACTTATGGGTCTGTAGACACAATCTATAATCACTGCTTAACCTTCAAGTTGTATCTCTCGAGCACTCTCAGTCAAGTACGTTACCACACGGGTCAGTCTGGTGAGGTATTTAAAGTTTCCCAACAATTCCTGATTTCTTTCCTTCCTTAAACTCTCTACCTTAATTACAGTGTGTACCAGTACTGGAACGTAGGTTAGTACGACCTTCATTTGTCATTTCTGAATTGTAACTTATGCATATCCACCGTTTTCGCGTAAATTTAATTACAATGGTCAGTCCCTTGCTCTAGCTATCGAAGTTCTATACAACAAAGTAGCCTAACGAACCTAGATACCCTCAAAATTTACGTGGTTTTGGCGATTTCGTTCATTGTATAGTTACAAATTTCATTCATATTTTTATAAAAGTCTTCCTTACAAATTGATATCGTTATCAAATTTAAAGTTTAACGGAACAATTTGGGTTTGTCGCGCCAGTTGTTCATAGAATAATTTGTAACGAGCATTTTTTAATAGCTAAACATTTTACGCTGTTTTCCCAATTTGTAAATACATTTCTGCAACTACTATCTCTAGGTTTTATATTTATTAACTCGTGGGTATTACTTTAAAAGTAGATAAATTGAAGTTTGATTTTCATTAATTATAAATTGCATCGTTCTTGTCTAACCGCTGATATAAATTCTGTTCCTTATGTTATTAACGAAGTCTAGATAAAGAGTCGATAAGCGGTTGTAATAGCAAGCAGTGTTAGTTTCGTGCTTAGTTTCTATATAGATATTACGTTCAAAATACTGTTTCCTTGTGGCTTTATTAATTGTGTTTGTTGTTGTCGTTTGTTCTTCGTTCCTGTATATTACGTTAAAAGTTGGCTGTTTGCTTTGAAACTAGTGAGAAGGAATGCGGGATAAATTTTCGTATTGTTCATGTACGAGCACGGCACGATTTTTTTTAGTTGTTTTCTTGTGAAATAAAAATTGTATATTAACTGTACAAAAGTGTTTTACGGAACATTTTGACGGACGTACTTAAGTGATACACGTGCTTTACCCATTATGGTTCTTTTTAGTTGTTTTGTCTTTTGATATTAAAACGGTGTGGGTGCGATCTAGTTTCGCGGTCCTTTTTTTTTCTTTTCGGAGTGGCGCATACTTTGAATTATTTAAATACAGTGCTACTGTAGTTTCTGAATTTTCTAACAACAAAGAACGTAAAATAGATCATTGCTTGAGCAAATTTCGTTATTTGCGAAACATAACAGATTACAGATTACAAAGGTATTGGTTGAAATTTCTCACTGCTTTTTGGGATGTTTATGAAAATAATATACATCTGGTCCCAGTTGAAATCAAACTAGTGCTTCAGAATATTTTGAAATGATTGTCTTAGGAAATAGAATTACCAAGAAATTTATCAACTACCTAGTTACGACGCGTGATATTGTCTGCTGCTAACCCCAGTGAAATACGTAGGTGTGATTAGTGTAACGTGTGCCAAGTTCCATCAACACCCTCACAGTCAAGGGTGTAGTGCTTCGTTAGTGCTGGACATCGTTGAATCTCACACTTTCATTGCAAGGAAGCGTTGCGGAAGGACTTTTGTAAGTTGAACTATTTCTTCCTTGTTATTGCTTTAAATATCTATCCGTTTGTTTTGCCATATCTTCGTCGTTCTGATACCTTTCCCAATAGACTTACCTGCGATTAAGAAAAAAAAAAAGAAAGAAAAAAAAATCAATACTGCTGAATTACTCATATCAATTGTGTCTTACCTATTTATTTACTGAATTACTCATATCAATTGTGACTTACCTATTTATCTTTTGTCAACATTTTATCTGATTTATGTTTAATTGGTGTGTGAGGAAACGTTTCTGCTACTCCCCAATATTACTTCACTTTGTACTAAACCTTTGTCTGTATTGCTTTTACCGTTGTTATATTATATAGATTATCTAAACAGTTTCTTTTTTTTCATTCTACATAGTACTGAATAACTTAGACTTTTCATTACTGCTACGCTTTTTCTTTATTTCAGGTTTGCAGGACTAACCTTTTTTATTGCAGGTTTACTATTCTAATTTCTTTTATTGCAGGTACTGTTACTAACTCCTACCGCCGCATACATCATAGGTCAGTCTGCTTTCTAGACCCCCCCCCCCTACTCTCCGATTGAGCCGGGTCATTGCTTTGACTTTCTTTGTGTTACGTAGCATAAGTTTGGTGCCCAACGCGGCTGCCACGAAAAAAAAACGTAACAGAGTTTTTGGCGCCCAACGTGGGGCTCGATTTTTTTGAGGGGCCCGACTATTTTTTTTGAGGGGCTTGATTTTTTTGAGGGGCTCGATTTTTTTTAAGGGGCCCGATTTTTTTGTATCAGCCTGATTTTTTTGATTTGGCTAGATTTTTTTTGATTTGCTCTAGGTTTTTTTGTTTGTCTTGGCTTTTTTTAAAATTATTTTACAACCTTGATTTTTTTGGCATTAATTTTTTCTGGTGTATCGGTTCGACTTCCTTTTCTGCCTATATTGGCTGGCTCTAATTTTTTTTGTGGTGTAGTCTTGATTTTTTATCTTCCTTCGCTATATAGATATTCTTTGATGTTAATTTTTTTTTGGTCAATTATCAGAGTTGTGTTTTCGCTGGTAATTTGGTTCTGGAAAACACTGGCGCCCAAGTTTTCTTTACACCACCTTTTTTTTCTTTTCTTCACGTCACTTTCGCTACCTCACTTAAATACAATCCTAATGTCCCCGATCTAGATCTGTTGTCCTTTTGGCGAAGCAAACGCCACAAATTTCGTCCGTAATCCACTCGTCTCCCTACGTTATACGATTCCTGCAACTCATTAGCTTTATCTGTGATATTTGACATATTTCGTAGTATTGTGTGATGACTTTTATTTTTTTTTTCTTCTCTTTCCGGGTTTTCTTCCATTCCACATTCCTGTCTATTTTTTTTTCCCGACTGGTTTTCCTTGCGGTTAGTTGATGTACTGACTTCGATCACTCGTTGTATCTGCTCCTGTGGTAGTTGCTCTTAGGCCTACCTTCTGTCCTTTAGGGATCACGACTTAGTCGACCTTTGGGTCTATTAGCAGTACCACAGTTGAAGTCTTTCGTTACTTTTTCCAGTTTTCCGTTTGTCGTTCCCTAGCTTACTTGAGGCTTGACACTTGTGTCTTATGTTGGCTATTGCTGTGGGTTTCCTTCCTCGCTACTTTTCTTTTCATTTGGTTTCTGCGCGCGAAATTAATTTTTGGGGTTGGAAACTGTGCTGTTTCTTTTCTAAAGAGACATCAGTCCTTTGACGAATCAATTATCGGCGTTTATGCCTCTACACCTTGGTCCTCTCCGATTGCTACTGCTTACCTATCTTTCCCTGCAGATTTCTTTACTCTTAGTTGTGTCTGACATTTTGGTCCTTCGAGCCGGAATTTTTTTTTTGTGTGTTGGTTCTGATTGGATTGGTATGGTTTGTTGTTTCGTATTCCTATTCATATTTTTGTAGCTAACCCATCCCGTGACTTTTTCTTTCGGCTAGTTCTACCATTTGTTCACTATTTGGCTAGTATAGTCGCTTTCTACATCCATTCCCTGAGGTAGGCGTCAGATCTATTTTCTTTTCCTTTAGGAATTTCGACTTGGTCGCTTCTGTAGGTCTGTTAGCCATACTCTGCTTGAGTAATCGTTTCATATGAATTTGTGTTACCTCAGTTGGAAGTATTCTAGATGGTGTACTAGCTTGCCTTTGTCCTTTGCTTTGTCTTGGTTCTTTCTTTACGGCACACTTAAAGGTGACAGTTTTGCTACGAGTTTTCTTCCTCGTTTTTTTTCTTTTCTCTTGGTTTCTCCGCGGAAAGCCAAAACTTTTCTTTGAGGTGAAAAACAGAAATGTTCCTTTTGGGGGACATTTGTCTTTTGACGATTTTGAAAGTAGCTAAGACCTTTAATCCTCATTGGGTGTTTACTTAATGCTTTCTTTACCTATTCTGTCATTGTTTGTTGCGATAGATGATTTTGTCTTTTTTTAAAAAATGTTCCTATTCTTATACTGGTATTGGTCCTTCGAACCGGATAAAAAAATTTTTTTTTGTTTGGTTCCTTGTCTGTCGTTTTTTCCTTTCACTCCGACGTCTTTATTTTGCTAGGGGGGAATTTGTATCGGGCATTTTTTAATAGCTAAACATTTTACACTGTTTTTCCAATTTTTAAATACATTTCTGCAACTACTATCTCTAGGTTTTATATTTATTAACTCGTGGATATTACTTTAAAAGTAGATAAATTGAAGTTTGATTTTCATTAATTATAAATTGCATCGTTCTTGTCTAACCGCTGATATAAATTCTGTTCCTTATGTTATTAACGAAGTCTAGATAAAGAGTCGATAAGCGGTTGTAATAGCAAGCAGTGTTAGTTTCGTGCTTAGTTTCTATATAGATATTACGTTCAAAATACTGTTTCCTTGTGGCTTTATCAATTGTGTTTGTTGTTGTCGTTTGTTCTTCGTTCCTGTATATTACGTTAAAAGTTGGCTGTTTGCTTTGAAACTAGTGAGAAGGAATGCGGGATAAATTTTCGTATTGTTCATGTACGAGCACGGCACGATTTTTTTTAGTTGTTTTCTTGTGAAATAAAAATTGTATATTAACTGTACAAAAGTGTTTTACGGAACATTTTGACGGACGTACTTAAGTGATACACGTGCTTTACCCATTATGGTTCTTTTAGTTGTTTTGTCTTTTGATATTAAAACGGTGTGGGTGCGATCTAGTTTCGCGGTCCTTTTTTCTTTTCGGAGTGGCGCATACTTTGAATTATTTAAATACAGTGCTACTGTAGTTTCTGAATTTTCTAACAACAAAGAACGTAAAATAGATCATTGCTTGAGCAAATTTCGTTATTTGCGAAACATAACAGTATACAGATTACAAAGGTATTGGTTGAAATTTCTCACTGCTTTTTGGGATGTTTATGAAAATAATATACATCTGGTCCCAGTTGAAATCAAACTAGTGCTTCAGAATATTTCGAAATGATTGTCTTAGGAAATAGAATTACAAAGAAATTTATCAACTACCTAGTTACGACGCGTGATATTGTCTGCTGCTAACCCCAGTGAAATACGTAGGTGTGATTAGTGTAACGTGTGCCAAGTTCTATCAACACCCTCACAGTCAAGGGTGTAGTGCTTCGTTAGTGCTGGACATCGTTGAATCTCACATTTCCATTGCAAGGAAGCGTTGCGGAAGGACTTTTTGTAAGTTGAACTATTTCTTACTTGTTATTGCTTTAAATATCTATCCGTTTGTTTTGCCATATCTTCGTCGTTCTGATACCTTTCCCAATAGGCTTGCCTGCGATTAAGAAGAAAAAAAAGAAAGAAAAAAAATCAATACTGCTGAATTACTCATATCAATTGTGTCTTACCTATTTATCTTTTGTCAACATTTTATCTGATTTATGTTTAATTGGTGTGTGAGGAAACGTTTCTGCTACTCCCCAATATTACCTCACTTTGTACTAAACCTTTGTCTGCATTGCTTTTACCGTTGTTATATTATATAGATTATCTAAACAGTTTCTTTTTTTTCATCCTACATAGTACTGAATAACTTAGACTTTTCATTACTGCTACGCTTTTTCTTTATTTCAGGTTTGCAGGACTAATCTTTTTTATTGCAGGTTTACTATTCTAATTTCTTTTATTGCAGGTACTGTTACTAACTCCTTACCGCCGCATACATCATAGGTCAGTCTACTTTCTAGAACCCCCACTCTCCGATTGAGCCGGGTCATTGCTTTGACTTTCTTTGTGTTACGTAGCATAAATTCGGCGCCCAACGCGGCTGTCACGGAAAAAAAACGTAACAAGTTAGCGTCGGTTGTTGTCATAACAACGAGTTCGTTGGAATGTCTAATATCAACGGTGATTATAAACGTTGCAAACATATATTTTGTGTTCAAATTAATTATTGTACATTATCATTTCACTGGAATTTAAACATTTAGTGCAGTTCACGGATAATTTAATGGTGATTAATTGGCCAATATTTTTATTTATTCAGATTCATTTCCTTAATGGCTTCAAAGCGCAATTAGAAGCTAGATTAAAAAACATTTTTTATCAAATCACAGAGATTTCCTATTTCGCAAAAACTGCCACTACAACAAAATTGTACGGGTTTCAGGCGAAAATAATACGTCTGGATAAACTTGAAATTGGTTATAAAGCCTTACATGATGAAATTGTGAATTATAATTTATCAGTGGACACCAAACTGCAAGTGAAAGCCCAAGGGTCTGCTTTTAATGATTTAATTGATGTTGTTAGGGCTAAATATTTAGACCTAAAGGAACGGTTTGCGGCTATTCCCGAGTCTAAACATGCAGTTGCTCCTGATGCTGCTTCGGTTAATTTAAAACCACATGAGATTCCGACATTTTCTGGTCAAGTGACCAATTGGTCCACATTCAAAGCACTCTTTGTCAATTTGGTAGATAGCAATTCAGCATTACCTAAGACTACTAAATTTATTTATCTCCGCTCCCTACTTAAAGGAGAAGCTTTATCTCTTATATCAGATCTCGAACTACCTCCTGAACTGTACGATAAGGCGTGGACAACACTCAAGAATTGTTACGATAGTCCCCGCAGAATAATCAATCTCTTTTTAAACAAAATTCTACAATACAAATCTGGACGTAGCCTTGTTGATTTTATTAACGTTCATTTCAATGCTGTGAGTTCCGTAAAGGCTACGAACGTGGCGGACTTACGGATGTGTTGCTATCCTCATTATGTTTTCCAAATAAATCTTTGTTAATTAAAAAGTTTCTACTTCTGCTAAAAGCAGGGAAAAAGGGCATTTCTTTGCCTTTATTGTGAAGGCGAGCATAGAATTTACGAATGCTTAAACTTTCGAGCTTTAAATATTCAGGATCGGCTGCTGTTAAAAAACGCTTTCTTTGTTTCAAATGCCTAGGTAATCATAAGGGTGCGTGCGCTTCTAACCGCAGCTGCAATACTTGTTCTTCTCGCTAACATCACAGTTTTTGGGCTCCGTCAACTTGGCCCCCCTCCAAACGATTTATTGAAATGTAGAATGAGCACCAGAAAGCACTAGTCTTGCACCACCAAAATAATAGCTTGCACCATGCTGGAAAACCAATTGCGGTAATTTGTTTATGAGGGGGGCTAGAATGACGCTAGCCCCCCGCCATTCGAATTTCAAAAAAATAATATGTGCACCAGTTAGAGAAAAGCTTGCACCACCTTGAACCACTAAATTTAGAGCTTGCACCAGTTCACAAAAATAGATATAGGACCTTCTCTCGAGGGGGCTAGAATGACGCTAGCCCCCCTCCATTCAGATTTCAAAAAAATGATATGTGCACCAGTTAGAGGAAAGCTTGCACCATCTTGCACCACTAAATTTACAGCTTGCACCAACTTCAATAAGTCGTCACATTATTATTTTATATTATTTTACATAAAACACTGCCATACTCCAACGTTTCTGAATTGCACTACCAAAAGAATTCTAAGCAGATCCAATGCTGAAAAGTTTTTCTTGAGTTTCTTTTATTTAAAATAGTGTAACTATATTTCATTTAATTATAGGAGTGTTATCTAATAACGAGGTGACTAATATACGGGCTTTAGGACAGGATCAGGACGTTCATACAAGAGGCTTACAAATGCACTTGCAAGGTATTATAGAACACGTAATATAACTGTATGATTTAGGTGTGTCAAATTTAAGTCAAGTTACAACCAAATATAGCAGAATTCAGTTTTAAGCAGCATACAGAACCAAAGTCGTAGACAGATACTTCTGGAGAGGCCATGCACAAATTTTTTCATTTAATTACATTTCCATTGATGTATCTATCTACAATACACTAACTCCTCCGCTTAACTTTCTATGAGTTTCACAAATTTCTCTTTCTAACTTATGACTTACGGCCATTCAATTTTTTTTTTAAAATGCCACTTCTACCGTTTTTTAACTACGTCATAACTGACTTTTGTTAAACTTTGAATTTCGTATCGTCCTGGATATTAATTTTTTTAACCTTTAAATTTCAGCACGTGCGGTACATTTATTTAATCTTTTATTTTTAAAATTGCGAAAAAAGTCTTATCGTACGTCGCGGGATTTGAACCCTGTATCGTCTGACTGATAGCTTCTCTAGGTATATGTATAACTCAGACATCTTGGATACCAAAGATTAATTTTTACATTTTTGAATTATTTGAATCATTTCCAGCAACCTATATTTAAAGGGTTTTTTATAAAGTTTTGAATAAAGCTAATATTTGATCTTTTCGAAAAAATCACTTTTCCCACTTTTCTCAAATATCTACAAAATGTATAACAATTTTTGAATTCCAAATAACGATTATTACTCAACAACAATATCTACAAAACATTTCCTATTTAACCGATTTTCAATCTCTTCTGATAACAAAGCTAACCATTCAGTGCTATCCAGAATGTGACACCCTGTAGCATCAATTTGATAGTGCTGTTTTCAGTTTATCAAAATTCCCTGCTGAAATAGCTTTATCAGAAGTAACTAATTCGGAATAAGTTCTTAAATTGGGATCGCACGATGAGATTGTCAAATACAACATTATGATAATCTGAAAAAGTGTTTTATCTGAGCATAACATTTTTGAAGAACGCAAGAATTTTTGTTGATATTATGTCTTAATATTTTCTGTAATTGAAAATCTTTTCAAATTTTCTTGAATGTTTATTAAACGGGATTTGATTACTGTTTTATAGTAATCTTGAAATAGTCAATATTATATATGGAAATCGGAAAAGGTTTGTACTAGTTGAGATTTAATTTATTGCTGAGCATTACTTAGAATCATAGGTAGGTATAATTTTTTTAATATTTAAATATAAAAGACTAACTCTTATTCGAACAGATTTTCTTAATTCTAAAAATGAATATCACCCAATAGATAAAATTGATAATAGACAGTACAATTAAAAATATATCTCTTAATACCTACATTTTTAAAACAAATTTTTGAAATTAAAATAAATTTTCTGATTATAAAAAAGATTAATTCTTATTGTCAATAACTTTCAAAATTCTAAAAATTTTAGCAAAAAATAAACGAATTGAAAGAAACACGATTGATAGTGAATTAAAAATACATTTCTGAATATACTTAGAACAATTGAACATTAATTTAAATAATAAACGGTTTCAAACTATTAGTTTCAAAAAATTCTATACTCAAAAATTGCACGTATTTTTCCGATAAATTTTGGGGCTAAAATTCAAAAATCACTTGCTAATTTATCTTTGTATTTTTTATGAACCTTTAACTGTGGAACAGATATATAGCTCTATCATTTAAAAGAATGTTTCCAATTTCATTAAAGAAAAAATGGATATGTTCAAGCGTATATAATTGTTTCACATCATCTTTCAAAACGTTCTGTGATTATTCTTCATTTTATGCTAATTACAATACTCTTAGTTTTGAATATATTGCACATGGACTTGTTGAATAGCAAGTCCCACATTGCAGTTCAAATACTCTTGGTGGTAACAGGCAACAATGTTCCTTTAAAAAAATTTATAAAGGCTACAAAATTAAACCGATGGTAGGAGGGAGAACTATCTATTGCAATAAAGTATTTCGGTACACAATTGAGTACAAAACGGGTACGAAATTTTGAGAACGTTTTTGAAAAAAACGGAGCAAATATGGGGAGGGGTTGTTTCGCCAGCGCATACCCCCACACCTATTTTTCAAATATATCTAGAAGAGTGGAGGCATAAAGTATTATGTCGAGGAGATGGGAGGTACAAAATACTGGTTCATGTAGGTACACAAGGGGTACAAAATTTTGAGAACGATTTTATAACAATTGCAACAAGTGTGAGGGCAGTAGTTTAGCCGCCCCTCACCCTCCCCGTTCAATTTTCAAATATATCGAGTAAGGTAGGTACCAAAATGTTAATTAAAGTACATTTCGGTACAAAATGTGTACAAAATTGATATTTAAAGCAACTGAGGGGGGAGGGGGCTGGCGAAATGGACCTGGTATTTATTGCACGATACTGTATTCTATGTAAGTTATGGAAAGTTTTAAAATCATCGACATGTACATTTAACCTAAAAAATAATATCTTGAAACACTGTTGAATATCATTAAATAAATTTCATAATAGACTTCAATTCCAATAAAATTGTTTTTCATTGAGTATTGCATCCATAGCTCAATGAGCTGCCGCATTTATATCAAACAATTGTTATTTGTTTTAAGAATATTAGCAATTATTTTGAAGAAGCCAACATTTGCATATTGCAATTGATGGCTTATTGCAAATGCTTTATTACCCAACAATAGCGGACTCTCTAAGAACGGGCTGCATCTAATGTCGAAGAAGAAATTGGCCGTCAGTGACTAAACGCCTCTAGAAAAATAGTAACATTTTGTGTGACAGGAAAAAGTTCCAGAAGTAGAGTATACAAAAATTAATTTGTTGGCAATCTTTAGGTGAAAAATAAACTAAGCAACAGCAGTGAAATTAATTATCAATCTAACTATAATAAGGATACCTCCCTATGCTTCTAAGTAATGCTCAGCAATCAATTTAATCTGAACTGGTACAAACTTTTTCCGATTTCCATCTATAATATTGACTATTCCAAGATTACTATAAAACAGTAATCAAATTCCGTTTAATAAACATTCTACAAAATTTAAAAAGATTTTCAATTACAGGAAATATTAAGACATTATATCCACAAAAACTTTTGCGTTCTTCAAAAATGTTATGGTCAGATAAAACACTTTCAGATTATCATAATGTTGTATTTGACAATCTCATCGTACGATTGCAATTTAAGGACTTATTCCGAATTAGTTACTTCTGATAAAGCTATTTCAGCAAAGAATCTTGATAAACTGAAAAATCGATGCTATAGGGTGTCTCATTCTGGATAGCACTGAATGGATAGCTTTGTTATCCGAAGAGATTGAAAATCGGTTAAATAGGAAATGTTTTGTAGATATTGTTGTTGAGTAATAATCGTTATCTGGAACTCAAAAATTTCTATACATTTCGTAGATATTTGAGAAAGGTGGAAAAAGTGATTTTTTCGAAAAGATCAAATATAAGCTTTATTCAAAACTTTATAAAAAACCCTTTAAATATCGGTTGCTGGTAATGATTCAAATAATTCAAAAATGTAAAAATTAATCTTTGGTATCCAAGATGTCTGAGATATACATACCTAGAGAAGCTATCAGTCCGACGATACAGGGTTCAAATCCAGCTACATACGATAAGACTTTTTTTTGCAATTTTAAAAATAAAAGATTAAATAAATGTACCGCACGTGCTGAAATTCAAGGGTTAAAAAAATTAAAATCCAGGATGATTCGAAATTCAAAGTTTAACAAAAGTCAGTTATGACGTAGTTAAAAAACGGTAGAAGTGGCATTTTACAAAAAAATTGAATGGCCGTCCGTCATAAGTTAGAAAGAGAAATTTGTGAAACTCATAGAAAGTTAAGCGGAGGAGTTAGTGTATTGTAGATAGATACATCCATGGAAATGTTATTAAATTAAAAAATTTGTGCATGGCCTCTAGGGAAGTATCTGTCTACGACTTTGGTTCTGTATGCTGCTTAAAACTGAACTCTGCTATATTTGGTTGAAACTTGACGTAAATTTGACACACCTAAATCATGCAGTTATATTACGTGTTCTATAATACCTTGCAAGTGCATTTGAAAGTCTCTTGTATAAACGTCCTGATCCTGTCCTAAAGTCCGTATATTAGTCACCTCGTTATTAGATAACGCTGCTATAATTAAATGAAATATAGTTACACTATTTTAAATAAAAGAAACGCAAGAAAAACTTTTCAGCATTGGATCTGCTTAGAATTCTTTTGGTAGTGCAATTCAGAAACGTTGGAGTATGGCAGTGTTTTATGTAGAATAATATAAAATAATAGTGTGTCGACTTATTGAAGGTGGTGCAAGCTCTAAATTTAGTGGTGTACATCGTTTTTTTGAAATTCGAATGGAAGGGGGCTAGCGTTATTCTAGCCCCCCTCGAGAAAAGGCCCTGTATCTAATTTTGTAAACTGGTGCAAGCTCTAAATTTAGTGGTGCAAGGTGGTGCAAGCTTTTCTCTAACTTTGCACATATTATTTATTTAAAATTCAAAAGGAGGGGGGCTAGCGTCATTCTAGCCTCCCTCATAAACAAATTACCGCAATTGGTTTTCCAGCATGGTGCAAGCTATTATTTTGGTGGTGCAAGGTGGTGCAAGACTAGTACTTCCTGGTGCACATGCTACATTTCAATAAATCGTTTGGAGGGGGCCAAGTTGACGGAGCCCAGTTTATTACATTCTGCGGATCCACATGTTACTACTCACTCGAATACTTTCAAAAATTCGGAGGGTACTTTGGCAAGCACCCTACAAACTACTTCTGCTTGTAATGTTACCAATAACCCTGAAAATGTTACAGTGCTATTAGGCACCATTCAATCAAGGTTCTTGATATCAGTGACAAACTTCAGCCAGTGCGGTGCGTTCTAGATACTGGCTCACAAATAAATGCAATTTCTGAAAATTGTGTGCAACGTTTGCGCCTTAGACGTTCATACGATTATCGCCAAATTACAGGAATTTCAAATAATGTTGTACATTCTAAACGAACAGTGAATTGTTTTTTATTTTCGAATTGTTCGCAAGAGCAGTTGAATTTTTCTGCGTCCATTCTTCCTGAAATTACTGGAAACATTTCTGGTCGTTCATTATTATCACAGGTTTTAAAGAAATTCCAAAGTTTGGAACTCGCTAATGCTAATTGTTTTAAATCAGCTCCTGTGGAAATACTTTTAGGAGCCGAAATATCTTCTAAAATATTATTTTCAGAGCATTCTGAAATTATTTCAGGGCAACCCATTGCGATAAGAACCATGTTCTGTTACGTATTGCTTGAACAAGTTTCTGACTTACCTAGTCTTGCTAATTCACTTTTCCTTTTTGTGGCTTCAGAAACTTTAGATAAGGAAATACAACAATTTTGGGAAATTGAGGACATTAAGATGCCTTCCCCCGTTCGTCCTGAAGACATCTATTATGAAAAGTATTTTTTAGAAACTTATTCTCGTGATGAAACAGGTCGTTACATGGTATCTCTGCCGTTTGATCGTAGCATCCCTTCTCTTCGACAGAATAGTTTTATGGCTTATAAGAGTAACCTCAGTCTGGAAAACCAGTTGTCACGAGATATTGAAAACAAACAATTTTACAACCAATTTCTTCAAGAATATCTTTCCTTGGGACACATGGAAGCTGCAAGTAATCCTTCCGATTACGTGGTGCCACACCATGCTGTATACAAAATGACCAGTAGCACTACTAAACTACGTGTAGTGTTTAACGGCTCTGCCCTTGATTCCTCACATCTATCTCTAAATGATCGGCTATATTCTGGTCCCAATCTTCAAGGAGGTTTACCAGAAATTATTTCTTCTTTTTGATTTCACGCAATTGCTGTATGTGCGGACATCCGTATGATGTATCAACAAATGTTAGTTCACCCTATGGATCGTCAATATCAACATATTTTTTGGCGACCTTCTTCCAAGGAAAACATTCTTGAATTTGAGCTTAAAACTCTTGCTTATGAACTTTTAACATATAAATTTACTGTAAATTTGTTCATTGACTTTAGCGCGATGCATCTGTTATTTTAGTTGTTATCTAACAACATTTATATAATTCATTCAGTCATTATTGCATATTTAATAACCAATAAACTCCCAAAGCACACTTTAATTTAAATTACACTTAAAATCTACTACATACTACATATTCCTTACTGATAACACTTAAATATACAACTTGTTAACGTGTTCCTACATCTTAAAGTATCTAAGATTCCAAATTGTTCCGACGATTGGCGATCGTTGGTCACTTTTCGTTTCTTAGTTGAACTGGAAGGTCGCTCCGTGTTGAAAACATTCAACATGTGCAGGAAAATCAAGTTTTCCTGGCGAAGACGTCGTAATAGACGGTTAGACTGGTAAAAGTTGTCCTTGACAACTAATGTAGAAATGTAGTGTACAAATCCCTTTGCGGACGCTTTGTATAAATGAGTAAGCATACGAAATTAATTATTTTATTATAGTGCAACTTTGATACCGTAAAACTTTGCAACCATGAAATTTTGAATTTTAAACCTTTGAAGCTTTGGAATGTTAAAACTTCTATAACTCTGGAAATGTGGATGGTCGTGTAATCATTTAGAAGTAATTTCACTTAAATTTATGGAACTCGTTTAGAAGGCAAATCGATAACCTTCTGTGATCCACACGTGGCCGACGTCGCTATGTAACCAGCGTGTTCTACTGATGCACAGGTCGTTTGAAGGTTACAGGTCATTGCCGCTGTTAGTAAGAAAGTATTAGTTTCTAAAATAATGCTGACGTTACAAAGTCCATTGCGTAAATTTTGCATGCAATGATATGCTTTTAAAACTTGTTTTACATTACGCTGCTGTATGCAATTTATTATGACTTGTGTAAATGTTTTATCAATTAATTTTCAAAAGATCCTTTTGTAACATATAAAGTACAATGAGTACTATAACCTACTTCTAATTAATAGTGTGTTCAATTTAAAATATCATATCTCACCGATTGTACAGGTGTAGATATACTTCGTCAGTTATCTTGTTTATGACGTATTGAAATACTAATATGTTAAGTTATAACACCTGAATGCTATATGATGAAAATTGGAACGTAAAGTAATCTGTCAATTATTGATTTTTACCAAAAGTTAAATAAGATATATTTAAACATTGTGAGGTCGCGTAGCGCTACAATGACTACTTTATAAAAATATATAATGTCCATAATTAAATATCTGACTTAGAAATCACTTTCATAAGAATTGAACTTTATTTATTACTGTTATTTACTATGTTATTTACTTTTTTTAAAAGAGAATACGGAATTATTTTTATTGGACTTCAGTTCATTTTTCAGTAATATTAAATTTTCCAAATTTTGTACGCTGTTACAAAGTAAACTTATCCGAAAGAGTATCATGATAGTAGAGACAATCGAACTTAATTTAAAGATTCTATATTCATACTGATCCGTAATATATATAGGGTGTCTATGTTGGTAGAAACTATGATTCAGAGTCACCCCACTCATCATTAGATCCTTGAAGAATTCGAACAGATATAAGTATGATATATGTCACAATCAAACTTTGTATTTAAAGTGGTTTATGATAATATAGGTTTCCAAATTTTCCTTGAAGCAAATTCATTCAGTCAGTTGCTTTAAAAAAATTTAGGTGGCGTCCTTTATTCTGTTTCTTTCAACTCAAATATACCCACTGACCCAATCTCATGCGACCGTGGGCCAAAAACCCAGTTAGCTAAATGTCTTAAGAGTGTTCTTTTACTATAAGCCAATTTCCATCCAAACCTTACCCTGGGCTTGATACAGTTACATAAGAATTCTCGATAGGTAATGTTAATCTACCACGATTCATTGTGGAATAGATTGATAGAAAAAATATAGATAACAGACTAAGACTTTTGTCATTTCTCGCCCAGCGCTTTCTTCGACAATTAGTGGTTGATGAGGGCAATGCTTATCCAATGGCTTCTCATGCCCTGATTAATCACACATATATGGATGATATAATTTCAGGCGCCGAAAATTCCGCGGCGGCAAAACAACTTCAAGTTGAATTAATTAAACTTCTTTCTCTTAGCAAATTTCGGCTAAGAAAATGGTCTAGCAATAGCGACTATATGCTACAAGATTTCGGAGAAACTGATCTAGAAGCTCCGTTAGCATTTTCTGACGATGTTAGCGGAATAAAGATTTTGGGTTTTGTGTGGAATCCAAATTCTAACATTTTTGTTTACTACGTGTCTCCCTTTCAAGAGCCTTTCACCAAAAGAACCATATTATTTTACATGGCTCGTATATTCGACCCTTTGGAATGGTTGACACCTGTCACTTTTCTGATCAAGTACTTTCTGCAACAATTGTGATTACAAAAACTTAATTGGGATGACACTCCAGATTCCCCTTAGTGCGCAGAATGGGAGCAATTCTGCTATCAACTTCCGAGCTTATTTCAATTGAAAATTCCTTGTAGAATATCTCTTCAAGGCTGTACCAATAATCTGTTAGGATTTTGCGACGCAAGTCAAAGCGGTTATTCAGTTTGTGTTTACCTATATGCAACCGCAAATGAAGCTGTTTTTTGCAATCTCTTGCAAGCGAAAAGTAAAGTTGCTCTATTAAAGGCTTGCACATTTCCTCGTATGGAACTCCTGGGTGCACTTTTATTGGCGCGTTTGGTACATTCTATCACAAATATGCAGTTTGATTATGTTATACAAGAAATTAAATTGTCTATTGATTCGTAAGTGGTTCTAACTTGGTTAAGAACTCCTTATTTGCTAAAAACCTTTGTAGGTAATGGGGTAGATAAGATTCTTGATCTGACTACAATTTCGTAATGGAACCACATTTCGGGTAAAAAGAATCCTGCGGACCTAGGTTCTCGAGGTCTCGTCCCCTCGCAGCTAAATGGGAATCGGTTGTGGTGCTATGGCTGTACTGATTTTTCTGAACATTCCATAGAAGGTGACACTGAATTTTTTGTGCTTTTGAAACCAGTTCTCGAGCTCAAGTCTATACAAAAAATTCTAATCTCGGGCTTGCCTGAAATTTTCGGCGAATTCATGGAAAGATTTTCTTCTTTGACATCTTTACGATACACGGTGGCTTATATGGAAAGGTACATATACAATTGTCGTTACCCAAAAAGGAAGCTGCTCGGTCCTATTACGTCCGAGAATTTGAAAAATTCTATGTTGACTCTTGTTAAGATAACACAGCGCCAGTACTATGAATTCGAGATTGCTCAAATAAAAGGGGGTAGACTCACTTCCACCTCCATAAGAAAACTTTTGCTTTTTCTAGATTTTGAGGGTCTTCTTAGGGTGGGCGGAAGACTTCATAATTCTTTAATGCCCTACGATTACAAACATCCTTTTTTATGATCTAAGCGTGCAATCCTTTCTCGTTTTCTATGTGATTATTATCACAAATTGTCTTTACATTCTGGTCCTTCGAATACTCAAGCTTTATTTCAGCGCAAATTCTGGATCGTTGGTTTGCGATCCCTAACGCGACATTGCATACGCAAATGTTTACCGTGTTTCCGGTTTGCTGTTAAACCTCTGCAATCAACAATGTCAGATTTACCTTCGCCACGAATTCAAATAAGTCGCGCCTTTACTAATGTGGGCGTCGACTTTGCCCCTTTTCTGGTCAAGAGTTCAAAACGTCAAAATGCATCCGTTCTAAAAAGCTATTTGTACTTATTTGTCTGTATGTGCATCAAAGCGGTGCACTTAGAACTCGTTTCTGAGTTAACCACGGAGGATTTTCTAGCCTCATTTACCAGATTCATTTCCCTCGTGGCCTCCGTAAAAACGTCTGGCCCCATTACAAAACTTATTTTTCTTCCCAAATAGGAGCAATTTTATTTTCATTTTTTTATTTCCTTCTTTATTTACCAAAAAATTTTTTTTTGGATATCACTCCGAATGTTTAATGTATAAGGTTGTTTGTTCTATGGTTATTTTTCATTGTCGGTAGGTTTAATTCACTAAATGTTAAGTTTAATTAAGCATTATATTTTTTTTTCTTCTCTACTGGAGCTTACCGCGTTCCTTGCCACTTTGAACTCAAATATCGGCGGGTAAGCCGTAACCCTGGCTGGAAGGAAATGTCTAGTCTCTTTCTTGTTACCTTAAAATTTGTTTAATTTTAGGCGGACGGTATGTTCACGCATGCCATTCAACTTCATCTATTTCCCCACTTATGGGTCTGTAGACACAATCTATAATCACTGCTTAATCTTCAAGTACTATCTCTCGAGCGCTCATTCAAGTACGTTACCATACGGGTCAGTCTGGTGAGGTGTTTAAAGTTTCCCGACAATTCCTGAATTCTTTCCTTCCTTAAACTCTCTACCTTAATTACAGTGTGTACTAGTACTGGAGCGTAGGTTAGTACGACCGTCATTGGTCATTTCTGAATTGTAACTTATGCATATCTACCGTTTTCGCGTAAATTTAACTACAATGGCCAGCCCGTTGCTCTAGCTATTAAAGTTCTATACATAAAGTCATCTCAACAACTTCTGTGTGTTGCGCTTTTTAAGTATAATTTAATTTCATATTTATGTCGCTAACTTTTGATATACTGCCGAAAAACAAGCCGTTGCCTCTACAAAATCATACAATCGTCAAGTTTCAATTCTAGCCTAGGATAATAAGCAATTCATTCGATGATTAAAAAAATTTACTATTTTTCATTATATTATATAATCGATTTTTGGGTATAGGTGCTCTATTTTGGGGATTGCTACAAATTATAGATTGCGCATTATTATAAGAAAGCGATTCATGCTTATATTCTTAGCGAAAGCACCAACGCCGAAAAAAGAATCCGTTTTCCAAGTCTTGAATTCTATCTATCCGTATATGCTCCATGTACAATAGTATTTCTAAGAACACTAAAAGTTTGTTAACAGCAAGCTCTTTCCAAGCAGATATTCTGGAAATTTCTTTGGTTTGGTTTAACAAATCATCATGCAATAGGTGTCTATGATAGTCTATGGGCTCACCGCGAGGAACAGCAATTAACAATCTTTCTCTTCTAAAAATGGGAGAACGTTTCATAAAATTTGCATAGTCTCCCCATTTTATAATTTATAGCGAAGGCGGACCTACAGTACTTTGCAATTCTATCATTTGGTACTGACGCAGAAATATTAAGTTAATGTTGCTTTGTGTTAGGAGGTGAATCTCTTCTATTTTTCTGAAGTGAAGCATCATTTGATGGCAATTATTCGTCTTCCTTATCGCTAGCAGAAAAAGATTCTTGTTTCGAGATCCGTTGTTGTTAATGGTCATATAATCCCATTTTTGCATTTTAGGATATGACAGCCCAGCCCGATTATTTTTTTTTGTCATACCAAAGCGCAAAAGTGAAATGCGAAAATTCAAAACCGCGTAGGTAAAAACTTAGCAAGTGTTCACACAACCAACCACGTGTTACGTTCAGCGACGTAGTAAAAAAAAATAAAAACGAGGAAGAAAAAGAAAAAATTGACCGGGCCCAATCGGCGAATGGGCGGGGTATTATACCTACAAAAAAAATTAAGGGAGGCCTGAAATAAAAATATACTCACGCACAATCAAACTTTTACAAACTAAAAACCTCTAATTTAACAAAAAATTATATACAAAACACAATAGTATCAAAAATGAACAACTTGTTGGTACACAATATACACATTTACGAATAAAAAAGAACCATTTTTAACATGGCGAGTTGCAGTTTTTAGGTCACCCTCTATATTAATCTTCAAACAAAAAAAAAAGGAACAGAATTACCCTACTAAAAATCACAGCTGGAAATCAGCATTGTAAGTACGGAATTCTATACATAAAATTATCCTAATAAAGAAATCAGTAAACATTATAATATCCTCGCACATACAAACAACCAGTCATTTTACCACCAAAAGGTGATGCATTCGTAGACCCGTGTACAAATGTTATTTCTCACAACTACCGGGTCGTGTACCCATATAAGAAAATTAGTGTATAAACACTCACCCTCGAGTTACCACCTTCGGGTTGGCTCCTACCGTCTGTAAAAACGGTGCAAAACAGAAGTACGTGTGATGCCGCCTTGGGGTGGTCCTCCCATCACAACAAGGGGCGACCATTTATTATGGCTTTAAGGGCCACCGGAAGGAGCAATAGTAATTATAAATAAAATTAATTTATTGTTATCGAAAAGTACAATTTTATAAAACCCATAATTATTCACTACGCTGTAAGGAGTGCGCAAACTTTTCATACAGAAAAACGGAAACAACCATCCATTCTACACATGTTTTTTTGTGTAGATTAAAGAACAAGTGAATATTGATTTCGTTTCACTAATGACCAGAGCTCAAAGTAATATAGTTGTTAAGGAAACTAGAAAAACACGATTTATTAGGACAATACGCGGCTTTAATTCAACAAAGCTTTCAATGAAAACGCATAAGAATCAATTATCAGATACCTAGAACCAGTTGTCGCCTGTTTAATTGTAGCATAAACTTTACGTTGAAGAATTGTTAGAAGGAGTATTTACTACTAATTAGGTTCTAGGATGGAACAATAGGAATCGAATTTATACAAATAGATAAATGAATTAACACGTGAAAGGGTTATTTTAATTTACCGAATTAATTTTCGTTTTTAACGCCAAAGGGATTTGAGTTGAAAGTTATTAGACCACGTACTTCTAATTAACAGAAAAAAATGTACGGAATGTTCAAAGTAAACGTAACACACGTTAAACGGCAATGATATACCAACTACAATTAATAATATAATCGGGGACAAAAACATGCGCTCGCGCGTGCTTGCTATCCAATGTATTAAGATCATTCAAATTTGAAATGTAGTTAGTAAGGAGTGCTCGATATGTATCGGAAACTGACAACACTAGCGTTGCAGAGTGCGGTCTGACGTTTCTAACCTAAAGTTTGATATTTGTGACAGTATGTTAATTTAAGGTGATGGAAACGGTGTAATCTTATTAATTGCTTATACCCCTTCACCCGAGGATGTCTTCAACCGAACTACCCTAACTATACCGTCACTCCCGGGTATCAACTTTTGTACTCGAGCCAAAGCCCAAACACGCAAGGAGTGTACCTGGAGTAAAATAAAGCACTAAATCACCTTTCTCTAACCGTTTAGGGGCCGTCCCTTTAGGTTTATTTTGAAGGGTTTGGAAATGTTCATCTGAGAAACTTTTCCAGAATTCCTGGATTAACTGTTGACAAAGCCACAAACGAGTAAGCCTGTTAGTAGGAATATCTTGCATGTTTACCTCGTCTCACGCCAAAATAGGGCCGTCTGATGTTTAGGGGTTAAGGCATCGGTTCTTTTATCTGAGGAAGTATGTAACGAGCAAAACAGTCGGGAGTTCAAAATTCCTTCAATTCTGATGACAATCGTGATAAATGCTTCCAAAGTAAATTGGTAGTTACCAATAATCCTTTTTGGATGGAATTTAACACTCTCGATTCCCACGTCCCACAATCCACCGAAGTGTGGCGCGTAAGGAGGATTAAAACACCATTCGATATCTCGGGTAACTAAATACTGTGTCATAATGTCTTAGTTTTCCTAGTGTAAAAATAAGCCTTATATAAATAAAATGTTGGCAGTGTTAAGAGTTCTTTAAGTTGAACTCTTTCATATTGGTTGTAGTATCTAATAGAAAATTTTTAACTGTGGCTGCCAATATTTAAATAAATTCCTTTTGGATTTGAGGTGAAAGATACGAGATGGTCCTAGGCGTTCCCGTTGCAGTTTTTAAATGATTTGCCAGTAAAGGATCAAACTCTGCTACGAATCTAAGTAGGGATAATAGAATTCCAATATTTGTAAGGCAAGTTTTTTATAGTGGCCACGGAGAGGAAGATTTTGAACAACCCTTGAATCAAAGTATAAATATAAATCTGCTCATCACCATATTATAACCATATTAAAAATATACAAAGCCAGCAAAAATAACTCTGTATTATATTGGAAGCCTCGTGAACGTTCGATGAACCTTCTTTCTCTTAACGTAATTTCTACGAACTAATCACAATTTTTGACGACCCTTTACATAAATATCTAAGTGCATGCAAGTTATAAATGTTCAAAAAATAAGTCTTATGCTATTATTTAACTATGATTGCTAACCTGGTATTTTTCTAGGGTGATTTCCTAGTTCGAATGTGTAGCTCTTCTTTGACGTGCCGCTACGTGCTGTTACCCAGTGAGCTTGGGTTGCTTTCAACTTAACATCCTGATTCAAAGTTTCGCTTTTATTATGCTTGGTACTTGTAGTATTGAATTTTTACGTTAGATTTCTTATTGAATTTGTTTCGTGAATTGTTTATTGAATCGCTACATAAATCTCTCAGTATATGCTTTTAGTAGATTTTTTAGAGCCCTAAGTTAAGAACTGTTAAAATTGATGTTTACCTTAATTAAAATTTGGATTTATGTTTTATGTCGACGGCGAATTTCTATTACACTTGTATATTTGAACGTGCACTTGTACTTGAAAATTTTAATTATTGACTTTCCTTATAAATCGTGGTTTAATTTCATATTTGAACTTTGCGTAGTATTTTTGTTCAAACTATTACAGTTCGTGCTTCAGTTATTGAGAGACTGACCATTACTCGCTTGGTGTAATATATAAAGGCATGCCCTTCTACGTGCTACTATTGGCCTGATCGCGCACTATCTTTGTTGAGGCGTTGCACTTGTTTTATTATGTAAGTCTTTGGATTTTACACTGAGGTACCTATCCTATATTTCGTAAAATACTCCCAAATCACATAGACATCAAAGCTCTACATTATGGAGTTCGTTGGCTATGGTACTTTGTATCGTTCAATATCATGTTTTCGTATTTTGTATAGGAAATTATTAGCTATTAGTTTTAATCTTGCACAAACGCCAAAACGTATGGTTACATATTTTGTTTTCCTCATATGCTGGATTTTATTCGAATTTGTCGAGTTTACTTTTAAAAGATCATGTTGGCAAATTTTATAAGAGAATTCTTTAACAGATGCGTTTATTGACTTCTTACGTTCTGAAAGGTGCTTGTTTTGAAAGACCTGTTTATTGTGAGCATGCATGATTATTTTCTTACGTTAATGCGTCGAGTTAAAAAATTCGTTTCACGTCTGTTTGACTTTAGATAGTCCTAATTTGTATTTATTTAAAATTTCTGAATGCATTAGTGTTTCTAAAATGAATTGCATTGCGTCTAGAGTTATTTATTCTACTAAATGTGGTTAAATTATTAAAAATGAGCTAACTTTCATTGATTAAAATTGATTGTGGATTTTATACATTGTGTTTGATATTTGGTTTTGTTATAATGTGACTTATGCATTTTTTCTAATAAGTTTTAATTCGAAATACTAAATCAAATGCTTCAAAATAAGGCTGATACTTGTTGAGCTTCAAATGAAAGCTGTCGAACATTTTCTAAATAAGCCTAAACTACATTTCGAAATCAATGCTTAATCGAATTGAAGAGTATTTTATAATTAAAATTGAATGCAAATATAAACAAAGCACCTTGCTAGATAACCTTTATCAACTCGAGCGTCAAATCAATTACAGTAATCGAATTCGATAAGAGTGAATTTTATTTCAAAACTTTTAATATGCAACTATAATAAATCTTAACACAACAGCTTGCTGAAACCACGTTTACGACAATTCTATCACGCATACCTTAATTTTTATGGCCTCTTCGACCCGTATGCAGTGATTAAATTGTCGATACGTTTTAAGATGCAATTTAGTTAAATTATTACAAAGTTGCTCTTAAAAGTACTTTGAAATAAATTACTCTTATCGATTTACCTGTATTTTTGAGTCTTCGACCCGCATGCTTGATAGAATTTCGTCGGTTTAGCAGAGCTTGTTTGGTTATAATTGCATTACAAATTGTAACTTATAAAGTATTTGAATAATTACATTTACGAATTAGTTAACACTCTGAAATGATTTCGACCTGCATTCGTTGATAACAGGTTAGTCAGCAAGGTTGTTGGGATTATGATATTTGCAAATTGTAATTATAATAATATCTTCAATTGATACATATTTACTGCTAGTTTATACTATTTGAAAATGCTTTCGAAACTACGTAGCATATGATTTTGAAGCTCAACCGACATGAACCTTAATTATCTGCATCTTGACAGGCTATTTGCGATTGTGCAAAATATTTCGCAAATGAAAGAAATTACAAACGTTTCTCGAGCAAAAATGCAAAGGCTCCATCATTGAAAATGCTTAAAACACAGGTAGAATCTAGAATTTAGTCCATTGATAACGACTGAAATACTAAAAATTAAATTAATTTTCCGATAGATATCAAAATTTGATTGAAAATTTTACAATCGTGCACCATCGTTATGTACCAGAATTCCTTTTGATGGTCCTTGTTGAATTTCATTACTACTTATCGCAGTGTTGTACACGAAAACAAATCTATTCCAGTCTCATTAAAATATTTATATTTTAGATCGTACCTCGAGAAGGAAACATTAAGTGTCGTCTCTGATCTAGCGTTAGATCCCAATTTGTATGAGCAAGCATTTAAAAAACTGGTAGATCGCTACGACTCCCCACGCAGAATTGTTAATTTTTATTTGAATAAAATTCTTCAATTTAAATCTACTGGTTCCTTATCATATTTCATAAATACACATTTCAACGCAGTAAGCACTTTGAAATCTGCCCCCGACGTTGAAGATTTATCGGACTTTATTTTATTTTCTCTATGTTATCGTAATTTGGATCCTAAATTACTACATGCATTTGATGCAAGCGCGGATTCTAATGTGCCGACTTGTGCTAAGTTGTTTGAATTTTTAACCGCGCAGAATAAAACCTCAGAAATGCACGAAGATTTTCAAGCCTTAAAACCCGTCAACGTAAATATGCCACTGCGCTTCAAATATAATCTAAATAAGTCTTTTTTTGTAAAAGAATCCACTAACGATGCGCAAGTAAAATGCGATCGTAATTCGTGTCCCTATTGTAATGAAGGGCATACAATTTACGCGTGCAAAAACTTTCAAAAATTAAATGTTTCCGATAGATACACCGCGGTAAAAAGAATGTTGCGTTGTTTTAAATGTTTAGGCAATCATATTAAGGGCTGCAACTCTAAAGGAAGATGCGGGTTATGTAGCTCGAGATATCATCACACCTTTTTGCATAATGCGTCGCCTGTCTCGACTTCAGGACCGATAACCCCTGTGACCACTTCCACATCCGATAAGAAAGAAACAGTTTCTACATGCAATGTGTCTAATAATCCTAAAAATTATACAGTGCTTTTAGGAACGATTCAAGCTAAGATTCGGGACACCAATGGCGATTTTCAACCTGTAAGGTGCGTTCTTGATTCAGGGTTCCAAATCAATGCGATCACTTCTGCTTGCGTGCAACGGTTGGGTCTTAAATATGTTCGCAATAACAGTAAGGTGTATGAACTAGCCAATACCGCTGTTAATTCTAAAGGGCTAGTCGATTGTTTTCTACTTTCCAATTATGCAGATCAACGAATAAATTTTTGTGCCTCTATTCTTCCAAAACTTACAGGTAATATTCCTGGTTGTTCTTTACCACGTGGAATTCATGAACGATTTAAACATTTACTCTTGGCTGACCCTAATTTCCATGTATCGGCTCCGGTAGAAATATTATTAGGAGCGGACATATGTTGTAGAATATTATTTTCGGATAACGCAAATAACCGTCTTGGTAAACCTCTAGCGATTGACACTATTTTTGGATACGTGTTAATGGGAGAGGTGCCTTCTCCGCAAGGACCGTCAAACGCTACTTCGCTTTGTATAATGTCGCAACCTCTTGAAAGCGAAGTAAAAAATTTTTGGGCGCTCGAAGAAGTCTCGCAACCTCCTGCTGTGAATATTGTCGACAATTATTGTGAAGCACATTTTGTTAGTACCCACTCTCGCAATGAAACTGGTCGTTACATTGTAGCCCTACCATTCAAGGATAATGCCGAACCTCTAGGGCGCAATCGTGAAATCGCTTATAACAGTTATCTAAATTTAGAACGGCGACTTCGGAATTCAACCGAAAATCAAAAGGTTTATGATTCATTTCTCAAGGAATATCTATCCCTAAATCACATGAATGTTGCTCTGCAACCCTCCGATTATATTTTACCACACCACGGCATTCATAAAACCACAAGCAGTACTACTAAACTACGAGTGGTGTTTAACGGATCTGCTAATGATTCGACCGGTAAGTCCTCAATCAACGTCTTTACGCTGGTCCGAAACTGCAATCAGGTTTGCCCGAAATAATATTTTATTTCGTTCCCACAAAATAGCACTTTGTGCTGACATACGAATGATGTACCGCCAAATTTTAGTACGTGCGCAAGATAGAATATACCAACATATATTCTGGAGACCCTCCCTCGACAGCGGAGTTCAAGAGTACGAATTGAACACGCTTACTTATGGTCTTACACCATCCTCTTTTATTGCGCAACGCGTGTTAAAACAATTGGTGATCGACGAAGGACGACAATTTCCTCTAGCATCTGTGGCCTTGCTGAATCACACGTATATGGACGATGTGATTTCAGGAGCCAAGTCCGTTGCGGCAGCTGAGCAGCTGCAATCTGAATTAATAAATTGCTGTCTCTTGGCCAATTTCAGTTAAGAAAGTGGTCCAGCAATTACAACTCTCTTTTAAATCAATTCCAGGAATCTGAATTAGAACCCGCCGTAGCATTTTCTGATGAAATCTCTGGTATCAAAATATTGGGACTAGTTTGGAACCCGAATTCTGATAATTTCACTTACTATGTTGTTCCTTTCGAAGGGAATATTTCAAAACGTTCCGTTCTTTCATATATGGCTAAAATTTTCGACCCCCTCGGCTGGTTGACTCCGGTGGTGTTTTTAATAAAACATTTTTTACAACAATTATGGGTACAACGTTTAGGCTGGGACGACACGCCGGACACCGACTGGTGTTTGAAGTGGGAGAAAATTTGTTCCCGCCTTACTGAATTATCAAATTTGAAAATTCCTCGCTGTTTGGTTTTAGACTCGGGACAGTACCGAATTTTAGGGTTTTGCGATGCCAGTGAGAAAGGTTATGCTGCATGTGTTTTTCTACATGGCACGACTTCAGACAACACGAATTGCCATCTCCTACAAGCTAAAAGTAAAATTTCACCCTTAAAATTTCTTTCAATGCCCCGTATGGAATTATTAAGTGCTGTTTTGTTATCTCGTCTAGCATATTCTATAATCTCTAATAAATTTCCTTATCCCTTAAAGGAAATAAAATTATTCACCGATTCTCAAGTTGTACTAGCGTGGATTAACACTCCTTCTTATTTATTAAAAACATTTGTTGCCAACCGCGTGGAAATTATTAGAATTCACTGCCATTCAACAGTGGTACCATATTTCTGGTGAAAACAACCCCGCCGATATGGCTTCTCGTGGTCTTATTGCGCACCAGTTGATTGACAACGATATTTGGTGGCATGGCCCATCTAACTGCAGCGATCTAATTACGGCTTCCAGGAATTTGGAATCTCCCCCTTCTCTAGAAATTCTTCCAGAAATAAAATCTCCCCCTAATATATTAGTTACTTCTACACAAAAAAGTTGCACTCAATTTTTGGATAAATTTTCTTCTCTCACCTTGCTTCAGCGTACTGTTGCATATGTAAACCGTTTTATTTACAATTGCAAGAACTCTGATAAAAAATTATCAGGCTCTCTTTCTTCTGATGAATTACATATCTCATTGATAACTATCATAAGAGTTACGCAACAGCAGTTCTACGCCGAAGAAATAAATCAACTAAATTTAAACAAGGGTTGTTCTAAACAACTCCAAAATTGTCTCCTTTATTGATTCGCTAGGTCTTGTTAGGGTGGGCGGACGTTTGCGTCACTCCCTGTTGTCTTATGATAACAGACACCCCTTTCTATTACCGAAACAAGCCACTTTATCGCGATTATTGTGTGATAATTATCACCTTTTATCTATGCATTCAGGTGCATTCATGACGTAATCACTTATTCAGCGAAAATTCTGGATTATTGGAATACGTTCCTTAGTTCGTCAGAGGATCCACAAATGCGTTGTTTGTTCGCGCTTCCGTGCGACAACTGCTCAACCGTTCATGGCCGATTTACCCCCTTTCCGTGTTCAACTGTCCAGAACATTTACTCATGTGGGAGTAGATTTCGCCGGCCCATTTATGATCAAGTCTTCTAATCGTCGCATCTGTAAAAACCGATGCAGGTTTATTTACACGTCCAATAAGTAAGCTTATTATCCTCCCTTTGAATGAATAAATTTTTATTTTGTTATTTTCTCTCTTATTTATGTTCCGTTTAATTTTAAAATTTTTAAGGTTGTATTAAAGTTTTGTTTTAATTTGCCTAGCAACCTTAACATTTCTAGGGTGTATTTTTAAATGATTTATTTTATTTTGGTATAAAACTTATTCAGTTTTAGATGGGCGGTTATGTTTACGCCTTGCCTAATATAAAATAAAAGCATGCTCCTCTTATCTGTCGACTACGATTTGTTATTCGCGCATCGCCAAGGTGAGCGCTGGTTACAACAATAAGATAAGTCAGTCGACACAGCTCTCTCTTAGAACACAGTCCATTATTAAATGTCACACTCGCGCCGGTTTGTCGGCATTAATTATCAATTAAATAACAACGTGGGTACCTCTATTCCTTCCTTCAGCACCCTCTCCTGCCTAACCAATTATGTATTTAGTGGTGAGTGTAAAGTGATAATTGAACACGGGATAAGTTATTTATGCAACCATATTTATTATACATTTTATTATAAACATTTTATTACGCATTTTTGGTTATTGTGAACCAGCCGCTACGCTTAGGCGTGAACAAAATGTTTGGTCTCCTTGATTTTAGTGTTGTTTACATGAAGTATACTACCCTTGTGAACCTATATAACTTTATATATATTGCTATAAAATTCCCTATTTTAAGATTATCGAGCCCCTACGGTGGGTGTCATAAAATTGCTGTGCTGTTCTCCCCATGATTGGACAAATCATAAAATTGCTGTGATATGCCCCATTTTATTACTGTGCTATTCCCTTTATTATATAAAATTAATTTTAAGGTTTTTACCCCGACTAGCTTACTGAATAAATCTTATTGAATCAAATAAAGCAATTCTAGAATACACAATATAATAATTGATAATATTTACAACACTCAAAATTTTCTTTTTTGTACAAAATATCTACATATACCAGATTTATGCTTTTTTGAAAGCCAGTAAAAATATGTTTTAATTATATTCAGGTACCTTCAAACGTTCCAAGACACCTATTCCATTTTCATAAAATTTAAGTGACTTCTTTGATGACTCTTACAAATATACAATGTGTGGCAAATATTAAATCAAAAACAGTTTTTCAATAATAAAGTGTATTAAGATTGCTAACCTGGAATGGGTTCTGTAGTTCCATGCTAGTCTAGGATTTGCATCTTCTTTCTGTATCCGCTTTGCTTATTGATATGCCGGCCTCATATAAGAATCGCCTCCCATAAATCGCTTCCAATAAAAATCGTACCAAATTACAGTACATCCAAAATTAAAACGTACCAAATTGGAATATGCCCAAATTAGAATATGTTCATTTTGAAGTATCTCCAAAATTGGAATATGTCCAAACTTAGAAGTCCCACATTAAAGCTGTCTCAAATTCAAGTCCCAAATTAAAGTCGTCTCAATTAAAGCCATCTCAAATTAAAGCCATCTCGAATTAAAGTCGTCTCAATTAAAGTCGTTTTAATCAAAGTCGTCTCAATTAAAGCCCTGTTTCGTTAATATTAGAAATAAATTTAATTAAGTTGTTTAACTTACGTCTATTTATAAATTGGCTTATATTTCGTTGCCAAATTCTCGCATTTTTAAATCTGTTTTGTTTTGATTTATTCTTCACTAGTTACGTGAATTTTTAACACCTTCGAACATAGTTGTTGCTCAGTTGAATGTAGACTAACATGTCGTTTCGTTACTATCGTTTATATAACCCCTTCCTCCAATTGTTTTTATTTGCGTGTTTACAATCTAGGCAGATACTTTTGCCTTATCTAGCAGAACTCAAGGATTTCCAACTTTTGGCTTTCATTAACTCACGTATTTGGATGTTTGTTAATTTATCATATAATTGAACCGCCTGGTGTTTATTTGTTTCTATAGAATATTGCTTTTCTGAACAAATGGGTTCTCTTTCAGTCACGTAACGATTTTCTAATAAGGAATTATTTAGGATGCGTTTACGTTGATATTTTCGACGCAATTGTTAAATATATTTGCAATGCCAATTTATCTATGCTTCTCGGTGATTTAATTCTGATGCAATTTGTTGTGTTTTAAAATCTTATCTTTACTTGTAAACTACACTTAGACATATTTATGTTCTCATGCATTTAGTTCCGTATATTTTATATACAATGTCCTCTTATTTAACATTATGTAGAGTGACCGATTTATTCTTATAATTTCTGAATTATGTGCTTTTTTTAAAGTTGAAGTTGATTATATTTATTCTACGACCCCTATGACTGAATCTACCCCTAAACTACCCTATTGTCATAGTAATATATAATATATATTGCTGTGATAAGGTGTTGTTTAAGGGTGTACTTTATAGTAAAGGTCGTTTAGAAAGGAGAACTTACCATAGGCAGCATAAAACTGCATTTATTTAGTAAAGAATTGAGAAATAGAGATAGTTTGTAGATAGTAAGCAGTCAACACCCTGTATATAAAGTATAAGTAGTTTTAAGTGACGCAAATAAACATAGGAAGACGCATAGTTTGCGTAGAAACCAGGAACACATGCATTAGGTAAATAGAAAATATTTAATACCCTGTAGATAAAGTTTTAGTTAAATTAGGTAAAGCAAAGAATGGTATTTTTCAGTGGAAGCACGCGTATATTTATATGTAAACATAATAAAGTGTAATCAGACACGCATTCAAAAGAGTTCCAAACAATTAGATTAATACGGAGACAGAAATAGAGCTTCAAGAAGCATAGTGTAAATGCGTGCAGATAGTTGGGCATTTTTGATAAAAAAGAAGATTAAAAATTGCGTAAACAACAGGCAGATATGAAAATTAAAAGTCGAATTGCATCAGTTGTTTATGGAAAAGCAATTAGATTTATCAAAACACCGCATGTTGATAACGAAAACAGCTGCAAGCAGGTTACAATTATTGGGAAGCATAGAAAATTACATCAGAAACTACTTTGAATGTAGTTATTTGATTCGTTAAAAATGAGCGACGAGTTTCTAGACCATACCCACTGACGGAGTGGGAACTCAATAATATATTAGCAGGTACAGTGATAACGAAGTCAGTTTGCAACTCAACAAAAGCCGAGGTGCGCCACTATGAAATAAAGTGATACGTAATAATTTTAAAAGTGAAAGAGAAAATAAGTGCCAAGATGAAAACATAAAAATAATAGGGCTTCTAAGTCTGGGGTAACAATAATACAATTTCTAAGTCCGGGGTGGCAACAGACTACGAGTAAGGGGAGAAAATAAACTACGATATTCGAGTACGTGGAGAATAAATGCAATAGGGAAAATAAATGATGATAATACAATTCTAAGTTTGTGGAAATTGACGAGAATAAGAAGTAATAAGTCTTAAATGAGACGACAATAAATTGGGGTGCATAAGTACAAGTTAATGGTAGTCCAGAGGGTGATGGCAACAATTTAAATGCAATGGTTCAAGCGTGTGGATAGACAATATAATCCTGAATTGGGGGAAGATTATTTTTATTCAAATGGATGCGTCGATGTAAAGACCAAGTCAAATTTTTAGTTATAAAACATTTTATTTCTCTATATATTTTTTATTTTGAATATTGAATTTGCTTAATATAAATGAATGTGAAAAGTCAACAAAGGATTTGAATACGTATAAAGTGCGTGATATGAAAACAGGTTTAGAACGTTCTACACTTCATTTATAAAGATAATAGGTTTTTTGGTGACTTTGGGTTTTGAGTAAATAGTATATGATGTTTAATAAATGAAATTTACAACATTAACTAATTGAAAAGTGTATTTCAAATAATTTACAAAAGCTGTACATAATATTGGTTTCATTATATAAAATCGAATTATCTGAATTTAATAATTCCAAATAAATGCTAGTCGAGGTCATAAGATAAAGTTAAGGAGAGTAATTTGATAATTTAAATAGTTCAAGGAGGAGCTACAAGTTGAATAGGAAATTGATAACGAGGAAGGCGGTAACGTATCAAATTTTGTTATTGATAGACCAGGTTGGTTCAAGATAAAATCCAGTTAAGTTTCTGGAGGGAATTTATAGCAACATTAATAAGATGGCCCAACGTCGGAGGAGATGATTACAATCTTGTTTATACATAGCATTAATATTGATATGGTCGCCCAAATGATGGAGCGCGAATAATTTAGAGGGACATAGCATATAATATAACAGCCCAACGTAGGGGCTCGATAATTCCAGTAGTATCATAGCAATATATATATATATATATATATATATATATATATATATATATATTGACTTCTTAAAATATGCATAGCTGCAGTTTTTCAAATGAGTCATTCGTGCCTTTGAGTAACGTTCTTTTTATCTTAAGAGCTATAATTTAGTTATACTAAACTAAACATCAAATCAAAGCCTTTTCTTCGATATGATTCTGGCAGTATCTCTCTCGTCAGCTAAATTAAAACAATATGCTACTGTTACATAAAGCAGGATTAATGAGTAAAATTAGTGCATGCAAGAAGGTTGTTATTACATATATAAATGTTATGATTTTGAATTTACAAACATTGCGTTTAAAAATGTTTTTTAAGAAAAAATTTTTCTTAGTAAAATGCAACTTCGAGATTTCTTTTTGTAGTTTTCTGATTTGGCGCTTTTTGGCGTTGCGCCCGGAGCGCGATACCCCCTTGCCTCCCGGGCTATGCCACTGTTGTAGGCTACACGATTACGTTAGAAAAGATCCCACTTTGTATACCTTTAGTTATTACCTCAGTCGAGTGCTGACGTCGACAGACTCAAAATTGATTTAGCAAATAGGTATAAAAGTAGGTCGCTTGAAGGCCGTGATACCGTAGCCAACCGACGATAGGTGTGAAATACCAACGTTTGGGTGTTTGGGTGCTCCTTGTCTTCAAGCTGCAAAAACGTGCAATTCGACTACATGCCACAAGGCAGAAGTTGAGCACTCGCGGCCTCCACTCTTTAAACGTCTTAAAGCTTTAAATTATTTTTCATTGTATATTCTTGACACCTTAATGATTTTCAGAAAAAAAATTATATCAGTATTATAATGTCAGTTTATTTCACTTAAACAATACTAGAAACGCCAATGATATTTATAAAATTACATCCTCGTCCATTTTAATTCATAAATCTATAATTTTTATGGTCCAACTCTTTACGAGAAACTGCTTGTTAGAAAATATTAATAAATTTAAGTCACCAATATTAACCTGGTTGCGAGAACGTTGCGGTTACTCGTTAGAGCAGTTTTTGTATGAGAAGTGATAAAAATATAGGCGTTGCTTTATATTTTTAAATCCATTATTTCTAATTATTTTTTGTTTTTATCCTAGCTGGATATAGAAGTACGATGTGGCTGTTGTACTCATTTAGGGTAAAAACAAATATTCCGTCGTATCTAGCAGCGAACAGATATAAAGCTAGAAATGCGTTATATAACTACTCATGTCTGATGAGCTAAAGGCGGAAACCACGTGCACCATCGATTTGTCAAAGAGTATAAACCAAGAAGATTTATAGAAAATAAAGGAAAGCTCCACTGTAGTCTGAAATATAACCGCTTATAGCGTATTCTGCAACAATACAGACATTAATAACCGTAGATAGGCCTCACATAACAAACATTTATTGCTTCACTGAAAGTGTTGTGGTAAATATGGTGTCAGATGCACGCCCCCAACCAATATAGCTTTTAATCTCTTGAAGTCTGAATACACCAGGATCCCAAGAATCCTTTTCAGTAATGGGTTCTACAGCTACAGCGGACTGAGTAGCGTTTGAGAGAAAAACAAATAAATTTTAACCACATACAAGCTCAGGTTTTATCAAATTTTTCTTTCGATCACATAATGTCAGTAAAAATTATTATCAAAGGTATCATCTCAAAAGATAATTGTGTCTTTTTGTTTCTACTGTTGTTTACATAATTATTTTCTTCTCAATTATATATACGTACCCTCATCAATTATATGTGACTGCTTACAGGTGGTTCTCCTATAAATTGCTTTTACTCTCAACACTTCTATAATAATACATAAACAGGGACAAAATTAAAGTACACCGAGTACATTTACAAAATAAAGATATGTACACAATTTTTATATGGTATTTTATCCCAGTCTTCAAAACATTGAAAGTTTCTTAAAGTTAGTGATATATCTCCACATTGTTCCACCTGCATGAATATCAAATTTAATCGCTAACACCTTTTCGTGAATAAAGTTTGAAATCATTCGTTTATTCACATATTTGCTCTTATATTTTTATGTACTCAAATACGTTTGTATAAAATGTTGTGGCCGAATTAACGATAGCAAATCTGTGTGTCGTTGTTTCATTTTTGACCACTACAGGGCGCGAACCAACGAAGATTTATAGAAGAATAAAAGTTGTATATAGTGCCTATAGTTATTCTCGTACGGTAGTGGTTGAATGATGCAAAAATTTCGACAGAGAAAAGTATTCACTAAAGAATGGGCCCGTCCTGGATTTGCTCGTACTACACCATCAGATGGAAATGTGAGACAGCGAGAAACTGCATTGCGCGTGTTGAAAAAACAATGAAAAAATCACACGTTATGTCGCAAACCCCCAGTTTGTTTCTCGTATAGAGCAAGTGAACTGCGAACTTGGGTTTGTTTGAGGTAAACAATACTATGCGATAAATCCAGCAACGATATCCACTTACTTTCAATGTTCAGGCTAGTGGCTTCTGCAGGAGCGACTGGCCGCGTATAATCCAAAATAAATCGCGCTTGCAAAATTGCAAAAACTTCAGGAACACACCCATACACAGGCATGTGTATATAAAATCCAAACACGACCACACGGGTCAGGAACAACTGTCGAGTGTTGGTGCAAAACCGGCGATAGATACTACGGCCCTGGTTAATCGCAAACAAACCTTGACTCTTATATTAAACCAATACAAAAATAAAATGTGGTACTCTAAAAGCAATCCGAACTTCCCCACCCCAAAAATAACTAAATTTTGACAGCTTAAATGAGAAGAAATGAGCAAAGAACAAAATACGGATTTTGTTAGCTCAAGAAAAGTAAGGAATCAAATAAATCCATTTGTAGATATAAAAAAGAACACAACAAAACTTCTCGTATGATTATCGATTACATTATGTTAATTTGAGGTAATGAAAACGATGTAATCTTATTAGTTGCTTATACCCTTTCACCCGAGGATGTCTTCTGTTACGTGCCGAAATCGGCACTAGACATTAGTTAATTTTAATATGTGAGAATTTTGCGCCGACGCGTGTGGCAGAAGAAGGAAGTGGGGAATTTCCGAAAGACGCATTGGGACTGGCCTCCGAAACACGAAGAAGAGTGGTTGTGTGGTGCCTTATCGTATCTTTGTGTTATGTAGATTCCTTTTGCCCTTATCTTTGATTATCGTTCCCTAACCCAGTCCCTTATCGTACCTCTGCATACAGAAAGAAGGCAATCAAATTTGGATGCAACCTGGCTCAAGAAATCCCACGACCCGACAGAGATTAGTCAAGGCAGCCCATACCCGAGAAATATTAGCGAAGCCACGGGCGACCACCGTGGAGTGATCCTGAAGGAAGCTTTACATGTTCACGTGAGTGCCCCCTTTGGGGGTTTTCTTTAAAATTTATTTCCTTTAAATTTTGCGTAATTACGTGCCATAGTTTGCATATTGTCTGACGTCATCGAAATTTGCGCGTCAATTTTCACATTATGTAATATCGTTACCAACTGCCATTAGTGGCGCATGTATCACGTCGACGGGGCGATAATACTTCAACCGACCTACCCCAACTATACCGTCACTACCGGGAATCAATTTTTTACTCTAGCCAAACACGTAAGGAGTGTACCTGGAGTAAAATAAAGCACCAAATTACCTTCCTCTAACTGTTTAGGGGATGTCCTTTTAGGTTTATTTTGAAGGGTTTGGAAATGTTCATCTGACAAACTTTTCCAGAATTTCTGGATTAACTGTTGACAAAGCCACAAACGAATGAGCCTGTTAGTAGGAATATTTTTCATGTTTACCACGCCTCGTACCAAAATAGGACCGCCCGATGTTCAGGGGTCAAGGCATCAGTTCCTTCATCTGGGAAAGCATGTAACAAGCAAAACAGTCGGGAGCTCAAGATTCCTTCAATTTTTATGACAATCGTGTTAAATTCTTCCAAAGTACATTGGTGTTACTAATAATGTTCTTTAGATGGAATTTAATACTCTCGATTCCCGCTTCTCACAATCCACCGAAGTGTGGTGCGTAAGGAGGATTAAAACACCATTCGGTATTTCGGGTAACTAACGTCTTAGTTTTCCTACTATAAAAACAAGCCTTATATAAATAAAATGTTAGCAATGTAAAGAGTTCTTTAAGTTGAACTCTTTCATATTGGTTGTAGTATCTAATTGAAAAATTAGTTTTAAATCGTTTTGTTAGTGACCATAGATTTAAAAAAGAACTTTCAATAAAATTTACGCGGTATATTCAGTTTAGTGATGGATTCGAACCGAACTGAACCGAACCCTGCCCTAGGTTCGGTTCGGTTCGAAAACTTTTTAGTCCGGTTCGGTTCGAAAAAATATATTCCGGTTCGGTTCAAAAAAACGAACCGAACCTCGAACCGAACCGAACCGGTTCAACATTTTGATATTTTAAACAACTAGTACGTTCAACTACAACAATTTAAATGTTTAATGTAGTTTTCATATTTAGTAGCTTTCAAATAAACCCAACATTAATTTGTTTTAGATTTTAGTAGCATAAATCATATTAATACTATTTGTCCAGGTTTGATTTTTCAATACGTACTCTCTTTAACAAATTGAATAGTGAAAGCCACCTTTAAAATATAGAATGTGTTAATAATAATTGCCATTTCGAATGGACCTGCACCGTGCCGAAGTTCTAAATTACTAGAACAGGTGAAATGGCTTGCGTGTTCTAATGAGCTAAAGAGCCAAACTACAGGTCCAACCAAAGTAGTAGGGTCGTTAGTGAGGAACCAGACTAAGACAGGTCCCCGAAAGAGGGCAGCGGCTCTTTCGGTACTTAGATTGGCAGAGACCATAGGGGTCGGTATGGCAGTCTAAGACACACTACCGCGATGTGGAAGGCAACGGGAAACCACCACATTATCTCCCAAGTACACAGCGTACCTAAATTATAATAAAATGATGGCATTCTCTGGCTTAAAATATTCCGAGTTAAAATAGTCCCCAGTCGGATCTCCGGGAGGGACTACTTCGGAGGATGCGATCGGAAAGTTAAAATAAGAGTCGGGAACATTCTGCGAGTCGGAGCGTGGAATGTTAGAAGTATGAAGCAAGTAGGTAAGCTAGAGAACCTAAAATCGAAATGAATAGGTTATCACTAGACATAGTAGGGATCAGCGAAGTTCGGTGGCCAGAGGCGGGGATTTTGGAGTGGAGACTTCAGGGTAATTCATACAGGAGCAGAGGAAGGAAATTTGGGCGTGGGGATAGTTTTGCGGAAAAGATAGGATACTGTGTAGAAAATTACTTACAAAAGAACGAAAGAGTACTTATGGTTAGATTAAAATCTAAACCGGTAAACACAGTAATAATACAAGTATACATGCCCACCTCTAGCTACAGTGACGAAGAGGTAGAAGCCATCTACAAAGATATCGAAGACATATTAAGATACGTAAAAGGACATGAAAATTTAATAATTACGGGGATTTTAATGCCGTGGTAGGTGAGGGTAGGGAAGGAGCAGTAGTAGGTTTATTTGGTTTAGGCACGAGAAACGACAGGGAAATAGGCTGGTAGAATTTTGTGACAAGAACAATTTAATCATCACAAACACATTATTTCAACATCATGCTAGAAGACGATATACGTGGAAGATGCCAGGAGATATAGGAAGATATCAAATAGATTACATTCTTGTTAGACAACGGTTTAGGAATCAAGTAAAAGACTGTAGAAGCTACCCAGAAGCAGATATAGATACTGACCACAACATCGTAATTATGAAGGCCGCACTTAAATTTAAGAATGTGAAAAAAAAGAAACGGAAAAGGGCACTTGGACTTAGAGAAACTAAAAGATAAAGATATTCAAGAAAGATTCGAAAAAAAAGTCAAATGAATTGCTCAAAGATATCGAGAAAATATCTGATACTAAGGAAGTAGAAACAGAATGGAATAACATTAAATCCAGCCTAGACATGGCGGCCAGAGATATTCTGGGGTATACACAAAAGAAAATAAGAAACCATGGATAACAAAGGATATCCTGAATTTAATAGAAGAAAGACGAAAATACAAAATAAATCAGACGAAACAGGAAAACAGAGATACAAAGCCATAAAATGGGAAATTATTCGAAAATGCAGGAAAGCTAAAGAACAATGGATTGATGAAAAGTGCAAAGAGATACAAACGAAGATGGAAATAGGAAAGACAGACGAAGCATACAAATTAATTAGAATGAATTTTAGGGATATAAAACCGTATAGCAAAAATATAAGGACGCACAAGGAAACGTCATCATAGAAAACGTAGAGAAAGTGGGTAGATGGCAAGAATATATAGGAATTTATATGCAGGAGAGGAACTAACTGCATTAGAACAGGAATCAGACATTGAAAATGATGACTTGGGATATCCTATACTTAGAGATGAGTTTGAATTAGCATTAAAGAGTCTAAAAATGGTAAGGCGCCGGGTACAGATAAGGTGCAAGCAGAAACTCTAAAAGCCGTTGGACAAGCAGTAACAGAACGTCTCTTCCAACTTGTAAGCTATATGTATGAGACAGGCGAGATACCCAAAGATTTCAAACGTAGCATCATAGTAACTATACCAAAAAAGAAAGGCGCGGATAGATGTGAAAATTTTCGAACAATAAGTTTGACAGCACACGTGTCAAAAATATTAACTAGAATTGTGCAAAGACGAATGGAAAAACGGGCGGAAGAAATACTAGGAGAAGACCAATTTGGGTTTAGACGAAACAGGGGAACACGGGAGGCTATTCTAGCTCTGAGAGTGATAATGGAGAAAACAATAGAAAAAGGGGAAAGCGTGTATATAGGGTTTGTAGATCTGGAAAAAGCATTCGACAATGTAAGATGGAAAAAAATGTTTGAAATACTAAAAAAGATTGGAATGAGTTATAGGGATAGACGAATAGTACATAGCTTATACAAAGAGCAAACGGCAGTAATAGAATTAGAGCAGGAACGTAGAGAAGTAAACATTAGGAAAGGGGTGAGACAGGGATGTGCCCTATCCCCATTGATTTTTAACTTGTACATAGAAGAGGCAATGAATACTGTCAAATGCAGGAAGACATTTGGAATTACTATGCAGGGACAAAAAATTGATATGCTTAGATTTGCAGATGATATAGCGGTATTAGCGTCTAGCAAGGAAGAGTTAGAAGCTGCTCTTAATGAAATGGAAATGGTTCTAACAGAGATACGGTATGAAAATTAACAAAACTAAAACTAAAGTTCTACTATGCAAAGGTGGGGAAAATAAATCAAAAACAAGAATACAAGTATGTAACACGAACTTACAAGAGGTTAAGGATTTCTGCTACCTAGGAAGCCAAATAACGCATGATGGGAAAAGCACAAAAATATAAAACAAAGATTAGCACAAGGTCGTGCTACATTTAACAAGAAAAGCAACTACTGTGCTCAAAGACCACAAACATAGAAACAAGGAAAAGATTGCTTAAAACATATGTGTGGAGCACAGCACTGTACGGCTGTGAAGCCTGGACAGTAGGAGAAGCGGACAAGAAAAAGCTAGAAGCCTTTGAAATGTGGTGCTACAGACGTATGATGAAGATATCATGGACAGACAAAGTTAAGAACGAAGAGGTACTAAAATGGTAGGGGAAGAAAGAAATATGTGGAAAACGGTAAAAAATAGGAGAGATAGGATGATAGGCCACATACTACGGCATGAGGGAATAGTGCGGAATATATTAGAAGCAGAGATAGGAAAAAAGAGAAGAAGAGGCAGACCTAGGCTAGACTACTGCACACAGATAGTAAAAGATGTAGGCTGCAGGAATTTCAGGGAGATGTAGGCTAGCCCAGAATAGAAATCAATGGAGGTACGCATCCAACCAATCCCAAGATGGATAAACTAATGACGAGAAAATAACTGTGCTTAAACACGATGATTACTCTAAGTAACTACAAGAATTGGTTGGACAACATTCTCAAATAATGTTAAGTGTTTGAAAGGATTTACTGGAAAACCATTATTTCGGCAAATATCTAAGTGTTGGGGGATCTTGGTAGTCACAGGTTGCTTAACCCCCTTCACTGAATCTCGGTGAAATAAGGCATAAAATTAGAAAACAATAGAAGGGGAACGAGCTGTATACACAGTCTTTTGAAATGCTGTGCTTCAGAGGTATGAGGACGATAGCATGGACAGACAAAGATAATAACAAATAGGTTATAGAAATAGTAAGGAAACAAGGATATCTGGGGAAAAAGATAAGAGAAATAGAAGGGCAGAATACGTTCTAAGGGATTTTTGGGTAATAGTATGGGATATATTACAAGCAGAGATAGGAAAAAAGAGGTAGATGTTGACCTAGATCAGATAGTGATAGATGCAGACTGTGCAAATTTCAGGGAAATCTGTAGGTTAGTTCAGAATAGGAAACAATGATGGTACGCGTCTAACCAGTTCCAGGACTGAAGACCTAATGATGATGATGAATAATAATTGATGATTTTTACTAATGCCATTTTACTGTGCAAGAACGATATCACACGATCTCTGCGATTACTTTTATTTTAGTTTTAGTTAGTATAAAAAGAGAATCAAGACAATAAGGTGTTGCTGATTTCTTATACAGTACAAACAAAAAGCTGTTTGTCAGTTTATCTTTATTATTATAATTTTTTTTTTAAAAGACAATATTAGATGGTTTTAGGAAAGAATCGTAAATCTACCTCAAACAGCGTTTACGTTTTTCATAATAAAATATAACAGTATTTATGGCACGGGCATTATGTCTGCTTATTATTTTGCATTATACTGTGTTATTTTATGTCGGCATTGATAGAAAAGTTTATGCCGCCATGAGTCATAAACTTCAACCCTTGGTTGTAAAAGTTCAAGGTCATTCTTCTGGAGTATCGGCTACTTCTAAAGACGTTGGTGGTAATGGCCACACTAAATAAACAATAAATACTATGATACCATGCGTTTTGTAACACCATTTGTCGAGCGATTATGTACAAAAGAAAAAGGAGATTAGTTTTTGCTACAAGGCCCTATTTTTAAATAGTAATAAAGAGCTGGTTTTTATATAAAAGTAAAAAATTCAAAATGATGGATTAGTAATATATACTTAATTAAGAATTAAATTGTTTCGTTTATTTTGAAAACTTCTGTAGTCTTTAGACCGTGACCTCGGCTTGTATATGTTTAAGATGATGTTGCGACACGACTTCTGTTCATTAAAAAAAATAAGCTTGTTTTTAAAACCAAATTTTCAAAATCATTTCGAGTTTCTTTAATATCTAATACTAGTTATAAACAAACAACAATTTGAAATAAGGAGCATTAAACAAATCGAACTAATCTAAAACATTTTTATCTATAAACGTGTCTCGATCACCATGTACATTAGAAAATCGTTCTAATTCTTATATGCTCGCAACTAGAGATTTTTAAAATGTGCATTTGAGAGAAATTAAGATTGCCATGTTTTTAGTGAAAATTAAGCTCTTAAACTGAATTTTTATTTAAAAAATTGAACCTTTCGAACCGAACCGAACCGAACCTTGAGCTAGGTTCTGTTAGGTTCGAAAAAAATTGGCCGGCCCGGTTCAAGGTTCGGTTCGAAAATAAAACGTCCGGTTCGGTTCGAAAAATCGAACCGAACCTCGAACAGAACATCAAACCTGTTCGGTTCGTGTCCACCCCTAATTCAGTTATTTAAGTATTATATGCAATTTTCCTCTGAAAAACAATATCATACAGTATTCACGTCATCTAACGTCCTTCGTACAGTGCAAACCTCATTGTTCTGAGTAGAATTGCGCTCAAGCGTAAAGATTAAAAGTTGAGTGATTCATTAGGGTTTCGTTTTACGCTAATCAGTCGAATTTCGCAAGTGCAAGAAAAACATGACTCGGTTGCCGAAATCGAATTTACGAATAGGTTCAACATGCAGTAATGTCGTCTATACCGAAAGATGTGAGTAGACTTCAGAACAATACGCAAAATTAAAACTGCATTTAACATAAAATTGTAATTAATGTAGGGAGACTGTAAGTAGTTTAGAGTGGACCGAAATAATATAAATAGATGGTTAGTGAAGAATTGTCAGTATTATGAAGTACGTTGAAATTCTAAATAATGGTTGGAATTGGAAATGTGTTTCAAACTTATAAATTGTGGTCTAGTTATGAAAAGTAATAGCCGTTATAGTTGATGTTTTTTCCTACTGGTTTGTAGCAGTTGGAGTAGTTGCCTTCATAGATGTTTTTTGTACATGACAAACAACGTCGTGTTCAATTGTTGGACGTGGTTTTTCTCTCCCAATGTTTTTAACATTCTTTTATCCGTGACATTAAATGTACTATTTAATTTTGTCTACATTTTTTGCGAATCGTTGAAAATATATACATTTTAAGAGTATTAGTCAAAACTAGGTTAGTGCTAAATGCTAATTAAAAATCAAATTGTAGCCTTTATGTCACACTCTACTATAACTAAGCAATTTCTTTGTTCCGTAGGTTTATAAATTAATGTTTAGGTCATCAGGTTTGGTTCGCGTATGAGTTCTACGCCAATGGTTTCGGGGTCGCCAAAATTGAAAACTTCCCGGTGAAAATGCTCGCTTCCTGGCCAATGTACGGGGCCGTCCGAAAAGTAGTACCCGTTTGTACTGTGTGGAGCGCTGGTAAGTAGAGAAGCATCCGGACTAGTTATAATACGTTTAGTTATATTGCAGCTGAGTATTTGCAAAGTTACGCCTCGTTGGTACTGAATGTGTTCTTTCTGTGAGTGTTTATAATGTTCAAAAAAAAATAGAGAACGCCACCAGTTGTGAAATTAGGGCTGTGATTAGCATTCTCAACGCAAGAAGTGTGAAACTCTGCGATATTCATCGTCAACTAAAGGAAGTGTATGGAGACAATGTTGTGGATGAGTCATCAGTTCGGCGTTGGTGTCGTAATTTTAGTTTGGGCAGAGGCAATACCCATAATGAAGAGCGTTCCGGACGACCGTCAGTAATTACGAACGAACTGCTAAGTTTAATTAACAAATTTGTAAAGGCCAATCGACGCGTAACAATTGGTGAGATCAGTGAAAATTTCAGCAAATGTTTCACGAACAGTTATGCATGAAATTGTTGTGGAACGCCTTCATTATGCGAAGATTTGTGCAAGGTGGGTCCCTCGCATGCTTACTGATGAACACAAAACCACCCGTATGGCTGTAACACTGACGTTTTTGGACCGTTATTCTTGTGAAGGAGACTCTTTCTTGACTCGCATAGTCATTGGTGACGAGACATGGGTTTGTTATGCAACACCTACAAGTAAAAGGCAATAAATGGAATGGCATCATGCTCATTCACCAACCAAGCCGAAAAAATTCAAAACGGTCATGTCTTCTCGAAAACTCATGGCAACCATTTTCTGGAATCGGCGAGGTGTACTGCTCATTGACTTCATGCCCCGTGGGGGCACTAAAAATGCCGATGCATATTGTGTGACATTAAAGAAATTACGGCGAGCAATTCAAAATCGACGGCGAGGTCTGTTGTCTAGCGACGTACTTCTCCTCCACGACAATGCAAGGCCTCATATTGTTCGAATAACAGAATAACTTGTTCAACAATTCAAATGGGAAATTTTTAACCATCCACTCTACAGCCCAGACTTGTTACCCTCAGACTTTCATCTTACAAAACTCAAAGACTTTTTGGCAGGAAACAAATTTGGAAGTGATGATGAACTGAACGCAGCTGTGACTACATATCTCAGAACATTGGCGGTAGAGAAGTACGAAGCTAGCATGCAAAAACTCGTCTCACGTTATGATAAATGTTTAAATTTGCGAGTTGACCATGTGGAAAAGTAGTGTAAGGTTTGTTCTTTTCAAATAAAACATTAAAATTTGTTGAGATGTATTAGTTTATTTTTTATTCAAAAACGGGTACTACTTTCCGGACGGCCTTCGTAGTACCTTCGGGCGAAGCATTGGAAAATCAAATGTAAAGGTCCATCACATTGCTAAGAGTATCAGTGCGCTACGCCAATGGCACAGTCGACGACGATACATTTCTTTGCAACACTTTAAAGAAGTATCACACTTATGGTCTCAGCTAGAACAAAAACAGGTATGCCATTGAATCTAACAACAGGTGTTTCCGCGGCATAGTTGCTATGCGCGTGACTAATAAGCCCAGCTTCCGAGTTCGAAACCCGACACGGACCGCTTGAAAAATGTTAGGCAAGCATTTTTCACAAAAATACGTCTTTGTTTGGATGAAAGCTAAAACGTGGGTCCCGTATGTGTGTGTTGTCACGCACGTTAAAGATCTTTACTTTGCCTCGAATAGCAAGGATTCGGCAAAATTCAAAATTTCCAAGTAATAAAACTTGCTTACTGCCAATGTAGTACCTTCGGGTGGAAAGTTGGAAAATGAAATATAGTACATCTAACAACAAAGTCTAAAATTTTGAAGTGCGCCGCATGAATACTTGTGAACCGTAAACTAAAAGCGAAACTCATTAATGATAACAAATTGCTAGCACGCCTAAGCACAGTAAGATTACTGATGGTGGATATGTCACCTTGTAACAGTCCGAAGCAGCATCACACTTTCTGCCCACTTAGTGCAAAAACAAATATTTAATCTTCAATAGATTATTCTAATTTGCGGTTTAAATGCCCTAGTCTTGATTTTTCTGAATACATACAAAATTCTTTTATCCAATTAACGACATATTCGAATGAATGCTGTTCAAACATTCTACAAAGGCCCCCCAACGATTGTCGTCATGGTTCAATGTCATCTATGTATCATCCACGTAATAAAGCTAACAAGATAGCTCTGTAGCTAGAGATTTCAAAGCAGCTTATTTAAATAGTCACCTTGTAGAAATTTGCAGTCACTCGGTTGAATGTACTTCCCATAAATACTCCATAAACCTTTTTGTAGAATTCCTAATCCCATTTGAATACGTAGTGATTATCACATTTTGGGCATGTGCTACTTCATAACCAGCAAAAATATTGTGAAGTTGGGTTGAGGTATCCAACCTTGTAACTTTTGGACACAGAGACATTATACCAAGGGCTGTGATAAATCTTTGATATAGGGTTCTTTACTCAGAAGTGATTATAGTAATCGAACTAAATATTTGCTGAAATCGTATTTTAGCACACTGAAAGAACTAGCGACTAGTTTTACTAAAATTCCAGGTGGACTATACATGCCTGGGGGTCAATTTTTGAGAATGTTCGGTTATTTGCGAATACGTAAAGTTATACATGAAACAAAACGTATACGTTTGTTAAAGTCAATTTTTGAAGACCCTACGCAAGTAGAAAAATACGATTCGCAAGAGCACGCATTATCGATTTGACAACATTGCCGAAGGATTTACGTTTAAACTACCGCTTGTGAACTAGAACTAAAATAAGCATTACATAACCTCACTTCTCAATGTGATTTAGAAGTTTGCTGTATTATTTATTATTTAAAATATTAATCCATATTTCCATTAAAATGGCAGCCTTGAAAAAACGTGAAATGAATGCGTCAAGAAAGCAGAAAGAGTTATTAGTAGAGTTTGTAAGAAAGAATCCACAATTAATTAGTGGGCAACAAACAGCTACTTATTCAGTGAAAGATGCCACTAATGACTGGATGAATATTTACAAACATTTTAAATAGTACTCCCGGAGCTATTAAGGATTGGAAAGGTTGGCGGAAAGTGAGTTTGCTTATCTTAATCTATACATTACTTTCAATATGCTTTATTATAGGCATGGCACGATATTCGCAGTAGGACTAAAATTAAACAGGCCAAAAATAATAGTAATTATAGACAAACTGAAGGTGGACCACTTATAAATGATACGTTAACTTCGTTATAAGATGATGTATTGGAAATAATTAAAAAGTTTCTGTAGAGGACACAGTTAAAGAATCGAGCGTTAACTTTCAATTTAATGACAACACAATTATTTTTGAAGTGGAAAGTGATGCTGAAGAAGAAAATGACGACCAAATGTTAGCGGCAAGAGCAATTATGGGTTCAACTACAATTGTTAACAAAAATAAGTCCCAATATATACACCATTAGTGAAACCGTCATGTTCATCCACACTAACTCTGGCGGAAGTGGAGTTACCTAAAACGATTAAATTGGATCAACCGAAACAGGATTTACATAAGAGACATATTGGCAAAAGAACATTCCCAAAAATTGGAAAATTTAATTAACTCCGCCAATGCAGCTACTGCATTCAAGGATAATTTGAATGAGAAATTAGACCTGAAAGGGAATACTATAAAGAAAAGATTTCTTGCTTAAAGAACATCGAATCACTAAAAGCTAGAAAAGTGAATGCCCTTGAAACAATCGCTGAGAGTTTAAAGAAACTTGCACAAAGCGTTAGTTTGTAAGGAATTACTGTTTGTATAATATGTAAATATTTGATGTATGCTAGGTTTCAGTTTCAGACTAACTTTAGTATTAGTTAAGATATTACACTCTAGTGAAACATAACCTATGTAATTAAATTAAATAAATAATACGATACAAATGTATTTTTTGATTTCTATTTATAGATAGAAATTGTATTAGAAAAACTTTTAATGCATTAATTTCCACGTGCTGCATTTAGAACTTCATTATATTAGTCATTCAATCGCAAATTATTCTGCTTACCAACAAAGCAGAAACCTTTAACTATGGCAATCAGTCAGTCAACTTTACAAGTGCAATTGAGTGAAATAAACTTCATACAACGCTATCAGTTTTTTTGAAACATAATATAGTCTTCAATCCCAATACCATTCAACATATACATCGCAGTTGTGAACAAAGCGTTTTGACAAACAAAGAATTTTAGTAGACTAGGACTATACAACCCGGAAATCTCGAATGTAATCTAGATGTGAAAGTCTCCGTAATTTATAACAACACAATCTCAAATTACTTAATAACCCTCTCGTGGGAGACCTATATCGTAATATGCCTAATAAAAATTACCCGTTGTAAATTTTCTTCACGAAGTATTAGATTGGGTTCTACACCCCCTTAAAAGTTGAAATTTCTCTAAACTGGGGCTTAGTAACTCCCTCCCCCCAAACACCTTTTTACCATCCAAAAATGCCTTTTTTGGCTATAATTCGTTATTTATACAAGATATCGATAAAATAGTATGTAAATAAAAAATAAGAAATTTTCCGTTTTACAATTTTACTTTCTTATGTTTTTTCTTTAGAGTGCGTATTTTCCGAAAAAAACTCGTTAAAAAACAGCAAAAAAATATACATATTTTTAACGCGCTCTAACGGTAGGAGTTTAGACTAATATTGCAAACAAAAGCACTATAAAAATCTTGTGTTTTTCCTCTAGTGTGTATTTCCGAGAAAACGCGAAAATTGAAAAATATATATATCAATATTTAACGTTTAAATTAAAATTTAGAACAAAAACCACATAAAAATCGAAAATTTTACGCTCTACAAATTTGCTCTCTTGTGTTTTTCCTCTAGAGTGTATATTTCTCAAGAAAAACCTGGAAAAATTAAAAAAATATATACATATGAAATTGTAAAACGCTCTAGTGAGTGGAGTGCAAGGTATAATTGAAAAAAAAACCTTATAAAATACAATATTTTCCTCTCTACAACTTTTGATTATGAAATTTTTTCGCTAAAATGCGTTGTTTTAAGAAGAGTGCTAAAAAACGTGAGAAACGCTTTTTTTCTACATTGTAAAAAACTACTACATAAGACCACTGTATTGTTTGCTAAATGACTTTTTATCAGATTTATATTGACATACAATATCATTTTTAAATTTAATTTTCATATCCAGCAGACGTTAAATCTTCATCGTAATGTATTTCTTCATCTTCTACAGGAGAACTATTTGAACATCCTTGTTCCCTGCAATTACCGCAAGCTTCATTACCAAATAGATCAGCTTTCTTTCATGAGCAAGCATTTTCACAACCCTTTTTGCAATCACAAAAATCATTCTTAAAACACCATCTGGGGCTGGTGGCTTTGTCATCATTACTGAAGTTAAAATTTCTTCCTTCTTCCAATTCCACTTTTCTGGGGGTAAATCATTTGACAACCATTTTTAGGGTTCCGTACCTTGTAAGGTATAACGGAACCTTTATAAGATCACTCTCGTGTCCGTTCGTCTGCCTGTCACAGAGGTTTTTCTCGAAAGCTATGTAACGTAGGAATTTGAAATTTACACAATGCTAGGTCTTTATGGCACGCACATATATAGACAGTCAGAAAATAGAAAAATATATTTTGAGATTAAAATGGCGGGGGTTAATTCGGTCAAAAGAAAAAAGTTATAATAAATATATCGTGAGGTATCAATTGAAAAAGCATTATAAAAGGTTTCTAAAAATATTTTTTTTTATAATTTTTGGTCCAGTAGTATTCATGATACAGCTCAAAATGTGCCAAAAATGACCGTTCCCCCTCCCCTGTTCTCCAACATTTCCAAAGCTAAAATGTTGATTTTAATAGGGATAGTAGCTATTGAGTCATAGATTATCGGAAAACTGCAGGTTTTTTTGATAGTGTAATAGTTGCTGGGATTTTTTTTAAACCAGTAATAGATAACGTATTTACTAATGTACCAGTACAATGTGGGACAATATATTCATTTTTCAGTTATCACAATCAGATTTGGATAAGATTTAAATATACATAAAAAATAAAAACCGCTTAATTTGGTTTATTGATTGCTCACTGTAGTATTGGAACAGAACCTTAATAGTGCGGACTCGACTCGTTTTTGACTAACTTGTTTGTACTTGTAAATACACTCTATAACAATGTTGTGTAGCTGCATATGTGGTGGGAGGTAAGGATGATAAGTTGGCGGCATTATTTTTTACTTTTTTCAAAGAAGTTGTATGACTAAATTTATTTAGACAATTGTCTTTTACCCCTGCGTTGTAAATTTTTAGAATACAAGAAACTCCATTTTCTGCAATAGACTGTTTGGATTGGTCCTTTTTTTAAATATTTCCTCCGCATCTTTGATCTGTTGACTTATTTTTTCATTTTCAAATAGTTTAAAAACAGTATTCTTACGTCGAAAATGGAAGGTGGATGTCATATCACAGTCAGTCATGGCATGTAAAAATAGAATGTTTTCCTTACAAAATGGCATGTGATTCAGACTTTTAGATGAGAAAACTTTCCTGTTTTAGTAGTGTATTTAGTTACGAATCACCCCCTCATTTCCCCCAGCATCCTCATTTCCCCACACATCTGGACCAAATTTACATGTAAATTCCCATAAGGGGGAAATGAGGGAGATGAATCTCTACCTTGCTCCTCCTTGTGGAGATGAATCTCCTCCTTGTGGATTTTTTTACCCCAACCATCCTTACCCTAAAAAAAAAATCGGTAACCTAACCCCTAAAATTTTCGAGATACCTCTCGGTGCCTATTGGCACCGCACCCACGAGATAAACCTATCTTGTTTGGTATCAATTAATATTAGAATTTTCTCAGCTACCCGAATCTTTAAGAATTTTTTAGATAGCGTCATCCCCCAGACGGCTACCCTAATTTTAAGATTTCTTACCTGTAGCGACTTTTGGGCGTTCTTATAAATTTTTTTAGTCATGCGATACATCTTGTTAGTCTAAAATTTTATGTAGAATCCAAATCTGCAAACAGATTTAATATAAGACCACGCCCTGCAAAATTACACACATACCCTCTGCGAGATAAATCTTTCTCCACATTCCCACCCACGAGATAAACCTACCTTGTTTGATATCAATTAATATTAGAATTTTCTCAGCTACCCAAATCTCTTTAAATTTTTCAGATTGCATCATCCCTAAGGGAGCTACCCCAATTTTAAGATTTTGTACCAAGATCAATTTCTAATCACCTCTCCTTTTTAATATCTACAATCCTTTAACCAAACACGTAGCAGTATTAACATAAATTAAGCATGCGAAAATTTAATAATATATTTATTCGATTTACAGTTTAATAAACTAATTTTATTAATAAACTGCGTATACAAATCGTATTCTTTTACTGGTACATACGAGCAGTACACGATACCATCAAAAGATTGGATGCTTGGTGATTAACATCCGCTTCCTCGTGCACGCCCAGACACATTCAGCCATGAGCACCATGCATGCACCCTGCCCATGCGCACTGCGCGTGCACACCTGCCCATGCGCAGCCCTCTCTGTACGACTGCTATTTCGTCCTCGCAACCTTTTATAAATAAACAATGTATACTATTCTAAAATTTTATTCTGACATTATACATAACAAATTTAAAAATGTAATCCAAACAGCATGGAGTCATTTAAACTTAATTTTTAATACAAATTTATACACAGAAGACAGTCCTTTCTTTATGTTTGTTTGAGTGGCTTTAATTTTATCTAATTTATTCGCAGCTTAAAATTTAAATCGACACCCAAGTCTTCTATCTCCTTTTCTAACCAATAGTTTGATACATAAAGACCGTCTAGGTTTTCGAATGTAAAATGTACCGAGTTTGCCTCTATATTTAAAGTCTGATTCCGCCGACAACCAGATCCATTCCTTCGTAATTCTTGCAGCTTGTGACAATCAATCGCAGCTTTCCACTCCTCGCATACGTATCTTGTTAGCTTGATCGACTTCTTCTTGTCGGTATTGGAGGAAATCTATTCTCCACAGACTGTTGCGTAGTTGCATGTCCACCACTTTTGGGAATATGGTTGTTATAGGTTGTACCCTCGGTTTTAAATGATCCAAAAGCTTCTCACCAGGTAACATACACGTTTAGCGCAACCTCTTTGCATGTCGTACGCAAGATCGAAACCGCATTCCTTAGTTCGTCTTTGTTATCTGCCATTTCGATAAATACGTTTTAGAATAACCTTTTAAAAATATACGGAGTTGCCATCCTTTTCAGGACGCCTACATAACTAAAGAGTCTTTTTAACCACAAATGCACAACAGAAACCAGATGTATCAGTCGTCCATCGGCATAAAATAATCAATTCTTCCTCATTTTCTCTAATAAGATGTTCTTTGTCAACACATCTTTGTATTGATCGTATTGTCGCAGTGTTTTCCATGTAGTCTGTTTCGCCTTTTGCATCCATTTCTAATCCAGTTGTCTTTTCCTTCCACTTACAGCGTATGCATAATGGGGTAATTTCCTTTAGCGTAACGGCAGAGTTTATACCATTTACGCGTTGTCGTCCTCTGGACGAATGTTAGGCGTATCTATCAATCCCAATTCCGAAATTATTTCTTTTGGAATTGTAGAATGGTGTTGCAGATTGAAAATATGTACTACCTGCTTTAAGAGCAAGATTTTATTTTATCTGGCTATCTTCCTCTACTATTTCCAAATAATTTATAGGTAAACAGTTAAACTAAAAAGCCAGCACATACTTTATCAATTTTCCCTTTCTTTTGGTTTTCGGACAACGCCTGCAAGCCCGTCAATTTCTCATTGCCATTCCCCCAATACACGCAGTGCACACTAAACAGCAGTATTTTGTAGCTTGTCCGATAGCACTTCACATTTGGCAGCAGTGGTACCGAGTACATTGGCGCCTTTGAGCATAACACTATCTTCCAATAAGGTTAAACAGTCTTTTAAGGGTTTATACACCGTTCGCACGACATAGCTTCCACTTGCACAGTTGTATATTGTCGCTTCAATCGCGTAATACCAGCTTTGGCCAAAGTAGACGCAAATGTTTCCCTTAAACGTACATCTGGACAACGTAAAAATCTAGTATATGATTGCCAAGTTGTTTATTAACACCAGGACTTGTTATCGACACAATTGTTGTATATCTTAATTCTTGCATTCATTGTTAGCCATGTTAAACAATCCCCATCGCAGTCGTTGTCAACTTTATCTCACTCATAGCTTCGCTTTTTCCATCTTCATTCAGCCAAAACATGATAGTTAAATAATTACACATCTCCATCTTGCTAATTCCTCCAACATCTTGCGTCCATCATGTTCAAAAGATATAATCTTTTTCGACTTCGTCTAATATTTTCTGGCCTCTGTTAAGTTTCCAGAGAACATCAGCTAGTTGTTGGAACACATATCGGCGGAATTTTTATTAATGCATTCACTTCTTTTCCGATAATTTCGAAACATCCAGGCCTGTAGATGCTTTCGGCAAAAGCACGCCACAGCTTTAACACATGCAAACAAATCAGTTGAACTCTTCGACACAACAATATTCAATATCTGTAACCAGACAGCCGCATTTCGTCAAAACATCCAAACGTCAGATGCTTGTTCGGTGTCAGAGGCCACCTGAATTTTAACCACATTATGTCGTCACAAAATGGTTGTATGTAGTCCGCCAGAGTGGGCAGTCTCGACATAACACGAATATTACCATATTGACGCCAGATTCTGTTTGCCAGTTATTCTGCCAACAGCCATAATCCAAATCGCTCATGACGGTTGCACTTTATACCCAAGGTTGAAAACGTTACACCACCGACATGACACCAATTAATTGCAACGAGTCAAATACCCATTGAATACCAATTTGTTTTTATGTTTTTACAGAAATGGCGTATATTAAAAAATCGAATATGCGCCGCAGCGCCGCTAACCTACAATTCTCTTTTATCTAACCTAGGTCCACACTTGGTTTCAATGTAAAACTCATTAAAAGCAATTAGTGTTAATGGGTTTTTAATGAGAAAACTCATTAAAAGCAATTAGCTCATATGGTCATGTGGTCATATGGTCATGTGGTCATGTATGTGGTGCAATGTTATTCACCCCTTAACATCCTACATATATCCGGACATATGTCGATGAAAACCCTGCCGACCTAGGTCGGATAACAAAACAGTTCCTAAACCAGAGAATGTGCGATATAGGGGTGTCCGACATATTCGACTATTTTCGGTAATATACGCCCCACTCTGTAGGATACATAAGAAACAAATTTTCGTATTCAATTTAGTATTTGACGGTAGCTAGAACGGTAAACATGAGCGTCTCCAAGGTGATTAACGTTTCTCAACTTGGGAATAAAGTGAAACCGACAAATGAGCGATTTGGATTATGGCTGTTGGCAGAAAATATGTGCAACAATAATCTGGTAACAGATATTGGTAATATTTGTTATGTCGAAGGCGAAAAGATGCTGACTGGCGGACTACACACACCAATTACAGAACCATTTTGTGACAATATAATGTTGGTTAAAATTTGCGACCTTTCTGACACCGAACAAGCATCTGCAAACAAACGGATGTTTATCCTAAAAAAAGAAATTTGTGGTGCATTTAACAGCTATCTACGAAGAAAGTTCAACCGATTTGTTTCCGCTAGGCATGGTGTTAAAGCTAAGCTGTTTTCTCTGGAAAGCACTAACAAGATGGGCCAGAGAGTAAAAGAAATTATCGGAAAAGAAGACTGAATGCATTAATAAAAATTCCAAAATCCTATATGTGTCCATACAAAGTGGAACTAGCAGATGTTGTTGGAAACTTTATTGGAGGAACTACCAGATATATTAGACGAAGTCGAAAAGATTATTTCTATCTTTTGACATGGATGTAACCCAAGATTTGCGGCATATTTAGCAAGATGGAGATGTGTAATTATTTAACTACAAAGCATAACTTTTGCTATAAGGGAGAATACGAAGAAAAGTGTAATATTATAGTTGACAACGATAAAACTGCGGGGATTGATTGTTTAACATGGCTAACAACCAATGCAAGAATTAAGATATACAAATTTGTGTGTCAGATAACAAGTCCTGGTGTTAATAAACAACTTGGCAATCATATACTAGATTTTTACGTTGTCCAGATGTACGTTTAAGGGAAACATTTGCGTCTACTTTGGCCAAAGAACATGGTATTACGCGAAAGCGACAATATACAACTGTGCAATTGGAAGCTATGTCAGTGGAACGGTGTATAAACCTTAAAAGACTGTTTAACCTTATTGGAAGATAGTAAGTTATACTTCCTAAAGGCGCCAATGTACTCGGTACCACTTGCCAAAATGTGGAGTATCGGACAAGCTACAAAATAGCTGCTGTTTAGTGTATAATAACCTGCTACAGTACGTGTATTGGGGAATGGCAATACAAAGAAATTGACGGGCTTGCAAATTAAGTTGTCCGAAAACCAAAAGAAAGGGAAAATTGATAAAGTATGTGCTTGGCTTTAGTTTTAACTATTTACCTATAAATTATTTGGAGATAGTAGAGGAAGATAGCCAAGATAAATAAAAATCTTACACAAGTGCTACATTAAAGCAGGTAGTACATATTTTACACAATCTGCAACACTATATTCTACAATTCCAAAAGAAATATTTCGGAATTGGGATTGATAGATACGCCTAACATTCGTCCAGAGGTTGTACGACAACGCGTAAATATTGGTAGTAAACTCTATCCGTTTACGCTAAAGGAAATTACCCCATTATGTATACCATACGCTGTAAGTGGAAGGAAAAGACAACTGAATTAGAGGAAATGGATGCAAAAGGCGAAAATTGGACTACATGGAAAACACTGCGACAATACGCGATCAATACAAAGATGTGTTAGACAAAGAACATCTTATTAGAGAAAATGAGGAAGAATTAAAAGATTATTTTATGTGCCGATGGACTGACTTAGATACATCTGGTTTCTACAAGTTGTATGCATTTGTGGTTAGTAAAAAGACTCTTTAGTTATGTAGGCGTTCCTTGCGGAAAAGGATGGCACTAAATCCGTATATTTTTAAAAGGTTATTCTAAAACGTATTTATCAAATGGCAGATAACAAAGACGAACTAAGGAATGCGGGTTTCGTAATCTTTGCGTACACGACATGCAAAGAGGTTGCGCTAAACATTGTATATTTACCTAGTAAAGAACTTTCGGATCATTTAAAACCGAGGGTCTTACAACCTATAACAACCATATATTCCCAAAAGTGGTGGACATGCAACTACGCAACAGTCTGTGGAGAATAAGGATTTCTCCAATACCGACAAGAAGAAGTCGATCAAGCCAACAAGATACGTATGCAGGATATAGTGGAAAGCTGCGATTAAAAGATTGTCACAAGCTGCAAGAATTACACGAAGGAATGGATCTGGTTGTCGGCGGAATCAAAGACTTTAAATATAGAGGCAAACTTCGGTACATTTTACAATTCGAAAACCTAGACGGTCTCTATGTATCAAACTATTGGTTAGAAAAGGAGATAGAAGACTTGTCGATTTAAATTTTAAGCTGCGAATAAAATTAGATAAAATTAAAGCCACTCCAAACAAACATAAAGAAAGGACTGTCTTCTGTGTATAACTTTGTATTAAAATTAAGTTTAAATGACTCCATGCTTGGCATTAAATTTTTTAAATTTGTTATGTATAATGTCAGAATAAACATTTTATAATAGTATATAACATTGTTCTTTATTTAAAAAGGCTGTGACGTTACCCGAAATAGCAGTCGCAGAGAGGGTGCGCAGGTGCACGCGCAGGGGTGCGCATGGGCAGGTGTGCATGCGCAGGGTGCTCATGGGCTGGGATGTGTCTGGGCGTACACGAGGAAGCGGATGTTAACAGTCACCAAGCATCCAATTTTATTTGGATGGTATCGAGTACTTGCCTGCGTATGTATCCGGAGTAAAGAATACGATTTGCATACGCAGCTTATTAATAAAATTAGTTTATCGAGGAAGATGACAAAAGGTACATCATTCCTAATAGTACAACAATCTACGCATGGGGGCGTAAAGATATAAGATAGTTGTTTGTAAATCTATTGTATATATTAGTTTTAAGATTCCATAATTTTAAGTTCTTCTCCCACCTTCCAAATCCTTCCGGCTTCTATCCTGGTTGACAGAGTATACGTGTTATCTCCACGTGGTATTCTGCGGGACACGGCGGTTTTAGATTTCTCGGGAGATGGTTGATTAAAGCATATGTCTTGGTAGCGAAAAAAGGTTTTAAAGATGGAGTTAAATAAAGATGGAAAAATTAGAGGTTTGGTCTTTAAAACGCATAACTTTGTATGGGTGGTTCTATTTAAAATCCATTTACAGATTTGGGGTCCCTAGAAAATTTAATATTAGTTGATACCTAGCAAAATATATTTATCTTAAAAGAGTGACTACCCGCAAATAATAAATACAATATAACACTTGTCAACAAAAAAGTTGTAGGAAAATTAAAGACGTATTTAATGGGGTCCAGTATTAGAATTTGTTGGTAGTAATGTTAAGTCCTACTGTATTGTAGGCGAGAAAGATACGATTAAAAAGATTAAAGGGATCTCACGAAAGTGTAGTTAAGTAAAACCGAGGGTGCTACAACCTATAACGAGCATATACCTCCAAAAGGTAGGCATGCAACTACGCAGCAGTGCGTGGGAGAATAAGAATTCTCTCCAATAAGAAATTAAAGTTTCCATGTACGTAGCACCAGTCATTGGGTAATGGTCGAAATGTGGAACCTATAAAGGCGATTATTAATTGTGGTTTAGAAAATAATAATTTTCGTGGACTAAATAAAATAGCTTAGACTGGTTAATGTATATGGTTACATATTCTCGTACACATCCACAAACATCTGTTTACGTCCACAATGGCGATACCGGTAGTTTTGTTTAACAAATAGTAGGAAAATACGTCAGGTGTTAGTGCGTGGAAGCCCATAGGATCGTTGGATTCAAAAAGAACGATGTGGCGGAATGTATGGTGGTCTCCGTTAGAATAATCGAAAGTGGTTAATTGATCGTATTAGATGTTTAAATATGCAAAGTGTAAAAGCCTACATAAACAAAAATTAATTAACCGACAAAAAGTGCGCGATGTGCTACACTTATAAAGAAAGTATGGAATGGTGCTTTTAGCAGCCCTAGCAGTAAAAGGGCGACTGATTTTCCAAGCAACTACAAGAATAGCAGTAGCGCAGAGAAGGGTATGCATGTATTATACAGTTGCTGCAAAATATGTTAGTTTACGCGTAGTTCGGATGTGTAATTGATCACGACTTAAAGATCCCTCGGAGGTTTAAAATTCTCGGCCCATTGTCGTTTGAAAATGTTTGTAAATTATCAGAACAGGAGCGGGTCGAAGTTTAATGGATGATTGACCGAGTTTTTCTACCTTTTACGAGGGAATTGAAGTTGACAGACATCGAGCATCTAATTTCTATTTGGACGATATCGAGTACTTACCGGTTCTAGAAATCATTACGTGCGATCGACCGCTATGCGAAAGTGTAAAAGCCTACAGAAGCAAAATTTAATTATCAGACGAAAAAGTGCGCGATGTGCTATAGAAAGTATAAAAAAATGGTGCTTTGCCCAGTCCTAACAGTAAAAGGAGAGTGACTTTTCTAGCAATTACAAGAATAGCAGTAGCGCGGCGAAGGGTATGCATGTATTATACAACGCATTGTTGCTATAAAATATGTTAGTTTACGAGAAGCTCGAACGTGCACAAATTAAATTTTAATCTATAATTAACCACGGTCGTAAAATGGAAATTAATGGTTAATTTAATACCGCTAAGCATATACTTTCGCTTGGTGATTCATTTAGAAAATATTCAAGCCCATTTCCTAAAATATGACGTAGAAGTTATTTAAAATTAAATTGGTTTATTAGTAAGTATTCTGTAGACAACAAGTTTGGTATTACCTTAGTAAAGGTTTAAAGTGTTTTTTTTTTGGTTATAGTAGCACTGCATCTTCTACAGCACGACTTGCACACCAATTTGTGTGCGTGTGCTACCACCCTTTGGATTTTTAATATGCACACGATCCGTATAACATGGAAGACGTTTTCCGGTGTTTCTACTAACGGCATTCGCACCATCGACGAAAGCGAACCAGGTGCATGCATTGGCGCTAAATGTATTGGACGAGCAGCGAGGATTATGACATCATTTAGTTCCCGCCGAATCCTCAACTTCGTTCGGATGTCTTCGGAAACCTTCGGTTTGCATTCTATAAGGAGCATAAATCAGGTACGCTCGAGTAAGCTTTTTAGTTAGTTAGTTCGCTTACAAGTTTAACCAAAGTGCTATAGTGCGGGTTTTGTTTTGTACTAAACGTTTTAAATCTGCGAGCCCTGTCACGTCTACTTTACCATAGGATGCTCTCAAACGCTCCAGAACAAATGTCGTGGTGTAACATCGTCCACGGTTAAGCTTATACATCCGTCAGCAGCAAAGTACTTAAACTCTGGGTCTTGCAGTATCGCTTTTACGAGAATGGACAACTTACAGCAACACAAGGAAAACAGCACGGTATGTCATTAAGCAGTAAACGTTCAACTCCACCAGTTGTTAAAGGGTCTTGTACGAAAAAATAACATCTGTGTAAAGCGTGCGATATGGAGGTGTTAAAGTCTGCATACCCTGGTCCTAATAGCACAGCAATAATTAAGGTAGGTCAGTAAGCAATATTTAATTGCTGTTAATTGACTTGCAAGCTACTTTCCTATTATAATAACCGCATTTGTTTGGAGAAGATATACACGTTTAAAAAGAAATTATATACAGCTTTTTAATTATTAACCACGCGATGATTACGTAGTTGACCTTCCCATTCTCATATTTAAAACCCATTACATTGGAATGTGTTTACCTCCACGTGGTGTCGCTGGACGGTAAAACATATTGTTGGATTAACAACAATATGTCTTATTGACTGAAAACACGTTTCCTCTTTTTTACATTAATCTCTTTTTGATATAGGTCTATTTAAACAACACATTAATCTCTTTTTGTTACAGGTTAAACTACTTGGATTCGGCTACACACAGGAAATACTTTGTAAAAATTGTAATTAGTTTATTAAACTGTAAATCGAATAAAATATATTATTAAATTTTTGCATGCTTAATTTATGTTAATACTGCTACGTGTTTGGTTAAAGGATTGTAGATATTAAAAAGGAGAGGTGATTAGAAATTGATCTTGGTACAAAATCTTAAAATTGGGGTAGCTCCCTTAGGGATGATGCAATCTGAAAAATTTAAAGAGATTTGGGTAGCTGAGAAAATTCTAATATTAATTGATATCAAACAAGGTAGGTTTATTTCGTAGGTGGGAATGTGGAGAAAGATTTATCTCGCAGAGGGTATGTGTGTAATTTTGCAGGGCGTGGTCTTATATTAAATCTGTTTGCAGATTTGGATTCTACATAAAATTTTAGACTAACAAGATGTATCGCATGACTAAAAAAATTTATAAGAACGCCCAAAAGTCGCTACAGGTAAGAAATCTTAAAATTAGGGTAGCCCTCTGGGGGATGACGCTATCTAAAAAATTCTTAAAGATTCGGGTAGCTGAGAAAATTCTAATATTAATTGATACCAAACAAGATAGAGTAGATCGGCAACGTCAACATCTTGTACTACTGAGATAGTGGATTGATATGATTTTTATCCATTCTCATCAGTCTTTCAGTTCAAACTGTTTTATCATTCTTAATTTTATAATTTACCGATAAATCTTGTCCTCTCATATTCATTGGAAAAGCATATACGGATCGATTGTTATTTCGATCACCTACTTTGTCTTAATGTCTTAGCTATAAGATAAACCACATAATATTTCTTACAACACTTGATATCTTTGAACTGCGTATCGTTCAACTTTCAACATAGCCAGTCCTATCTCAAAAGAATCACATGCATTTACAACATTTAAACCAATCACTCCGCTAGCAATCGATTTTATCTCAGGTGTGAATGCAAAGAATTGTGGTTTTGAAAAAATACATCTAATTTTTTTTACGTCTTCATTATCGTGTTGAATTCGACTGTCAGGTACATGCTGCTCACTTGATGTAAATGTAACATTACAATATCTTCGACACTTGTGCAGACGTCTAAAGCAAATGACATTCCAAAAATATATTTCGTCTGGGTGCTATCAGAGATACTTCTGCCAATGATTCCATGCTCGATTTTTATCACTCTCATTAAACCTTGTTCAATTGTCATGTCAGTGAAATTTCTTGACCAAAATGAATTATTGCGATGCACAGTACAAAATTCATCAGCCATAAACTTTGAATATTCTCAAAACAAAGCAGTCTGTTGTCCATCTATTTCGTTGAATTTGATTTCTTCGATTTTCTTGTCCATTTTACTTATGGACGATTTCATTTCTTGAACATAAATATGAGCTGATTTTGCATAACGATGATGTCCAGTTGAATGAAAGTACGGTAACATTTGAGACATTATTCTCAACTGCATTCTCATACTACCAATTTCTTCAGTTCTCATGAAAGATTTTGCCAGTATAACATTTTTAAGTAGGTAATCCAAAGTTTGGATGTTTTACCTCGATTAGCGATATCTTCCATTTTGGATAAAAAATTTTTATGTAAAGTTGAAACATTTTGTAACTGGAAAAATAGGAGACTTTTACCTTCAGAACATCGTCCAAATTTTCCTCTAGTGTTTTCTTTTCATCGTCTGAAATTTCAATTTCTAAGAAAAGTATTTTAACCAAAGACAACATGGGCAATGTATGTCCCCGAACAGCGCGAGCATAAGCATGGCCCGTTAGCATTTTTTTGACAGAGCATGGAGCGTAGCAAATTGAAAGTGCTTTTCGATTCCACTCCAGGCCATGACATATTCTATGCAACCCATGAAAGACATGAGTAGATGAAATTCGCCGAATCTCACTATCACGTCATCCAAAATTTTATCTTGGCCATTGTAATTTTTGACTATTTTAAAAGCCTTTTGAAACAGTGGTTAAAAAGTGACAAAATATTTAAATACGTCCTGCTCCTTGAAAATACGTCTTTGTTTGGATGAAAGCTAAAACGTGGGTCCCGTATGTGTGTGTTGTCACGCACGTTAAAGATCTTTACTTTGCTTCGAATAGCAAGGGTTCGGCAAAATTCAAAATTTCCAAGTAAAAAAACTTGCTTACTGCCAATGTAGTACCTACGGGTGGAAAGTTGGAAAATGAAATATAGTACATCTAACAACAAAGTCTAAAATTTTGAAGTGCGCCGCATGAATACTTGTGAACCGTAAACTAAAAGCGAAATTCATTGATGATAACAAATTGCTAGCACGCCTAAGCACAGTAAGATTACTGATGGTGGATATGTCACCTTGTAACAGTCCGAAGCAGCATCACACTTTCTGCCCACTTAGTGCAAAAACAAATATTTAATCTTTAATAGATTATTCTAATTTGCGGTTTAAATGTCCTAGTCTTGATTTTTCTGAATACATACAAAATTCTTTTATCCAATTAACGACATATTCGTATGAATGCTGTTCAAATATTCTACAAAGCCCCCTCCCCCCCAACGATTGTCGTCGAGGTTCAATATCATCTATGTATCATCCACGTAATAAAGCTAACAAGATAGCTCTGTAGCTAGAGATCTCAAAGCAGCTTATTTAAATAGTACTTTGTAGAAAGTTGCAGTCACTCGGTTGAATGTACTTCCCATAAATACTCCATGAACCTTTTTGTAGAATTCTTAATCCCATTTGGATAAGTAGCGATTATCACATTTTGGGCATGTGCTACTTCATAACCAGCAAAAATATTGTGAAGTTGGGTTGAGGTATCCAACCTTGTAACTTTTGGACACAGAGACATTATACCAAGGCTGTGATGAATCTTTCATATAGGGTTCTTTACTCAGAAGTGGTTATAGTAATCGAACTAAATATTTGCTGAAATAATATGTTAGTACACTGATAGAACTGGCGATTAATTTTACTAGAATTCCAGGTGGACTATACATGCCTGGGGGTCAATTTTTGAGAATGTTCGGTTATTTGCGAATACGTAAAGTTATACATGAAACAAAACGTATACGTTTGTTAAAGTCAATTTTTGAAGACCCTACGCAAGTAGAAAAATACGATTCGCAAGAGCACGCATTATCGATTTGACAACATTGCCGAAGGATTTACGTTTAAACTACCGCTTGTGAACTAGAACTAAAATAAGCATTACATAACCTCACTTCTCAATGTGATTTAGAAGTTTGCTGTATTATTTATTATTTAAAATATTAATCCATATTTCCATTAAAATGGCAGCCTTGAAAAAACGTGAAATGAATGCGTCAAGAAAGCAGAAAGAGTTATTAGTAGAGTTTGTAAGAAAGAATCCACAATTAATTAGTGGGCAACAAACAGCTACTTATTCAGTGAAAGATGCCACTAATGACTGGATGAATATTTACAAACATTTTAAATAGTACTCCCGGAGCTATTAAGGATTGGAAAGGTTGGCGGAAAGTGAGTTTGCTTATCTTAATCTATACATTACTTTCAATATGCTTTATTATAGGCATGGCACGATATTCGCAGTAGGACTAAAATTAAACAGGCCAAAAATAATAGTAATTATAGACAAACTGAAGGTGGACCACTTATAAATGATACGTTAACTTCGTTATAAGATGATGTATTGGAAATAATTAAAAAGTTTCTGTAGAGGACACAGTTAAAGAATCGAGCGTTAACTTTCAATTTAATGACAACACAATTATTTTTGAAGTGGAAAGTGATGCTGAAGAAGAAAATGACGACCAAATGTTAGCGGCAAGAGCAATTATGGGTTCAACTACAATTGTTAACAAAAATAAGTCCCCAATATATACACCATTAGTGAAACCGTCATGTTCATCCACACTAACTCTGGCGGAAGTGGAGTTACCTAAAACGATTAAATTGGATCAACCGAAACAGGATTTACATAAGAGACATATTGGCAAAAAGAACATTCCCAAAAAATTGGAAAATTTAATTAACTCCGCCAATGCAGCTACTGCATTCAAGGATAATTTGAATGAGAAATTAGACCTGAAAAGGGAATACTATAAAGAAAAGATTTCTTGCTTAAAGAACATCGAATCACTAAAAGCTAGAAAAGTGAATGCCCTTGAAACAATCGCTGAGAGTTTAAAGAAACTTGCACAAAGCGTTAGTTTGTAAGGAATTACTGTTTGTATAATATGTAAATATTTGATGTATGCTAGGTTTCAGTTTCAGACTAACTTTAGTATTAGTTAAGATATTACACTCTAGTGAAACATAACCTATGTAATTAAATTAAATAAATAATACGATACAAATGTATTTTTTGATTTCTATTTATAGATAGAAATTGTATTAGAAAAAACTTTTAATGCATTAATTTCCACGTGCTGCATTTAGAGAACTTCATTATATTAGTCATTCAATCGCAAATTATTCTGCTTACCAAATAGGCAGAAACCTTTACTATGGCAAGTAGTCAGTCAGCCTTACAAGTGCAATTGAGTGAAATAAACTTCATACAACGCTATCAGTTTTTTTGAAACATAATATAGTCTTCAATCCCAATACCATTCAACATATACATCGCAGTTGTGAACAAAGCGTTTTGACAAACAAAGAATTTTAGTAGACTAGGACTATACAACCCGGAAATCTCGAATGTAATCTAGATGTGAAAGTCTCCGTAATTTATAACAACACAATCTCAAATTACTTAATAACCCTCTCGTGGGAGACCTATATCGTAATATGCCTAATAAAAATTACCCGTTGTAAATTTTCTTCACGAAGTATTAGATTGGGTTCTACACCCCCTTAAAAGTTGAAATTTCTCTAAACTGGGGCTTAGTAACTCCCTCCCCCCAAACACCTTTTTACCATCCAAAAATGCCTTTTTTGGCTATAATTCGTTATTTATACAAGATATCGATAAAATAGTATGTAAATAAAAAATAAGAAATTTTCCGTTTTACAATTTTACTTTCTTATGTTTTTCCGAAAAAACTCGTTAAAAAACAGCAAAAAAATATACATATTTTTAACGCGCTCTAACGGTAGGAGTTTAGACTAATATTGCAAACAAAAGCACTATAAAAATCTTGTGTTTTTCCTCTAGTGTGTATTTCCGAGAAAAACGCGAAAATTGAAAAATATATATATCAATATTTAACGTTTAAATTAAAATTTAGAACAAAAACCACATAAAAATCGAAAATTTTACGCTCTACAAATTTGCTCTCTTGTGTTTTTCCTCTAGAGTGTATATTTCTCAAGAAAAACCTGGAAAAATTAAAAAATATATAGAAATTGTAAAACGCTCTAGTGAGTGGAGTGCAAGGTATAATTGAAAAAAAAACCTTATAAAAATACAATATTTTCCTCTCTACAACTTTTGATTATGAAATTTTTTCGCTAAAATGCGTTGTTTTAAGAAGAGTGCTAAAAAACGTGAGAAACGCTTTTTTTCTACATTGTAAAAAACTACTACATAAGACCACTGTATTGTTTGCTAAATGACTTTTTATCAGATTTATATTGACATACAATATCATTTTTAAATTTAATTTTCATATCCAGCAGACGTTAAATCTTCATCGTAATGTATTTCTTCATCTTCTACAGGAGAACTATTTGAACATCCTTGTTCCCTGCAATTACCGCAAGCTTCATTACCAAATAGATCAGCTTTCTTTCATGAGCAAGCATTTTCACAACCCTTTTGCAATCACAAAATCATTCTTAAACACCATCTGGGGCTGGTGGCTTTGTCATCATTACTGAAGTTAAAATTTCTTCCTTCTTCCAATTCCACTTTCTGGGGTAAATCATTTGACATTTTAGGGTTCCGGTAAGGTATAACGGAACCTTTAAGATCACTCGTGTCCGTTCGTCCCATATATTGTATACAGGAATGCGCACGCAACTATATAACATAGTATACACATGTTCACTAACACAGAGAATTCGGCCGGAGGCCCGTCGCTTGTGAATGCAATATAAAATATTCTTTAAAATTACCATTCCTTTCTACTTTCTATCTTTCTACCTGGACAGGTATTATTACATATGAATAGCGTCATCGTATAGTTTGGAGTTTTGCCTTCATTTCTAGTCGTATAAAATTCAAAAATATTTGTTCAAAGAGACGTAATATGAATTTAAAGAAAAGGCAAAAAAAGACACATTTATAGAATTTTCTCAGAAATTTTCTATACCGTTCTGATTTTGGATATCACAATCATGTGAAACTAATTATTAATAGTTCAATGAATTTATATACACAAAACAGACACCAAATTTTAATTTCTTCAATCTTTTTTTCATCTTGAAAAAAATATTAAAAACAGGGCGAAATTTCATAATTTGCAATATGTTTTTTCTCCCAGTGAAATATTTTGATTTTTCACTACGTGTACATTTGAGATAAACCTCCAAGTTAAATTTTCAGTGTTCATCAATTAAATCGAAATTTATTAAATTTACTTCGGAGGTGAGGAAAAAAAATGAAAAATTCCAACATTTATGATGTAAAATTTATTACTAGGAAAAATTGGAAAACTGAAAAATAAAAAAAAACAGTGTATATATTGATTTTCAATGCCCTATTATAATTTTTAAAAATACATTATATAAATGTTGAAGATATGACATTTTATAAAAAGAAGTAGCCTACTGAAATTTTGCGCGCGAAAATTTTGCGCACGAAATTTCACGTTTACTGGGAAAAGCGATTGCGATCAAACTATTGCATATATGAAAAATCCGTAAAGAATTTTTTTTTTCGAAATTATGTAAGCTTCCTAATTCATGATAGTGATTAGTAGGTAAATAGGGCCGGTCCTAATTCAAAACGCGACAGACGTATTTTCCATGTGTAAAATACGTCTGTCACGTTTTGAATTAGGATCGGCCCTATATAATTTCAATGTAAAATAGTTGTGAAAACATTTGAATGTTAAATAGTTGTGAAAACATGAATTCTTCTATACTTTCAATGTAAAATACGTCTGTCACGTTTTGAATTAGGACCGGCTTTATATTACTTTCAATGAAACACACACGTATGTTGAAAAAATGTAAGTGCAGAGAAGAATGTGTGTAGCTGTTTTGAATTCGGTTTTATAGCGAGAAGTTACACGTGCACCGTTTTGAATTTGGATCGGCGTTATATACTTTTAATGTAAAATGTGAAAACCTGAATTCTTTTCAAATGTAAAATACTTGTGGGCACGTTTTGAATTAGGATCGGCTTTATATTACTTTCAATGTAACACACGTATGTTGAAAATGTAAGTGCAGAGAAAATGTGTAGATGTTTTGAATTTGATTTTCTAGCGAGACAGTATGACAGATGCAAAAAATATCGCATTCAAGTCAATTGTGTTTTAATTAAAGTGGATTCTGATTTATGTTTAGAGGCTGCAAATACACATGGGCCGGTTTTAATTCAAAAATGAGTTCACTCTTGTGATAGGTTGAAAAGTGGGTTGGCAAAGTACGCAGATGGTGGTAATCTGCTATATAAGGAGATTGTTCCTAATATTAATTTAATTAGTCGAAGTTTACTGCATATATTTACATACAAACATGTATATAATTGATATTCAGGGATTTAAATACAAGAAAAACGAGTTTGTGTGTAAAGAAATTGCGGTTTTGGACTTGTTGAAAGGTGATGTTTGGCATCAAATTTTAAACTGCCAATGCAGTCCAGTTGTTTGAGTCAAGATCATATAAAACATAACGACTGGGTGACAAGGAATATTCATGGTATTTCTTGGGATGAATCTTCAACGGCTGGAATGGTGTCATCATGTATAGCGCTTTATTTGAAGCAAATTATCCGACCCGGTGAAGAAGTATTTGTGAAGGGTCTAGAAAAGAAGAAATTGATTGAAACATATATAATGCAAAACTTTGTAACTGATATGCTTGCACTAGGTTGTCCTAAGCTATCGGAGTTAAAAATCAACAATCGTTTAAAATATAACATCCATTGTTGTAGACACAGCAATAATAATTTGCAATGTGCAAAACAAAATATCTTTTTATTAAAAGAATGGCTTGATAATAATAAAAAAAAAACAATAGAAAGATTTTGTCTGTATTATTTATTTTAATATAATTTTACAATGTTAGCCTTATTAACTATTATTATAACAACTTCTAGCAAACATTATTTTTATCGATCCAGCTATTGTGTACGTTAGAGAAGCCTAACCATTTTACAAATACTTTATTTCCACTCTTTCTTAGTACTTTTTCTACCAGGTAAATTTCCTGGATGTTTAACCTTTGCAACTCCGTTTCATAAAATGCACCTTTGATTTCTTTCTCATCTTGATCTTCTAATATATATGTTGTAGGATTGGTTACGTTTACCTTTTAATCTTAAAAATTTCATTTGACCAGTTTGGCGTGTAACCTTTCGTAAATGCTTCCTGTGTTTACTAATCCTCACACTGTCTTTTATTGAATATTTTGGTATTTTGGTTGCAAGTTTGATGTGGGTAAATGATGATTTAAGAATAGTTTTTCATTTGATTTATCAACTTTACAGGTTTGACTCCGATAGTATTGTGAACTGTATTGTTGTATTGTTTCACAATATCGCTTAAATTTTTTATCCAATTGTAAGAACCGTTCAGGTTAAACAAGCGCCACATTTTTCCCTTTAAAGTTCTAATTACACGTTCTACAATGCATGCTTTCTTTGTAGAAAAAACACTATAATGGTTTATGCCATATGTCTGCATTAAGGATTGAAAGTGTTTGTTATAATATTCTTTACCAAAATCAGACTGCAAATTTCTTGGGATTTTTAAATTTATTTAAAATTGTTTTCATTGCAGCAGTAACATCAATACCCGTTTTACTTTTAAGTGGTACAGCCCATACGTATTTGGAGAAACAATCAATAACTACTAAAATGTATTTAAATCCTTTGTTTGTTTGCGAATATGGTAGCATTTCAATCAAATCGGTCTGAAGAAGGTCATTTAAACCTTTTACTATCACTTTGCGTCTCTTGAAATTTATTCTTGCTGGTTTATGAAGTTCATTTACTATATCCTCTTTCACTTTTGATTGAGCAACTATCATAATACTTTTTATAATCAGGATTTATTAAATACAATTAATGAAATACTTCTATGTTTGAATGTCGTGGGCTCCACTTGCTTTGAAAGGAACTTTTAATATAAAATCAAGAAACATTGTGGTATTGTTTATGATAGCACCGCTATCACGAAAGCTGATTACATCCATACGTTTAAGCAAAAATCCTTGTAACTGTGCAATTACATAACTTTTTTCGTTTATAAGAATTTCAATGTCTTGCGGGTATCCTTTAATATTCTCAATGACTGCTTCCTCATAAGGAAATTCATAATTATGTTTAATGTTGAAAATAAGGAATGTCTTGTCACCGTCGAGAAATGTATTAGAGTAAAACGTTGCTACTACCGTGTAATGTAGCATATGTAACTTGTACTCAATCAAGGTTTCAAAACCTTCACTTTTATTTTCATATTCCTGTTCAGTTATATCTATTTTACGGTTATGTAAGTGCCTTCCAAATTTGTCAATTGTCATATCATCTAATTACTTTCGCCTCACGCAATTCTTCAATGATCGAATTTATTTCGTTGCCGTGACCTGTGTGTCCAGCAGTCTGAGATGAAACTAAAAGTCGTAATCTATCAACAAGTTCATTGGGATCATTCCAATATAAATAATCTATAGCGTTATTTGATACTTCCATTGTCATACCGTCTCCAAAACGCTTTCTATAGGGTAATGTTCTAGGTCTACGGGGTGTTTGGGAAGTATGTTTAATGTAGATATTATATTTTGTACTTATATGAAGTATTACCCTGAATTTGTTCTGTTTCAGAATAATATCTTCTATTAGCATTTGTTCTTTTACAATATCAAGGTACGACTTTAGATCTTGATGACTGTACCCGACAGGATATTTTTAAACAGTAGTTCGTATAATCCAGGAGTACCTTTATATTTCAAATCATTTATTAGAACATTTTCATCATCCAACGCGAAATTGAATTGCCTATCATAAGACCATTTGAATCAGGGTTAAACCTAATACCATATTTATGATCAAATTCGTTCTTAACATCTTTAAACATATTGTAAATATATTCTCGAGGTAGCGGATGTAGCTGTTCGAGATAATGTGTCATACCAGGTGAATCGGCAAAGCTTTGAATATATTCCTGGGCTTCTTGTGCATTTCGATTAATTTCTGCTTCGTATTCATTCTCAACATCGTCATCATCATCATAATCTACCTCTATGGCATCATTTTTATATTTGGTATATGCTGAGCAATAACCGGGGAATCAATATAGTCAACGTTCCTTTCTAGCAATTTAGGTTTAATTTTTTTTACACTGCTATGAGGCAGTTCTTCTTCTTCTTTATATTTTTCTTTCTTTACCGCACTTTCCCCATCCAGTTTATTAGCAATAGTTTCTAATCGTGATGTTATGGGTAAGATTGATTCCACTTGGACGACTTCATTATCTTTTAACTGACGCAATTTGTTTTTACAATGTTTCTTTTCTTAATTAAAATTCTTTAAGTTTTATTGCCTCCTTGTTCATTGCGTAAAAGTTTATTGTAGTAAAAAATTCTTCGATACTAACGATACTTGCGTCTCTCAAGGTTTAAATATGTATGAAGTGATCAAAACCTATTCGGTACCTTCCTTGATCTGGATCACTATCTTTGTCTACAACTAAGAAACCGTATTTGTCTTGCCAACAAGCAGCACATATTTCACGGAATTTATCATACTTCATGTCAGTATTGACGTGATCGTCATATATGTGTTTTAAGTTTAAATCATCTTGTTTAAATAAAACTAAAAGATTAGCATTATCACGTAGTAAGTGCTTAGGTATACGAGTATAACTTTGACAAAGGTAAAAACTGTCTACTTGTTTATGACGCCCCATACTAAAGTATTCCCTAATGATACCTTGTTTATCGCAAGCTACATCATCAAAAACAAATATAGAATTATTTCGAGCATCAGATGGTGATATAATATTATCAGAACTGGAAAATGTATAATATTTGATCCCTTTATTGGTTGCAGTAGACTTTCAAGGTATTGATACTTTGGTTGATAAAGTGATTTAGAATAAACATATACGTTTTCAAACTTTAAACCATTAGGATGTTCTATCAGCCCAATCATAACGTTGGTTTTACCGCAATTTGATGGACCAACAACTAGACATCGAATAGATGAAGGCAGAAGAACGCTATGTTTTTTCTTTTTAGCTAAGAATTGCACACCAATGTCATTATTGTTTATGGTTAAAGGTGTTGATTGTTTCACAACACGCATGTTTGCAAGTACTAAATTCGATTTGTAAAAAGTGGAATTATATATATATATATATATATATATATATATATATAAGAAACGGCGAGTATATAAAGAATCATTAATTTATAATGTTTTATTTATTTACTGCACAGCTTGAGATGATAGTTGTCCGCTAATGATTACATATAATAATAATTCTAAAACTACTGGGAACGGACTATTAAATACTGTAATTAACAATTTACCATTTGAAGCGCATATTCCGGGTTACAAATTTTGCGGTCCGGGTACAAAACTAATCGAACGGTTAGCTCGGGGAGACAAGGAATAAACAAGTTAGACGAGGCTTGTAAGGAGCACGATATTGCATACACCAAAGAAAAGGATCTATCTAAACGTCATCAAGCAGATTCGAAGTTAGCTCAGTTAGCTACAGAAAGACTAAATTCTGGTGACTCGTCTTTAGGTGAAAAGTAGCAGCATTTGGAGTAGCTACCGCAATGAAAGCTAAAGTAAAACTTGGTATGGGTGCCTGTGCATCACTGAGAACAAAAATATCAACAAATAAGAAAACTGATAAAGAAACGTAAAATAAGAAGTACGCTAGGTATTAAAAGTATTATCAAACAAGCACGTACAGTTTTAAAAAGACTAAAGGATCTAATATTATGGATGCAATCAACATAGCAATTAAGGCCGCCAATACAGCAAAACAAAAGAAGCATATTAAATCAGCTCGTATTATATCAATTCCTAAAACAGGAGGTTTTCTACCACTAATACCAATTTTGCAGGCCTAAGCGCTCTTGGTACTCTTACTGGAGGTGCAGCTGCTGTTGCAAAAGCAGTTTCAGATACTAAAATAGCTAAGGAACAACTAGCGGAAAAACAACGTCATAACAAGGCAATGGAGGACATTGCAGTCGGAAACGGCATGTACATCAAACCTTATAAAAAGGTTTTGGTCTTTTTAGCCCTGCAAAACCTCAAAGGAACGCAACTTGATTTTACCTAATCGAGCACTAAGCAATGTAGAATTAATAAAGTTTGTTAAGCAATTAGAAGTACCATATTTCCGTGGAGTGTTCATGAGAAACAATCTTCCCAAGAAAGTTAATTTAAAAGAATGTGGTATAATTAATTTAGATAAAATAGAAGGTTTAGGCACGCATTGGTCCTCTTATAAAAAGTACGATAGTAGCGCTATTTACTATGACAGCTACGAAAACCTGCGACCGCCAACAGAGTTGATAAGTTATTTGAATAGTGGGGTAAATGTAAAATTCTTTATAACATTAACCAAGAACAATCGTACGGTACTGTGTTTTGCGGTCATTTATGCTTACAATTTCTAAGTAGCATAGAACTGCGTACGAAGTTGTTATGTCGTACACTTTTACTCTAACGGGAAACACTTCAGTTTTAAGAAGCAATTTTAATCCGCCTATAAACTTGGATAATGATTCGAGTACGTATTAGGATTAACAAATTTTGAGTCTTATAACACAATTCCAAACATAGAAAAGGAATAAATAATAAATTTTATTATGGATCTAACGGAGAATTCATAGAAATACCTGAAGGTGCTTATGGATTAGAGAAATTAATAAATATCTTCAAAAGCTTTAGGTGATAAAAGATGGCGTGGTCGTATGGATCAATCACGAAGCGCTAGAAAGACGCCAGTGTATATAGAAATTACAGCTGACAATAATACACTTAAATGTAGTATTAAATGTAGTCTAGATGTGGATTTTACCAAAAATGATTCAATTGGTTCTCTACTTGGTTTCAATCCGCGAAAATTGCTAGCATTTGTCACGCATCAAGCAGACTACGCGATCAACATTTGTAAAGTGAATGCAGTTTTAATCGATTGTAATATTGCAAGTGGATCCTATTTAAATAGTAGAACAGCCCATGTAATACACGAATTTTTTCCTCAAGTATCTGCAGGTTTTAAATTGTCGAGTGTCCACCTACGATTATATATCTACCAATCAGGTCACGTATAATAAATGAAATAATAGTTAAAGTGTTAGATCAAGATGGAAATTTAGTTAATTTCAGAGGAGAACTGCTAACTGTAAGGTTGCATTTAAAAAATCTGCAATAGCCATGGGTATTAAGTATAATGCACGCAACATGTCAAGAATTGATATAAATGCTGGAAATTTCAAAGCAATGGACACTCGATTGATTGTTTCAAGACCGCTAACAACACAAAACCGGCAGTTTCTACAATCGTTAGGACTGCATTTAATTAAAAAAAAGTAGAATGAATAGTGAAATACTGAACGTGCGTGAAAAGTTTACTTCGACAATGCATTTGTTAATATTGAAAACATACTCATCAACCTTATGCTAACACATCTTTAAACAATAATGATGAAATTCGAATCCTATACAACAACAAGATGTATACACCTTACCATCAAAGAGCATGCTGTACATAGAAGGCAAATTAATTAAAACAGATGGAACACCGTCTCAGACAGCAAAGTTTGTAAATAATGGAATTTTGCTGCTTTTTGATGAAATTAGATATGAGATTGGTGGTATCATTGTAGATCGTGTTCGGAATCCTGGATTAACGTCTATAATGAAGGGATATGTTTCATATAATAGCAATCAAAGTAAACATTTACAAAACGCTGGGTGGTTTCCTATTTATGATTCACAAATAGTTGATGCTAATGGGAATTTTAATGTTGCAATAAACCTTTCAATGGTTCTCGGATTATGCGAAGATTTTAAAAAAATTATTTTAAACCTCCGTCATGAGTTAGTCTTACTACGTTCTAGTTTTGATACTAATGCTATAATTAATCCTACACCCGATGAAGAAATAAAAGTTATTTTAAACAAAGTTTTATGGAAAATGCATGTAGCCGTTGATGATACTCAACGAATTAATTTAATAGAATGCGTTGCACAAATCAGGATTTGCATATTCCGTTTAGAGGATGGGAGTTGCATGAATATCAACTTCTAAAGAAACGCAACGTCTACATGGAACATTAAAACAACAACACAATTAGAAAAACCAAGATTTGTGATTGTTGGTTTCAAACCAACCGAAAAAATAGATACATGAGCAATTACAGTCGTTTTGATCATTGCTATTTAACCAACATGAAACTATATTTAAATTCAGAAATTTTCCCGTACGATAACTTAAATTTGGGGTTCGAGAATAAACAGACTGCGTTGTTATATGAGATGTATGCTCAGTTTCAGCAATCATACTACGAAAAGGAAAATGAGCCACTTTTTAATCCTGAAGATTTACGAAGTATTGCACCATTAGTAGTCATAGATTGTTCTAGACAAAACGAAGCGTTAAAATCTGGTACTGTCGATATTAGATTAGAATTTGAAACTAGCAGAAACGTTTTGCCAAATACATCTTGTCATTGCCTTATACTTCATGATAAGATAGTCAAATACAATCCACTCTCAAACAGCATAAGAATATTATAATTACTTTATTATTATTATTACTGTACCTTTACAAATTATGAAAAACAATAAATCATTTAGCAATCACAGTCTATTTATTAATATTTTTACATGTTTTACAATATCTTTTACATGTTTGAATTATTAAGTGATTTAGTAAACAGCCATAAACATTGACAATTTTAAATAAAAGTTTTGTTATACATTTCTCAAATAAACTAACTGGTATGTTAGTAACAAACTGGATTTTTTAAACAGAACGGTTACTACTACTACTATATATATAGTTCAAAACTCGGGCAGATTGAAAGGTATCCTATTTTTAGATACATCCAAAAAACGAAAATCGGTGTACTTTTGCAGGTATAAACATAACACTGAAGTTTTATAACTAAAAAATTTTATATGTTAATCTAGATAAAATAAATTGCATTCTTTATTTGAGCCAGTGGTTGAAGCTTTACAAGTCATCTCTGTATGTATAGTTATACCCCCAAGGTTTAGTATCAGTGGTTAAGGTACTAAGAATTCTTTTATCATCACTTGGATTAAGAACAATTTTGTTTTGTTTAATAGTACAGACATCATGTTTGACTGATCTAATTAAACATTGCTGTTTCTGTACAGTCTGTTTATAAAACAAAGCATTCTTATAATCATCAAAAGAAATTTGCTTAATACTTGCTAAGGAAGATCCCTTCGACTTTTTTATTATCCTATCCTGAACTCTATACGTGTACATTTTAGATCTAAGTCCTACAAACTCTAGCATGATGTCACCATTGTTTTCATCTTTCATAATACCAGGAACTTTTTTATTTGATAATGGAATATGATATTTGTTATGAGGGTCGTAATCGGAAGTATCAAATCTATGAATATCTTGTTTGATATAAGAGTAAATATCTTCAACGCTAAACTCGTAAATCAAACTATCCGTATCTGTATACAGTAACTTTGCTTTGTTAGCAAATTGCGATTTTATATAACTATAGTGAAATTCATATAAATAGGTTTTTGAAATATCTAGAATAGAGAAACCTACATAAATGGGTTTGTTTAAGTAAACCTCTAATTTATTCATTTCTATTAAGACTAGATCTTTGTCTAACACAGTGTAACTATGAAAATTAGGCTTCGCTATGTAACTACGAGCTCCAAACCGTCCTTCCCATTTGGTCACTAATTTCACATCTTTCCTTTTCCGTACGTTTTCCATCATCTTTCCATAAACCGAATTTATCATATTTTTATAAAAGCATATATCGAAACTTTTTTTTGACTGTTGTCTTAATTTCGTATTCAAATCAATGTATTCTTTTAACCAAGGAGCTTGTTTAAACCGAAGAACCTTATGAATCTTTTCAGTTCTAAACCGTAGCTTAAATACATTTTAAATTCTTGTAGTGAATAATATAGTTGAGTTTTGGATATAAAGTTGTAAGTAATTTCTTTAAGTTTGATTTATTAGAAGGTACTGGTGGTATCATATGTTCAGGCGCCAAAGGTAAGTCACTGTGAATTTCATGTAAAGATACTGGATAGTGTAAATCGCATTCAAAAATATATCCTACATCAGAATCATCGGGAATATTAAGTATGTCTAAACGTACTATATCTGGACTGGTACCATCTAAAATTCAAATTCTCCATATGGAAGATATTCAGACATTGCAGCCCCATATAAATTATTAACATCAAAATACATTAAATATTTAGAATCGAAATTTGGATCATAATCTGCATTCATATATTTGTTATTTGCTTTAGCATATCTATTCGAACATTGAGAAACACCGCCACGAATTCCCCGTTCTAAAAACATTATTTTTCAATATCAGTAAGCAGCTCGAGTTTAACGTTCGTCGTTTTTAACATCGCATCTAGAGCTAAACCAGGAGCCGTAAAGTAGTGAAGCGGATCTAACTTATACGTGAACATACAAGTTTTTCTAAAGTTTTCAAATATATCAGTCAAGAGCAGTACTCTGTTTTAAATATAGGTCTGAATAGTCCCCTAGTGTTTTTATATTAAATGTTTGCCAAACGTGTTTAGCATGATTGTAGTCTTCATCTGAGATTTCTTCATTGCGCAAACGATTAAAGAATGCTGTTTTACAGGGTAAATCGGTTTCATTGAGCCTATCCCAAGAGTTAATGTAATCATAGGAAATATACCTTTACGCGTAAGTAACTGAAACTCATTATCGGTGTTACAATTTTCCTGGTGATGGATTTTTATTATCATCTAAGTATGAAGCTAATTTTTCGATGCTAGATGCCATAAACCTGAATGAATCGATAAATCTAAAAGTAACTTTCGTACCATTTACATATTTTGTAAAAGATATGTATTTTTCTTATTTATTGGTAGAATTCTTACCAAACCTGAAAACCCTAACGCAATTTTTTAATAATGAAATGCGAATCGTAGCCTGATAAGTTATGAAAACTACCGGTATCACATAAAAATTATGATAATTGATGTTGCAATCTTGATGAGCCGCTCCTCGAAATTCACCTGTAAAGTGGCAGTGATCGCGAACTCTAATATCATCTATACTAAAAGGTTTATTGCAAATGTGACAGTGAAGGGCAAATTTAAATGCTAACTTTTGTTCTTCTGTTAAAGGATTCATAGGTTTTGGGTTACAGAAAATTTTATTAGTCGTTTCTGAAATCAGTTTCAATTGAGCAACAAACCATTCTATACAATCCTTTCCGCGATACAATTGAAATTTGGAATATTTATTATCATACGAGCATTTCAAATAATACGCTACACTAAAGGGTATATGCCTTTGGTAAGACACTGTGTTTAGTATTACCTCCGACTCATTGCATGGTTCTAATATACATTCGAGATCTGCATAAACTACAAATGATACTTTTTCTTGATAGTGGAAATGTTTAAACGTTAGATACTTTTCAGATTCTTCGGGTAATCTTATTGAGCAAGTATTCTGTTTTTCGCAATAATTCGAATGACGCTTAAGTAATGCTGCTGTACTAAAATTATTTAAACATCTATAACAAAAAATTTTCTATGTTCATGTGAAGACAACTGTTTTGCAAATAATTTTGACATATCCTTAATCCAAGTAAAATGAAAGTGATTCTCATCAGCATTTGTCGGACGAGAATATTGTAAGGAATCATTATTTAAAACTAACAGATTAATAGGTTCAATTTTTTAAAATTTTCACTTAAACAAAATGGTAGTATTTTAGTATTTTCTATACAATATAGGTTAATTGCGAGATTGTTAAGCTTCTCAATTTTTTATGTCTTTTAATGCGATTGGAAACTGAATTGAATTGTAGCGTAATACTGTATCAAAATGTGGATAGCTAGATATTCTCTGACTATTTTGTTTAGCAGGATATAAAGCGGAAACCAAGCTCCAAAGAATGCAATGTTGATCGTTATTTATTACATTTACCACAGCTTTTTCTTTTTATAAAGTCCGGAACCGGTACAAACGTTGAACACCCTCCTTTAAGTGGATCATGATTGTTTATATTTACCTTCAAGTGTAAAACTTCTTGGATTGCTCAACCAGAATCTTTCTCGCAAAATTCTTCTAATCGCTTTGAAATCTTGTTCAATACGTTCTCCTTATACCACAGCTTGAGATTGGTATTTATATCGATGTGACGATTTGCAGTAGGAAACGTTTTCAAATCTATTTCACCAGTTGTAGGCTTAACAAAGTTAGCGGCAAATATTACATTAACTTTCAACATTGACTTTTTTAAGCAAGCAACAATCTTGCGTTTAAAACTAGCGAACGCCTTGTCTAAGAACACTAGAGGATCTCTATAATTTAAATTGGTAATAAGTCCCGTAATTATTCGACTTCCAAAACATGATTGTACATCATGCCAAATCAAATTTTTTCGAGTATGACCTCTAGTAAGCGTTACATCAACACCTTTACCACGATATTCCAAAGTACGTTTCAAGTGCCTCAATCGTACAAGGTAGCTTTTAAGATTTGCTAAATTAGATTCCAGCCTACTAGGATTTTCTTGTTGATTGTCTTCGTATACCTTATTTTTAATAGCAAGCTTCAATATACTAATATTTGCTTTGATAATTAAAATGTGTTTCGTTATATCATTCACTGATTTAATTAGATTCACGCATTTTACAGTTAATCCCAAAATTGAGCTACTAATCTCGGATACGGTTTCAGCATTCATGATTCTATATAAAATCAAAATACACTACTTAATAATACAAGTATTTTCTATTTATTATTATTTATATAAAATATCATCTGACGTAAGCAAAACAACTGCAAAAAGGTGCATTCATCTGAGTTTACGGAAAACGCGTAAGCAAAACAACTGTAAAAGAAAATAGCATACAAATCGAAATAATTGCATAACGAATTGCTTGAATGCAATTGTTAAAAAATCGCCTTTATTTACGTTTTTTTATTCAAGACGATTTTCAAGCTTGAGTTGTGCATGCAGTCTAAAAAAATTGCACAGTTGTATTCAGTACGTGTCTATAATAAATAAATTCGCTATGCAAGCAATTCCAATATTTAGATACTCAATGCAAACTCTGGCAAAACAACTGTAAAAAGGAATGCATTCATCATCATTTTTCATTTCCGTATGCGTTTACTACAAAAATGTTTTTATACGACCTTTGATTTATTATGTGTACAGAAAATACATTATCATTACAGAGCTATTTTTTTATGATTACATTGAAATATTTTTAAATAAAAACAAAGCAAATTTGAAAAAAAAATGTCTCAGATTAAACCGTCTTGTTTAATAATGTACACGCACTCATGGTTTTTTAAAAAACCCAGTATTAAAAAAACATTCTGCAGTTTTATTATATAACAGTACCTTTAAAGAATTTTCACACAATTTACCTATATATATGCATGTAAATTGTGTCAGCGGTAATCTAAAAAACTTATTCTATAAATATTACTACTTAAAGGGATTTATTTGCATTGCATTATTTTTAAACGAAAAATTAATCTGAAGAAAAACATTTTCCAGTGCGTGAATTTTTGTTAATTTTTATGGAAAATAAATTATGCTAGCAGTAATATAAAACGAAATTAATCTAATTTAGGTTTTTATTATGCGCCTTCTTGCAATTTTCTGTTTTCAGTCAATGAATGTAATTCATTATTTCTGCTGAGCAGTACCTTTAAAAATTTCTTATACAGCATAAGTTATGTCAGCGGTAATCTAACACGAAATTAATTAATTTTAGGGTTTTATTATTTCTGCTGAGGTATAATTATATTCGCTTACATACTGTTTTGTTCATTAGAATAGATTACAGAGCTGAATTTTTTCAGAAAACGATGCAAATTTTTAAATAAAACGAAATTAATCTAATTTAGGTTTTATTATGCGCCTTCTTGCAATTTTCTGTTTTCAGTCAATGAATGTAATTCATTATTTCTGCTGAGCAGTACCTTTAAAAAATTTCTTATACAGCATAAGTTATGTCAGCGGTAATCTAAAACGAAATTAATTAATTTTAGGGTTTTATTATTATGTGCATTCATTTCAATTTCTTTTCAGACAATGAAACTAATTCATTATTTCTGCTGAGGTATAATTATATTCGCTTACATACTGTTTTGTTCATTAGAATAGATTACAGAGCTGAATTTTTTCAGAAAACGATACAAATATTTATTTTTTCTAACAGATCAGTTTATTATTTAATATAAATACTTCACGTAGATTTTACCAACAGTATTCAATCAGATCTCTTGTATAATTATTAGTTACTATTACTAGCAACTTTTAAAAAAAATGAGTAACTTGTCATCAATCAAAATTGTAATAATACCAACGTAAAAGTTCTAGAGCAATTTATATTACATTCTGACGAAGACGTGATTAAAGAAGTTTTTGGCTGTTCTTCGCCTCAATTCAACACTGATGCTATTTTTGATAGTGACGTAATAGATATATCACGGTAAGTGCTTTTTTCACATTTATACATGTGTTTTTAAAACAGTACTAATTTATAAGTTACATTAGATCAAAAACCATTCTGGAAATTCTGAGGCTATCGTAGGATCGTTGACACACTCTGGTTCTCTCAGAAACATCAGGTAGTATACAAAAGAAAAGGTGAACCTACAATAATCTTTTATGTTATGCTCACAGATCAGGCAAAACATGTTGACTATGAAAAGTTATGTACAGAATCTAATATGGCTGTTTGCGGTGAGATGACAAATCCTACGAAGATGACACAGTAGAGTTGCTTAACGCATCTAAAAAGCGTGGAGAGAAGCTACTGCGTCGTATAGATTTGGAACTAGAAATAATAAAGCAAAAAGAGAGGAACTAACAGCGAGGGAGCAGCAGATACTTCAAGAACGGAGTTAATAAATACTTTTCATTTATAAATAGTTAGATCAAAATATTCAACAATTTGTAAAATAAAAAGTATTTTATAAAAGTTTCTTTTGAAACAAGACTTTCTCTAAACAAGGTAGTAAACTCAAAGTAAAACGCACATAAATCAGAACCCACTTTAATTTGATACATCATTCTTTATACAATCGACTTAGATTTGTTATAATAATAAACTAATTTCTTAAATTAGTGACATATTATTCTGAAAATTCTATGTTGACAGTTAGACCGATCGATCCCTTACTAGTTATGTATACGTGTTTGTTCGAGCCAATACTTTCATTTAATTGTTTCACTCCATGTGCTTGAAGGTATTCAAAATATCTCAATGGCAATATACTCTTGAACTCTTCTGTTTCCACTAATACTCTTTCTCCATATTTTGTCTTGATTGTTTCCACTTTTAAAACTTCAAACTTCTTATTCACTACAAGATCTTTTGAATTTACATAAGGTTTGCGATATGTGGTTTTATTAAGAGTATTAAAATCCATATTGCTTTTCTTTGACTAATTAAATTAATATTAGAGCAATCTCCTTATATAGCAGATTACCACCATCTGCGTACTTTGCCAACCCACTTTTCAACCTATCACAAGAGTGAACTCATTTTGAATTAAAACCGGCCCATGTGTATTTGCAGCCTCTAAACATAAATCAGAATCCACTTTAATTAAAACACAATTGACTTGAATGCGATATTTTTGCATCTGTCATACTGTCTCGCTAGAAAACCAAATTCAAAACATCTACACACATTTTCTCTGCACTTACATTTTTCAACATACGTGTGTTACATTGAAAGTAATATAAAGCCGATCCTAATTCAAAACGTGCCCACAAGTATTTTACATTTGAAAAGAATTCAGGTTTTCACATTTTACATTAAAAGTATATAACGCCGATCCTAATTCAAAACGGTGCACGTGTAACTTCTCGCTAGAAAACCGAATTCAAAACAGCTACACATTCTTCTCTGCACTTACATTTTTTCAACATACGTGTGTGTTTCATTGAAAGTAATATAAAGCCGGTCCTAATTCAAAACGTGACAGACGTATTTTACATTGAAAGTATAGAAGAATTCATGTTTTCACAACTATTTTACATTCAAATGTTTTCACAACTATTTTACATTGAAATTATACAGGGCCGATCCTAATTCAAAACGTGACAGACGTATTTTACACATGGAAAATACGTCTGTCGCGTTTTGAATTAGGACCGGCCCTATTTACCTACTGTGATTTTTTTTAGAATTTTTTGAATTGCGGATGTGAGAGGGCGACGAATATTTTTTTGTGGAGAAATTTATACTTTTAGAAAAGTTTAGTACCCAATCTAACACTTTGTGAAGAAATTTTAAGCCGGGTAATTATTAGCTACCACAGCTGGGTTATAAGATTATATGCTTATCAATATCAATAAATCCCTGGCAAACGATTTAAAAATACTAATGCACTTACAGTGGTTTTATTATACTGTTTTTTAGTTCCAAGATGGCGTGGTTCTTTCTGCCTTGTCCTGTTGAGTTGTTGTTGCTTCTCCGATAGGGCTTCTCTTGAATAGCCGGTAGTCCGTGCTTTTTACGTATTCTTTCACCACGAGCTCAACGTACGTGCACTGGTGTTCACGGGAAGGTAAACGCTTTCTCACGCCGGATCACTGCGCCAGCGTCTACATTTGTTCTGATAAACCTGTCGCCGGGATTCGTGTGAATGTTTCTATTCCTAGGGTTTCGCAACATCAGCGGAATTGCACTAATTAAACGGGAATTTTCATAAGTACTAAAGTAAAGTCCCTAACTTTTAAATTAAGAAATTGTACTTCTTGAATGCTTGAAATAAAATGTTACAACTTAGAATTGAAATAAAACTTCTGAATATTTACGTGCCCTACTGTTGATAATTGTACAGTTGACTATCAACAATCACTCGATTGTCTTCGTCTAATGGGAACAGTCTTTAAAGTAGTGATGGAGCTCGAGTCGATTTTTTGTACTCGAGTAGCTCGATTGTACTCGAGTAGCTCGATTCTAATTTCTATATGGCTCGAGTAGAAACTCAAGTCGAGTAAAACTCGGTTCGATATTAAACTCGAGTTAAAAAGTCTAGTAATGGGACTCAAGTCAATTTTTTTACTCGAGTCAATTTATTTACTCGAGTGACTCAAATATAAATTCCCTCTGATTTGAGTTGAAACTAAAACCGTTGATTGCTAAAACCCGGCCACAACGTGGTGAGTTATTACTATGCCGATTGGCAGTGCCGTATCTTTTATTGTTTTATACGTATATAAAATTAAATATGGAATATCTTTTTTATTACGAAAAACGCTGTAATCTGTAATAAATACATACACATTCTCTTTGTATAGGTGCAGACACAGCTAGTGAATGAAGTACTATCAATTCCATTACCTTTGAGTTCGGGGTACCCCTTAAGTTCTATACACTTTCTCACAGACTAAAATAATAATAACAACATTAACGTTCTGTATATAAAATATCGATAAAGGAAAAGGGAAAATTGTATCTTTCCGGGATATGATTCACTTTTATTCGAACTAAACCACAGAAGGAATATCAATTGGAGCAACACGGTAAATCACGAACTTTGAGTGTAAAAAATTCGAGTGAAGTGGAAAACCACCCAACTCAACTTAAGAATTGAAAAAATTACAACTCGATAGTCGATTATAATCGAGTTGTAAATCGGTTCGAGTTACAAGGAGACTCGAGTTGCAAATCGACTTGAGTTGTGCGAGTCGATTCGAGCTTCAAGTCAACTCTAGTTTCGAGTCGACTGGAGTTGCATAGTCACTTGACTCGATTCGCACAAGTAGGGTTGTCACTCAAGTCACTCGATTAATTTGCGACTCAAGTCCATCACTTTAAAGCGTGTGGAGAAGTGATTGCGTTCCCAGCAGTAAATTAAATACATTTTGCCAGTACTTTACAGGATGAGTTACGCAATGAGTTTATTATATAACCATCAAATGAACATTTAAAATATTTTAATGTATCAAAATATCTGAATGAACTTTGTTACTGTATTATTACTGTATTATCTTACTATTGTTATTACTAAATATTTTTAGTACAAAAAGGTTTAACTCATGATTACCTTTTCCTAGATAAAATAAGGACGTAAAGTTCTAATGGATTTTTGGCTAAAAGCTGGATTAATAAGCCATTATATAACAATTTTAAAATATACACCACATGCCACAGAGTAAATTGTTGGCGAAAGTGCTTAGCAGAACCAAGGAATAAACATCATAAAAGAGAATTATAAATAATTGGGTCGAGCGTTGAGAGCGTGTTTTGCTTCGCAATTATTGCCAAACACAAATAAATAGTAAGTGCGCTCTAAATCGTAATTTGAAATGTCGCGTCGTAAGGGCTTTCTAAAACGTAACGTAATTAGGGACTAGCTTTTGAGATAGAATAAATAAGCATAAATGAGGGAACGTTTTATTAATGTTTTGCGACTATAGAATGCTTTAAACCAACGCTGGATAGTCATATTAGATAGCTTTCAAAAATGTAATCATAAAAACCCACTTAAATTCGTTAAATGTTAACATTTGGTGGGTTTAAGTTCGTTTTTACTTTTATCTGGTAAATTCTAATAAACTCGAATGTCTATAGGGCAAATTGTTAACGAATTTATTAAGACAAAATGTTTTCTTAAAATAAAGCTCTGAAAGTCATTCCTATCAGACATATCAGGAAAGCTTTCGGAATAAATAGTGAAAGTGGACGAGAAATAAAAGAAATAGGATTGTGACGGAAAGATGTTAAGGGATTGTAAGTTCAAATAAAATTGCATGCCTTTTAAATAGCTTATGATAACTCGTTTCATCAGCAAAAATCATAACCTTAAATAGAAATTAAAAATACCTTAGAAGGGGGTGAGTGCTCAAGCAGATACGTATAGTAGTATTATTATCTCATGGCGGGTGACCTTGAAAAAACCTGCGCGAGGAGGAGCTATATTAATAATCAAAATAAAAAAGTGAGACTAGAAAACATCGACTGCTTGCACGTCCAGTGTTGCCAGAGCAAAAAATGTCGAGCAACCAAGAAATGTGTTTTGAATAGTTTTATGTTGATTTTTGCTCTTCTATAAAAATGATCTGAGCTTATTGTTAGATGTCATACCCCAGATTATTGATTGATTGGATCAGTGTACACAAGATATTTTATCACTTATAGTCACTAGTAGAACAAAAACAATTTGGTAGTACTACATATTCGTTTTTTCAAATCAATAGACGTTTTGTTTTAAACACAAACTATAAACACTATAAAATGTCAAATGCCCACCTCGAAAATATTACTAAGATTTATTACAAAACGTTTTAAGAATATGTTTACACAATGACACTCATGGTGTTGTAACTAACAAAAACAAAACAAAAACAATTTTAATTAATACCAAAAGGTTTTATATCATTTGTTATATTAATATTATTAGAAATTGCATATATCTCGTGCTTTATTTTAATGGATCATAGAATCAACAATTCAGTGCTGTAGAATTGAAGGAAGAGGAACAGTTATTGTATGAAAAGAAAGGTAATTAAAGTTTGCATCTTGTCAGGTTATATATTTTTTTCATCACCTCATTTATAGTTTAGAAATATTTGCTAAATTAATATATTTTTTACCCACTTCATCGAAAATCTAGCTATAAAATAATTCCTTGAATAATTAATAATCTTAACCTTTCTGACTAAACAAAAGCAATATTGCTTAGACGACTGAAGTTAGATATACTACACCGGCCTGATCAGGTGCTGTTGATATTATAATCATAGATTATTTAAATCGTGAAGCCTGCATAATGTCGTCGAATGTAGAATTCAGTTCCGATCGAGTAGTACAATCCACTTGTTTTAATGGATTGACTGGAGACGCTGCATCGGATCGAAAACTGGTTTATGTCGCCAAACTGAAGCGGATTAACACGATCGGATAGAAGCGCCGAGATAAATACAGTCAATAAGAATCCCTTTTGGAGACAAAGAATGGACATGCTTAACAGAATTGATTATGATTGGATTAAAATGTAAAATGATTCAATCACTTTGAAAGCCAATCATTGATTGTTTCAGCTTTAAAAGTGATCGATTGTCACAGCACTACTGAACATAATTTGATATAAAGACCGCTTCCCTCTTTAAGCAAGTTTTATTTCAACACCTCAGTAATAAACAATAATGTACAAACAAATGTGTTAAGGCTTTATAAGTATTTTGGTTGTAGTGTAGTATGCCAATCACAATTAATTTAAGTCCTTAAACTATTCCCACCTAGAAACCCTCCATTATCCCTACCTTTAGTGCAACGACATAAAAGGGTTGGTAATGTACGAGTGGACGACAATTCAACTTCGTTCTCGCTTGGCTTTGGTTCGTGATTTAGTTCGGTGCATCGAGCATCAGTAATTAGCAACAATTAGTGAACATTATACATACAGTCCATAATTATCTGATAGCAGTGCAAATACAATCAACCACTACAACCAGTGAAAGGTAGGTGATATATTCCTTTAAATTATCATTTCCTTTATGTGATTGTAAATGCAAATTAACATTTTGATTAACATTTTGGTCCTTTGAGCAAATATTTTGCTTATTAATTGGTTTATTATTGGCATTTTGGCATTCAATTTAACTACATTGTTAATTGCTCTTCGCTTAAATTAGGGGTTGACCGCATTTAGAAGAAAAGTGTAGTCATACCACCAGTTTCATAGTCAATTGTGTAAAGTAACTTATAGTAGATGCAATCTCGCATTAAATTTGAAATTTTGTACTGATACAGAATCTTATAAAGCCTTAAAATGACAAATCTTTGTAAATTTTAGGGATAGTTAACGTAAGAATTTGTAGTCAGAAAAGTGTTTAAACAATACAGTTATTTTAAACTTGTAATTCAAGTTCGCTAGAGAATTCAGGTATTCGTAAAACCGGGTAGAATAAAACCCTTTGCTCTTTGTCATATTGAAACTTGCAAGCTCCCGTTAGGCACGTTGTAGTAAAAATTCTTTAACAGGTAGTTCAACATTACCCTTGGTATATCCTATTATTAGGTGAACAAACCCTTCATTTTGTAGCTGAAATCAATATAAAATCGATATTAGTAACCTTGTTCGTTAGGATGGCACATATTTCATCGGATAGGTTGATAGTGGATTTAAAGGCCGCACTCGATAGATTATCTGATATATCTGGTGCGATAGATAAATTGGAGCATATTAAAGGCAATTGTATTTCTGTTAATATTATGGCTGAAAGCGCCTTTGATATCAAAAACGATGTAGATACTGCTTATAAAACGTGCATATTGGATGAGGACAACTCTGAATTATTAAATGCAATTACAACACTAAGAATTGAAATAGATAGGTCTTTGTTAAACATTAAAATTATTAAAGCTCAGTTTGATAATATATCCACTGCTGAAAAAGGCTTGACTGGAAATATTACTGGTATTGGCTCATGTACTAATATTCGTCTCCTCGGATAGAAATGAAAAATTTTCTGGAAAAATAGAACATTTCCAAGAGTTTATTCAATTTTTAATAATTTAGTTCATGAAAATAATCAATTGCTACCGATCGAAAAGTTCTATTTTTAATTGATGCGTTGGATTTTAAGTCTAGAGAACTCATTAGACATTTGCAAATTTCGAATAATAATTATATGCTAGCTTATTCAATTATTGTGGAAAGGTTTAATTCAAAACGTTTAATTGCAAACACGCATTGGAATGCTTTAGAATCGTCACCAAAAGCAAAATTTAATTCACATACAGATTTAAGAGAATTGCTTAATTGCTTTACGGAAAATATATCAAGCTTACGTCAAACTAAGATTGATTTGCTCGACTTCGTATTGTTTAATTTGTTATCAAAAAAGGTAGATACAAATCTGTTGAAAACATTTGAGTTAGAAAATACATCAGACATTCCATCTTATGATCAATTAAAATTATTTCTAGAAAACATTGCAAGGCATTAGAAATTAGCAATATGGTTGTTTCCGATACACCGTCCAAATTTAATACGTCCGTTAAACAAACCATATCATCTAGTGTACCTTCTAAACGTTCCTTTGAATATTCAAAACCCCAAGTTCGAAAGTCATTCGTAACAACTTCATTCGCTCAGAAATGCAGTCTTTGCAGTGGTACTCATAACTTATACCAATGTGAAATGTTTCTGAATAAATCGCCACAAGACCGTTATAACTTTGTTAAAGACAAACACTTATGCATTAATTGTCTTCGCAACTCTCATATGGTTACACGCTGCTCTTCCAAACTTGTTTGTAAAAGTGTGCAAGGGTCATCATACTTTATTGCACTTTGAAAACCCTACAGTTGCACAGAAACCTGCAATCACTCAGGCAACAGATCAACTTCCCGAACCCACCTGCAACACTACTACAAGTACGTTGTTATCATCTAGATCGTCCAACACAATGACGTTATTAGGCACCGCAAGAATTTCAATTACAGATGGGTTTGGTAAAGTTCAGACAGTAAGAGCACTTGTAGATAGTGCATCAATGGAAAATTTCATGACTGATAAGTGTTGTCGACGCTTAGGTTTAAGAAAATCGAATATTTCAATGAAGGTTGAAGGCTTAGGTCTATCTGCTTCTCATGCGTATGGACAAGTATCGTGTAAAATTAGTCCTCAAGGTAAAACTGTTCCAGAGTACAGTATTGATTGTTTTGTTTTACCAGACATTTGTGGAACCCTTCCTTCATCAAGGATCTCACCAAATAGTTGGCCTCACATAGTTGGATTAGATTTAGCAGATTCGGACTTCGACAAACCTAGCCATATCGATTTATTGTTAGGTGCAGATTTGTTTGCGCGTGTTTTATTAAACGCAACTCGCATTGGGTCACTAGAAGAACCCGTGGCAATTCACACTACCTTTGGGTGGATATTAACAGGAAGGTTCTTTCTTCTGTTACATCTCGTATATCATTAGCTGCACTTGTAGAAGATGCTAACATTACTCGATTTTGGGAACTGGAAAATATTCCAGATTCTAACAAATTATCTCCTCATGCGGAAATTTGTGAAAGGCATTTTGTGGACACTCACAAGCAGGATGACACCGGTCGTTTTATTGTTTTGTTACCTTTCAATGGTCCTGAACCGCTATTTGCTGGCTCTCGAAATAGCACTTCGAAGATTTCTTTCACTAGAACGCCGTTTGGAAATAAATCCTCAACTGTATAATTCGTACAGAGAATTTATGCAGAATTATATCGATAGTGGTCACATGTCTCGTATTGTATCGGATTCAACTCGATCGTCTACATTATCGCCGGTATATTACATACCACATCACGCCGTGTTCAAACCAGACAGTACAACTACAAAACTTCGTGTCGTATTTGATGCTTCAGCCAGCGCTCAAAGTGGAGGGTCTTTAAATGATCATTTACTCGCAGGCCCCTCTTCAAAAAGATATCATGGAGTTGTTATTACACTTTCGTTTACATTCTGTAGTTTTAACTGCGGACATTAAGCAAATGTATAGACAGATTCTTATTTCTACTAGCCATCGAGACTATCAACGTATAGTTTGGAGATTTAAGTCCTCGGAGTCTGTTATCGATTATCAGCTAAACACTGTTACATACGGCATCACATCATCACCATTTTTAGCCATGCGTGTAATTCAAGAACTTGCAAAAGTCAATCGTTACGTTTTCCTATTGCTTCCAAGATTTTAGCATCGGATACGTACGTGGATGATTTGATTACAGGGTGTGATTCGATAGAGGATGGCAAACGACTCGTGTATGAATTAAACCAAATTTGCCAATCAGGTGGTTTTATGTTGCGAAAGTGGAATAGCAACGTGCCAAGTGTCATTGGCCATTTACCTGATTCCGTTCGGTATCAGCAAGCATTTTGTTTGAAGAGGTAAACAATACTTCTCAAAAATTTTAGGACTGCAATGGCAACCATTGAGTGATGTGTTGTTTTACAATCTTAATATCGTTGATCGGCCTTGTACCAAAAGGAATATGGTTTCGAAATTGCAAGGATCTTTGATCCTCTGGGGTTATTATCACCATTGGTCTTCTTCGCAAAACATTTGATTCAATCTGTATGGATATTAGGAATTGGCTGGGATGAACTTCCTCCCCAACAAATTGTTTTAAAATGGAATCTGTATCTTCAACAATTACCCGAGTTATTGAAAATTGAAATTCCTCGACGGATTCTTTGCGATAACCATCAAACTGTACAAATTCATGCATTTTGTGATGCATCGGAAGCTGGATATGCAGCAGCAGTTTATCTCCGCTGTGTCGATGAGAAAGGGAACATCCAAGTATCATTGGTCTGTGCCAAATCTAAAGTCGCACCAACCAATCGTATATCATTACCTCGATTAGAATTGTGTGGTGCAGTGTTGTTGTCGAACTTGGTCGAGTATGTGCAAAATACGTATAGAGATAATTTAGTATTGGACGATACATTTGCGTGGTCAGATTCCACAGTAGCATTAGCATGGATTCGATCTTCGTCGTATAATTGGAAGACCTTTATTAGCAATCGTGTCTCGCATATCCAAGAACGAGTGGCTCCATCATCGTGGCATCATCTTAAATCACAGGAAAATCCTGCTGACTGTGCATCAAGAGGATTATTAGCTGCTGAGCTTGTTAATCATCCTTTGTGGTGGACGGCTCCACCATGGTTACTATTACCTAAAGAGAATTGGCCTGCTCATATGGAACCAACTCTTACAGATCACACTCAGATGCACATTGAAAAAAGAACTTTATCCCTTAATATACACGTTGCAGATCATTTCGTAGACTCGATGGTAAATCAATTTTCAGATTTGCGAAAAATATGCAGGATTCTGGTATATATTTGTCAGTTCATTCGTAACTTGAAAGTTCGTGCAAATTTGGATATTCGAAACTTAGAACAATTATTGGTCTCCCCCGAACAGTATGCACTTCATTTATTAATAAAACGGGTTCAAGAACAAGTTTTCAGTCAGGACATTGATATCATTCGAAAGGAAAACTTAGTAATAAACAACTTCGACCTCTCAGTCCTTTCCTTGACAGTGATGGGTTGTTAAGGGTGGGCGGCCGGTTGCGAAATGCAGACGTATCTTATGATACAAAATTTCCTTTGCTACTTCCTCGGTCACACCGGGTGACAGAGCTCATTATTCGAGATTGCCATACGAAATATTTACACCCTGGACTTAGAACTACTCATTTTTGTTAGTACAAAATTTTTGGATTCTGTCTGCAAAAGGGCTATTCAACAGTGCCTAAACTCTTGTATTCGATGTTTTCGTCAAAACCTATTTCGCTATGCCCTCCTATGGGCGACTTGCCCCCGCTAGACTTACTGCCGGTAAAGCGTTTCTACATACTGGGGTAGACTACGGTGGACCCTTTTCTATCACCATGAATCGTATTAGAGGTGCCAAATCATTGAAAGCCTATGTTTGTTTATTTGTTTGTCTTAGTACAAAAGCGATACATCTGGAGTTGGCATCAAACCTATCTAAAGAAGCCTTTATTGCAGCTTTACGGCGGTTTGTAGCACGCAGAGGTAAATGCTTGCAAATTCATAGTGACTGTGGAACAAATTTTATCGGAGCATCTCGGGAACTAATCGAATATATGAAGCAGTCATCTGAAACGGAAGGTATTCACTTTGTTTTAATCCTCCGTCGGCTCCTCACTTTGGGGAATGTGGGAAGCTGGGATAAAATCTGTAAAGTCCCATCTCAAGAAGGTGGTAGGCGAACAAATTCTCTCGTACGAAGAATTTAACACCATTCTTGCTCAAATTGAAGCCATATTAAACTCCAGACCTTTATGTCCAATGAGTAACGATCCCACTGATTTTTCATTCTTAAGTCCTGGTCATTTTCTGAACGTAGAACCAGTGTCTGTCATTCCCGACCCTAATGTCTTAGATCTGAAACTATCTTCTTTAAATCGTTGGCAACTGGTTCAACGTATTCAGCAATCATTTTGGAAACGGTGGCATTTGGAGTACCTGCACACTTCAACAGAAAACCAAATGGTTTTCTGCTAATTATTCGTTAATGGTGGGAACGTTGGTGTTGATTAAGGATACTCGAGTGTCTCCATTACAGTGGAAAATGGGACGTATACATACGTTGCATTATGGAAAGGACAATGTTTGTCGTGTGGCTACCGTGGCAACATCCCAGGGACTATTTAAAAGGCCCGTGGTAAAATTGTGCCCTCTCCCATTTCAGAGGCAACTTAGTATTATAGTTAGTATATTAGGGTAAGTTAACTTTTAAATTTACGATTATATATATATATATATTTTTTTTTTTGCTCGTTTAGACACACTTAGAAAATAAGTTCCTAATACTTATTTTGGTGGGCGGTATGTTAAGGCTTTATAAGTATTTTGGTTGTAGTGTAGTATGCCAATCACAATTAATTTAAGTCCTTAAACTATTCCCACCTAGAAACCCTCCATTATCCCTACCTTTAGTGCAACGACATAAAAGGGTTGGTAATGTACGAGTGGACGACAATTCAACTTCGTTCTCGCTTGGCTTTGGTTCGTGATTTAGTTCGGTGCATCGAGCATCAGTAATTAGCAACAATTAGTGAACATTATACATACAGTCCATAATTATCTGATAGCAGTGCAAATACAATCAACCACTACAACCAGTGAAAGGTAGGTGATATATTCCTTTAAATTATCATTTCCTTTATGTGATTGTAAATGCAAATTAACATTTTGATTAACAAAATGTATTTATGACACATATTTTCTACAACGCTAAATAAGGACCATCATTCAACTATTTTACATAAATTATATATTAAATGGGTTCACATCCTAAACTTTCATCCCCATCATCAGACTCATCGCCTGAGGATAAGTATCCATCTGAATTATCCCTATTATTATCAACCCGTATAATTAGGTCTTGAACCTCGTCTATTAAAGTTTCTCGTTCCATATAATCCTTTTCTATTTTCTCTACGTGCAGACATACTTTAGTCCACTCGTTGATTCCAATATTTTTTATATGGTCTTCTGCCAACTTCCATACATAATCTATTTTGAAGGTTACATTACATGCAGCGACACGGTTTTTAAGTAACGCCCAAATCATCTCGATAGGATTTAGTTCTGGGTGATATGGAGGTAAACGCAATACTACATGACCATGTTCTGCCAGTAGCTGGTCAATTACAAACAGTTTATGTGCCTTAATTTTGGAATATAATTCAGGCTTGGTTTCCTTACATGCAAAGAGGATATTTCTTTCCTTCAACCATTTCTGCATATCTGTTTTCTTCCAACTTGAAGTAGGATTAGGATGCACAAGAACATTATGATATGTCGCATTGTCTATCACAAACACTGAATTTGGTTCCAAATTTGGTATTAACTTTTCTTGCAGCCACTTTTTATAATTGCGATGATTCATGTCATCGTGATAATCCCCAGTTTTCAAACCAGACTTAAATATCAATTCTGCATTTGGAACGAACCCATTTTTTCCACCTGCATGAACAATTACACACGCTTACCTTTTGAAACTGGCGATTTCAAACCCTTGGTGGTGCCGTCATCCCAACACTTTGTTACACTGTGAGAACTGTGCAGATATGTTTCATCGTTATACACAATGCTTCTGACCTCTTCTTTATACTTACTAAGATTTTTCAAAAATATGGTGCGCTTTGCCCTTATATTGCTTTGTTCAACAAGAATTTTCCGGTTATTTACAGTTCTCTTCCAACGAAACCCTGCTCTTACAACAATTTTTCTGAACGAACCTAATTTTTCCGTGTAATGAGGGCAATCATTTTTAAATTCGTCAAACACTAACTTCAAAGTCGGTCTACGTTTATGTATTGCTGCAAACCGATGCATAACGGTTTTTAGAATCTCTTCGGAAAATCCATTTACTGTTGACTTAGGGCTTGGTTTATTTACGGTTTTTCTTGGTGAACTGAAGTAGCTGCAAGGTGGTTTGTTTGTGCCTTCCTTTACAATTCTTTGCACCGTCCGCAATGACACGCCTGTTGCTTCAGCCACGCATTCTTGCAAATTGTTGTTGTTGGAGGCGCCCGAATCTTTTATGCGTTTCAAATATTGATACACATTAAAAACAATCTGTCGTCCTTGACTATAATTCACCTCCTTCTTATTCATAATATTACTCTAAAAAATATCATAATTAATCATTGAACAAACATTCTTTTTAAATACTTACATTGCTGAAGAAATTAACTATCAGTTAGTTTTGAAAAAAAAACTGTTTTGATGACTATTACTTGATACAAATATTAAAACGCAAAACTGAAAACAATAAGACCTTGATAAGAGCGAGAATGACAATGACAGTTACGGTTCACATTCGGTATATACAGTATTGGGATCCGCTAGTATGTGCACTGTTGCCACAGCCAATATTTACGGATAAAGAAACTACGAACCAAGAATTGTTTATAAGTAAAAACAAGTAAAAGCTCCGATATTATATGGAGGTCTGGATTTATTTCATATATTTATGAATTTCTAGATACCGCCAGCATGAACGGGGTCCTTACAAACAATATTTTACTTAACGTAATAAATAGGATATTCGTGACGACGTATTAAAGCCACATTGCTAGCAAGATGTTTGTGGGTTGTACTGTAGCGTTGTGAATCTTGAGGTTTAAGTTTAAATTGAACCTATTGCGCATGTGACGTCACCCGCCATGAGATAATAATACTACTCTACACGTGTTACCTAGGGTCGCATGTTACGCCACAGTAACGTTACAGTCACCCTGTAACATATATAATTAAACAAAGAATACAAGAGCAATTAATTTCCCGTTAATACAGATTGCAGAAATAATAATTTTTAACGGTCATTGTGATGTAGCACACATGGCGTAAGGCAAACAACTTATATACATATAAATAAATACAATAACATAAATGACATTAATTACCGGTGAATATTTACAAGCACAATTATTAGGAAGCAGCTTAGACGGAGCTTTTATTAACTGCTACATAAAAGAAATCATATACACACAAACAACTTAAACCTAACAAATGTAGTGTCCAATATAACTCATAATACACATAAGTCCTACATTTACTCTAATGTTAAACCCTAAAACTAAATGAAACACCCGCGGAAGTGATAGCGTTGTTATCCGTCCTTGAAGTCGAAGGAAAGGTGCCTTTTTAGCGGCGGTCTCGGAATTTGTGACCTAGGGCTTTATACAGTTCATCGAGTTTTCAGTTACAAGTCTGGTAGACGGAAGGAATGGCAAGGATCGGTCGGCAGGACGTCATCGAGCCGGGTGTCGCCATAGAGGATGCAGTCGGAGAGGTCAATAGTTCTCAGCCACCAGCGGCAGCAGAGCCAGTAGTTTCTTTTGGAAGCGTCGTTCGTTACGGCGGTGTTTCCTAAGAGCAGCAGCAGAGGATTTTCCCATACACGATACTGATCCAATATTTTATACTAGTCTGTACGTGAAAATTATTGTGCCCGGGATATAAAATCGCCGGAGGGTGTAATTGCGAGGATCGACCAACGGTGTTGTGTTAAAGTGTGCTAATCGGATGAAGATCGACAGTTCCCAATGGTTAAATTTGCTGTTACCCTATATCAAGCACACGTGCTGAACAGAACAAATGCGTAGAAAATCAAAATCTTCAACTCATTTTTTGTGTTACCCTAAAGGTAGCAAACCTATTGGATGCCCACTCCACTAACCTTTTTTCAACATACCCTGCATAGGAGAAGAACGGGAAGCGTTTGAAAGTATGCAGGCTTGGCTTGGTTATTTGTTTAATAAGTATAAGCAAAAATAATAAGAAGTTTCATAAATAAAAATAAAAATGAAATAGTAACAATTGAATAATTTTAACAGTTTGAAGCAGTTCGGAAGTCTTCGATAATCTTCGGAAATCTTCAGAAGGCTCCGTGGTTGCTTGTGGAACAAAGTGTAGTTTAAACACTTATTAAATGAATGTATATTCAGTTTAAAGGGGTGTAACAGTTTTCGGTAGTCTTCGGAACTCTTCAGAAGGTTTCGGAATTTGCTTTTGATGCCAAGTAGGAACTTGAATAACGGTAGTTAGAAAATATTTACAGTTCCAAGAGGTCCAGACGTCTTCGGCGGTCTTCAGAACTTTTCGGAAGGCCTCGTGTTTTACTGGTGGGGACAACATTAAGTTGCAAAGAATTATGATATGAAATTAAAAACTATTAATTGAACATATATACAAACATAGAGGGGTTCAGAATTCTTCGGTTGCTTTCGGAACTCTTCGGAGGGCTTCAGAATTTATTTGTGAGCCCAGTCAGAACTTGAACAGCGATAGTTAGAAAGTATTTACAGTTTTAATAGGCTCAGACGTCTTCGGTGGTTTTCGGAACTCTTCGGAAGGCTTCGTGTTTTTCTTGTGAAACAACATGTGGGTATGAAGAATTATGGTGTGAACGTATGTACAGCTTGGAGGAGTTCAGAGGTCTTCGGTGATCTTCGGAACCCTTGGCAAGGCGTCGTAGTGGTGGTGCCTTAGGCTTCGTCGAGTGAGTCGCCGTTGAACTTTACGGGGGTGTTGTCTCGGAGGTAGAGTCGACAGACGCAATCACAATAACGACTTGTCGGTGATGGATCAAACAGAGCTTAACGCCCGTACGTAGTTTATTAACTATTGATTGATGAATTATAGTGACGTGCCCTAGGTATAGCGGCAGACAGCGTCACTGTCGGAGAATACGCAGGCTATGGAGAGCGCTGCTCGCTGAAGTGTTAGCAGGCTATGAGGGGCACTGCCAATTGATTCTTTAGGCTATGGGTAGCACTAAGGAATGTCTTTCGTAGAATTTGTAATTATATTTATCAACTTCCATTTTCTATTACAATGAAATTGGGCGTTTCACTTTTCGAGCGTAAAAGAATCTTCAAATTTTGTTTGACCAATGAGCGTGCTAATATTTGGGTACCACAAAAATGAGTTGGAAATTTTCGCGATTCTTAGTTTGTTTTGTGTTCAGCTCGTGTACTTTGAAATAGTCAACAGCGATTTTTTAGTTTGCTCTGTGTTTAGCTCGGGCGTGGTGATATAGTTAACAATTGCAAATTAGTTGAATTCAGTACACTTAGTCTCTCCATAGCCTAAGAACTCAACGGGCAGTGCTCACCATAGCCTGCCAACATTTCAACGGTGCTCCTCAAAGCCTGCTTATCCCCCGCCAGTAATGCTACCCAAGGACTGGCCGCTCGCCGCCGCACCTGGGGCACGTCGCTATAGTTCTTACTTGACCTCACAAGTAAATTGCGAAGCTTTTCAAAGAGTTCCGAAGACTTCTGAACCTCTTATTATTGTATATATGTTCAATGTATAGTTCTTATGTTCAGATCATAATTCTTCATAACTCCACGTTGTCTCACAAGTAAACACGAAGCCCTCCAAAGAGTCCTGAAGGCCATCGAAGACGTCTGGACCTCTTCAAACTGCAACTACTTTCTAACTATCGTTATTCAAACCCTTACTCAGGCTTACCAATAAATTCTGAGGCCTTCCGAAGAGTTCCGAAGATTACCGAAGACCTTTTCGAAGTGTGTATATGTTCGTTTATTTAGTATTTAAGTTCCTACTTAGTTCCACGAGCAACCACGAAGCCTTGCGAAAAGTTCCGAAGATTGCCGAAGACTACTGAACTGTTTCAAACTGCATAAACTGTTCATTTTAACCATTTAACTTTTATATCTGTGTACTTATGAACTTTTTATTTGTTTTTGCTTGTGCATATTAAACATAATGGTGCTAAGCCTATACATACTTTCATACGCCGCCCACCCGTACGATAACATTGCACTTCTTTTATCCTTGTGGCTGGAAAGCGCGGATTGCTGTTGGTAGCGTTGTCCTGCCTCTAAATTAAGGCACGCATTGTCATTGGTTAAAGGATAGGTAAATAGATTTTACGTGAGCGTTGCTGGTCAGAACGCCGTTGGCTTTTGGAAGGTGCTGATTGGTAACACACATACACTTTTGTTGAAGTGCTACATGTTTTTAGTATGCGACTACAATACAGAAACTGTAGAAATTGATTAAACTTTCCAACAGCAGCTAATAACATGTCCGCAACTTATGACTACCCTATGGTAATATGGACATGAGATCCACCATCTGAATATGACTCGTTACAGCATTAGCAAATGAACAACTGTATCTGCTTATTTCAATAATTTAAACTATACCCAGGTCATACGTCAAACTCAGCATGCACTATCCTATATGACTTCATAGAAAAGTATCAGTTGTATAAATAATTATATTCTGAAGCATAATAAATAATTTTGCCTGGCATGGGGAAAGCAGTTCGAACATAGGGAACGAAAATCAATATATATATATATATATATATATATATATATATAAAAAAAAAATAAGATGTATCTGTAAACAAACTCTATGAAAATAATAGAGCCTATTGACGAATACAAATCGGGCTGGTAGTTATATAGCCATTAACAAAACATTAGCTTATTACTTCATAGGGGAGGAAACATCCACTGACCGACGGTTTCGGCTTTATTAAGCCTCCTCAGAGTGAAATAGTCTCCAAGAACCCTATGAAGTAATCGAAGCTATTATAATGATATAATTTCGAAACAATCACTGTACTATTTCACTCTGAGGAGGCTTAATAAAGCCGAAACCGTCGGTCAGTGGATGTTTCCTCCCTATGAAGTAATAAGCTAATGTTTTGTTAATGGCTATATAACTACCAGCCCGATTTGTATTCGTCAATAGGCTCTATTATTTTAATAGAGTTTGTTTACAGATACATCTTATTTTTTATATTGTTCTACACAATTTCTTATTGCGGACTGCAAATAACCGTTCTGCTATTATTTGATTTGCCTTGGGGCATGAACCCGGGTGTCGCCGCGAGAAGGTTTGTTACGTTTGCAAATAAATTTTGCTTGTAACATTCCGCAAATCTCAAATGGCCACACGTACTTGTATAGCCATCTATAGGATTTATTATGTAGTTTCGGTTCAATTCTGTACTTCCACACTTTAGTAGTGTTGGTGTTTTATCACCTGATGGCGGTTTTATATACTTTTGCCATAGTACAGTGATTGTTTCGAAATTAGATCATTATAATAGCTTCGATTACTTCATAGGGTTCTTGGAGACTATTTCACTCTGAGGAGGCTTAATAAAGCCGAAACCGTCGGTTAGTGGATGTTTCCTTCCCTATGAAGTAATAAGCTAATGTTTTGTTAATGGCTATATAACTACCAGCCCGATTTGTATTCGTCAATAGGCTCTATTATTTTCATAGAGTTTGTTTACAGATGCATCTTATTTTTTATATTGTTCTACACAATTTCTTATTGCGGACTGCAAATAACCGTTCTGCTATTATTTGATTTGCCTTGGGGCATGAACCCGGGTGTCGCCGCGAGAAGGTTTGTTACGTTTGCAAATAAATTTTGCTTGTAACATTCCGCAAATCTCAAATGGCCACACGTACTTGTATAGCCATCTATAGGATTTATTATGTAGTTTCGGTTCAATTCTGTACTTCCACACTTTAGTAGTGTTGGTGTTTTATCACCTGATGGCGGTTTTATATACTTTTGCCATAGTACAGTGATTGTTTGAAATTAGATCATTATAATAGCTTCGATTACTTCATAGGGTTCTTGGAACTATTTCACTCTGAGGAGGCTTAAAAAGCCGAAACCTGGTAGTGGATGTTTCCTTCCCTATGAAGTAATAAAGCTAATGTTTTGTTAATGGCTATATAACTACCAGCCCGATTTGTATTCGTCAATAGGCTCTATTATTTTCATAGAGTTTGTTTACAGATGCATCTTATTTTTTATATTGTTCTACACAATTTCTTATTGCGGACTGCAAATAACCGTTCTGCTATTATTTGATTTGCCTTGGGGCATGAACCCGGGTGTCGCCGCGAGAAGGTTTGTTACGTTTGCAAATAAATTTTGCTTGTAACATTCCGCAAATCTCAAATGGCCACACGTACTTGTATAGCCATCTATAGGATTTATTATGTAGTTTCGGTTCAATTCTGTACTTCCACACTTTAGTAGTGTTGGTGTTTTATCACCTGATGGCGGTTTTATATACTTTTGCCATAGTACAGTGATTGTTTCGAAATTAGATCATTATAATAGCTTCGATTACTTCATAGGGTTCTTGGAGACTATTTCACTCTGAGGAGGCTTAATAAAGCCGAAACCGTCGGTTAGTGGATGTTTCCTTCCCTATGAAGTAATAAGCTAATGTTTTGTTAATGGCTATATAACTACCAGCCCGATTTGTATTCGTCAATAGGCTCTATTATTTTCATAGAGTTTGTTTACAGATGCATCTTATTTTTTATATTGTTCTACACAATTTCTTATTGCGGACTGCAAATAACCGTTCTGCTATTATTTGATTTGCCTTGGGGCATGAACCCGGGTGTCGCCGCGAGAAGGTTTGTTACGTTTGCAAATAAATTTTGCTTGTAACATTCCGCAAATCTCAAATGGCCACACGTACTTGTATAGCCATCTATAGGATTTATTATGTAGTTTCGGTTCAATTCTGTACTTCCACACTTTAGTAGTGTTGGTGTTTTATCACCTGATGGCGGTTTTATATACTTTTGCCATAGTACAGTGATTGTTTCGAAATTAGATCATTATAATAGCTTCGATTACTTCATAGGGTTCTTGGAGACTATTCACTCTGAGGAGGCTTAATAAAGCCGAAACCGTCGGTTAGTGGATGTTTCCTTCCCTATGAAGTAATAAGCTAATGTTTTGTTAATGGCTATATAACTACCAGCCCGATTTGTATTCGTCAATAGGCTCTATTATTTTCATAGAGTTTGTTTACAGATGCATCTTATTTTTTATATTGTTCTACACAATTTCTTATTGCGGACTGCAAATAACCGTTCTGCTATTATTTGATTTGCCTTGGGGCATGAACCCGGGTGTCGCCGCGAGAAGGTTTGTTACGTTTGCAAATAAATTTTGCTTGTAACATTCCGCAAATCTCAAATGGCCACACGTACTTGTATAGCCATCTATAGGATTTATTATGTAGTTTCGGTTCAATTCTGTACTTCCACACTTTAGTAGTGTTGGTGTTTTATCACCTGATGGCGGTTTTATTTACTTTTGCCATAGTACAGTGATTGTTTGGAAATTATATCATTATAATAGCTTCGATTACTTCATAGGGTTCTTGGGAACAGTCCACTCTGATGAGGCTAACAAGCCGAAACCATTGGTCAGTGGATGTTTCCTCCCCTATGAAGTAATAAAGCTAATGTTTTGTTAATGGCTATATAACTACCAGCCCGATTTGTATTCGTCAATAGGCTCTATTATTTTCATAAGAGTTTGTTTACAGATACATCTTATTTTTTATATTGTTCTACACAATTTCTTATTGCGGACTGCAAATAACCGTTCTGCTATTATTTGATTTGCCTTGGGGCATGAACCCGGGTGTCGCCGCGAGAAGGTTTGTTACGTTTGCAAATAAATTTTGCTTGTAACATTCCGCAAATCTCAAATGGCCACACGTACTTGTATAGCCATCTATAGGATTTATTATGTAGTTTCGGTTCAATTCTGTACTTCCACACTTTAGTAGTGTTGGTGTTTTATCACCTGATGGCGGTTTTATATACTTTTGCCATAGTACAGTGATTGTTTCGAAATTAGATCATTATAATAGCTTCGATTACTTCATAGGGTTCTTGGAGACTATTTCACTCTGAGGAGGCTTAATAAAGCCGAAACCGTCGGTTAGTGGATGTTTCCTTCCCTATGAAGTAATAAAGCTAATGTTTTGTTAATGGCTATATAACTACCAGCCCGATTTGTATTCGTCAATAGGCTCTATTATTTTCATAAGAGTTTGTTTACAGATACATCTTATTTTTTATATTGTTCTACACAATTTCTTATTGCGGACTGCAAATAACCGTTCTGCTATTATTTGATTTGCCTTGGGGCATGAACCCGGGTGTCGCCGCGAGAAGGTTTGTTACGTTTGCAAATAAATTTTGCTTGTAACATTCCGCAAATCTCAAATGGCCACACGTACTTGTATAGCCATCTATAGGATTTATTATGTAGTTTCGGTTCAATTCTGTACTTCCACACTTTAGTAGTGTTGGTGTTTTATCACCTGATGGCGGTTTTATATACTTTTGCCATAGTACAGTGATTGTTTCGAAATTAGATCATTATAATAGCTTTGATTACTTCATAGGGTTCTTGGAGACTATTTCACTCTGAGGAGGCTTAATAAAGCCGAAACCGTCGGTTAGTGGATGTTTCCTCCCCTATGAAGTAATAAGCTAATGTTTTGTTAATGGCTATATAACTACCAGCCCGATTTGTATTCGTCAATAGGCTCTATTATTTTCATAAGAGTTTGTTTACAGATACATCTTATTTTTTATATTGTTCTACACAATTTCTTATTGCGGACTGCAAATAACCGTTCTGCTATTATTTGATTTGCCTTGGGGCATGAACCCGGGTGTCGCCGCGAGAAGGTTTGTTACGTTTGCAAATAAATTTTGCTTGTAACATTCCGCAAATCTCAAATGGCCACACGTACTTGTATAGCCATCTATAGGATTTATTATGTAGTTTCGGTTCAATTCTGTACTTCCACACTTTAGTAGTGTTGGTGTTTTATCACCTGATGGCGGTTTTATATACTTTTGCCATAGTACAGTGATTGTTTCGAAATTAGATCATTATAATAGCTTCGATTACTTCATAGGGTTCTTGGAGACTATTTCACTCTGAGGAGGCTTAATAAAGCCGAAACCGTCGGTTAGTGGATGTTTCCTTCCCTATGAAGTAATAAGCTAATGTTTTGTTAATGGCTATATAACTACCAGCCCGATTTGTATTCGTCAATAGGCTCTATTATTTTCATAGAGTTTGTTTACAGATACATCTTATTTTTATATTGTTCTACACAATTTTTTTTTTTTTTTTTTTTTTTTTTTTTTTTTTTTTTTTTTTTTTTTTTTTTTTTTTTTTTTTTTTTTTTTTTTTTTTTTTTTTTTTTTTTTTTTTTTTTTTTTTTTTTTTTTTTTTTTTTTTTTTTTAAAAAAAAAAAAAAAAAAAAAAAAAAAAAAAAAAAAAAAAAAAAAAAAAAAAAAAAAAAAAAAAAAAAAAAAAAAAAAAAAAAAAATGGCTATATAACTACCAGCCCGATTTGTATTCGTCAATAGGCTCTATTATTTTCATAAGAGTTTGTTTACAGATACATCTTATTTTTATATTGTTCTACACAATTTCTTATTGCGGACTGCAAATAACCGTTCTGCTATTATTTGATTTGCCTTGGGGCATGAACCCGGTGTCGCCGCGAGAAGGTTTGTTACGTTTGCAAATAAATTTTGCTTGTAACATTCCGCAAATCTCAAATGGCCACACGTACTTGTATAGCCATCTATAGGATTTATTATGTAGTTTCGGTTCAATTCTGTACTTCCACACTTTAGTAGTGTTGGTGTTTTATCACCTGATGGCGGTTTTATATACTTTTGCCATAGTACAGTGATTGTTTCGAAATTAGATCATTATAATAGCTTCGATTACTTCATAGGGTTCTTGGAGACTATTTCACTCTGAGGAGGCTTAATAAAGCCGAAACCGTCGGTTAGTGGATGTTTCCTCCCCTATGAAGTAATAAGCTAATGTTTTGTTAATGGCTATATAACTACCAGCCCGATTTGTATTCGTCAATAGGCTCTATTATTTTCATAGAGTTTGTTTACAGATCATCTTATTTTTATATTGTTCTACAATTTCTTATTGCGGACTGCAAAAACCGTTCTGTATTATTTGATTTGCCTTGGGGCATGAACCCGTGTCGCCCGAGAAGGTTTGTTACGTTTGCAAATAAATTTTGCTTGTAACATTCCGCAAATCTCAAATGGCCCACGTACTTGTATAGCCATCTATAGGATTTATTATGTAGTTTCGGTTCAATTCTGTACTTCCACACTTTAGTAGTGTTGGTGTTTTATCACCTGATGGCGGTTTTATATACTTTTGCCATAGTACAGTGATTGTTTCGAAATTAGATCATTATAATAGCTTCGATTACTTCATAGGGTTCTTGGAGACTATTTTCTGAGGAGGCTATAAAGCCGAAACCGTGGTTAGTGGATGTTTCCTCTATGAAGTAATAAGCTAATGTTTTGTTAATGGCTATATAACTACCAGCCCGATTTGTATTCGTCAATAGGCTCTATTATTTTCATAGAGTTTGTTTACAGATACATCTTATTTTTATATTGTTCTACACAATTTCTTATTGCGGACTGCAAATAACCGTTCTGCTATTATTTGATTTGCCTTGGGGCATGAACCCGGTGTCGCCCGAGAAGGTTTGTTACGTTTGCAAATAAATTTTGCTTGATTCCGCAAATCTCAAATGGCCACACGTACTTGTATAGCCATCTATAGGATTTATTATGTAGTTTCGGTTCAATTCTGTACTTCCACACTTTAGTAGTGTTGGTGTTTTATCACCTGATGGCGGTTTTATATACTTTTGCCATAGTACAGTGATTGTTTCGAAATTAGATCATTATAATAGCTTCGATTACTTCATAGGGTTCTTGGAGACTATTTCACTCTGAGGAGGCTTAATAAAGCCGAAACCGTCGGTTAGTGGATGTTTCCTCCCTATGAAGTAATAAGCTAATGTTTTGTTAATGGCTATATAACTACCAGCCCGATTTGTATTCGTCAATAGGCTCTATTATTTTCATAGAGTTTGTTTACAGATACATCTTATTTTTATATTGTTCTACACAATTTCTTATTGCGGACTGCAAATAACCGTTCTGCTATTATTTGATTTGCCTTGGGGCATGAACCCGGGTGTCGCCGCGAGAAGGTTTGTTACGTTTGCAAATAAATTTTGCTTGTAACATTCCGCAAATCTCAAATGGCCACACGTACTTGTATAGCCATCTATAGGATTTATTATGTAGTTTCGGTTCAATTCTGTACTTCCACACTTTAGTAGTGTTGGTGTTTTATCACCTGATGGCGGTTTTATATACTTTTGCCATAGTACAGTGATTGTTTCGAAATTAGATCATTATAATAGCTTCGATTACTTCATAGGGTTCTTGGAGACTATTTCACTCTGAGGAGGCTTAATAAAGCCGAAACCGTCGGTTAGTGGATGTTTCCTCCCTATGAAGTAATAGCTAATGTTTTGTTAATGGCTATATAACTACCAGCCCGATTTGTATTCGTCAATAGGCTCTATTATTTTCATAGAGTTTGTTTACAGATCATCTTATTTTTATATTGTTCTACACAATTTCTTATTGCGGACTGCAAATAACCGTTCTGCTATTATTTGATTTGCCTTGGGGCATGAACCCGGGTGTCGCCGCGAGAAGGTTTGTTACGTTTGCAAATAAATTTTGCTTGTAACATTCCGCAAATCTCAAATGGCCACACGTACTTGTATAGCCATCTATAGGATTTATTATGTAGTTTCGGTTCAATTCTGTACTTCCACACTTTAGTAGTGTTGGTGTTTTATCACCTGATGGCGGTTTTATATACTTTTGCCATAGTACAGTGATTGTTTCGAAATTAGATCATTATAATAGCTTCGATTACTTCATAGGGTTCTTGGAGACTATTTCACTCTGAGGAGGCTTAATAAAGCCGAAACCGTCGGTTAGTGGATGTTTCCTCCCCTATGAAGTAATAAGCTAATGTTTTGTTAATGGCTATATAACTACCAGCCCGATTTGTATTCGTCAATAGGCTCTATTATTTTCATAGAGTTTGTTTACAGATACATCTTATTTTTTATATTGTTCTACACAATTTCTTATTGCGGACTGCAAATAACCGTTCTGCTATTATTTGATTTGCCTTGGGGCATGAACCCGGTGTCGCCGCGAGAAGGTTTGTTACGTTTGCAAATAAATTTTGCTTGTAACATTCCGCAAATCTCAAATGGCCACACGTACTTGTATAGCCATCTATAGGATTTATTATGTAGTTTCGGTTCAATTCTGTACTTCCACACTTTAGTAGTGTTGGTGTTTTATCACCTGATGGCGGTTTTATATACTTTTGCCATAGTACAGTGATTGTTTCGAAATTAGATCATTATAATAGCTTCGATTACTTCATAGGGTTCTTGGAGACTATTTCACTCTGAGGAGGCTTAATAAAGCCGAAACCGTCGGTTAGTGGATGTTTCCTTCCCTATGAAGTAATAAGCTAATGTTTTGTTAATGGCTATATAACTACCAGCCCGATTTGTATTCGTCAATAGGCTCTATTATTTTCATAGAGTTTGTTTACAGATGCATCTTATTTTTTATATTGTTCTACACAATTTCTTATTGCGGACTGCAAATAACCGTTCTGCTATTATTTGATTTGCCTTGGGGCATGAACCCGGTGTCGCCGCGAGAAGGTTTGTTACGTTTGCAAATAAATTTTGCTTGTAACATTCCGCAAATCTCAAATGGCCACACGTACTTGTATAGCCATCTATAGGATTTATTATGTAGTTTCGGTTCAATTCTGTACTTCCACACTTTAGTAGTGTTGGTGTTTTATCACCTGATGGCGGTTTTATATACTTTTGCCATAGTACAGTGATTGTTTCGAAATTAGATCATTATAATAGCTTCGATTACTTCATAGGGTTCTTGGAGACTATTTCACTCTGAGGAGGCTTAATAAAGCCGAAACCTCGGTTAGTGGATGTTTCCTTCCCTATGAAGTAATAAGCTAATGTTTTGTTAATGGCTATATAACTACCAGCCCGATTTGTATTCGTCAATAGGCTCTATTATTTTCATAGAGTTTGTTTACAGATGCATCTTATTTTTATATTGTTCTACACAATTTCTTATTGCGGACTGCAAATAACCGTTCTGCTATTATTTGATTTGCCTTGGGGCATGAACCCGGTGTCGCCGCGAGAAGGTTTGTTACGTTTGCAAATAAATTTTGCTTGTAACATTCCGCAAATCTCAAATGGCCACACGTACTTGTATAGCCACATAGGATTTATTATGTAGTTTCGGTTCAATTCTGTACTTCCACACTTTAGTAGTGTTGGTGTTTTATCACCTGATGGCGGTTTTATTACTTTTGCCATAGTACAGTGATTGTTTGAAATTAATCATTATAATAGCTTCGATTACTTCATAGGGTTCTTGGAACATTTCACTCTGAGGAGGCTTAAAAAGCCGAAACCGTCGGTTAGTGGATGTTTCCTTCCCTATGAAGTAATAAGCTAATGTTTTGTTAATGGCTATATAACTACCAGCCCGATTTGTATTCGTCAATAGGCTCTATTATTTTCATAGAGTTTGTTTACAGATGCATCTTATTTTTTATATTGTTCTACACAATTTCTTATTGCGGACTGCAAATAACCGTTCTGCTATTATTTGATTTGCCTTGGGGCATGAACCCGGGTGTCGCCGCGAGAAGGTTTGTTACGTTTGCAAATAAATTTTGCTTGTAACATTCCGCAAATCTCAAATGGCCACACGTACTTGTATAGCCATCTATAGGATTTATTATGTAGTTTCGGTTCAATTCTGTACTTCCACACTTTAGTAGTGTTGGTGTTTTATCACCTGATGGCGGTTTTATTACTTTTGCCATAGTACAGTGATTGTTTCGAAATTAGATCATTATAATAGCTTCGATTACTTCATAGGGTTCTTGGAGACTATTTCACTCTGAGGAGGCTTAATAAAGCCGAAACCGTCGTAGTGGATGTTTCTCCCTATGAAGTAATAAGCTAATGTTTTGTTAATGGCTATATAACTACCAGCCCGATTTGTATTCGTCAATAGGCTCTATTATTTTCATAGAGTTTGTTTACAGATCATCTTATTTTTATATTGTTCTACAATTTCTTATTGCGGACTGCAAAACGTTCTGTATTATTTGATTTGCCTTGGGGCATGAACCCGGTGTCGCCGAGAAGGTTTGTTACGTTTGCAAATAAATTTTGCTTGTAACATTCCGCAAATCTCAAATGGCCACACGTACTTGTATAGCCACTATAGGATTTATTATGTAGTTTCGGTTCAATTCTGTCACACTTTAGTAGTGTTGGTGTTTTATCACCTGATGGCGGTTTTATACTTTTGCCATAGTACAGTGATTGTTTGAATTAATCATTATAATAGCTGATTACTTCATAGGGTTCTTGGGACATCACTCTGAGAGGCTAAAGCCGAAACCTGGTAGTGGATGTTTCTCCTATGAAGTAATAGCTAATGTTTTGTTAATGGCTATATACTACCAGCCCGATTTGTATTCGTCAATAGGCTCTATTATTTTCATAGATTTTTGCATCTTATTTTATATTGTTCTACAATTTCTTATTGCGGACTGCAAATAACGTTCTGTATTATTTGATTTGCCTTGGGGCATGAACCCGTGTCCGAGAAGGTTTGTTACGTTTGCAAATAAATTTTGCTTGTAACATTCCGCAAATCTCAAATGGCCACACGTACTTGTCGTTTTTGTATTCTTTGTTTCGGTTTTTCTTTAATTATTTGGTTGTTGGTAAACAACGTGTTCCCAAAATTTTAGACCCTTTAGTTTTATTTTTTTTTTTAATTTTGAAACTTTTTTTCTGGGACCGCAGTTTTTAAAATTTTATCAAAAGCTCCGTTTTTGTATTCTTTGTTTCGGTTTTTTTCTTTAATATATTTGGTTGGATCGGTAAACAACTGGTCAGTGGATGTTTCCTCCCTATGAAGTAATAAAGCTAATGTTTTGTTAATGGCTATATAACTACCAGCCCGATTTGTATTCGTCAATAGGCTCTATTATTTTCATAGAGTTTGTTTACAGATGCATCTTATTTTTATATTGTTCTACACAATTTCTTATTGCGGACTGCAAATAACGTTCTGCTTATTATTTGATTTGCCTTGGGGCATGAACCCGGGTGTCGCCGCGAGAAGGTTTGTTACGTTTGCAAATAAATTTTGCTTGTAACATTCCGCAAATCTCAAATGGCCACACGTACTTGTATAGCCATCTATAGGATTTATTATGTAGTTTCGGTTCAATTCTGTACTTCCACACTTTAGTAGTGTTGGTGTTTTATCACCTGATGGCGGTTTTATATACTTTTGCCATAGTACAGTGATTGTTTCGAAATTAGATCATTATAATAGCTTCGATTACTTCATAGGGTTCTTGGAGACTATTTCACTCTGAGGAGGCTTAATAAAGCCGAAACCGTCGGTTAGTGGATGTTTCCTCCCTATGAAGTAATAAGCTAATGTTTTGTTAATGGCTATATAACTACCAGCCCGATTTGTATTCGTCAATAGGCTCTATTATTTTCATAAGAGTTTGTTTACAGATACATCTTATTTTTTATATTGTTCTACACAATTTCTTATTGCGGACTGCAAATAACCGTTCTGCTATTATTTGATTTGCCTTGGGGCATGAACCCGGTGTCGCCGCGAGAAGGTTTGTTACGTTTGCAAATAAATTTTGCTTGTAACATTCCGCAAATCTCAAATGGCCACACGTACTTGTATAGCCATAAGGATTTATTATGTAGTTTCGGTTCAATTCTGTACTTCCACACTTTAGTAGTGTTGGTGTTTTATCACCTGATGGCGGTTATATACTTTTGCCATAGTACAGTGATTGTTTCGAAATTAGATCATTATAATAGCTTGATTACTTCATAGGGTTCTTGGAGACTATTTCACTCTGAGGAGGCTTAATAAAGCCGAAACCGTCGGTTAGTGGATGTTTCCTCCTATGAAGTAATAAGCTAATGTTTTGTTAATGGCTATATAACTACCAGCCCGATTTGTATTCGTCAATAGGCTCTATTATTTTCATAGAGTTTGTTTACAGATCATCTTATTTTTATATTGTTCTACAATTTTATTGCGGACTGCAAATAACCGTTCTGTATTATTTGATTTGCCTTGGGGCATGAACCCGTGTCGCCGCGAGAAGGTTTGTTACGTTTGCAAATAAATTTTGCTTGTAACATTCCCAAATCTCAAATGGCCACACGTACTTGTATAGCCATCTATAGGATTTATTATGTAGTTTCGGTTCAATTCTGTACTTCCACACTTTAGTAGTGTTGGTGTTTTATCACCTGATGGCGGTTTATACTTTTGCCATAGTACAGTGATTGTTTCGAAATTAGTCATTATAATAGCTTGATTACTTCATAGGGTTCTTGGAGACTATTTCACTCTGAGGAGGCTTAATAAAGCCGAAACCGTCGGTTAGTGGATGTTTCCTCCCTATGAAGTAATAAGCTAATGTTTTGTTAATGGCTATATAACTACCAGCCCGATTTGTATTCGTCAATAGGCTCTATTATTTTCATAAGAGTTTGTTTACAGATCATCTTATTTTTATATTGTTCTACACAATTTCTTATTGCGGACTGCAAATAACTTCTGCTATTATTTGATTTGCCTTGGGGCATGAACCGGTGTCGCCGCGAGAAGGTTTGTTACGTTTGCAAATAAATTTTGCTTGTAACATTCCGCAAATCTCAAATGGCCACACGTACTTGTATAGCCATCTATAGGATTTATTATGTAGTTTCGGTTCAATTCTGTACTTCCACACTTTAGTAGTGTTGGTGTTTTATCACCTGATGGCGGTTTATATACTTTGCCATAGTACAGTGATTGTTTCGAAATTAGATCATTATAATATGTCTTCATAGGGTTCTTGGAGACTATTTCACTCTGAGGAGGCTTAATAAAGCCGAAACCGTCGGTTAGTGGATGTTTCCTCCCTATGAAGTAATAAGCTAATGTTTTGTTAATGGCTATATAACTACCAGCCCGATTTGTATTCGTCAATAGGCTCTATTATTTTCATAGAGTTTGTTTACAGATGCATCTTATTTTTATATTGTTCTACACAATTTCTTATTGCGGACTGCAAATAACCGTTCTGCTTATTATTTGATTTGCCTTGGGGCATGAACCCGGTGTCGCCGCGAGAAGGTTTGTTACGTTTGCAAATAAATTTTGCTTGTAACATTCCGCAAATCTCAAATGGCCACACGTACTTGTATAGCCATCTATAGGATTTATTATGTAGTTTCGGTTCAATTCTGTACTTCCACACTTTAGTAGTGTTGGTGTTTTATCACCTGATGGCGGTTTTATATACTTTTGCCATAGTACAGTGATTGTTTCGAAATTAGATCATTATAATAGCTTCGATTACTTCATAGGGTTCTTGGAGACTATTTCACTCTGAGGAGGCTTAATAAAGCCGAAACCGTCGGTTAGTGGATGTTTCCTCCCTATGAAGTAATAGCTAATGTTTTGTTAATGGCTATATAACTACCAGCCCGATTTGTATTGTCAATAGGCTCTATTATTTTCATAGAGTTTGTTTACAGATGCATCTTATTTTTATATTGTTCTACAATTTCTTATTGCGGACTGCAAATAACCGTTCTGCTATTATTTGATTTGCCTTGGCATGAACGTGTCGCGAGAAGGTTTGTTACGTTTGCAAATAAATTTTGCTTGTAACATTCCGCAAATCTCAAATGGCCACACGTACTTGTATAGCCATCTATAGGATTTATTATGTAGTTTCGGTTCAATTCTGTACTTCCACACTTTAGTAGTGTTGGTGTTTTATCACCTGATGGCGGTTTTATATACTTTTGCCATAGTACAGTGATTGTTTCGAAATTAGATCATTATAATTTCGATTACTTCATAGGGTTCTTGGAGACTATTTCACTCTGAGGAGGCTTAATAAAGCCGAAACCGTCGGTTAGTGGATGTTTCCTCCCCTATGAAGTAATAAGCTAATGTTTTGTTAATGGCTATATAACTACCAGCCCGATTTGTATTCGTCAATAGGCTCTATTATTTTCATAAGAGTTTGTTTACAGATACATCTTATTTTTTATATTGTTCTACACAATTTCTTATTGCGGACTGCAAATAACCGTTCTGCTATTATTTGATTTGCCTTGGGGCATGAACCCGGGTGTCGCCGCGAGAAGGTTTGTTACGTTTGCAAATAAATTTTGCTTGTAACATTCCGCAAATCTCAAATGGCCACACGTACTTGTATAGCCATCTATAGGATTTATTATGTAGTTTCGGTTCAATTCTGTACTTCCACACTTTAGTAGTGTTGGTGTTTTATCACCTGATGGCGGTTTTATATACTTTTGCCATAGTACAGTGATTGTTTCGAAATTAGATCATTATAATAGCTTCGATTACTTCATAGGGTTCTTGGAGACTATTTCACTCTGAGGAGGCTTAATAAAGCCGAAACCGTCGGTTAGTGGATGTTTCCTTCCCTATGAAGTAATAAGCTAATGTTTTGTTAATGGCTATATAACTACCAGCCCGATTTGTATTGGTCAATAGGCTCTATTATTTTCATAGAGTTTGTTTACAGATGCATCTTATTTTTTATATTGTTCTACACAATTTCTTATTGCGGACTGCAAATAACCGTTCTGCTATTATTTGATTTGCCTTGGGGCATGAACCCGGGTGTCGCCGCGAGAAGGTTTGTTACGTTTGCAAATAAATTTTGCTTGTAACATTCCGCAAATCTCAAATGGCCACACGTACTTGTATAGCCATCTATAGGATTTATTATGTAGTTTCGGTTCAATTCTGTACTTCCACACTTTAGTAGTGTTGGTGTTTTATCACCTGATGGCGGTTTTATATACTTTTGCCATAGTACAGTGATTGTTTCGAAATTAGATCATTATAATAGCTTCGATTACTTCATAGGGTTCTTGGAGACTATTTCACTCTGAGGAGGCTTAATAAAGCCGAAACCGTCGGTTAGTGGATGTTTCCTTCCCTATGAAGTAATAAGCTAATGTTTTGTTAATGGCTATATAACTACCAGCCCGATTTGTATTCGTCAATAGGCTCTATTATTTTCATAGAGTTTGTTTACAGATGCATCTTATTTTTATATTGTTTTACACAATTTCTTATTGCGGACTGCAAATAACCGTTCTGCTATTATTTGATTTGCCTTGGGGCATGAACCCGGTGTCGCCGCGAGAAGGTTTGTTACGTTTGCAAATAAATTTTGCTTGTAACATTCCGCAAATCTCAAATGGCCACACGTACTTGTATAGCCATCTATAGGATTTATTATGTAGTTTCGGTTCAATTCTGTACTTCCACACTTTAGTAGTGTTGGTGTTTTATCACCTGATGGCGGTTTTATATACTTTTGCCATAGTACAGTGATTGTTTCGAAATTAGATCATTATAATAGCTTCGATTACTTCATAGGGTTCTTGGAGACTATTTCACTCTGAGGAGGCTTAATAAAGCCGAAACCGTCGGTTAGTGGAAAAAAAAAAAAAAAAAAAAAAAAAAAAAAAAAACCCCCCCCCCCCCCCCCCCCCCCCTTGGGGCATGAACCCGGGTGTCGCCGCGAGAAGGTTTGTTACGTTTGCAAATAAATTTTGCTTGTAACATTCCGCAAATCTCAAATGGCCACACGTACTTGTATAGCCATCTATAGGATTTATTATGTAGTTTCGGTTCAATTCTGTACTTCCACACTTTAGTAGTGTTGGTGTTTTATCACCTGATGGCGGTTTTATATACTTTTGCCATAGTACAGTGATTGTTTCGAAATTAGATCATTATAATAGCTTCGATTACTTCATAGGGTTCTTGGAGACTATTTCACTCTGAGGAGGCTTAATGGAAACCGTCGGTTAGTGGATGTTTCCTTCCCTATGAAGTAATAAGCTAATGTTTTGTTAATGGCTATATAACTACCAGCCCGATTTGTATTCGTCAATAGGCTCTATTATTTTCATAGAGTTTGTTTACAGATGCATCTTATTTTTATATTGTTTACACAATTTCTTATTGCGGACTGCAAATAACCTTCTGTATTATTTGATTTGCCTTGGGGCATGAACCCGGGTGTCGCCGCGAGAAGGTTTGTTACGTTTGCAAATAAATTTTGCTTGTAACATTCCGCAAATCTCAAATGGCCACACGTACTTGTATAGCCATCTATAGGATTTATTATGTAGTTTCGGTTCAATTCTGTACCCACACTTTAGTAGTGTTGGTGTTTTATCACCTGATGGCGGTTTTATATACTTTTGCCATAGTACAGTGATTGTTTCGAAATTAGATCATTATAATAGCTTCGATTACTTCATAGGGTTCTTGGAGACTATTTCACTCTGAGGAGGCTTAATAAAGCCGAAACCGTCGGTTAGTGGATGTTTCCTCCCTATGAAGTAATAAGCTAATGTTTTGTTAATGGCTATATAACTACCAGCCCGATTTGTATTCGTCAATAGGCTCTATTATTTTCATAGAGTTTGTTTACAGATACATCTTATTTTTATATTGTTCTACAATTTCTTATTGCGGACTGCAAATAACCGTTCTGCTATTATTTGATTTGCCTTGGGGCATGAACCCGGTGTCGCGAGAAGGTTTGTTACGTTTGCAAATAAATTTTGTTGTAACATTCCGCAAATCTCAAATGGCCACACGTACTTGTATAGCCATCTATAGGATTTATTATGTAGTTTCGGTTCAATTCTGTACTTCCACACTTTAGTAGTGTTGGTGTTTTATCACCTGATGGCGGTTTTATATACTTTTGCCATAGTACAGTGATTGTTTCGAAATTAGATCATTATAATAGCTTCGATTACTTCATAGGGTTCTTGAGACTATTTCACTCTGAGGAGGCTTAATAAAGCGAAACCGTCGGTTAGTGGATGTTTCCTCCCATGAAGTAATAAGCTAATGTTTTGTTAATGGCTATATAACTACCAGCCCGATTTGTATTCGTCAATAGGCTCTATTATTTTCATAAGAGTTTGTTTACAGATACATCTTATTTTTATATTGTTCTACACAATTTCTTATTGCGGACTGCAAATAACGTTCTGCTATTATTTGATTTGCCTTGGGGCATGAACCCGGGTGTCGCCGCGAGAAGGTTTGTTACGTTTGCAAATAAATTTTGCTTGTAACATTCCGCAAATCTCAAATGGCCACACGTACTTGTATAGCCATCTATAGGATTTATTATGTAGTTTCGGTTCAATTCTGTACTTCCACACTTTAGTAGTGTTGGTGTTTTATCACCTGATGGCGGTTTTATATACTTTTGCCATAGTACAGTGATTGTTTCGAAATTAGATCATTATAATAGCTTCGATTACTTCATAGGGTTCTTGGAGACTATTTCACTCTGAGGAGGCTTAATAAAGCCGAAACCGTCGGTTAGTGGATGTTTCCTCCCTATGAAGTAATAAGCTAATGTTTTGTTAATGGCTATATAACTACCAGCCCGATTTGTATTCGTCAATAGGCTCTATTATTTTCATAGAGTTTGTTTACAGATACATCTTATTTTTATATTGTTCTACACAATTTCTTATTGCGGACTGCAAATAACCGTTCTGCTATATATATATATATATATATATATATATATATATATATATATATAAATTGTTGGTTATTTTGTAAAAAGAAAAGCCCGTGACCAGTTTCGCTGTTCTTTGCAGTTCATCAGACGGACGCATCTCTTTTTGCAAACCAACCAACTAAGTTCTCGAATTATACACAAATCAAGGTGTATTTTATGTTTCTCATGCGCCCTTTATACTCGAATATAAGCAACTAACTATCGATGACTATTTCAAGTCTCCGACATGATAGTGTAGATGGCATTGCCAGACAAAATTTCAATAGTGAGTCAAAAACAAGATGAAAAGGGAATAAACAAATGAGTTGTTATCTACTCAACACAGGGTGCAGTATCTTCTTAGAAAATCCGTCAATGTAAAGTAGGTAACGGTCATTTGTTTATTTCCTTTTTCATCTTGTCTTTTGACTTACTATTAAAATTTTGTAGGGCAATACCATCTATATTGTCATGTCGAAGACTTGCAACAGTCATCGATAGTTAGTTGCTTATATTCGAGTATAGAGGGCGCATGAGAAACATAAAATACACCTTGATTTGTGTATAATTCCAGAACGTAGTTGGTTGTTTTGCAAAAAGAGATGTGTCCGTCTGATGAGTTGCAAAGAACACCGAAACCGGTCAGGGTTTTTTTTGGCAAAATAAACAACAAATTATATTGATTTTCGTTTCCTATGCTCGAATTACTTTTCCCATGCCAGGCAAAATTATTCATTAATATTTAATTGGAAATGTATTGGTTTCCGTCGACCAACTTTCTCGTTTAGCACTGAATTGAGTCCACTAGTGTTAAGTAGGTAACGAGTCATTTGTTTATTTCCTTTTTCTGAAGTAGAGATAACTTGTTGCGTCGTTAACTTCTTGCAAGGGGTATCTAGAGATGTCAGGGTGTATAATGTAGCTTAATTTATTCTACCTGACCAGAATAATTATATTAGAACGCAAGCGCAGAGTTTGTACACAAAAAATAGTTGTTGAGGTCTACGACACCAAGTCATTCAAATGAACTTGATTTACAGGTACAAAAGTTCTGCATTTAAGAGCTATTTAGATTACAATAGGTATATTTGAGATGTTGTTTGCGTAATTTCTGGTATGTAATCGAAATAATTAGTGCAACTGAATACGGCATAAATAGCCGCTAAATGGTGTTGAAGTTCAGTTATAATTGAAGCTTTGATATAAGTTATAACGGTAGATTTTATTACAATACCAGTTCTAAGTTAAAGCTTTCGTAGCCGTGATAAAGTAGAGGTACATGTGTAGTATGAATTACTGATGATATAAATTTTTTGCTTTCAAAATTTTCGTATTGGCAACTTCTAGTTTATGTTAGTAACCTGTAGCAATTTTTGACTCTCCATCTACTAATTCCAGGTATTTATTTAACAATGACCCTACTTCATTTCTTACTTCACCTAGATTCTAAACAAGTGTTTTTACTTCTATTTTATTTATTGCTCAAACTGATTCAAATTAATATATTTATTCTCGACTTCAATATTTATTTTATCATTGCATTTAATACATCTCCACTCACATATAATCACCTTATTCCCTGCGTCTATTCGCAACTTCAACTTATTTATCAAATCCATCCCAAAAATAGCATCCGTCTTTAATCCAGGTATAATCATAAACTCATGTTTAAATTTACTATTTCCCAACTCATATTTTAAATTCACCATTCTATTTATACTTGAAAATTTTCTATTGTTTGGCTCTATCACGTAACGTTTCCTTGTGGGTGTCAATGTATGAATTAATTGTTGAATATTTTCTTGAATGAAATGTTCAGAAAGAAGACAGTAATGATTCTGCTCCTTTATCTATAAGTACTTTAATTATTTTATCTTCTACATTTAAATTCAAAATAGGTAATGAGTTTATAGTTGAGTTATCATTTTCCAATTCTAATTTTATATACCCATGTTGATGTTCATATTGATTAATTTTCACGGGCGTGTTTGGTTTGTGCTCTATTAAAAATTCTGTTGCGATGTAGACGGTCCCGGCGGATTTATAGTTTCTGCGTACGTATCGTAGACGGGGTGGGGTTACTTTGTTAATTACTTACAACTTTAATCAGTTGTGCCCAGATTATTGTATGGTAATAACTTGTAATACATATTGAAAATTTAGGTATAATTAAACAATTTGGTAACACCCCTATATCTACATTTACAGTAAATATTTTAAACAGTTGTCTATTCATAGTCCATGATTGAATAGTGTCCAATTGGTAATGTTGCATATGAATGAAGAATCAAGTAACGTTTGTCTTCGTGTAGACTTAGAGCAATCTTTTCCTGAACAATAGTGTGAACTTGATGCCTGGACGATTGAACTAAGCTCTGAATTATAAATACTTGCTTAAAATCTTCTATACAGCGCACATAATAACCAAACTCTGTTTTTAATTACAGATTTTTTAATTCTTTTTATCTTTTTTGTAATGCCGAAATCTTGGATAGCAAGTAATTGTGAATTCTCTTCCATTAATCGTGAGAATTCAGCCTTTTCTTCTTCACATGTCTTATAAATCTTTGTCACATACATCTTTCATCGTAATCCAATGAAATCAATCATAACTTGACCATTATTTTCGTCCTTCGTCATCCTCAACACTTTCTTGTTAACCAAATGAATTTCGTAAATGTTGTTGAAAAAATAGTCTGATGTATCAAAATGGTCAATGCAGTCTCTTCGCATTAATTCGTAAGGATCATGATATATAATTTTGTAAATTAAAGAATATGGCACCCATCCCCAAAAGCAGCCTTTATATATCCATAGTGAAAATCAGAGATGGTTAACTTGACCATACTAAGGATACACATTCCAACATATATGGGTTTATTAAAATAAATTTCCGATTTGAGACGTTCCACTGCAGCAAGGTTTTTATCGCAGATGGTAACATTTTTTAATAGGGAATTGGATATTTTAGCCTCAGGGCCATATCTTCCTTCCCAGTTTTGCACAAGTTTCATATTACAATGGTTTACTATATTCTCTATAGTATTCCCTTTAACTGCATTATTCATTAACTTAAACAAATTCTTCTCAAATTTATACCTTGCTTGTTTCCGAAGTTCAGTATTGAGGTCAATGTAGGATTTTATCCAGCACCTTTACTTAAATTTTAGCGCTCGATGAATTGTAATTAATTTAAGTCCACTTGCCATTGCCTGTTTCAGGTTTCTATGTGGATTACACATATTTTTTTAAAATTTATAGTAGCCATCAACTTGGTACTTTGAGCTTTCGGAACAGGCGGTGTTTTAGTCTTCGGGTCAATATACTAAGGACAGAAGATAATGTTTTTATGTAGATCATGTATTTGTTCGGGATACTTCAAATCCCCCTCTAAGATGTAGCCTTCAGGAGCATCATCAGGAACTGATGTCACATCGATGTTGATGGCGATCTATTCAAATCCTCCGTAGGGTAGAGGTTGACTTATTGCCCGTCCGTACTCATTATTAACATCATAATACATACAGTATACATCAGGTTTGGAGGGATCATACGTCGGTAAATGCTTATTGTCCGCAGTAACACGTCGTTCCTATCACACTTGGCTAAGACCTCCACATATACCATTTTTTTAAACAATAGCCGGTCAACAACTTGAGTTTCTGTTCCGTATGCTTCAACATTGCGTCCCACGTGTAACCAGACAACGTGCAATAATAAGCGGGGCCAAGTCCATACGTTGAATGGGAGCTTCTGCAAAATTGTTCAAAAACCTCTACTAATAACATCACATCAGTCTTTAGATATAAATCAGAATATTGATCTCGGATCTGAATATTTAATAATTTCCATATTTTTGAGCATTGTAATTATAATAGTTTTGAATTAAGATGGACTAAAATTACAAGTCGAAATACTGAGCCTGAGGTGATTGCCAAAGAAGATACAACACACCTCTTGTAACTTTTGCGGTAATTACGAAGCTACTGATGGTAGAGAAAAGTGGACATGTATACAAAAATTAAAATAAATAACAATAAACAAGCAAATAATTACTTCAAACACTTACCTAGTGCGCGAGCGTAGTGAAGAACATTTATGTTCATGCGGCTGTTCAAACGGATAACGATAATAAAACTCTGTTGCATGCGTCCGTCAAGTACGGGTAACGAAAGACGACTCGCCCATGGCAAAGCGTAGCACATGTAATTTTGAGGCCTTCTACCACGAAAATCGATACTACAATGCCTCGTGTGTTCTCCAAGGTGATAAGAAACTTTTTGTGCATGCGAAAAGCAAGTTTATCGATATCGCCGCACTTTGTACAGGCGCTATGTTTGAAGTAATATTCTATAACATTTTAATATACCGGGCGGACGTAAATAATCAACCAATTCCAACCTCGAAAATAAATTAAGCAGTAAATTATACAATATAATTGAAATATAAATTAAACGGTAAATTATATACAATATAAACGGAACACCTCTATATTCACAAAGACCACGAAAGAGTTGTAATTTAATTCGTGTAAAATAACGGCCTTTGGAACTCTAACTTCCGCGGTTGTTTGAAGAGACTATGGGGGTATATATATTAACAAATAATATCAAGGCGCCACTACCTTGTTCACTTTTATTTCTAGCGGAAAAGCACTAATAGGAAAAAGTAGAAACCACTTAGTGCACAAACGCATCTAAGCACAAAAGTTCTGTGGTCACACACCTAACTTTATACCTGCAAGAAAAGGTTAAACGTTCAAAACAAAGGGGTCGCTATTTGCGTCCCTGAATAACACATTAAAAATAAAAGAAATATACCTCTGTCCGCAGCTGTGGCGGACCTAGTTATTTTAAACACCTCTCAGTTCTGTAAGAACTGTTAAATTTGGAATGACATTTTCTTAGTAGATTCAACACTTTTTAGGTGAAATTGTATGGTTGTCAATTCTTCACTCATTAATATCTCGCGTCATTTAACACAACAATAATAAGTGTTGATTCGAAGATATTTATTTACATTTATTATAACTGAAATTTTATCGGTACAATTTTTATTTGATATTTAAATTTCAAAATAGTCCCTATTTAGTATTTGGGCCGTTATAAAATTTTATTTACATTAGTCGACTATATCGTAGAGAACAAATCTGGTACCTTTGATTTAAACTGATGCGTGATTTTTTATTTATAAGATACATAAAATTGACGTAAGCAATAGTTAATCAAATTAAACATTTATTTAGTTTCTACTGGGAATTTATTCTATCCTCAAGTCTAATACGTTGAATCTCTAATTAGACTACTCTTATTTATAAATGATATTTTTATACTCAAATAACCCTCAAAGGTAAAGTCGTTGGAGTTGGACAACAAAGGAGCTTTTATTTTAACACTCGCCATCTGTCTTCCTACGTCATAAAATGTAGTAAGCCTTGAAGTATGGACGAGCCAAATAATAACCGTATCCCTTTAGGGCTTCAACATCAATCTCAGATTTAAACGAAAGAGGTAGAACATGTGTTCAGACTAGTGCTAGCCCAGGACATCGAGATCAACTTCAAAAGATGTGAGGTAGGAATTTTCTTTTAATCCAAATCACCACTAAGTTACGCCTTCACATAAATGTCTTCATAGAAGTTTTTATACGATAAACTATCATTTACAGTTGAAACATATTTTAAAGGTGTCTTCTAGTTGTCAAAATTTATTTCCTTATTAGCCGCAAAGATTATAAAATTTCATAGTTTAAATTAATTTGCTATAGTTGAATATAACTTAAAATAACTTCATAACTTTACATAAATTTCTTAACTGCGCTGCAAGGTAAGATTATACAGGATATTTAGATAAAAAATATACGAACCCTTGATTAACATCACCCCACTTGTTTTTACGTAACTAATATTAAGGAGGTCGCAAACTTAATGCGATGCTCCAATCGCTTGTCCTAGAAGTCGGGAAAAACATCCTTCTTCTACGACAGATAAGAAGCGACTAACTCGTTTTGAGCGGTGCAGGTCGGTGCCACGTATAGAATTAAACATCAGGCGTGATCTTGTATCGCAAACTGCACGCTTTCGGTAGTAGCCTTATTTGAACTTGAACAAACTTTAATCGTATATTGATAGTTTTACGAAAATGAAACTTCGTTTATGAGGAACGAAAATATACCGGTTGCTATATGGTTATATAGGATTAAATAATTTACTAAAACAAAAATGTATGGAACTAAAAATGGTTCTAATTCAAAAATGTTTAGTAAAAAGGGGTTCTGAAAAATAAACCTGCTTCACACTATTACATTATGCTGTTATATGTTAGTTTCTATATTGTAAACGTGCGAAAGGCTGTCCGTGATGACGTCACGCGATCCTAGAATGAATGACTTAAAGGGTATAAAAATTTGGAAAATGAACCTTAGATATTCTTATGGGAAAATACATGTATAAATTGCACTTTGTGCCAGAACTAACATAGTTTATCAACTTAAATCACATTTCGCCTTCAACATTCTGAAGCTTTTCCTAACACGGTTAATTTGTAACGGATCTAGCGCACACGAGAGCATCGGGTAACAATCGACAACATGAATTTTAAACAACAAATTACAAATCGCCATGTGTTATCTTCAGAACGCAAAAATTACACTTCAAGAACCGTATAGAATCACATGCTATACGTATTGTTAGATATAAATGAATGAGTGTTTTAAATTAAATAATATTAAATGAGGGAATGAGCATAATTATTGTATGGATGAAAGCGCCTGCATTTTCAAGATGCTTTATAAGTTTTTTTGATGGTGATGTAAAGATTATCTCGAATGTAAGCGCACATTTTTATTACGTTTAATTTTATTGTCTTTCGAAAATAACGTATAATACTTACAAGACATGCGTGGTACTGATGGTACCAAAGAAAATATACTGATACTGCTCTGTTAATAGATATAATTATGTTGCACGGACGCATTTAACATTTATTTTATACATCATCAGATTGTAACCTAACATCAGTAAAAAAAGTTGGTGAAATCGTATACTTTGCATTGTCAACAACTCACAATAAAAAGTTTGCGAAAGTCATAGTGTTCCCGTTATATTGTAAATAATTTACAGTTAAATTTATTTTCCGTTGAGTTTGTTGATTATTTACGTCCGCCTCGGTATATTTAAATTTGTTAGAGTAAATTTCCATGTTTTACTTCTAGCACGCGCCAACAAGTGCCGCGAGTGATAAACTTTGTTATGCCGCATGTGCAAGAACGTTCTAGTAATTGGGAAAACACACGAAGCAAAGAGTATCGATTTGTCGTTCTTGAACGCCGCATCTCTGCTTACATGTTCTACGTAGAACCTTAATTAGAAGAACCGTTTTTCTTCGGAACAACCGCTATCGACATAAATGTGCTTCGCCATACCCGCCAAAGGAAAAGTATTTTTTTGTTTCCCGTATGACGGACAGATTCTACTGTTTTGTTTACATCGTTTTTCCGTTGGCACGGCTGCGTAAACAACAGGTAAGTGCTTTGAAGTAAATGTTTGATTTGGCTAAACCATTAATTATATATTATTTGTTAATTATCACTTATTTTTGTATACATGTCCACTTTTATTTACCACAGAGCTATTCAAAATTTACACCGCAATTTTACATACAGTAAAACATGTGATTGTATTTCAGTTGTTTCTGCGTTGTTAGATATTGCTAGGGAGTGTATGTGTATATATTCTTAAAATTTATAGTACGCTAGCAAGAAAAACCATTTCAGCATCAGTTGTAATGACTATTAGAGGAGTATATGCTTCTAATATACCAAATATTAAAACTTTGACAAAAACTTCTCAACCAACACTGTGGTCATTGTTCCATGCGATGCATTGCAATTTAAGCAAGTATTGCAAATTATATTTATCAATTATTTACTTACCCTAGTAGAGTCTTCTTCTCTTTTCGTGTGGTCAGCAATAAATCGAACGCCATCGATGGCTTTATGAACTTCTGGACAGTGGTGCCAAGAGTGGCCTCCTGTACAATAGGCTGCATCAAAAATACCGGGCAACTCACTAGCTATATCGTCCACTAAGTTTCCTGTAAATGTTGGTGGTGGTGTGGTCCCATGGATACGGCAGGCACTTAGCGTAGCAGCTTCCAGTTCTCTGGAGAAAAAACTAGTCACGCGTTATTATGTTATAAAGATACTATTTGAAAATATGTTTTCCGACGACCACGTATGAAAACCACAGATTGCACACTACTTATTTATTTAGAAAGTGACGTATATCAATCTAGGGTGCGAAAGTAAATGTTACATAACCACTAGACGATCGCACAACCTTGCATTAAGACAAGGTGTTTAAGGGAATGAGCAACAGTGTACGTATATTTAAAATATCTTTCCTAATTTTTTTTATTAGTTGTGGTCGTCGGAAAACTCGTGTACAGTACTCGTGTCGAAAGTGGCAAAATCAATCACTTTCTACACTAGTACTGTAATATACTATTATTAGCAGTGTGAGCTATATTTAAGTCGAAACGATACTAACAAGTGATTTTTAATGTGCTAACAGATGCCCGTTCCTATTGCTAACTGCATCGCTTTCTAGAACAGGAGAGACCGGCGCTAGTTGTCATATAAATTAAACCTTCAAATCTAAATAAATAAAGTGCCCTCTTATTAAATCTAAACTCCAGTATTAAATCAATATTTTAAACCTTGTACATTGATTGCCAATTTTTGCAGCAAAAATGATCTCATTATTTTTTTTAAAGTAATATAGTGACAATTTACTGCAGTCGTGATAGGTTATTTGTCCCAGAGTGTGGAGTTGGTTTTCACACAGAAAAATTATAAAAATATGAATATATTTACTGTTCTCTTACTTTCGAAAAACTAAAATATTACTCATCGTGATAGTACAATATTGCTGACATGTCAGACTGGCAATTTGATACACACTTACGACGGGCTTTTGGTGTCTAGAATGCAAGGTTCATGTGCCTATTTTTTGCATTCAAACTCCTGCGCCCAAACTACACAACATGTTTCTACTTAATTATCACTGTCTTGCCTCTTTCTTTTTTCTTCTGACTTTGATTTTTTTCTTTTTTTGTGAGGCTTCTGTTTTAACAAATTTGCTTTTTAACTTTTTTGCCTGTTTATCTTGTTTATCTTCTAACTTTTCTTTGACTGTATGACAATATTTCAATTGCTTTTCTTCTAAGGTTTACTTTCGGAGCAGGTTTTTCGAAAGAGGGAGGATTAATTAGTTAAGGACACCGTGTCCTTGGGACTACTTCAAGTACAATCTTCTATTAACCATTACATCTTTTTTAAAAAAATTTACTTGTTCATTTTATTTTAGAATTTTCAATAACTTCCACACAAGTAGATCTGCATCATATGAGTGAAAAAATGTTTTCGTTAAATGGAGATATTGCTTTTTCACAAAAACCAGACTGAATTTCCAAAGGAGTCACTGTCAGTGGAAACGTAGCTGTGACGATTTTGAGGATATGATATATCAACGTTATTTTCCTGAATTATTTACCATCCATAAGTCACACCTTATGTTAGTGAGTTTTTTAATGGGCCAAATACAGTCTTGTGCAGATATTGGAGTTGATAAGTACTATAGGGAGGGAAGGATAACCGCAATGTAATGATCTTTGGCAAAGTTTAGATTTTTAATGCTCAGACGAAGTATATGGTTATCCAACGCTAACAATACTGGTTGGTTATTCTTTAGTGCAGCAAGCAACCTACCCGAATTGGACTACAAACTCTATAAAATGAGACTCCAACATACAGCTTGATTGATTCGTACATCCTAATGCCATATGGGAATGTTGGCAATAAAAAGATCCTTAAAATTAACCATTCGAAAAATAAATAGTGGAGGTATATGAGTTTCTGTTGTTGATAGCGATGTAGCTAACGTAACCAAAGTGCATCTCTCAGATGAAACAACATATTCCACTTGCATTGATTTTATTGAATATTCGGGCTGTAGCGACTCCAGTTTCGTCATAATCCAAGTATCTTGAGAAAGAAATTTAAAGTCAGACGTGGCTTTTTTTAGATTTGCAAAAAGGTTTGCAACGCGAAATAGTTTCTATATGGGACTTATTGTCACAAGTGTCTACTATCATGCTATGATAACCGATCGCATTTCAAAATCCGCCACCATTTATTTCCAGAATGCAATTAAAAGAAATATTTAAACTTAACGTATATAAAAGTATAAGCCAATAGTATGCAGATTTTAAAGTATATTTTACTTATTACGTTTTAAACAGTGTCCATGTGCACATTATATAGTGCAAGTCCAGTTAATTAAAAGACTGCTGGCTTTCATTTTACGTTGGTGAGTTAAAAATATGATACTACGAACAGTAGTAAACAAAATTTAATTCAACTGACGTGAACGAATTTAAAAATTTTAATGGTTTACAAAGATTGAATATTAATGAAAATTTTGCCTGGCATGGAGAAAGCATTTCGAGCATAGGGAACGAAAATCAATATATAAATTGTTGATTATTTTGCAAAAAGGAAAGCTCGTGACCGGTTTCACTGTTCTTACAGATCATCAGATGGACGCATCTCTTTTTGCAAAACAACCAACTAAGTTCTGAAATAATACACATTTTAAGGTGTATTTCTAGTACAAATGCTTCTCTTGCGATCTCCATACTCGAATATAAGCAACTAACTATCGATGACTGTTTCCAGTCTCCGACGTGATAGTGTAGATGCCATTGCCAGACAAAATTTGAATAGCGAGTCAAAAGACAAGATAAAAAACAAAATAAACAAATTACCTGTTACCTACTTATTTCACTTTTTATCTTGACTTTTGACTGGCTATTAAAATTTTGTCAGGCAATGCCACTTACACTATCACGTCGGAGACTAGAAACACTCATCGATAGCTTGTTGCTTATATTCGAGTATAGATAGCGCATAAGAAGCATTTGCACTATATATACACCTTAATTTGTGTATTATTCCAGAACTTACTTGATTATTTTGCAAAAAGAGATGCGTCCGTCTGATGATCTGCAAGAACAGTGAAACCGGTCACGGGCTTTTCTTTTTGCAAAATAATCAACAATTTATATTGATTTTCGTTCCCTATGCTCGATTACTTTCTCCATGCCAGGAAAATGATTCATTAATATTTAATTGGAAACGTAATGGTTTCCGTCGACCAAGTTCCTCGTTTAGCGATGGGTGCAGTATCTTCTTAGAAGGTCCGTCAGTGTTAAATAGGTAACAGGTTATTTGTTTATTTCAAAAATTGAATATACTAGTAGGAACTGTGGCAGCCATTCGTAATATAATTTTTAAAAACATGAATCCGGTACGTAGATTGCTGCGCTTTCATGAGGTAGGTGAAGATCAAGTTAGGTACGGACGAATAGGACAGAAAATCTGAAGAAGATCCTTATGCAGCTTCTGATGATATCAAATGAGAATGAATCGAGTTCTGATAGTGTTGGATCGTTAGAAGCAGTAAATGTACAAGAAGAAACTATTGCCGCAACATACAGCGTCAATGACAAGGAGTGGGAGAACTCTATTACCGGTATTTCTGATTTTAGTTTTGATAGTTCTACTGCAAGGGTAAAAGTTATGTTTGACGATACACCTACACCAATATAGGTTTGTCGTGTTCTATGGACGGATGCTATAATGGATACACTTTTGAACAATTGCTTCGCTGTTTCAGTTGCCACAAACATTACATGGATTTTCCAATTCTCCACCCGAAGGTACTACATTGGCCAGGAAGCGAGTTTTTTTTTACCTGGAAAATTTTGAATTTTGCCGAATCCTTGCTGTTCCAAGCAAGGTAGGGATCTTTAACGTGCGTGACAACACTCACACACGGGACCTCCATTTTACCTCTCATCCGAACGAGGGTGTATTTTTGCGAAAAATGCTCGCCTAACATTTTTCAAGCGGACCGTGTCGGGATTCGAACCCGGGACCTTGGGCGTAGTAGTCACACACATACCACTACGCCACGGAGCCGCCTAGTTGCCACAAACAGCAAGAACCAACCCATAAACTTAGTAAAGTAAACTTATTACTAAAACCGCTTATAGAAAATTATCAAAACGCATATGCAGCATATGAGGCACTTTCTTTAGATGAATCGTTACTTTTACACAGAAGTAGATTAAGTTTTAAGCAATATATCCCCGGAAAAAGGCAAATTACGGAATAAAGTTTTTGAGTTATGTTCATCTAACGGCTATACTCGTACTATAGAAATTAATACGGACAAACAAATTGCTAAAGGTACTACATCTAAAGTTCATTCTTTAGTGTTTAAACTTATGGAACTTTTCTTAGATAAAAGTCATCACTTTGTAATGGACAATCATTACAACAGTGTGCAACTTTCTAAAAAACTACTTCAAGTACTCTTAGAAGCAACAGAAAAGGTAGTCCTAAGAGCATAACATCTAAAAAACTAAAAAAAAATGAACACGTTTGATTACGAAATGGCCAAGTATGTTTCCAAATTGAAGGTCAAACGAGAAGTTCTGTCTATAACAACAAAGTTTTATCCTCAAATGGTAGAAGTGCGAAACAGTTATAGAAAACTTCAAAGTAAGCCGAAGAAAGTTTCTGTATATAATATAAATATGTTTGGTGTAGATAGAGATGATCAACTAGCCTCTTATTACAGTTCTCGCCGAAAGTATGTTAGACAGTATAAAAAGGTGGTTTTTCGTTTGTTAGATGTAACAGTCATCATCATTAGGTCTTCAGTTCTGGAACTGGTTAGACGCTTACCCTCATTGTTTCCTATTCCAAACTAACCTACACATTTTTCTGAAAGTTCCACAGTCTACATCTTCCATTATCAACGTACAATACTCTGATCTTGGTCTACTTCTGCTTCTTGTTTTTCCTATCACTACTTGTAAAATATATCCCGCACTATTTCCCAAAAATGCCTTAGAACGTATCCTGCCCTTCTATTTCCCCTATTTTTTTTTGTTTTCCACATATATCTTTATTCTTCTACTATTTCTATAACCTATTTGTTATTAACTTTGTCTGTCCATGCTATCATCCTCACACATCTGAAACAAACATTCCGAAGCATACTTGCCGTTTTCGGTCTGTAACCTAGCCCTTATAGATGTATGTATTGTGCTCCACTTGGTGAATAGTCGCTGTTTGTACAGGAGTCCTCTGTGCCAAACCTTGTCGAATGCGTTCTGTGTCCAGAGAACTTCTGTCGTGACGTGAGCTTCCTTCTAGTTTCTACAATATGACCTGACCTGTATAACTTGTAGTGTCGAAGAGGGATCTCGCTAGCCAAATTGAACTTGACGGTTTCGTAATGATTTCAGTTTCTCCAATAGTAGTCGTTCGAATATTTGATAACTTACTTGGGAGCGATATCGGTGATAGTAACGGGTTTGTCCTTATTTATCATGTCTTAGAATCATAACTGTTTTGCAGTCTTCTGTTGTTGGATAATGTCGGTTGTAAAGTATTCTGTTGAACAGTTCTCGAGATGTTCATTGAGTGCTTCCTTTGAAATGTTGTCCTTCCAGTGCAGTTTCCTTCTATTGATGAGGATAAATTTGTTTCTTTTCGGTGTTATAAGTGGTATGTGGTCTTCTGGGTTCGCGACTCAAAGTTTCCATGGTTTCGTTAACAATGGTAGTGTCGCTGGTGTTTGACGGGTTTCGGTTGCTAAACCTCTGTAGTGTAGTGACGAATATGTTTGCCTTTTCACGGGCGTCGTAGATTTTTCCGTCTGGTCCGTCTAGTGGTAATTGGATCTCGATGCCCTGAATAAATCTTTTATGAACGCTGTAAGTTCAATCAAACTCGAGAACACTTGGTAATGCGTACCGTCCACTTTAGCAGGATAATTATCTAGTAGGGTTTTCAGTGAAGCTTGTGTTGCGTTCAATGAAATTTGATGGCTTGTTCCTCGTTATCCGCCATCTCCGGACAAAATTCCATATACAACGATGATGTCACGTAGGTAGTCAGGAAGTCGTGAGTTGGTTCCAGATTCTTGTCGTAGTGCTGTGATTTAATGCTTCTTGTAGCGTATTGGTGATGTGTTCTGTGGCTGCGTCGATTTGTTCGTCTGTGTCGACAGTCGGGTTCCCAGATGTTATTTTGTGTTTTAAGTACTCGTTGAATTTCCTCCAGTTTGTTGATGTGATGGTGTTATTCGTCTCTTGTGTATGTGGAGTTGTGTGAATCGTAGTTAGTATCGGTAGATGGTCGGAGCTTAAGTCTTGTATCACTTCTGTCGTGAAGTTTTACGGCATGTTTTTCACTATCGTTATGTCTAGTACATCAGGTTGATGGTCTGGATTCGGAGGAATTCTTGTCGGTGTGTCTGGTCCGGTGATGTCGAAGTTTTTACCCAGTGAGTGAGTGAAAAGCGTCAGTCCGTCGCGATTGTTGATTCTGGAACCCCATGTGGTGTGTTTAGCGTTTAAGTCACCCATGATTATTGTAGCGGTGTCCCCGAGCATTAAATTGTCGATGTCTTGCGTAGATAGTATTCTCTTTGGGCTTCGGTATACGGAGATGAGTCTGAGTAGTCGTCCGTCTGCGTATATTTACACGCCTGCAGCATCTAGCTGTGTTTGTGGAAGGTCAAATACGTAATGCGTGATTCGTCTGTGAATAAGTACGGCTACTCCTCCACTTGTTATTTGTCCTGGTTCGATGGTCCTGTCTTTCCTGTGAGTTGTGTAGTTTGCGATCTTGAGTACGTGGTTGCGGTTTAGTTTCGTCTCTCCAAGTAGTGCGATGTCGATGTCGAATTCGGTCAGGAAGTATCGTAGTTCAGTTCAGTTTTATTCCGTTGGCGTTCCAAGAGAGTAGTCGCAGTTGTCGTCGTGTTCGATGATTATCCATTAAGGATCGTGAAAATGTCGTACAGTGCATTCAGTAGAAGCGGCATAACGGGTTCCCCAGCCATGTAGGTCGATATGAGTCGTTGCGTCCACTGTAGTGCTTTGTTCAGTAGTTTCTTGATTTTACTGTCCTGGTCGGTGTTCGTTTGTGGCGTGACTGCTTCAGGTGCTGGGGCAGCTGGAGCAGTCCTTTCGGTGGTGTGAACTTCTGTTGTAGGCGTTGCGGTGGTAGTCGGTGTCGTTGTTTTTGTCGACTTGGTCTTCGTGGAACGTCTGCGTCTTCGTTTCACTCGTTTCTCGGGAGTGCTGTCCATACTGACGTCGGAGGAGCTGTCGGTGTCTGCTGTACGATGTGTGGTGGAAGTCGTTGCCGTAACCGCTTCAGTCGGTTTTGTCAGTGCTTCCTGTGGGGTCTTGCGTGATTGTGTCTTGTTGTTACGGTCGACTCTCGTCCAGCCCTCCCCTTCGTCTGAGTAGGAGCTGTCGGATGTGTTCGGTGCGAGTATCGGTACTGGTGGTTGGTGCGTCTTCTTTTTCTTGTCAAGTATCTCTTGGTATCTCTTTCTGTAATTAGCGGGGTGTGGTCCTCTGCAGTTAGTGCATGTCGGTGTCGTTTCTCGTTTTTTCGTACATTCGGAGGCGTAGTGTTCTTTGCTGCACTTGATGCAGCGCGGTCGGTATCCACAGTTCAAATTGGAGTGTCCGTATCGTTTGCAAGCAAAACATTGTGGAATCTCCACCCTCGATTGGAAGGCAGCAACCCTGACGCCGTGGCAGTATAAAAGTTCTCGAATTTCGTAAATAGTCTGTGATGTTTAAAATAACCAGGAACGTGTTGCTATATTGTTTGTCCTTGGATTGTAGTCTTGTAACGTGCTCAACATTAAATTTCCTTTGCAGCAGTTTGTTTGTGACGTCTTCAGGTGTGATGTTCGCGGTTAGTCCTTGTATTCCAACCTTAAGTTGTCGTTGGGTCTTCAGTCCGTATGTATGAAATTCGATGGCGTGTTTTTTCAAATAATCTTGTGCGAATCGGAATTCGTCTGCGTCGGCTGCGTGGATTCGTGCACCAACTCCAGTTGCTCGTATGTAAAGGTCTCGTTTAGTAATCCGTTTCATTTCTTTCGCGTGCTTGATAAAGTCGGGAAATGTGGCGATGAAAATGGGCGGGATTCTGTTACTCGTCATTGGCGTCTTGTTTGTAGCGTTTGCGGTCGTTGGTCTTGATGGCTAGCGAACAAATCTTTTATCAAGAAAGCTGATGAAGTCAAATTGAAACCGCTTATCAACACTGGCATGCGAAAGATTTAAGTCAGGATCAAAATTAATTCTTAGCAACAAAGTTTGCAAATTTTTAAAAAAATGAAAACTTAAGATTTTTTCCTGGAAAACGTAATATTGTTAGAAAAGATGATATAAGCAAGCAGAAGCGATACTTGAATGCAACAGTAAGAGAATTCCATACAAAATTTCTCCAAGGTAGTTTCAAAATTAGCCTGATTCTTTTCTGCCGGCTAAGATTGTTTTGGATTGTCAAGGCAAACATCGACAATCGTGACACTTGTCATTGTGTTAGGCATAAAAATTTGAAGCTCATCATTCAGAAATTACGCTCCCTTAAAGTTATCGAAGAAAACAGTAATTACGATCTAGTGCGAACTATAACTTGTCCTGAAAATTATAAAAAAGAGTATTGTTATAAAAGAAAATGTTCTCAATGCATCACCAACTTCAAATTTACCAAAGTTTTTATTATTTTTCTCATGCCGCAGTTTTACACCTTTCAACCTTTAACTGCAACGGATCGTAAGCCAGGTTTTTCCGTACTGCAGATTGGTATAGACGCGATGGGGAACATAACGTTTTTAATCAAAGGATTTCAACCAGCAATCCCGAAATGATGGTCGATAGGTCTAATCGAGGTAGAATTGTGAACCGATCCATTTAAATAAGTCTTTACATCTAACACTAATCCCAATTTAAAATAAACCGCATAACAACGGGATCTAACCATTCGGATAATTTCCTTATTGACCCTTTAAGTCATGTTACTCTGGGAAAAATATACCGATGCGTGAAATCCCTTTATACCCTTCGATGCTAAGGTAACCACTCATTGGTTAATAGAAAATTGACTCCCATTGTCAGATAAGATTATATTTTGCTGGCGAACTTCTTTAAAATACCTCTCCGAAAAACACCTAAGTATACTTTTGTGTTAGCTCGTTTTATAGGGTAGAGCGCTACTAATTTAATGATCGCATCCACCACCGCTAATAGCTGAACTGAACCCGACCGCGAACATGGGAGTGATCACATTAAATCAATATAACTAACTTTATTTGGAGCATCTGCGGTCACATTATGGTATTCGCTCTTATTTTATTAGAAACTTTTGCTTTCTGGCACAACTCGCACCCTGCTACTATCTTTCTGACTAAGTGCTTCATACGTAGAAAATAGTGATCACTTTTTAACATATTTACAAATTTTTTCGTTCCACAATGGCCGTTATCGTCTTGCTCCTGTAAAACTAAAGAAATAATTTGCGTTTTTGGGACACCTAACTTAAAATTTGGTGAATCGTCAGACCCATGCTTAAACAGTACATCTTTGTACACAAGATACCATGTAGAATACCGTTCCGGCATTTTCCACTTCAATAATTTACCTGCTACCTTTACACAAAGACCATTCTTCTCTTGCTCAATGAGTATATTTTTTGTGTCAATCTACACCCTTTCGTATAACTCTGATTTCTGTAACTAATTTATTTTCGCAGTACCACACTTTCGGCGTTCCGATACCGCTTTATTTTCTGGATACCTGGATAAAGCATCCGATACCATATTGTCTTTTCCTTTACAGTACTAAACTTTGAAGGAATATTCCAGAAAGTATACATGACATTAAGAAAGCCAACGGTTTGTGGTCAGTAACGACACACTACATTTGATTTTTCCAATGCTCCAGGCGAAGATACTACATTGACCAGGAAGCGAGTTTTTTTACCTGCATAATTTTGAATTTTGCCGAACCCTTGCTGTTCCAAGCAAGGTAGGGATCTTTAACGTGCGTGAAAAGACTCACACACAGGACGGTGGACATAGTAGTCATACGTATACTAATTATGCCACGGAACTGCCGGTCAGTAACGACAGACTATAGTTTGCAGTTCGCGTCTGTATTACAACCTTCGTTGTCGTTCGGTCTTCAGTCCGTAGGTATGAAATTCGATGGCGTGTTGTTTTCAAATAATCTTGTGCAAATCGGAATTCGTCTGCGTCGGCTACGTGGATTCGTGCACCAAGTCCAGTTACTCGTATGATAAGGTCGCGTTTAGTAATCCGTTTCATTTCTTTCGCGTGCTTGATAAAGTCGGGAAATGTGGCGATGAAAATGGGCGGGATTCTGTTACTCGTCGTTGGCGTCTTGTTTGTAGCGTTTGCGGTCGTTGGTCTTGATGTTGTTGTTCTTGATGTCGATGTGTTCGTGGTTGGTGGGCTGGAGGTTGCAGTAGCGTAGGAAATGGGCGTCTTCGTCGGCTCAACGGATGGTACGTCGGGCACGACTGTGTATTTTTTGTCCGTTGGTTTGTCAGCTGTCTTCCGTGTTCGTTTCGTCTCAGTCTTGTTGTCGGATTGTTGTTCGCGTTGTCGACGTGTTTTAATTGTTTCGGTGTCCATGTCGCTGTCTGTGAACGTCACCGAAGCACGCTTTGGGTTCGTCCCGTCCATCGACCTGAGAAGAGCAATGTTTAATTCTCGTAAGCTTAATTCTTATTTAATTGTACTAAGAAGTACAGTACGCTTAGCCTAAGCTAAGCTGCAGATGCGGACAGCTCTAAGAACACTGCGATGCGGTGTCTTCTCGCGCCAAAGCACAACTCACAACTCGATTCAGGAGCCACGCTGGTGGTTCATAAGTAATCCAGCACAACGCTAACCCTACTTATATTAGAACGGCCGTAATATCTATCTGATAGATGCCGTTGCATTAGAACTAGCATTACTTAACACTAACCGTTACGACTTTGGTGCCGGTGGTTATGGGCAGCGTCTAAATTCTTAGACAGTGTGTAAGTTTTGGCCTTTTACTGACTAATATTTACAAAACACTACATATTTACAAGTTAAATCAGATATAAAAATCAATATATACACAAGTTAATAAGTTTTCGTCAAACTTCATGGAGGGGATAGTTTTCGGTAGGCGTCAGTCAGCGTCGTGGTGCAGCGTACTATTTGATGAAGCGTCGGCGTAAGCAGGCTATAATATAAGCACTGCTCTCTAAGGTGTGGATGTAGGAGGCGGCGGCGTCATGATGCAGCGCACCACCCGTTGAGGCGTCGGCGGTGTGCTGCAGCGCACCACTCGTGGAAGCGTTAGCGCTAGCAGATTATGGTAAAAGCACTGCTGGCTGAAGTACGGATGTAGGTGTCGAAAATGCGGTACACGTCGGCTTCAGCGTGCTCAAGGCAGCGCCGTTAGTGTGGTAGATAGTGGCAGGCTATAGGACTGCGCTGCTATTCGATTGTTGGGGCTATAGAAGCTCCAAGTAAATGTTTATTACTGAACACGCAATTTTATTTATAGTTTTTTCCATATGTTTGGTATGTAGAAAAAATCTATTGGTCGTTAACCAATGGGAATGCAGGGTTTAGAGTAATTGATTTTATTGCAAGAGTTTTCCAGTATTCTTCGGGATTGTTCTATTTTCACCACGTGCACTTTAATGTAGGGTAACATTTCTCATTGCTGACGAGTGTTGTGCAGCTCGGTTGATGCGTGTCGTTGTTGCATGGGGGGCTCTAGCGGGTGCTGGGCGTATGTCTTTGGAGTGTGTCTTAATGTCTCCCCAATCCAGTGGAACCAAGAAGATACTGCGTCTGGCTCTCCTTTGAATTGGGTGAGGTCCGGTTCATTTCGTCTCGAACTGACCCTTGGAGGATGGAAGATTTCTAATCATTACTGTGTCGCTGGACGAAAATGAGGTGGGGATCTTTGTCGTCGGCATAACTGGCATTGTAGCGGAGTTCGCGTTTTGTATTTGTTGGATGCGGCGACGACTAACTTTTCCGTGGTTGTCCACTGCTGGTTGGTGCAGGTTCCCAAGACGGGGTAATTCTTATCCCAGTAGGGCGTAACTGGGTATGACTCCCACGGCCGCATTCCTCCTGGTCCGTAGAAAATACATGATCTAGAGTAGTTTCTGGCCGCTGAATCGTGCGTCATACCGGGTTGCGAGAATCCGCAAAACTTTCTTAATCTCCTGGTCCCTGTGTTTAGCTGGTTCGACTTGCAGGTGGAAGATGGGCGTAGTCCAGTAGTGACAGTCCCATTGGTCCAATGTGCGGTCCCATTGTCGAGATCCGTATTGTGACCCGTTGTCAGTGAGAATCGCTCTTGGGTTCCCATATAGGAAGATGATTTTGCTTTTGAGCAGGTTGATGACTGATTTGGTATCAGACGTAGGGAAGATATCGACCAATGTGCTGAATAAGTAGGTTGAAACCAGTATGAAGTGATTATTTCGGCGCGAAGTGACATATGGTTTTACGGTGTCGACGAATATGACTTTCCGTGGTCAGGTGGGTAGATGCGGTCGAAGGGGTGCGCTTTTTGATATGATCCTCTTTTGGGGACGACACAAGTCCAACATTAGCTGATGTATTTATTCTTTTACGGCGTCACCAACCTTCGACCAAAGGTATCGCTCGCTGAGGACGCAATAAGTTTCTTCAGTACCTGGATATCCAGCTAGGTCTGGAAGGCGTGCATTAAATCGGTGTGTACATTTGAAGGCGCAACGAGTTGGTTCTGGTTAGGGTCGCGTCGACAAAGGTATTCGTTTGCAACTAGAAAATCTTGGAGGATTTTCTTCTAGTGTGGGTTTTTGGGGCCTCTTTGGTGTAGGAGAAGAATTCTTGGGTCATCCGTCCAAAGGCTTCAGTTTCCTTTTGTGCAGCTTGTACGAAAGTTACGTAGTTGGTATGTGGTCTATCTGGGTTGGTGTCTGGTGGCATCAGGCGGCATTCGCTGGTGACCTATTCTGGGATGCTATAGCTGACGGGTGGCGTAAGAGATAGTCTGGCAGCTTATTTCGTGTTCTGGGAATTATGTTGGACATCAAACAAAAATTCTTGAAGTAACAAAACCAATCGGATAAGTTTGAAACGGGTATCTTTGGTCCTGTTCAACCACTGCAGAGCGCGGCTGTCTGTGCGGAGGGTAAACGGTATGGTTTCTAAGTATGGCGGGTACTTCTTAATGCCCCACATTACCGCTAAACATTCCTGTTCGTTTACGTAATAATTTCCCTCGGTAGCTATCGATGTCTCGTGACCTTTCGATTTCTTGTAAGAGGATAGCTATGATGCCTGTTCCTCTGGCATAGGTCTGTAATATGAAGGATTTGTTAAAATCCAACCGATGAAGTTTCAGGGGTTGGCTGATGACCTGCTGGATGGCTTGGAAGGCTTGCTCAGTTTATGTAGTCCATTGGAAGCGTTGGTCGGTTAGCCAGAAAATCAAGGTTTCTCGGTTTCGGCGGTCTCTGTGGTGACAAGGTAAAGGTCTTCCACTAGAATTTTGATTGTGACCATTTTGTTGATGGTTTGTAATGTTTGTTGAGCGCCACTGGGTTGTTGCAGTCCCAGAAGTGTTTTTAGTTGTGTGTCCTCTAGGGCTGGAGGAGGCTGATTGGTGTCTGGCTGGATGTTAGTGGGTAACTGACTTCTCGTCTCGGCATGTTGTTTGATCCGTGCAAGCTCTTGTTTGCAATATCTTAGGTGAGGACGGCCTAATCACGTTGAACGCCATTTATTACGCCTTGGTGTCGGTGGTCGTTAGCAAAGTATGTGTTTTGGATTTTTTCAACTTAACATTTACAAAACAATTCATATTTCCCCGATGAACTTCTCTAGTAAAGTAATCTATCACCGTTGAAATAATTGATGAATATCAAACCCGCCTCTTTGACGACTTTCAAAAAATAATCCGCTTGCGCGCCTCTTTTATAAGACCCCCCAATCTAATTTTATTAAAAAACTTTCTTTCCTCCTGTACCTTCGAAGTACCGATGTAAGAACGGATCCCTAAATTCTAGGAAATTACCTACCGTTTCTGCCTTCAATGAACCCCAATCTTGAGCTGAACGGCATAAGTCGTTGTCTGTCAGCGAAATATTTCGATGTTAGGGAACATCTATTTCACGAAAAATGCTTTTGAGCTTTTTCGAGTAAATAATCGGATGCATAGCACCCTATGGTGTGAAATTTAGGTTTGAATGCCCCAGATCCCACCATAGATTAAAAGGTGCCTTAATCTGCTGACTAGATGCCAACGCTCGATGGCCATGCGGGTGTGCAGTGCATATAGGACGGCTTCAACGGATGCGCTTTTTGTGGTGAGCAGCCTGCCCCCTATCGACCTCCTGATGGGGAAGAGGGCGGAAACATTTAATACGAGAATGGAACAGACTGAAGAAGACGCACAAGGAAGAAAGACAAGGCTTAGGACAGAACTGCTCAAGCGATGGCAGGAGAGATGGGATTTGTCCGTGAATGGAAGATGGATGGCTCGTCTAATTCCAGATATAACACAATGGGTTACAAGAAAACATGGGGAGGTGAATTATCTTCTTACCCAGGTCCTGACAGGCCATGGATGCTTTGGGGCCTATTTGAAAAGAATCAGGAAAGAGAATACAAGTAAATGCTGGTATTGTGAAGACAAAAATGATGATGCAAATCACACGGTATTCTTATGTGGAAGATGGCATAGAGAGAGAGAAAACAAATAGAACTTAAGGTTGGCCAAAACCTTAGTCCCGACAATATGACGGATATTATGATGGAATCTTCAGAAAAAAGACCGATGTTGCCAAACATATAGAGAGGATGCTAAAGACTAAAGAAAACGACTAACGAACTAGAGAAACCCTGAGAGGGGCATAGTAGGTCATATACCCCTCAAACTTCCCCGAAGTAGAGGCCAAATTGGCGGTTCCGGGGGAGTCTCTGTCACAAAAGGGAAGAAAGGGAAAGAGTTTAGTTGGTAGGCGACTGCTAAGCCGAATGTTATCGCATTCAGCTTGGTATTCAAATTCAACACATCCGTGTCGTCGATCTAGACACGGGTGTCTTCCCGATTATGGAGTTTACACTGCAATTTAACAGGAGTGTAAAATTTATAAGAGGGGGATATCAAAGATTCTGTAATCCTCTATAATAACAACAAAAAAAAGATCCCACCATAGAGTTATATAACTAAAACCCTTTTTTGCTACCCCAGACGCATGGTGTACCACTAAAATCTCTATATTCTGCATTTTCCCAGCCACCTACGTGTGGGTGTTGGGCACATGTCTTTAGAGTGTATCCCAATGTCTCGCCATTCCAGTAGATGTTGCGTCCGACTCTTCTTCGGATTAGGTGAGGTCCGGTCTATTGAAGGATGGATGCTTTTTGATCATGACCATGTCGCCCGGTGAAAATAGGGCGGGGTCTTCGTCGTCGACATATGTGACCCTGTAGCGGCGCTCGCGTTTTTGTATTTGTCGGTTGCGGCGACGTCAGGCTTCTTCGTGGTTGTCTATTGCTGAGTAGTGAAAGTCCCCTGGACAAGCTAATGTGTATCTCAGAAAAACGTAACTGGAGGTGATTTCCGTGGCCGTGGTCTGGTGGGTAGATTCGGTCGAAGGGGTGTCTTTTCTTGATATGGTCTTCTCTTAATGGCGGCACAAGTCCAACATTAGATGATGTATCGTCTTAGGGCGTCGCCAACCTTCGGCTCGCTGAGGACCCGGTAAATTTTTTCAGTGCCTGGATGTCCAGCTAGGTCGTAGAAGGTGTACATTACGTCGGTGTGTGCATTGGAAGACCCAACGCGCCTGGTTCTAGACAGAGTCGCGTCACCAGAGATGTTCGTTTTCAACTAGGAAGTCTTGGAGGATTTTCTCCTCATGTGGTTTTGGGGCCTTTATACTGAAGGAAGAAGACATTCTTGGGCCATCCGACCAAAGGTTTGAATTTCTTTGTGCCGCTTGTACAACGTTCAGGCAGCCACCTAGTTGGTCTGTGGTCTGCCTGTGTTGGTGTTGGTGGTAACAGGCGGTTTGCTGGTGACCTCGTCTGGGATGCTATCGCTGACATGGTGGCGTAAGAGATAATCAGGCAGCTCATTCCGTGTTCCGGGACATATGATGGGCGTCGAAGAAAGAATTTTGGCGTAACAAAACCTTCGCGAGTGAGTTTGAAACTGGTATCGTTGGTCCTGTTCAACCATAGCAGAGCGCGGTTGTCGGTGCGGAGCGTAAACGGTTTGTCTTCTAAGTACGATCAGTACTTCTAATGGCCCACATCACCGCTAAATATTCCTGTTCGTTTACGAGAAAGTTTCATTTGGTTTGATTGATTATAGCGCTGGCGTAGCCGACGATGCCTTTGACTTCATGGTAAAGGACAGCTGCGATGCCTGTTCGGCCGGCGTCGGTCTGTAGGATAAAGGATTGGCTTAAATTCGGCCGGTGAAGTTTGAGGGATTGGCTTATGACCTGCTGGATGGCTTGGAAGACTTACTCAGTTTTACAGTCTATTGGAAGCGCTTGTCGGTTACAGAATAAGTGCCAAAAATGTGAGTTCCTCGGTTTTGGGGTCGCTGTGGTGACAAGGTAGAGTTCTTCCACTAGCGTTTCGATTGTGACCATTTTGTTGATGGTTTGTAATGTTTGTTGAGCGCCACTGGGTTGTTGCAGTCCCAGAAGTGTTTTTAGTTGTGTGTCCTCTAGGGCTGGAGGAGGCTGATTGGTGTCTGGCTGGATGTTAGTGGGTAACTGACTTCTCGTCTCGGGCATGTTGTTTGATCCGTGCAAGCTCTTGTTTGCAATATCTTAGGTGAGGACGGCCTAATCACGTTGAACGCCATTTATTACGCCTTGGTGTCGGTGGTCGTTAGGCAAAGTATGTGTTTTGGATTTTTTTCAACTTAACATTTACAAAACAATTCATATTTACAGTTAACATCAGTTATAAAACTCAATATATATACAAGTTAATAGGATTTAGTCAAATTTCATGGGAGGCTGGTTTTCGGAAGGTGTCGTGGCTTACGGCAGGCGTCGAGAGTAAAAGGCGTTGGCGTTGTGGTGCTGCGTACAATTCGGTTAGACGTCGGCGTAAGCAGGCTATGATATAAGCACTGTTAGATAAGGTTTAGATGTAGGAAGCGGTGGCGTCGTGATGCAACGCGCTAGTCGTGGAGGCGTCGGCGTCGTGATGCCACGCACCACTCTTATAGGCGTTAGCGTCAGCAGACCATGGTTTAAGCACTGCTACCTAGAGTACGGACATAGATGCCGAAAATATGGTAGACGTTGGCGTTAGCGGGCTTAAGGCAGTGCCGCTAGTGTGGTCGGAGGTGGCAGGCTATAGGACAGCGCTGGTAGAAGATGGCAGGTTATAGAACAGCACTGCTTTTTGATTACTCTGGCTATGAGAAACTCCGAGTGAATACTTATCGCTGAATATGCAATTATATTAATAATCTTTTCTCCCTATGTAGAAAAAGAATGAGAATGCAGGGTTTAGAGTAATAATTTTATTGTCGGAGCTTTCCGGTGTTCTTGGGGATTGTTCTATTTCCAGTACGAAACATAACAATTTATGAACTTTTAGAAATGTATCATTCACGTACACCGTTAATGTTGCACCCATAGCAACTAAAACAACATTCTTTCAATCTCGCCGGGAATCTCTTTTTAATCATTTACCTGACGCGCCTTTTTGTTACCACCCGAGACTGAAACAGACCTCAGACGCTTGGTTTCTATTGCCCGCTTTTGTCGTTTGTCCGTCCGGTTTACCCTTTCTCCTCTACAACATAATCTCTTATGCTACTTTGAGATATTTATCCACGCTAAACATTATCACTCAAACCATTGCTATTTTAGCCTACAAATATTAAAATATCTTAAAATTAATTATTTTATAACAGGGCGACGGCCTGTCACATTCTCAATCAATATCCAAAACAGATATTCGCCAAAGGAAAATGCCATCGGCGTGTATTTTGAGACTTCACCAAGAAACAAAACCATCAACTCAGAAATGTACTGCATACAGTTGAATAGTTTGAATAATTGCATCATTCAGAAACTTCCGTAACCCGTAAATTATAAAAGAGTTGTGCTTCATAGCGACAACGCTGGATCACATACAAGATTGGTCATTCATTTAACATCAGTTAAGACATGAGGAACTATTTAGTAAGGCTATTTATAGACTACCAAATAAAAATAGAGTAGGAAGACCTAGACAAACCTATATTAGTCAAATTATTAGAGATTTAGGTTCTGAAGAGTATGTAGACCTTTTTGGATTCGCTCAGAATAGAAAAGAATTTAGAGCTGCATCAAGCCGACCTTAAATAAGTTCGAAAACAAAAAATAAATAAATAAAAATCAGTTAACTAAATGTCATCATGACATAACTCACAATTAGTTAACGATCTGCCAAGTTGGTAGCGATTCGTTGCTTAAGCCTTACCATAACATATAATTTAACACTTTTTCTTTTTTTGGAGGAGACAACCAGGTAATATTTCATTTCCTTAAAAATGGGAATCATGTATACATGTTGGAGTTTTTAACAACCAACAGGTTGCTAATATCTATGTAGAGCCAGCTAGATAGGAAAAGTCCCCTGGACAAGCTAATGTGTATCTCAGAAAAACGTAACTGGAGGTGATTTCCGTGGCCGTGGTCTGGTGGGTAGATTCGGTCGAAGGGGTGTCTTTTCTTGATATGGTCTTCTCTTAATGGCGGCACAAGTCCAACATTAGATGATGTATCGTCTTAGGGCGTCGCCAACCTTCGGCTCGCTGAGGACCCGGTAAATTTTTTCAGTGCCTGGATGTCCAGCTAGGTCGTAGAAGGTGTACATTACGTCGGTGTGTGCATTGGAAGACCCAACGCGCCTGTTCTAGACAGAGTCGCGTCACCAGAGATGTTCGTTTTCAACTAGGAAGTCTTGGAGGATTTTCTCCTCATGTGGTTTTTGGGGGCCTTTATACTGAAGGAAGAGACATTCTTGGGCCATCCGACCAAAGGTTTGAATTTCTTTTGTGCCGCTTGTACACGTTCAGGCAGCCACCTAGTTGGTCTGTGGTCTGCCTGTGTTGGTGTGTGGTGGTAACAGGCGGTTTTTGCTGGTGACCTCGTCTGGGATGCTATCGCTGACATGGTGGCGTGAGAGATAATCAGGCAGCTCATTCCGTGTTCCGGGACAATGATGGGCGTCGAAGAAGAATTTTTGGCGTAACAAAACTTCGCGAGTGAGTTTGGAACTGGTATCGTTGGTCCTGTTCAACCATAGCAGAGCGCGGTTGTCGGTGCGGAGCGTAAACGGTTTGTCTTCTAAGTACGATCAGTACTTCTTAATGGCCCACATCACCGCTAAATATTCCTGTTCGTTTACGAGAAAGTTTCATTTGGTTTGATTGATTATAGCGCTGGCGTAGCCGACGATGCACTTTTGACTTCATGGTAAAGGACAGCTGCGATGCCTGTTCGGCCGGCGTCGGTCTGTAGGATAAAGGATTGGCTAAAATTCGGCCGGTGAAGTTTGAGGGATTGGCTTATGACCTGCTGGATGGCTTGGAAGACTTACTCAGTTTTTACAGTCTATTGGAAGCGCTTGTCGGTTAAGAATAAGTGCCAAAAAATGTGAGTTCCTCGGTTTTGGGGGTCGCTGTGGTGACAAGGTAGAGTTCTTCCACTAGCGTTTCGATTGTGACCATTTTGTTGATGGTTTGTAATGTTTGTTGAACGCCACTGGGTTGTTGCAGTCCCAGTTGCTGTTGGTGGTTGGGGCCCCTTCTGGACTGGAGGCGATTGATTGTTGTCCGGCTGGATGTTGGTGGGTGACTGACTTCGCGTCTCGGGCTTGTTGTTTGGTCTGTGCGAGCTCCTGCTTGCAATATCTTAGGTGGAGACAGCCCAATCACGTTAGATGGCACTTGTGTCTGGTGCTAAATTCTTAAGCAGAGTGTGTGTTTTGGATATTTTTCAACCTAACATTTACAAAACAATACATATTTATAGGTTAAATCAGTTATAAAAATCAATATATACACAAGTTAATAGGACTTCGTCAAACTTCATGCGCGGTTGGTTTTCGGAAGGCGTTGTGGCTTACTGCAGGCGTCGAGTGTAGGAGGCGTCGTCGTCGTGGTTCAACGTACAATTCAGTGAAGCGTCGGCGTAAGCAGGCTATGATTTAAGCACTGCTGGATAAGGTGTGATGTAGGAGGCGACAGCGTCGTGATGTAATGCACTACTCGTTGAAGCGTCAGCGTAGTGATGCAGCGCACCACTTTTATAGGAATTAGCGTTAGCAGACTATGGTTTAAGCACTGCTAGATAGAGTACGGATGTAGGTGCCTAAAATGTGGTAGACGTTGGCGTTAGCGGCCTTAGGGCAGCGCCGCTAGTGTAGTAAAAGGTGGCAGGCTATAGGACAGATCTGCTGGTAGAAGATGGCAGACTATAGAATAACACTGCTATTTGATTACTCTGGCTATGGAAGCTCCAAGTGAATGTTTATTGCTGAACACGCAATTTTATTTATAGTTTTTTTTCATATGTTTGGTATGTAGAATGGTCGTTAACTAACGGCAATGCAGAGTTTAGACAAAGTTCCGGTGTTCTTCGGGATTGTTCTTTTTCCAGCACGCACTTTGATGTAGGGACACATAACAATTTATGAACTTTTAGAATTATATCATTCACATACACCGATAACGCTGCATCCTTATCGACTATTCTTTTAAGCTCGTCGGTAATCTCCTATCAATCATTTACCTGACGCGCCTTTTTGTAACCACCCGACACTTAAACGCACCTCAAACGCATGGCTTCTACTGCCCGCTTCAACATAATGTCCTACGCTACCTTCAAATATTTATCCACGCTAAACATTAACACTCAAATACCTTCCTGCATAGATCTACACATATTGAAATATTTTAAAATTAATGGTTTTATAACAGGGCGGTCGGTCACATGCTCAAAAGATGTCCTAAGCAGATATTTACCAGAGGAAAATTATGCTATGAGTGTGGTGGAATTTTAAAAGAGACGTGTATTTCGAAACATTACCAAGAAACAAAACCACTACCTCAAACATGTACTGCAAACAGTTGAGCAGTCGGAATGAATGCATCATTCAGAAACTTCCGTAATCCTTAAATTATAAAGAAGTTGTGTTCCATCGCGACAACGCTCGACCACATACACGTTTGGTACTTCAGCAAACAATATTGGACCTGGGATGGAATATGTTGCATCATTCAGCATACTCGCCAGGCCTTTCTAGATCGAATTTTCACTTGTTTCAATATCTGAAAACTCACTGCATGACAGCGTTTGATTCATTACGCAGTGGATCGGCATCTTTTTCAATTTTTCACTGATAACGACAAGTTTTTCTATGAAAGAGGGAGTATCAAACGTACCAAAAGATGGTGAAACGTTGTAAAACAAAATGAACAATATATCATTGATTGAAATAGGTAATAACTATATGTAAATAAAAATCTTTCAAAACATTGAAAAAATACGTAATGACTTCTGACAACCTGCTATTTTATATTTTTAAGAACATTATTCAATGCTCGTACGTGATGAAGAACTACTAACTAAGCAACATCTATTCGAAATTTTTCTAATCGAGTTGATCTTCACCTAGTTACATTTAAACATTAGAAGCTGATGGAAATTTAACCGATGAAAGGAAGCAGGTATTATAGATTTTTAAAAGTTCGCATATAATATTAAGTGATTACAAAATTAAATACTTTTTATAAAAACCTTAAGTTCTTACCTGGGGGTAAGTTCATCCCTTGAACTGGCACTAGGGAAAAGGCCTGATGGATCATCTCCAAACTCCCCCGAACTTGGATATAAATCAGCGTCTCGCAACTCCAAACCATTACACGTCCTTACCATAACACGTTGATTTGAAGTGCCTATGCTTCTAAAAAATAAACAAAAGTACAATTCTATAATTTGATGAACTAGAACACTTACGAGGTGTATCTTCTCCTATCTATTTGGTAATGAGGCCTTCGCATAACTAATAATCGTGGAAGAATATGTATAAAAACACGTCGCACCCAAGGAGCCATCGTATGGGTTTGAGGCGAACGAAAATGTACATTGAGTACCACAACGGTTACACATATACTAAACAAACAAACTATAATAGAAAAAATGGTAGTTAACTAAAACATACCTAAACGTATCTAATATCATAGTAAATAATACAAATTTTCCAAGAAGTGGTACCACTAACGACGTGGGTGGAATAATTTCGGCCAACAACAAGAAGAACACGGTTAGCGACAGTAAGATAGATATGGATAAGCTAACCTGAAACAAAAAACTATAATTTACTCGATACTATAGATTGATAAAAAACAATATATACACATTTCGAACAAATTTTAAGAAAAACTGTGCTACAGGTACACTTACAGGAATATTATTGTATTAGAACAATTTGTTACGTTCCCTTAATGTCAGCGTACTTAAAACACATCGTTTTGTATAGCTGGTTGTATAAGACGAATAATTCAATTTATTTATTAATGAAAATCGACGTTATACAACCAGCTATACAAAGCGATGTATTTTAAGTACGCTAGCTGACAGTGAGCGTAACAAATTCCCCCCCAGCAAAATTAACAGGTGGGGGTGAAAGAAAAAGCGACAGACAAGGAACCAAACAAAAAAAAATTCCGGCTCGAAGGACCAAAATGTCGGACAAAACTAAGAGTAAAGAAATCCACAGGGAAAGATAGGTAAGTAGTAGCAATCGAAGAGGACTAAGGTGTAAAGGCATAAACGCTGCCAAAGTCGTCAAAGGACGGATGTCTCTTTAGAAAAGAAACAGCACAGCTCCCAACCTCAAGAAATTGATTTCGCGCGCAGAAACCAAAAGAAAAGAAAAGTAGCGAGGAAGAAAACCAACAGCAACAGCCAACATAAGACACAAGTGTCAAGCCTCAAGTAAGCTAGGGAACGACAAACGGAAAACTGGGAAAAGTAACGAAAGGCTTCAAACTGTGGTACCAAGAAGAAAAAAGGTCGTATAATACAACCAAGTAAGGAAAGTAATCTGCTAATAGACCCAAAAGTCGACTAAGTCGTGATTCCTAAAGGACAGAAAGTAGGCCTAAAGAGCAACTACCACAGGAGCAGATATAACGAGTGATCGAAGTCAGTACATCAACTAACCGCAAGGAAAACCAGTCAGGGAAAAAAAATGGACAGGAATGTGGAACGAAAGAAACGAGAGAAAAACGAAAAAAAAGGAGAAAGAAAAATAAACCAAAAAGCTTAATACTAAACAATAAGCACAAGCAAAAAAAACAAGAACCCTAAGAATAACACCAACGAAAACAAAATCGAATTCCAGTGTCGTTATGTATGTGTATGTGGGTATGGGTGTGTGTGTGTGTGTGTATAGAGTGGGTGTGTATAGATGTTGTGTATGACCGCTGTAGTCGCCTCTTACGACAGGCAGGTCGTACCATGGGGCTATTCTCTTCCCAGACCCACACGGGTGAGAAAGAAAAAAACAACAGGAAAACGAAAGAAAACCTAGCAAAACAAGGAAGTAAACGAAATCGTAAGTCCAAAAATCAAATCCGAGGAAGAGCAAAGTCGGCATCAGAATCAGGGGCACAAGAACTAGATATTGGGCTTAAGGCGTTTACGCCGCCAAAAGGAAAATGAAACAAGATCGAGGACATTAAGGTTTCGTCGACCAACATCTTTAGGATCGGAAGGAGCATAGAATAAAGTCTGCCTCTTCTGGGCAGTTTTATGCCAAATAGGAATAGCAGGGGGTATAGTAGTTATAGAACTAGGTTTAGGAGGTGGCAAGGGTGATTTAGAAAACTCAAAACGCGTCATAGTAGGACGTTGTTTATTGTTGGGATGAGTGGTAAGAAGGTCAATGGCAGAAACGGAAACATCATGGGTTGTCAGCACATCAACGGTGGAAAAGAAAAGTATTGGCTGTACGGGAACCAACCTGACGAAAAGAAACACAAGCGGAACACACTTCAGTTACGTTAGAGAAAGGGACAGAAGTAGATAAAATTTCATTGACGTTATGTGCAGGACTAGAACTATCACAGTTAGAAAAGAAAACAGTATTGGTTGTGGAAGTATCCAACTTAGGAAAAGGAGCAGAATCAGGTAGAAGTTCGTCAGCATTATATAACAGAACATCAGCTAGGATGTCACCAACCTTAGTTAAAAGAACAGAAGTAAGTAGCATTTTATCAGCATGAGAAAAAGGAGTAAGGGTAGGTAACGAAACAGGATTAGGTAAAGCTTTAACGACAACAGCAGCAGGCATCACAGTTAAGGGTTCACTAACTTTAACAGGACCTTCGCAGACGGAATTAGAAATTATTTTTACTTTAGCTACGGCAGTGATTGACGGTACAACAGAAATTTCTTGAGTAGAACAAGTTAGGAAAGTAGGAACATGTAAAATTTTGACACAACCGGCAGGAGGCATTAAAGATACCGGTCTATGGACTTCCGGAGGACCCTCACAGACGGAATTAGAAGTTATGGTCATTACAGCGACCTTTGTGCTTGCACACACGACAGAAAATTCTGTAGTAGAATTGTTTAGGAAAGCAGGAACACACTCTTGAAAAGCTAGCTGCAAGTCACTAATTCGAAGCATGGGTTGTACGCGTGGTGGAGGCACATTTTGGGGTGAGAGTGTATAAGTAGGGCGAGCAGAAGAAGGAGTAGAATAGGAGGCAGAACTAGAAACGGAGGAAATTTTGTTAGAAGCTATATTTGCCGAAGAGGAGTAGGTTTTGATAGTAGGAGCAGGAGGACCTGGATGAAGTATCGAAGAGAACGTAGAATGAGAAGTAGAAGAAGTTAGGCAAGTAGAGGTGAGGGCAGAATTTGAAGGATTATTCGAAGAGCTATTAGTAGTAAGATGACAGTTGGGACAGTTATGGCGAGTAACTCCCTTATATCCGCAACCACAACAATGGAGCACCTTAGGACGAGTACAACGGGTCGAAACATGACCAGGTTTGTCGCAATTAAAACATACGACCTGACGAGTAGGAGTAGTTGTAGTTCGTCCTTTGTTGATATATTAATTGCATTCCGTATTAATGATATGTGAAATTTACCTCGCATTTAATAATAAGTAAATTACTAACTTTAATTGTTCTTGGTTCCTATAAATGTCGAGGTTTGGAGTGTTTCTTTGTTCCTTAAATTGTTGAGTTTTCCTTTGAAATAACGTGCGTTACGGAACATCTGACGGACTTACTTAGTGATACACGTGATTCACTCATTGTGGCTTCGCCATCGTATTACAACGTATTGTACTTAAAATGCAAGAACGGTAACTGCGATTACAAGCAAGTAAATACGATGTACAGCTCGTCTTTTTTTTTCTTAGTGCAAGATACTTATTTAGTTGTCAACGTATTAATTAGTAAATTAATTCTGTAACATGCTTTCCCATTTCCCTGCTGGGGGGGTATACAACCAGCTATACAAAACGATGTGTTTTAAGTACGCTGACATTAAGGGAACGTAACAAATTATTATACCAGATATCAATAACGAATCAAGGTATTCGGTTTATATTGTATATAATTTACCGCTTAATTGATGTTTCGTTTATATTGTATAATTTACAGCTTAATTTATTTGCGAAGTTCAAATTTGTTGCTTATTTACGTCCACCCGGTACATTAAAATGTTATAGAAACGCTCCCGCTCCTTTGAGGATCCTGATACTCAACCTCTAAAAGTTCTAGGTCTTCAATGGAACCCCACGTTAGATAATTTTTGTTTTCTAGTTCAGCCACTAAGTACCTCTTCTACCAAGCGCAACCTACTTTCTAACTTAGCCCGCATTTTCGACCCCATGGAACTTTTATCCCCCCTTACTTTTCTAGTAAAACACTTAATTCAACGTTTATGGTCGTTAAAATTAGAATGGGATGCTTCCCCTCCCCCGAATTCCTCCGTTTGCGGAAAAGATACTTGCATGAGTTACCGCTTATTTCGGATTTTGCTTTACCCCGCTTGCTAATCCCGCCACAGTTTACTACGTGCGAAGTTCACTGCTTTGCTGACGCTTCCGAACGTGGCTATTATGCTGTAGTTTATTTACGTTTTGTTACCGTTTCCACCGTTGGGGTTCGCTTAGTGTGCGCTAAGTCCAAGGTCGCACCTCTTCGTACAATCTCTTTGCCCCGGTTCGAATTGTTGGCCGCCGCATCGGCTTCCAAATTATTAATCTTTGTCCTCAAAACCTTTGATTCGAACCTTACTTTTCATAAAATGTACTGTTGGTATGACTCCATAATGGTACTTTCGTGGATTCGTTTACCGCCGCAGCGTTGGAAGACTTTCGCGCCAATCGTGTTGCTTACATTTAGGAAAATATGTATCTCGCTTCTTGGCATCACATCGCCGAAAATCCTGCCGATGTCGGGTCACGTGGTTTACTCCCTACTGACTTGTGCCAATGTTCTTTATGGTGGGCGAGTTCACCAACCTTGTATCAGTCTTTCGAAAACTACACTCCACATATTCCGCCTTCAGATACTCCTGAAGATCTCACTGAACAACGCTCTATTGTTTTATCTGCTGTCGTAACCTCCTCTTGGATTTAATCAATTCTAGAGAATTACTCTTCCATTTCTTTTATTACACGCATTGTTGATTGGATTCTCCGTTTTCATCATAATCTACGTCACGCACTCGAAAGGTACTCCGGACTTTTGTCGTCTTCTAAGTTGCACAATGCTTATATCTCTTTGCCTGCGTATACTTAACAACCCTATTTTGCTATCGAGCTTAAGGCCATTCATTCCGGATCCCCTTTAAAAAAGAGTTGTCCCCTTTTATTTGTGATGGAATCTTGCGAGTTGGAGGTCGCATGCCTCACGCGCCTTTGTCCTCTGACCGTAATTTTCCCGCTTTGTTACCTAGCAAAAGTCGATTTACTGATTTTTATGTTACTTACGTTCATTTAAAATACTTCCACGCGGGGGCTCAAATGGTCTATTTTCTCGTTAGTCAGCACTTCTGGATTATTTCTGGAAGGCAATCTATCCGTCATATTTTGAGTCATTACCTAACGTGCTGGAAGACCAATCCGGTCGCATTGCAACCTCCTATGGGCCACCTGCCTTCATGCCGAGTTACTCAAGTCAAACCTTTTTTGAGTTCGGGTGTCGACTTCGCTGGTCCATTTTCTATTACCATGTCCCGACTACGGGGAGCCAAAGTTTTAAAATCGTATTTATGTTTTTTTATTTGTATGGTTACCAAAGCGTTGCACCTTGAAGTAGAATTCGATTTGTCCACGGACGCCTTTCTAGCAGCTCTGCGCCGATTTATTGCCAGGAGTGGTCGTTGTGATCACCTCAATAGCGATTATGGTACAAATTTTGTGGGTGCTCATAAACAGTTAGTTCATCTCGCCAAGCCTGCTGCTTCTTAGGACCATATTTCGTGGCATTTTATACGGCCAGCTTCATATCATTTTGGTGACTTATGAGAAGCGGGAGTGAAATCTGTTAAAACCTTGCTCCTACGTACTATTGGCGAGCAAATCTTAACTTTTGAGGAGTTTGCCACTGTCTTTATCCAAATTGAAATCATTCTAAACTTACGTCCTTTCACCTCTTTGAACACTGACCCTAATGATTATAGCTGTCCTACAGCCGGTCGTTTTTCAATTTTGGCCCCTTTAACCGCCATCTCGGAGCCCGCCCATTCTCACATTTCCTTTAACCGCCTCTCTTGCTGGCAATTGCTCCAGCGAATTCTACAATATTTTTGGTCTCGTTGGTCCAAAGAGTACTTGCATTCGCTACAACAGCGCTCCAAGTGGCACACACCGTCTCCTCAAGTTGAGTGGGGCACCTTAGTGCTGATTAATGTCGCTAATGTTCCTTCCCTTTGTTGGTCTCTCGGCCGGATTGTGGCTGTGCATCCTGAGACAAATGTAGAAAAAGAATTCTTTTTTCTTTTATTTTTTGTAACTCTTTTCTTTTCGTTTTTTATTCCGCCCCCCCCCCCAACTTTTTAATTATTTTTTCTTTAAAATGCCTTGCAATTTGGTGGGTAGTATGTTCCGTTTATATTGCATATAATTTACCGCTTAATTTATGTTCCGTTTATATTGTATAATTTACAGCATAATTAATTTTTGAAGTTCAAATTTGTTGATTATTTACGTCCGTCCGGTATATTAAAATGTTATAGAAATGTTCCATGTATTACTTCAAACACAGCACCTGTTCAAAGTGCGTCGATATCGATTCAGCTATGCTCTTCGCATGTGCAAGAACAGTCTTATCACATTGGAAAACGCGAAGCATTGTAGTATCGATTTTCGTAGTAGAAGGCCGCAAATTTACATGTGCTACGCTTCAACGACATAGAAAAGTCGACTTTCGTTACCTGTACGTGAAGGACGCATTCAACAGAGTTTGTTGAGTTCGTTATCCGTTTGAAAGGCCGCATGAATATAGATGTGCTTCGCTACGCTCGCATACAAGGTAAGTGTTTAAAGTAATTCTTTGTTTGTTTATTATCATTAATGTTATTTCGTATATATGTTCACTTTTTACCATCAGTAGCTATCGAAATTACCGCAAAAGTTACACAAGGTCTTTTAAAATAAATCGCTTTTTTGAACAAAATCAGTTTATTAGTTTACACAATCCTGTTTTGTTTCATTACATGTGATTTTCCAATGCTCCACCCGAAGGTACTACATTGGCCAGGAAGCGAGTTTTTTTTACCTGGAAAATTTTGAATTTTGCCGAATCCTTGCTGTTCCAAGCAAGGTAGGGATCTTTAACGTGCGTGACAACACTCACACACGGGACCTCCATTTTACCTCTCATCCGAACGAGGGTGTATTTTTGCGAAAAATGCTCGCCTAACATTTTTCAAGCGGACCGTGTCGGGATTCGAACCCGCCTGTTTTGTTTCACCATGTGGTTTTTGAAAACGATTCACCTGCAATGTTTCAGAAAACAAAACTTCTTAAAAAACATTTACTTTCGTTGCAAGTAGGGAGCATGCTTTGATTTATAAATCACACCATGGCGTTTACTATAGCTCCTAGGTCTCTCGTGCTTATCATGTGTGAACATAAACGACAGCTCATTTTACAATAAAACGGCCAATGATGTTCTTTTCAATTTTTTTTTAAAGTTGGAAATTAAAAATTTGATCCTCACTACAAAAATTACACTGTTTTAACACATTCAATGCGGGTGGCTCCCATCGGTGCCACAGCTCTCTTCAAGTGATGTGCCCAAGGTGCCTATGTGACCCACCTGAATAGATCACTTCGTAGCTTTACTATGTTTTTAGTTTGTTAGTGAAAGTTGTATACTGCGTGCCACATGTAAGTAAAGCTTTAAACTATACGTAAACAATTCAATTTTGAAATGTGTTACCACCTATGTTACGGTGGTTTCTCGTACCACTACCGAAAGGATTTGCCGTGCTAAACCAATCGGAGATTGGGGAAGATAGAATACGATAAACCTAACAAAACAAATCGCGGTGCTGAAATAAAGACAACCATGTAATAATTAGTAAAAGAACCACAAAAAACCTAAGAATCGCACAGAAGAAAAAGCGGAATTCCAGTGTAGTTATGTATGAGTATGTATGTGCGTGTACGTGCGTGTGTGTGTACGTGTGTGTGTGTGTGTGTAACTGTGTGTGTGTGTAAGAAGTGTGTGTGTGTATGTGTTGGGCCGCTGCAGTCGCCTCTTACGACAGGCATGTCGTACCAAGGGGCTATTTTAGTCCGGGACCTACACAGGTGTTAGGGTACAAGAAGAGAACGGAAGAAAGGAAAACCAAACAGTAATCTGTGTGTTTATGAAGTGTGCACGCGTGTGTGTGTGTGTAAGAAGTGTGTGTGTGTGTGTGTGTGTGTGTGTGTGTATGTGTTGGACCACTGTAGTCGCCTCTTACGACAGGCAGGTCGTACCTACATGTGACTTTCCAATGCTCCACCCGAAAGTACTACATTGACTGGGAAGCGAGTTTTTTTACCTGAAAAAGTTTGGAATTTTGCCGAACCCTTGCTGTTCCAAGCAAAATAAGGATCTTTAACGTGCGTGACAACACTCACACACTGGACCTCCATTTTACCTCTCATTCGAACGTGGGTGTATTTTTGTGAAAAATGCTCGCCTAATATTTTTCAAGCGGATCGTGTCTGGATTCGAACCTGGGACCTGGGCGTAGTAGAGGCAGGTCGTACCTTATATGTAATTTTTCAATGCTCCACCCGAAGGTACTACATTGGCCAGGAAGCGAGTTTTCTTACCTGGAAAATTTTGGAATTTTTTGAACCCTTGCTGTTCCAAGCAAAGTAGGGATCTTTAACGTGCGTGACAACACTCACACACAGGACCTCCATACTTCTCATCCGAACGAAGGTGTATTTTTGTGAAACTGCTCGCCTACCATTTTTCAAGCGGACCGTGTCGGGATTCGAACTCGGGACCTTGGGCGTAGTAGAGGCAGGCCGTACCGTAGGACTATTCCATTACCGAACCCACACGGGTGTAGCAAAAAGAAAAAAACGGAAGAACGGAGAAGTAAATACAAGAATCTTGAAGTCCAGAAATCAAGTCCTAAAGAGAGCAAAGTTGGCATAATAATTTGGGGCCCGAAGACTAGGTATTGGGCTTAAGATGTTTGCGCCGCCAGCAAGAAAATGAAACGAGATCAAGGACGTTAGGATTTTGCCGACATATATCTTTAGGTTCGGAATCCACATAGACTAATTTATGTCTCTTTTGGCCAGTTTTCTGCAAAACAGGAACAGCAGGAGGTGTAGTAGTTGTAACACGCGGTTGAGAAGGTGGCAAGGGTGGATGTAGTAGTGGTTGTCTTAGTTTAGGGAATATGAAACGCCTTATGGAAGAAAGTTGTTAGTTGCTGGAATTGGTGGTAAGAACGTCAACGGTAGCAAAGGAAACATCGTGGGTTGTCAGAATATCAACGGTAGAAAAAGAAAAAATATTGACTGTAAGGGAATCAACCTTGCGAAAAGAAACACAAGCAGAGCACGTTTCAGTTACGTTAGAGAAAGGGACAGAGGCAGATAAAATTTTATCGATGTTACATAAAGGACTAGAAGTATCACAGTTAGGACAGAAAACAGCATTGGCTGCAGGAGCATCAACCCCAGGAAAAGGAGCAAAATCCGACCACACTTTAACAGCAGTACGCAAAGGAACAAAATCAGGTAGAATTTCATCAACGTTACAAGAACAAACAGTATCAAGTAGAACTTCGTCAATGTTAGTTAAAGGAGTAGAATGAAGTTTATCGACATTAAAGAAAGGAGTAGAACCAGGCAGGATTTCATCAACCTTACAAAAACAAACACCATCAGGAAAAACTTCGTCAACATTAGAAAAAGAGACACCAGCAAGAATATCACCAACCTTAGCTAGAAGAACAGAAGCAAGTAGAAGTTTGTCAGCATTAGATAAAGAAACAATCAAAAAATTTTTTGTCAACATTAGAACAATGAGTAAGAGTAGGTAACGTTTTGTTACGTTTATTTTCGATGATAGATTCTATTACGTTCTTTTTGTGGTAATTCGTTTTTCATTCACCTAGCTTCTGTTTCTATTCAACACCTCATCCTGTATTTTTACCTCGTTACAATAGTACGCGCAATCATAACATTTTTTTCAAATCTATTCATTCTAAAACGAAAATTTATTCGATAAATTAAATAGTCAATATCCTGTTTTAGGTATCCATTAATTTGTTAAACATTCCGATAACGTATAATTGTTTTCTCTTGTATTTCCCATTTAAAGACTTGTCGAAATAATAGATCCTACTATTAGTTGATAGCGTGTTTTCCAGTTTGCTAATCGCGTTTTGATAACGCAAGGATTGCAGGTCGAACCAATTTTCAATTTGATTCTGTAGCTTGTGCGTTGAAATATTTTCTACAGCAATGCACGTTTTTTTGTTCTATAAGTAGGAGGTCTCTTGCGTGTATCGGTGAATTTTCCGGCGCTTACCCATTCTAATTAAATTATCTTTTTATCTCTTAGCTGGATGCCAAATTGGTTCTTTCTTTATGTAGGCCCAACTGTTTGCTGACGTAGACCAACTGCTTTTGTCTGTAGACCGGTGCTGCAGTTACGGTGGTAGGGCGAATGGATCCTGACTACCGTGGCGTTGTTGTGCTGACTCACCCCTTACGACTTGCCAGATAAGCATCCCGACGCATAGAGGTATGTGACTCGCTTTCTTTTATGCACATCGAGGATTATTATTTATCAGCGGTTGATGTTGTGAAACCAGTTTACTATACATGTTTAAAAGCTAGCTACGCTAGTGCTTCTGGTTATATTTCTTTAATCCTTACTACCACTTGGTCTACATTTAATACTTTAATTTAACACACTTGCTATTGAGAAAATCTAAGCATTACTTTTTTCCAATGAGTTTTATTACATGTTAGCTACGAAATGCGCACTTCGTGCATCCATTATAAAATTTGTCCTTTTCAATATAATTTAAATTTAATACTTTTCTTTGTCCATGTGAATCAAGAAATTTTAATTTATTTTTATTGTTAATAGATAATCGTGGACGATGTGCTTTTTTTGTTTTTTGGCATGTAGGTGAATCTCCCACTCTCCGCGTTTGGTAGTTAGCCTGGTATTTACGTTTCTTCCGGCTATGTCTAGGTATGTAGCAGTTACCTGTCTTCTTTTCATTCATCTTTAGCTACAATTAGATCAATTTATTCTAATGCCAACTGCAGTATATCTATTGGTAATTTCTTTTTGCAAGCTGAAGAACTTTGGAGGTCTGCAACAAATATATATGAAATCTAAAACGACAAACATCCAAAAAGAATGAGATATTCCATTCTCTTTCGGAATTAATTATGTTATAATCAAAAAACAGAAATGAAGGATTTGCATAATATTGTTGAAGAAAAAGCATTAGATGAAGAATGTGGTTGTAAACACTATGTAAGAGAATATCTCGGCTAAGTGAGTTGAAAGTGTTTTTAAAATCAAGCTTAAGAAGAATGTTATCGGGATTATTAATTAAATATACACTTGCAGCGTGTGCTACAATTTCACAACCGACTGAAATCCCCTGTTTGGGCCTGAAAAGACTTCCTAATTCCTTCTTTATATTCCGGCAAGATAATTTAGCTGCAAGTCTTTGAAATAAGTACCTACGGCTATTGGTCTAATGCCACTGTCCTTTTTTTAAGTGCACATAAAGAGTAGTCATATAAAATAGGACAAATTTCGGAAGATATTTTACCCGAGAGCATCAGGTTACACAAATAAGTTAAAGATGATAAAAACTTTTGTTCGAATACACCAGTGGAATAACTCATAATGTTCTGCAAATGTGAGGCCGTAAGGCGTCAATACCTCCAGCGGAACTTGACTTAAAGGATTTGATACCTGCTAAAACTTCTTCACGATTAACTGTGAAATTTGAAATAGTTTTCATAAAAAAAATTAGCGGCGAAATTGGTTTTCGATGTTTCTTTTTTATATCTTCTAAAACTGTAGCGTTTATATTTAAAAAAGATTCATTCGAACTTAAAATTTTATCCGCAGATGATAAATCGCCATCTGAAACTTTTGATATTATTTGTTTGGAAATATTGGTTTTAAAGGTAGTTATGTCACTTCTACTGCTGAGAGAAATAACTTCTTTAACTGACAAAGGGTTTCGTAAATTTTCTATTATTATTTTCGAAATTTATTTGCCATTATTGCATAAATTTCCACTAGGAATCGATAGCGATAGGTAAGGGAATAATAAAAGTTCTTTCCATGATAACATTCAGCTTTTTTTAACGCAAGTTTTAATAAGCTCTAGGGATGGCCACGGTCCCGGGGTTTGGCCCGGCCCGGCCCGAAGCCCGGCCCGAATATCAAGCCGGGCTTCGGGCCGGGCCGGCAAAATTTTTCTCGGGCCCAAGTCGGGCCAAGCACGTGTCGGGCCCGGGCCGGGCCGGGCCAGCCTGCTCAAGCTTTTCGGGCTTTTCGGGTTATTCGGGCCGGCCCGAAGTTTATATAACGAAATATACAATTTATCGATTTAGTAAAAAATTCATTTAATGATTTCTTTAGGTGCCTCTAAACAAAATTATAATTAACGCTCCTCTTAATATATCACCCAGCTACAGTTACACACATATTGGTAAGTGTGTGATAATGGAAATAAATCGAAAACGACTATGATTTGATTTAAACCGATTTGTAAATTTCGATATTTTTTTTCGATAAGTAATATTCACTTCTTTCCACTTTTCAAGAACTTTGAAATAGAAATTGTCCGTGTTATATTTAATTAATTTGAAGGAGTATTGCAACGTATGTTAATTAAGCTGGTTTATTGTATTATACTTATTAATTAACTTATTATTGTAGCCGCGCACTAAAGATTATTTATGAACAAATCGAAACCACTCTGTATATGTAAAAATATTTAAAACTGCCCGATTACAAAAAACCAGCTTAATTCGATTTAATTATTTGAATTTATCTTTTGTTGAAAAACATACCGAATACAATGCGATAGCTTTTTATAGCTTTAATTAACAGATGGATATAGAAAATTAAAATGTACGTACTAAATAATATTCTATGTTGCGGCTCCTAAAAAGGTATAAAGAAAAATCGTAATATTATAAAGGGTATAAACAAAAATAACGGAATAGAGTAAATATTATTTTAACAGAGGCGTATCTACCTGCTGCTATCTGCAGAGCTTAGGCCAATAATGAATACCCATAAAATTTATAATTTGCATTTTAGGTCGCAAATTTTAAACAGCTGTAGTCGTTGGTACATGCGGTAGTAGTTTAATTTTAGAGGTTTTTGCTCCGTCGAACTTAATTTTATTACGACTTATTTTCATCAAATTTTGCAAACTAGCAAGGAATGTACCTGATTCCAGCGTGCTTCAACAAAAGCCGTGTAAATTTGGATTTATCACTTCTTTTGTACTTAGAGTTGCCTGACCAATGAAAATTTTATTGCAGGTGCGACTATTTCGGCTTCTTTCCGGATAAAAATAAATAAGCTGAATTCCGTTTCTGCACTCTGATTTAAATCATAAAGATTTCTTTATTTAGTGCACTGTTTTAAAAATATTATAACCAAGATTCTAAATTTTGAGCTATCCGTTTTCAATCACAATGTCGGATTTCAATAGTGAGGATAGCGTGGAAGGATCCAGATTACCAACCTCGACGAAGTGAATCGGTAACTGACAACACACAATTTGGAGACATAGATGAAAGTTTGCGAAATATACATTTAGTGTCAGACAATTCTAAAACGCGGAGCAAATTTAGTAAGTCTTTGAGTTTACTCCAATTTCAAAAAGTGTAAAAACTGCAAAATGTAAGGTATGCCAAAAGAAAAAGTACGATGAAGAACTTAAAGTGAAAAATTCAACTGCATCCAATCTTAAAGGGCATTTAAAAACAAAACATTTAAAAGAATATCGAGATCTCTATCCGCAGACTGAAGACTGGGCTGAAAATGAAGTTGCAGGTAGATCTAGTACAGTGTCTCATCAAAAAACCATTTCGGAAATGTCCCAGTGCAAGGTAAGTGTGAAACCTACTTTTCCATTTTTTAAGAGTTAAGAAATTTTCATATAATTAACCATAAAAACGTACCAATTAATACAAGGTTATCCAATAATGCCTGTTTTTATCTCTAAAAAGTACCACACATGTTTGTAGTAAGTAGCACTGCTAAGATGTCAGGTCAAAGAACCTCATTTTTAAATTGGTTTTATGTTTGTTATTATTTTATGAATAGCTTTAATTGAACATTTTTTACTTCCGTTTTATTGCAATCGCCAGCATAGTAAAAGTGAACCTAAACAAGAAACCATCAACAAAATCTGGAAAAACAGCCGCAGAAAAATCAACGGATAAAAAAGTTGTAAAACTGAAAAAAAGTCGCTGAAAAGAGAAATTAATTATTATCCTTTAAACTGTTAAAAATTCTTATATTGCATTCGAATTGTTTAAATTATAGTGTAAGTAGATGTAAAACGATAACTAATTAATTTTTTCATATGTATTGCAGTTTCGAACTTTCGGCAGACAAAGCACGTTGCTAGTTATTTCATTAGTCCAATATGAAAAAATTATTATAAAACACCCACAATAATAATACCACATAAAACATTTAAACTTTATTTACAAATTACTGTGCATACATAAATAAAGTACATGCGCAAATAAATGCAGTTTTCTTTTCCTATGCATTATCCTGCTGCTGGTATACGCACAGCCTATACTTTCCGTCATCTTTTTCTTTCCTCAATTTTTATCCGCCGAATTTTTTCTTATTATATGCGGCTTATTTTGGGGTTTTTTCAGTTTTAAATAAGTAATATTATACGGGCTGGGCTGCTTATTTACATAATTTCGGGAAATAAAAATTGGGTTTTAATATATAAAATGTAGAATCTCACAGGACTACGTTTTTTTATAACAAGTTTCGGGATATCGAGTGAGAATTGTGAAAAAGGGGCGTGAATGTAAAAATCAACATAATATAGTGATGGACACGAACTAGGTTCGGTTCGGTTATAAGTTCGGTTCGATTTTTTGAACCGAACCAGACTTTTTTTCTAACTAAACTTTTCAAACTGAACCACATGCACAAGGTTTGATTTCTATTCAGGACAAAAAGTTCGATTTTTAAATACAAATTTAGTTTAAAAATTTTCACTTTGAGCGTTTCAATCTTAATATACCCACAAATGCACATTTTAAAAATCACTATAGTAGGAAGCATAATGCTTCAAGCATTTAAAAATATAACGATTTTTAAATGTACATTGGTAATCTAATCTTATAAGTCAATAGATACAAAATGTATCAGGTATTAAGGTTACACATCTAGTGCTACAAAATAAATTTTCCCATTCAAGCGGCAAGCAGCACGATGGTGGGTCAAAAAGTTTTGTTTTTTTTATACATCGCGGAAAACTTATTTCTATTTGACACTCTGCAGGATGTATAATTAATTGCTTACTTGATATTTACTTATATAATCATATATAAACACTTAACTATACAGGATGCCCCAACGACAAACTTTCATTAAAGAAATCTCAAAACTTACAATTCCTGAAAAACTGAAACTTTGCATGTAGGGGTTACAATAAGGCAAATTTAGCTAAGATATTTTCAACGTTGTGAAACTTCCGGTTATATTAAAAGCAACTCTCAATTTCATTATTTTAAATGGCATACTCCACATTTTATTGCTTATTTGAACAGTGCGCAAATAGATTATTATTTTGATATTAGGGTTTGTAAAACTATTTTCAATTGTTTTGCTTTCAGAAATTTTTTCTCTTAAAAAGTGCACTTTGGAGGATCAGAGAAATGGCATTAATAAGCATTTTATTAAAACGGTTTATACGTTGTGTTTGCATAACACCGTAACAAATGTTTCTCAATCTCAATAAGAACAATAACATAGTTTTTACAATTTAATAACGCGAATTTAAAAACTAATATACGTAAGAATAAGCAATGACATTCGTTAACAAATATTTGTACTTTACTTGAGCTCAATTTATTAAAAAAATTATGTATAACCTTAATTTCCGCAATACCATAAACGAAAGCAAAATTAAAGAAAATTAAGCACAAACCGAAATTTTCCAAATAACTGATTAAACTTTTATGCTCGTTCATGTCGAGATATAAAAAAATGGGGGATCAATTATAAAAATTACATAATTTTTCAATTCTGAATTTTTCACCTCCTAAAATTGTAAAAACTATTTTATTGTTTTTATTGAAAACCATTTCTTAAGGTGTAATGGAAACAACCTACAAACCGTTTTGATTAAATGTTTGTTAACACGATTTTTTAGATCAATAATTCCTGGATGCACAACAATTGAAGATAAATGCACTTAAATCAAAATAACCATCTGCTAAAGCACCATTTATATATGCAATAAAATACAGGATGTGCTGTTCAAAATAATTAATAAGACAGATATTTGCAAGACTTCAAAACTATTTTAGCTATAATTTCGCCTTGTTCGGTAACTCCTACACAAAGTTTCAATTTGCCAGTAAAATTGTAGTTTTTAAAATACTTTTAATGGAAACTCGGTATAGGACATCCTGTATACATGTCTTCTTTCATATTAAAGAGCTAGATTCTTTGTAACTATATGTTATTGTTTTACTCAATACGTAGCAGATTCTCTATATACGGCGAAAGCAGCATTTCCATACTTTTGGAAAACCCTGCATATATTAATATTGAACATTTTTATAGATAAGATTGTCGGCATTTTTTTTCATAATAATTAAAATTTCCAGTAAAGCATGCGACAAAAAAATATTCATAGACAACAAAGTAATGTCTACCTGATACGAGAGACTTGAATAATCAGTTCTCTGAACGGATGCTAGCACATTCTCGAAATGTAGACCTATACACAAGCAATCTGTAAAATGGAAATTGGCAACGTTCTTTGTTTAGAATATGAGGAAACAATATTCAGTCAAATTTTGAATACTTTCCTTGAAATATGTTACTATATACTAGTGTAGTAGTACATGAATTCTAAAATGCATTTTGTTACTTAAGGTTGAAGTTTGACGCAAACCACCTTCTATTTTGGATTGCCTGTGCAAGTGTGCATCATCTCCAAATACCTTTGAGATTCTTCGAGGTTAAAATGATACTATAAACTATAATTTATTAAGGTTGATATATTCAACTTTTGTAGAAAAACATAATAATTGTAAAGAAGTATTTTTATACAACTGAAAATACATATATTAACAAATGATACGTTCCATTTGGATGTTGAAAAATCTATACATCATTTAAGGTTTTAGTTACATTCCGGCCCGAATCGGCCCGGCCCGGCCCGAAGCCCGACCCGAAATTCAAGCCGGGCCGATGCGTTTTGGTTCGGAGCAAATTATTTCGGGCCGGGCCGGACCGCATCTAAAAGCCCGGCCCGGCCCGGCCCGAATCCATCCCTAATAAGCTCACATAATTTTTTGCTACTTGAGCTCTCACTGATTTTGGTATACGCTTCACGATGAAAACTCTTAACAATTTCAGATTTTTTAAAGCGCTTTCTAATGTAGGCTCTTCGTTCTTGTTCAAAGATTTATTTTCACTTAATTGTAAAATTTGACTATTTTGTTTAAAAACTTGGTTTTAGTTACAGTTACTGCTGTTTTCTTTATGTACTTGCCTAAAGTGAATGTTAAGACCTTTAGAATTTTTAAATCTTCGTTTGCATATGTTACAGAAATTTATATCAATTGGGTTTTATTGTGAATTGTAATGTTATCGCTGATATTTTCCATTTTGTCAATGACGTCACATTTTTCGAATGAATTGGTAAAAATATTCATTTTAAATGATGGTGTAGTTTTGTGAAAAATGCTCTCCTAACATTTTTTAAGCGGACCGTGTCGGGATTCGAACTCGGAACCTTGGGCGTAGTAGTCACACACATACCTCTACGCCACAGAGCCGCGTAGATCCCTTGTCCACATGCAAAACCTTTTTCAAAATAAATTAATTTGTTATATATAAAATGGTTGATATCATAGCCAAGTTCAACACAATAGTGACAGTAGCGTACTAAATCTCTTCAAAAGCAAAGATCATTGGTACAAGAGTAAAAACTATATATTGACCCAATTTACTAACTTAATACGACCCAATGACGAGTTTTTTACTCTCCGTAGAGTAAGCTAGATGTTGCTTATCACATCTCAAAATGACAGCGATTTTAACTTTAACAAAATGCACTACTATTTTTAGCTAATGAAATGCACGTAAGCTGGAGAAACTGCCTGCGTTCAATGCAACTACGAATATTTACAAGAAAAATCTAACTCTTATGTATTGTGCAACTTCTAGAAGATGTATACCATGTAATAAAGCTTCCAAAGTTACCTAAAACAACAGCTTTTCGCTTCATCCACTGAAATATGTGACACATAAACACAACAATTTCAGTGATTTGTTGGATAAATTGGTACTTCTTTTACGATATTACCGTCTTTATTCTCCTATGTATTGCGAACGATATTAAATTGCAAAAAACAAAAGCCCGTTCAGCTACACCCCCAAAAAGTCACTTTCAAATTTACCTCATAGAGTATTATTTGAACGTATTAAAATTATCCTTTGGCGATTTTGCAAGGTAATCCAACAAACAAAAGAGCATTATCCGTGCCCAAAGCGCTGCTCTACAATAAGCGTATTGTTCAAGTTCTACCCAATGTAATTATGTTCATTTGAAAATATTTCCAGATAAATGTTAATTGCTTTCCATTATTGATAAACCGTATCCACCAAAACGGATTAAACGCTAAAAGCTGTATTTAATTAAGGTTAAACTTGTATTAATAAATACCCTGTGGACTTTTGTATTTATTTATTGCTTATGTACGTAGTCCAAAAATACAAATACATTCGCTGTCTAGTTCATTTTGAACGTTGCATGTGTATAAAATAATTAGTTTTTAAACTTGGATAAGGGGATCATTAAACTCTGACAGGAAACTGAATCATACTGAGCATTATAAATGTATAAGGTTTTAACGCCTTGCCCTCAGTCTCTTAAAGGTTGTAGTATTATTTGGAATAATTCTCGATATTAACTCATGTTTATCTCCCTTGAACCGCATTTTATTGACAAGCTGTCTACTGTATCTTGTCATTATGTGTTGTTTATAACCTTGGTATTCTGTTAATGGAGAACGTTAATGTCCTGGCATCTATGTGAAAAAAGTTGTTATTTCGTAGGGAAATGATTACATTAACACCACGGTCTAACCTTACAAAAGATATCTTCTTATAGATAAGACCATACCAACAAAATGGCTCCTACATGAACACAGCGGCGCAACCAGGATTTCACCGGGGGGGCTACAAAAAACTATATACATATATATTAAAAAGTAAGTTATCGAGTCAAAAATTAACAAAAGTAAGCATATTTATTTGCAAGTGATTCTAATAGGCCACTATATATATATATATATATATATATATATATATATATATATATATATATATATATATATATATATATATAATATATATAAGATGGTCTAGTGTCGTTCGGAAATTTCATCCTCAACCTCAGGTGTTCTAATAGCGACGCGCGGATGCGCGCTCGTCGCTACAGGTTGAAATCAAGTCGGCGAGGACCGCGATTCTGAAGTTCTTGAATCACTTCATCAACGGATATAGAGATTTCTCGATGTATATTTAAATGTGCTAAACCATTTAGTCTGCTTTCTTTCATAGTGTTTCTTAAATATGTTTTCGTTCGTTTTAGTGTTGAAAATGATCGTTCAGCTGTACTAATGGAAACAGGTAACGTACAAAATATTTTGAGCAATTTATGAATGCTTGGAAAATAATGTTCATTGCAAATGTTTAAGCAGTCTATAGCATTTCTTTTTCGTTTGGTTGTTTAATCATATCCTCTTGCCACATTTTAAATTCAGCTTTAAGGGCTGCTTCGTTGTTGCATTCCAGATCGTTTTATAAATGATGCTAAGCTAATAAAGTTGGCTGCTTGTTCAGAAAAAGTTGTTTGAGATGATTTGGTCAATAGACTGGAAAAATTAACGAGAACTGTTTTGTGTTTTCAAATCTATCAGACATATTGTTCAAAAAGAGTCTACCCAGTGCAAAATATAGCTCTTCTGTAATATTCCTCTTCATTACTACTAGGAATGTTGCAACGTTTTGTTTGTCTTGCTGTTATTCTTGATACAGTAATTGTAAACCCTAACAATCTGCTCATTTCCAAACCTTTCTGATACAAATGTTTAAATTCTGTCTCTGAGTTATCCCTTATTTTTTGGATAGAAGTAATAACAAGTTGAGCCTGGTCGATAGCCGTGTGAAGTTCTATGTCTGCACGCTGAAGACCCTTACTCAAGTAAAGTGTGTAACCGAATAAACACTCCGCGCACAGTAATGCTATTATAAATTCGGATTGCTTAATTGAATTTATTAAAATCAATGCGTCTGATGAAGCATCTTTATCATCCCAAGAAGTACAAATTTCTTCTAGAGCGTCAACGATGAACAAAAGTAATTCAATTGCAAAAAAATTGAATCGTGCCGTTGTACCCATCGAGTTGGACATAGTTGTTTTAATTTTTGAGCTTTGGAGGCATTTTCAGAATTAGAAATATGTTTTTGAAGCACTATTTGTCTTTTTGGATAGTTAAAAAAATTGTAAATCTTTCCAACTATTGCAAAAGAATTTCTAATAGAAGAAACGGATACGGAATCGGAAATGTCTAGATTCAAGTTATGTGAGACACAATGAACGTACATAGCTGTAGGGTATTTTTCTAAAATTCTTGCTTAAACTCCTTTAAATTTACCACTCATAGAAGCTGATCCGTCATAACCTTGTCCTTTTAAATATTTCATTTCCACGTGGCAGTCCTGTAGGCTAGTAATTATAGTGTCAGCAAGATGAGCACCCGTTGTATTTTCTACTGGAACAAATTTAAGAAAGTTTTCGCAAATTTTGTATTCGTTTTCGTCCTTTTTTACATATCTAACGCAAAGTGCAAATTGCTCTATATTAGAAATATCAGTAGTTTCGTCGGCTAGTACTGAAAAACATTTTGCAGCATTAACTTCTTCGGTTATTTTTCGCATGATTATTGATCCACATGAATCAATAATCTCATTTTGACTTTTCCAGCTTATGTAGGTAGCATTTCGTCCACTTCCAGTTAAATGTTTTTCCAAATTTTGATCACCAGCGTCAATGCGAAATCGTAATAATGCTCGAAAATTCTCTTCATTTTTGGCCGGTTCTTCATTTACATCAAAAGCGCTTGATTCTCGATGACCTCTCAAGGATAGTCCTTGACGTCCACAGAAAATGGTTTTTATGATAGAACATATTTTCAACGCGCTATCAAGCATTCTATCAGTTCGTGTTGTCTTGCCCGTCATAATTTCGACAAAAGTTTTTGAACGAAGCACTGCTGCTCTGTGGTATTCCAACACTTCGTGATTATAAAAACGTTCTGTAGCTTTCTTCCACTGTTTGAAAGCTTTATTAACTAGTTGACCTGTTGCTTGCGATGCACTTATTCCAACCTCTTGCTTAGCAAACAGAAAACAATATTTGCAATACACACCGTCTTCAATTTGAGAATAAGCCAACCATTTGTATTTATTGAGCCATGAGTAATTAAATTTTCTGTTTTGTTTACCAATTTGAACAACGGGAAACTGAAAGTTTTCTTCGGGAACCCACACATTTCTCAAAACTTCAAACTTTTCTTCGTCCTTCAATATTTTTCCTTTAAAATTAAAAATATCCATATGAGAGTAAGATATCGGAGTAGCTAACTGTGGTGTAGCGCAAGATGACGAAGAAGCTACTGGTAAAAGTATATCGATTGCACATCAGTACCGGTATTTAAGTCGGAATCGCACTTTAAATCAGTCGCCTTTTTTTAGAAATAGAAGCTACGCTAAAAAAATCGTGAATAGTTCATTTTCTTACCGGTAGGTGTACTTTGGCTCATTTTGAGATTTATAAAATTCACCAGAGAAATCAAATTAAAATTAATACCGTAAACTTAACCGAACTTTTGAAAATAACTTAAATGTTATATTTAAATACGACACTTAATACTTAATTCTTAGTTTTAACTTTAATGCAACTAAATCTCGACAATAATTCAATTAAATTTTTAATTCAACGCAAACACACGCAACGCAATTGGCACATGAAATAGTGTTGTAGCCTTGTAGCAGTAAAATTATTTCGTTACCGAGAACACACAATGAAATCTGACACAACAATGAAGCTGGTGGGGTAGTTAAGTATTTTCTGTTCTATAACTTGATGTAGGTGATAAGAAAAGAAGTACCGTTTCAAGTTCAACGAACTATAAACGTTGGGTTAAATTGCTTGGGAGTGTAGCATGCGCATGCAAGTTATGTAGCAGGTAAATATAGCATTAATAGTCCCATGGAATATAAGCAAGCGACACTTCGGGACTCGGGGTGACCTTACAGAATATCTACTCTATTCATGATTGTAATTTTGGCACAACGATTCAATTGAAATCTGTTTTTATAGTTGCGTCCATAACAATTACACTATCAATGCATGCAAAGTGAGGTTGTATTAAGGTTATCTCAACAACTTGAAATTCAAAGTTTTGGGCCAAAATAACTATTATGGAAAGTGAATATAGGGCGTCAATCCGCTATTAATTCATCGTCGCTCGTCAGTGCCGCTGTTTCAAAACACGGTTTCGCAATTCAAAGTGATACATTTTAAAAAATATTTAGCTCGGGGGCTCAGCCCCCATAGCCCCCCCCCGTAGTTGCGCCACTGCATGAACAGCTGTTGTCCAGGAACCAAATTCGAAAGAAACCGCTACAAACCATATGCATCAAACTTATTAATTTAAAACTTCTATATTCATTAAATGCTAAAGTTTTGAAACATCACATAATTATAAAACTACTATCTTGAAATGATTTTTATATTGTAGAATTTAAAGAATTATCCATAAAATAAATATCGTGCTGGAATATTTAAATTCAATTAGATATAAATTTACACAGATGAATTTTAAAAACCATGCTGTCTTTTTCTCATTCAGACAGGACCTGTTCCTTGACGAAGTTCTAGATTACTAGAACACGTGGAATGGCTTCCGCGTTTCAGTAATCTATTGAGCCAAACTATAGGTTTAACAAGATTAGTAGGGTCTTTAGTGAGAAACCAGAGTAAGACAGGTCCCCGAAAGAGGGCAGCGGTTCTTTGGTACTTAGATTGGCAGAGACCATAGGGGTCGGTATGGCATTCTAAGACACACTACCGCGATGTGGAAGGCAACGGTAAACCACCACATTATCTCCCAAGTACACGGCGTACTTAAAATGTATTTAAAATGATGGCATCCTCCGAAGTAAAACTGTCAAATGCAAGAAAACATTTGGAATTACTATGCAGGGAAGCTGCTCTTAATGACATGGGAACAGTTTTAACAGAAAGATACTGTATGAAAATTAACAAATATAAAACTAAAGTTCTAGTATGCTGTTACATGCCAAAAGTTGGCATTGCACACTTTTTAATTTGTGAGTGAATTCGCGCCAATAATTTAAAAATAGACTTGTGCATTCCCGTCACTTCGGACAGTTACGTCGGCGCAAAAAAATGCGCAGACGTGAAGTGAGGAAGAAGTGCGCGGTTTCCGACACGGGATTAGCGAACGAGACGTCGAACAGTAAAGTTCACCTGTGTCGTTTTTTCTTGTCTTTTCTCTTAAAATGTAGGTTCCTTTATCGTATCTCTACCTTGTATCGTTCCCTACCTTTGTTGCTCCGTCCTACCTACGATCAAACAAGAGGGAAAACAAATTAATCGGATTTCAACGATGGCAAACCCGAACCACGCTCAACAACGCCGAGATATATTTTTTTAAAACGCCTCTGGTATCACTGTAAACATTTTTGGTATGTGATACAATTTGAGACGCAATTATGACGTAATATCTTGTTGCTCAATATTATGTATGCTTTAGTATGCATTGCCAACTGTCGTAATGGCTCTTATTAATTACACCATGACTATAGCGGTTATACCTTAAACTATAACAGTGGCGCCCAACGTGAGGCGCCACTGTTATAGTCTAAGGTATAACCGTTATAGTCACGGCGTACTTGATAAGAGCCACTACGACAGTTGGCAATACATACTAAAGCGTACATAATATTGCGCAACAAGATATTACGTCAAAATTGCGTCTCAAATTGTATCACATACCAAAAATGTTTATTGCGATACAAGAGGCGCCTTAAAGCAAAGATAAAATGAACTCACAAAATAATGTGGGGCTCTTCACGACTTTGCGGTTACTTTGCGGCAGGAGCCATATTTATTTCCATAGATCTCGGCGTTGTTGAGCGTGGTTCGGATAGCCATCGTTAAAATCAAATTAATTTTGTGTTCCCTCGTCTTGTCTGTAGCAGTACGATAAGGAACAACCAGGGAAGAAACAATATCAGGTAGAGATAAAGGGAAACCTACATTATCTGGAAGAGAAAAGACAAGGGCACGACACAGGTAACGTCACTGTTCGACGTCTTGTTCACTAATAATTGTCGTGTCGGAAACCGCCACTTACTTCCTCACTCCACGTCTGCGCATTCTCTTGCGCCAACGCAACTGTCCGAAGTGACGGAAATGCACAAGTCTATTTTTTAAAAATATTTGCGCGAATTTACTCACAAATTAAAAAGTGTGCAATGCCAATTTTTGGCATGTAACAATGCAAAGGAGGGGAAAATAAACCAAAAACAAGAATACAAATAGGTAACGAAAACTTACAAGAGGTTAAGGATTTCTGAAACCTAGGAAGTTAAATAACGCAACATGGGAAAGGCACAAAAGATATAAAACAAAGATTAGCACAAGATCGTTCTACATTTAACAAGAAAAAGTAACTACTGTGTTCAAAGACAACAAACATAGAAACAAGGAAAAAATGGCTTAAAACATATGTGTGGAGCGCAGCACTGTACAGCTGTGAAGCCTGGACAGTAAGAGAAGCGTACAAGAAAAATGTAGAAGCCTTTGAAATGTGGTGCTACAGACGTTTGAAGATATCATGGACAGACAAGGTTAAGAACAAAGAAGTACTATAAATGGTAGTGGAAGAAAGAGCTATGTGGAAAACAAAAATAATAGGAGAGATAGGATGATACGTCACATACTAAGACATGACGGAATAGTGCGGAATATATTAGAAGCAGAGATAGGAAAAAAGAGAAGTTGATATAGATCTAGGTTAGACTATTGCACACAGATAGTGAAAGGTGTAAGATGTGGGAATTTCAGGAAAATGTGTAGGCTGGCTCAGAATAGAAATAAATGGAGGTATGAATCCAGCAAGTCCCAAGATTGAAAAACTAATGACGAAAAAATAAGCGTCTTAAACATGATGATTATTATAAACAACTACAGGCATTAGTATTGCAATATTCTCAACTAATGTTATATGTACGAAAGTATTTACTGGAAAACTATTAATTCGGCAAATGTCTAAGTGTTGGAAAATCCTTGGCAGTCACAGGCTTCTTAACCCTTTTCACATACCACTGAATCTCGGTGAAATAGGGTATATAACTGCAAAACAATAGAAGATGACCAAACTACATCTAACAAGAAAGAACAGTGGGTACGCTCAAAGAAAACAGACATAGAAGCAAGAAGAAAATAGTTCAAAGGCTATGTGTGGAGCACAGCACAGTACGTCTATCAAATAGGGGCAGTAGGAAAAGCAGACAGTAAGAAATAGCAGCTTTCTGAAATGTTGTACTTCAAATATATAAGGATGATAGCATGAACAGACAAGGTTAGTAACAAATAGGTTATAGAAGTAGTAGAGGATGAAAGATATTTGTGGAAAACAAAAAAAAAATGAGAGAACTAGAAGGACAGGATACGTTCTAAGGCACGTACGGGATATTTTACAAGCAGAGATAGGAAAAAAGAAGTGGAGGTAGACCTAAATCAGACTTTTGCACGCAGATAGTGATAGATGCAGAGTGCGTATATTTCAGGGAAATGTGTAGGTTAGTTCGCAGTAGGAAACAATAAAGGTACGCGTCTAACTTGTTCCAGGACTGAGGATGTAATGATGATGATTGGAGAAGGGAGAAAATTTGCTATTTCTTGATGTGTTGACCAACTATGGTTTCTATTTAAAAAAATGCGAGGTTGTGTCGTATCTCGTAAACCGTACAAGAAAAAGATTATTCCGCTAGAGTACCTAAAGAGAATAATAATACCTAGAAATTTTATTAAAATCATTTTTCTTTATCTGCGATAACAAAGTAGTTAGATTAATTTAAAAAAAATCGAGTTTTTCTGTTTTTTGAAAATATCTAGAGGTCCATGTACTTTTTCGAAAAACAAAAGTATATCTAAATTAAGTATAATAAACTGCCCAATAGTCTCTATTTAACCTACTTACTAACTATTATAATAATAAAGTTACCCATAGAACATAGATTAATTATTGTCACCTCGTATATTATTCTATTTTTTACTGAGTTTTCATCAACACATACGAATGGAGTTGTTTCAGAGTAATAATCTAATGCTCAGATGTCAAAGATGTAAGGCGGCTCCGTGGCGTAGTGGTATGTGTGTGACTACTACGCCCAAGGTCCCGGGTTCGAATCCCGACACGGTCCGCTTGAAAAATGTTAGGCGAGCATTTTTCACAAAAATACACTTTTGTTCGGATGAGAGGTAAAATGAAGGTCCCGTGTGTGAGTGTTGTCACGCACGTTAAAGATCCCTACCTTGCTTGGAACAGCAAGGGTTCGGCAAAATTCCAAATTTTCCAGGTAAAAAAAAACTTGCTTCCTGGCCAATGTAGTACCTTCGGGTGGAGCATTGGAAAATCACATGTAATGTCAAAGATGTAATGCAACTTAATTAATAATTTTCTTTGATTGTAATATTATACTTAATTTTGTAAATTTGCGAAGATTTTTGTAAGATGTATAGCGAAAACCGTTAGCAATAAGCACGCCTAAAAGTGTGGTGGAGGGGCGATTCGGCTTATTTAACAAAGTGAAAGGTAGATAATAGCAGCAGGCAGTCGGGTTCCAGAAGTAATGATGAGTGGGTGAAGACACTCTGCAAATCCTTTCAAAACAGGGTTAGTTGAACGGAAGCCTGATTTGTTATGGTTGCTCGTTACCAAAACCGCTATTGAAAATTAAGTACTTCATGATCCCATCGCAACAGGAAATCGTCATAGCTACATGCTTATAAAGGTTAGTGCATAATTGATAAACGTTAAAATAAAACAACATTATTTTAATTTAACTCTAGTAATGGATGCTTAATTTAATTTCGTCGTGGGTTAGGAGATTAAGGGTGCTTTTCCCACGAATTTATAGATATAAGTTTTTATAGTTATTTCAATGTTGACTCGTTTTGATACATTTGGAGGTGGTATAATTCAAATAAAGTTTGTGTTTATGCTGTCAATTGTTCTAATTAATGTACCTAGAATGAGTTCACGTGAGTCATTTTAAGAGGAGTAAAGGTTTTAAATAGAGCGATACCCACAACCAGCCTTGAGAAAGAGAGTCATCATTTTGTTCATCAAATAGTCGTGGCATATCATTAAATAAGAAATTTTAACTAAAACCCAAATTACAAATTTTTAACGGAGTAGGAAAAAAAGAAAAATACAAAAAGGGGCAAGCAAAGATCAAAATTCTCTTGTACTAAAGTATACCGAATTGGTTAATCAGTGGATATCTTTTTTAACGTTGCTTTGCTATATATTTTTGATTTCGTAATTTCCAAACCTTTACTTTGCCATCTTTGGTGAAATACACACATTATTTTATACAATTATTAAGTAGCATTAATATTAGCTAACACACGTTGTTCGCGCTAATAAATCAAATAAACAAAATAATAATTTATAGTGGACTGTAATTAAACAAATTTACTTACCCCAGGACAATATCTTAAACACTAAATATCAGGATAAAGGAAAGGGATGATAAGAATCCTGATATAATAAATTAATACCACTTAGGGTTCCCAAATAATTTTGCAAAAACTTAATCTCACAACTACACTAAAGCTCCTTTTCCATATACATATCAAGCTCAACTGAACTCCTTTCCTTTTATCCGCCAGGTGTTTTAATAACAGCTGGCCAAGATAAAAGTGTATCAAATTTTAATAATGCAATGGCGCAAACACACCTCCCGCCCTGGAAAAATATTTTTAGCTCATAAAATTTACAGAAAAATATATATATATATATATATATATTGCTGTGAAACCTACAAAAAGCCTCACCAGAGTAAAAAAAATATTCGAGCCTCTCAAACTGGGCACCAAGATTTGCTGTGATTCTCGCCCTGTTAAATCTCTTCTGATAGTCGCCTTTTTACTCTTTCCGCCTCGGCTGTTCACCTAGTTAAAACTTTCATCCTCATTCATAAAAAAAACAAACACATTGTATCCTTTTTACTTCCAATTTAATTTAACGAGAATTTCCGATAATTAGAAATGGAGCCCACGGCAAATTAAGATGGAAGGTGGCTCTAAGTTGAGGAAATCTCAAAGGCAAAGCGGCTAGTCGAACTTATATGCTCTGGGTAGAGAATGAGCTGTGGGTCGGGGTGTAATTGCAACCACTAATAATAAAAATAAGGCGCCACCGTATTTTTTTATACTGAGAAGACCTAATACAAGTCCCTTGTACAAGGCTAATGCGGAAACCTTTCTCCTATAACCGCTATATAATTTTTAAAGACCACCTAATCTTTAAAGTATCTTACCTTATGGCTCGACTTTGACCTTAGCAATCCTCCATTGCACCTGTGAACAAATTAAACAAAGAAAAGCACTGTTTGTGCATTCAAACTCAAAAATAATTAAATACAATCAGAATCGATTTTCATTCCTCTTAAATAAAAGATAGTCTTTAGTCCGAAAATAAGAATCTATTCTTTTGGTATCCAATAAAGTAATTTTTACAAAAATATGTCTTCCTTTATAAGTTAATTTAAATTAGAAGAGTTAATTACAATGGTACTGAATATATCCGTACCAATTACTATTTAATGAAGTTTATATAACAAATTGACAAAGCATAAAATTGCTTATTTATAGAAAGAGTTAATTATGGTAAATTTACCTTAATTTCACAGTAGATAATTACAGATCATTGTTCATAAAATATCAAATGTAGAAATTTAATTTCTAAAGGTTCAAAATTATAAGAATTTACTTTATCTAATTAGTAGTGACATCTTCTGATGTTTCATTGAGTTAATAAAAGAATTTGTAGGAACAAATTACAGATTCATATCGTATGACTACGTAAAATATAATTGGGGTCTGTCCTTGACCTGTTCAAAATTAACACAAGTCGGTTAAAGTAAAATTTATCTCGTTTCTACGTCGACAGTTCAAACAACATACGAATATAATTTTTGTACATACCAGAACTCCAAATTGCACCTAATTACTTGCTTGAAAGCTGACGAATGTATTAACAACGGAAAATTCCATTCCAAACAAACAGTTGCGCTGCATACTGAAAAACACGTCACTTGGCTTCCATTATCTGCGTTTCAATTTACAGATGTTCCAGGAGTAATTCACACCATAAGAAAGCAAATGTTGTTTGTAATTAACTTGAATAAATTATAAATATGATTCCATATTATACAAGAATAGAATTGTTTTCCATCAATTTCGCATGAATACCATTCAGAAAAGTTTTTTATTTATATTTTACGTTGCAATATATTTTAAAATAAATTATTCCCAAAGTTACATTGAAAATTTTAATTAATATTGTTATAGAAACAAATTCACTTACTGTTCCTAATGGCCTTTTTAACAAAAACTTCATCGTTCTTCACGACTGGTTTCAACACAAAAATGGACCATCCAAAACAATTTATGAAGATAGTATACACGTGCAATCTTCCATCGTGCACGCTTCCAACAGCAAAAATCAATGACGGACATCGCTCCTAAGAACAATTTTCGACCTGCTTGAACCCCAGCTGTGTTAGAAGTGCCGGCCGAGCTTGTCGCTGCCCAGTAACAAAGTTACACTGCAGTTATTGAGTAGAGGGGGCTTTAAGAAGGATACCAAACAAAAGCTTTTATATTGTCTCCGTAGAATTTAACTTTTAACATGAACTAAATACTAGTTCTTTATTGGACAATCGATGTTATTAAATTAAGTGGGTTGGATAACATTATAATGTATTATATTATTTAATATTTAATAAAAGGATTGATTATACAGATATATATATTAGGTGGAAAATAAAATTGCTACACTGCCTCTTTCTAAGAGAAAAAATTCTGGAATAAATACGAAGAATTTTTTTTGAATTTATTGTTACATATTCACAACTTATTATTATTAATTTTTACAAACTAAAACAAAAATTACCACTTAAGATACAACATAATTGAAAATGAGTGACGAGTAACTACGCGTACTATACGCCACAAGGGGACAAATTCGGAAGTCTTAATCGGTAGGGTGTCATTATCGTTTAATCATATTCGGGGTTATTATATCACTCATTTATACTCGAAACTTAAACAACAAAATATATAATACTGCCGTATTATGATTCCTTAATGAAAATATCAAATTATCATGACAAACATATTTTTACTATATTAACCGTCATTTACATATTTACAAAAGAAGAAAAGGACTCTCACTACTTTTGAGATCCACTCCAAACATAACTTCAAAACGGCAAACAAGTCTTGAAATCACTAACGTTCAACAATCTACCGCATGTATATGCAACCAAAATGTAGAAATATCTCTTTCCCAGAAGAGACAAGTAAAACGCCACCACGTCTTACTCCTCAAAAATCTCACTCACGCATGAATGAACAAAATAGAACATTGCTATCTCACACAATATTCATATTAAACATAGAACATTGCTATCTCACACAATATTCATATTAAACATAGAACATTGCTATCTCACGCAATATCCATAATCAAACATAGAACATTGCTATCTCACGCAATATTCATAATTAAACATAACTATCATAGTTACTAACAATATTGACCTCCAACCAATATTTAATATGGACTCAAACTACTTGATTCCCATTATAATTACCAAACACCTCAATCTTAAATCCGAAAGAAAATAATAACCAACTATATACAACTTTATTTATCAAACACTTTAATCATAAAGATACCTAAACATTCCTTTATAACCTTGAACTAGAGAATCATACGACAAATGAAATCATTTGACAAACGGAAACATGTAACTTTTTATCTTGACTCAAATGAATAACTTGCAACTAACAATATCAGCACAGTCTAGTATCAACCTTACTGCACTACAAAAATTCTTTTTATACTTCTTATCCAACATCTAAAATTTTTAGACTACCAAACAGTATTCCAATACAATATTTAAATCCTTTACTAAAAGATAAGACAGAAATAATTCCTACTATCAACCATTAAATATATCAACAACACTAATTAATGTTCAGAAACGTTCTCTTTTCAATATCACCACTGAACTCTGAATAAGGTTTTAAGTCCTTAACATGCCATCTGCCTGCCCTTGAACCATTTTCATTAATCAATTCATAAATTAAATTCGAAACCTTCTTTTAACAATGCTCAAAACATATTTTGGCGCAAGCTTAGCTGTAAACTTATCACTTGCTTTCGAAAGAACTTTATTTGACCTCCAAACCTTGTCACCTACTTCGAAAGAAATGTTACGTCTCCTTAAATTATACGAATTACTAGACTGCATGTAAGCTAAATGTAACCTTTTCTGTACGTCTATAAAAATATCAAATAGTCCTTTATGATCTGACACATACGAAGGTCTATCACTAGAAATAAAATCAATATCAACTGAGGGTTCCACATCAAGACCATAAAATTTTCCAGACACAGGAACATGTCTACCAAAAACTAAGAAATTTGGCGAATAACCAGTGGCATGATGTTTTGCAGAATTAATCGCATACTGAATTTGGGGTAACTCTATGTCCCAAGTATCATGTTCTTTAATATACGAACGTATAGCTGTTCCGACTGTTCTATTTATCCTCTCTACAAAATTACATTGGGGAGAGTAAACTGCATTAAACCAAATTTTTTGAACGTCATATTTTTTACTTACTGCCTTGAAATTTCTACCACTAAATTGTGAGCCATTGTCACAAATAATATATTTGGGAACACCATAAACTAAGTTTACTTTTTCCTCCAATACACGTTCTATTATATGCGTTTTTGCACTACGTAACGGAAACAATAACGTAAATTTCGAGAACCAATCACCAATAACTAATAACCATTTGTGTCCAACCTTGGACCGTGGAAACGGGCCCATAAGGTCTATAGCGATAATCTGAAAGGGAACTTCACTTCTTTTCCTTTCCCATTAAACCAAGGGGTCCTCTATTCGATGCCTTCTGTGCACCACACGTTAAACAATTTTACAAAATTTCAACACATCAATACGCATTTTTGGCCAATAAAAACTCTCTTGTATGCGTGCCAATGTTTTAAAAAAACCAAAATGACCGGCCACTGAAGGGTCATGATTTATCCGAATAACCTCTTCCTTCTGTGATCTAGGGACTAAATATTTCCATTCCCTTACATTCGACGAGAGTGGTAAATTTGATGAAAGAAATTTAAATACATAATTATCTTCTACCTTCCATTGTGGGTAATCATCAGGTAAAGCTAAAATTTTTTCGAAGAGACACATACCAAGGATCCACATTATCTAACTTGATCTCAACTAAATTATCAACATGATTTCAAACATTAAACCAATGAACTTCAAACTTTAAGAACACATTCTCTTTTAAATTCGCAGACAATGACAATTTTAAACATAATAAATTTATAATTTAGATTACTCTCAACCTTCCATCTAGGATAACAATAAATCAATGTTCTAGTACACTCTTACACTACTCATAATCAAACTGTCAAGATAGACAAAAGTACTTCACAACGCATAAACTTGCTAGGGTGACAAACTCCTCTGTGAGTCTCACCTAGACTTATAAACAAAAATTATAACCTCATCACCAATCTCAAAAATAGTGATGCCAAAATTGCTAGAGTGACAACTTACCTCGAGTCTCGTTTAGACTAATGTAATGCTGAGCGACCGACTTTTCCTAAGTCTCGTCTAGACTGACATACTGCTAATCCGACCAACCACGACGACAAGTTTCACTTAGACTTACAACCAATTAACATACTGCGTTGCAATGCGGATATAAATAAATCAAAATTGCTATCAAAATAAATTATATCAAAACAAAACGTGCCTATGCACAAGAGCAATCTTGAAACGGTTTACCGACAGTAAAAACCAGTGTACCAAATTATAAACATCTATCATCTCTACTATAAAAATTTATCAAACAACTATTGTAGCTAATACAAATGAAAGAAAACCTAAATACAAATCACTATTATCAACTACACTGTGAATTACTATTCACTGAAATACTACAAGCTGCGACTAAAAGAACAATAATATTCCTATCGAACAATTTTACCATGTAAGAAAGCTTCTTCTAATTTCTTACACAACTTTATTAATGTTGACATACTATCAATTTCCGTTAGAGCTAATTGACAAATAAAATCAGGTAATGTTGTTTCTTTGGCTAATAATCGGCCTAACATTTTCCTTTTATCCTGCATCGGTCTGCTGCTGACAACTCCTCGAATTTTCAATTCATAATCCAACTCATCTTTATGCAAATAAACTACTTGATACGTCTCAGCCATCATGGGATAGACTAACTAACTAATTACAAATTAAACTCAATTAAACAACAACATCAATAGACTAAACCAATCTGAGGGTAAATGAGTTACGAATCACAAGTGTAAACAACCAAAGTCAATCGAAGCCTATACTTTATGTGCTTATACAATTGGTACAGCAATCGAGGCCTACACGCTGGGCGCTATTTGTAGCCTTTTTACTTCCAATTTAGTTTAACGAGAATTTCCGATAATTAGAAATGGAGCCCACGGCAAATTAAGATGGAAGGTGGCTCTAAGTTGAGGAAATCTCAAAGGCAAAGCGGCTAGTCGAACTTATATGCTCTGGGTAGAGAATGAGCTGTGGGTCGGGGTGTAATTGCAACCACTAATAATAAAAATAAGGCGCCACCGTATTTTTTATACTGAGAAGACCTAATACAAGTCCCTTGTACAAGGCTAATGCGGAAACCTTTCTCCTATAACCGCTATATAATTTTAAAGACCACCTAATCTTTAAAGTATCTTACCTTATGGCTCGACTTTGACCTTAGCAATCCTCCATTGCACCTGTGAACAAATTAAACAAAGAAAAGCACTGTTTGTGCATTTAAACTCAAAATAATTAAATACAATCAGAATCGATTTTCATTCCTCTTAAATAAAAGATAGTCTTTAGTCCGAAAATAAGAATCTATTCTTTTGGTATCCAATAAAGTAATTTTTACAAAAATATGTCTTCCTTTATAAGTTAATTTAAATTAGGAAGAGTTAATTACAATGGTACTGAATATATCCGTACCAATTACTATTTAATGAAGTTTATATAACAAATTGACAAAGCATAAAATTGCTTATTTATAGAAAGAGTTAATTATGGTAAATTTACCTTAATTTCACAGTAGATAATTACAGATCATTGTTCATAAAATATCAAATGTAGAAATTTAATTTCTAAAGGTTCAAAATTATGAGAATTTACTTTATCTAATTAGTAGTGACATCTTCTGATGTTTCATTGAGTTAATAAAAGAATTTGTAGGAACAAATTACAGATTCATATCGTATGACTACGTAAAATATAATTGGGGTCTGCCCTTGACCTGTTCAAAATTAACACAAGTCGGTTAAAGTAAAATTTATCTCGTTTCTACGTCGACAGTTCAAACAACATACGAATATAATTTTTGTACATACCAGAACTCCAAATTGCACCTAATTACTTGCTTGAAAGCTGACGAATGTATTAACAACGGAAAATTCCATTCCAAACAAACAGCTGCGCTGCATACTGAAAAACACGTCACTTGGCTTCCATTATCTGCGTTTCAATTTACAGATGTTCCAGGAGTAATTCACACCATAAGAAAGCAAATGTTGTTTGTAATTAACTTGAATAAATTATAAATATGATTCCATATTATACAAGAATAGAATTGTTTTCCATCAATTTCGCATGAATACCATTCAGAAAAGTTTTTTATTTATAATTTACGTTGCAATATATTTTAAAATAAATTATTCCCAAAGTTACACTGAAAATTTTAATTAATATTGTTATAGAAACAAATTCACTTACTGTTCCTAATGGTCTTTTTAACAAAAACTTCATCGTTCTTCACGACTGGTTTCAACACAAAAATGGACCATCCAAAACAATTTATGAAGATAGTATACACGTGCAATCTTCCATCGTGCACGCTTCCAACAGCAAAAATCAATGACGGACATCGCTCCTAAGAACAATTTTCGACCTGCTTGAACCCCAGCTGTGTTAGAAGTGCCGGCCGAGCTTGTCGCTGCCCAGTAACAAAGTTACACTGCAGTTATTGAGTAGAGGGGGCTTTAAGAAGGATACCAAACAAAAGCTTTTATATTGTCTCCGTAGAATTTAACTTTTAACATGAACTAAATACTAGTTCTTTATTGGACAATCGATGTTGTTAAATTAAGTGAGTTGGATAACATTATAATGTATTATATTATTTAATATTTAATAAAAGGATTGATTATACAGATATATATATATTAGGTGGAAAATAAAATTGCTACAACATTCCTACCACAAACATCAACGTTAACTCTATTTACATCAATATTCACAATACATTAAAATTTCAAAATTAAAATTCAGCATAAATTTCCGTATCATAAAATTTCAAGATTAAATTTGTTATCATTTTAATTTGCATCCAGAATTAAAGTCCTTGTAGGATGCCTACTAATTAATTTAACAATATGTGCAAACCTAAGTCTGAATACAAGGGAGCATCTCCCACCCCTTACGTTAATTAAACAGGTTAGTCTAATTGAGCTCAAAGACAGACCCAAATTTTCATTATAATCAAGAACATAAACTGCTAAATACTCCTTTCTACTTAAACAAGAAAATTTCACCTTAAAATTAAAATTTTGTTGTTTGTACAAATTCACTACTGTCCATTTTTTGGCAAACAAATTATAAAGTTATTCAACACACACCAAAACATAAAAAATCGAAGAACACAACATAAGTTACCTGAATGTTAATGCACTCGTGGCTCCAATGTACATCGTCCTTTGTTAATCACACTATTCCAACTGGGTTATGTTTACGGCTTCTAATTCTGAACGCTATTAAAATTTTCTACACCACCATTCATCTAAAGTTGTTTCAGGGCTTCTCAAGAACGCATCTATGTATATCTAAATCTTGTTTGTAGATCCAATCACGTTTACTAATAACATTTGATTATTAACACCCCCGAACAATAGCAAAGAAATTCCTACTTCTTTCACGCTATACCCCAAAACTGCCTACTTTTGTTTATTTATTTATCGTTACTAATTTCGATAATTGGTACAGTAATACTCGCAAATATAACTAGACTTTATTACCTTGTATCTTCTTTTCTAAGTGCACTAATGCATAATAACTTGTATCGTAGCACGTAAAGAGCAAACTGTTTTAAAGTATTCAATAATCACCAAAATATAAGAGCAAACTGTTTAAAGTATTGAATCAAAATCGAAAATCTAAGAGAGCAAAACTGTTTAAAGTCCGGGTTTATATAATAGCTCGCATGTATGTCGGTTTTGTCCCGCGACAGGCAGTTTTCAGAATTTCGCATACTATGTTCCCTTTTCGACAGTCCGGTACGCGGTTCTATTAAATTTGCAGACGCGCCAGTTGAAAATCTAAGAAATTTTCACACGGCTCGCAAACACGTCCGAGAATAACTAATTAATTTTGTATAGAAATCGTTACGTTTACACCTCTCATATCTGCATCTTATTACAACCAATCGTATCCCTCGTGACGCCACTCAAATCACGCCTTTTATTATCTGTGTCTCCGCCTTGCGCATTTTATCTGTCTTTTTCTAACTTGCTTCTAGTGGTGCAAATCGATACTCTTTACTATCGGTTATTTCAGTCCACGTGTATTTTTATTTGAGTTAAATAACCCCGTATCTAGCCTTCCCGTTAATATAAGCTACGGTTTATCCGACCGTTTGCGATATACGCAGAATTTTCATGTTTATCCAAACAAATTAAACTGAAATTGACTTTTAAAAATACGCAGGTGTGTGCTCCTAATTAACGTTCTAATATAATTCTCAGAGCTTTTATTTCATGGTATTTTAACCTGGGATTTTCACAGGCTTTTATGCTTATTATATTATTAATAATGGTTCAATTAACTCCAACTAAAATAATAATGAATGGCATTGACTTCTACCCTTTAATTTTTAGCGAATACGCACTAAATATTAATTTATTACTTGTACACTTTGTTTAATACCCATTACTTAAAAATTGAATTAATTAATATAAATTTTGCACGTAATTTCTATTTGTTTCTTGGAACAATTAAATTAAATACACGTTGAGCATTTTAATTCAGCTTCTTTTTATAGAAAGCGTCCAGTGAATAATTTAAATCCCTTATTTTTAATGAAACGAATAAATTTGTAAGCTCCACGTTTTAATAACACGTATTATCTAATAAAATTCCTTATACACGGTGATTAAAATTATTTGATGTAATTAATTAATTTTCTACCCTGGTCTAAATTTGAGTAATATATATATATATATATATATATATATATATATATATATATTGCTGTGTAACCTCACCATTAATCTTAAACTAAGGTTTTCAAATCGAGCCCCACAGATTGGGCGCCATAAAATGCTGTAATCCGCTTTTGATAATCGCCTCTTTACTCTTTCCGCCACGGCTGCTTACCTAGTTAAAACTCTCATCCTCATTCATAAAAAACAGACACATTCCTACCACAAACATCAACGTTAACTCATTTACATCAATATTCACAATACATTAAAATTTCAAAATTAAAATCAGCATAAATTTCAGTATCAGAAAATTTCAAGATTAAATTTGTTATCATTTTAATGTGCATCCAGAATTAAAGTCCTTGTAGGATGCCTACTAATTAATATAACAGAATTTGCAGACCTGAGTCTGAGTACAAAGGGAGCATCTCCCACCCCTTTACGTTAATTAACCAGGTTCGTCTAATTGAGCTCAAAGACATACCCAAATTTTCATCATAATCAAGAACATAAATACTAAATACTCCTTTCTACTTAAACAAGAAAATTTCACCTTAAAATTAAAAATTTGTTGTTAGTACAAATTCACTACTGTCCATTTTAAGTAAATAAATTATAAAGTTATTCAACACACACCAAAACATCAAAAATCGAACAACAAAACATAAGTTACCTGAAGGTTAATACACTCGTGGCTCCAATGTACATCGTCCTTTGTTAATCACACCATTCCAACTGGGTTATGTTTAGGTCCTCGGATTACTGGTCGCCTTTAAAAATTTTCTACACCACCATTCATCTAAAATTGTTTCAGGGCTTTTCCGGAGCTCATCTGTGTATATCTGAATCTTGTTTTGTGGATCCAGTCACGTTTACGAATCATTTAGTTATTAACACCCCCGAAAATAGCAAAGAAATTCATACTTCTTTCACGCTATACGCCAAAACTGCCTACTTTTGTTTATTCATTTCTCGTTACAAATTTGGATAATTGGTACAGTAATACTCGCAAATATAACTAAACTTTATTACCTTGTATCTTCTTTACTAAGTGCACTAATGCATACTAACTTGTATCGTAGCACGTAAATAGCAAACTGTTTTAAAGTATTCAATCAAAATCGACAATCTAAGGGCACTTTTTAAAGCATCGAATAATCAAAATCTAAGAGAGCGAAACTCATATTATCACCGGTTTATATATCGGCTAGCCTGTTCGTCGCTTTTGTCCCCAAAACGGACACTTCTTAGAATTTCGCATTCTACATTCCCTTTTCGATAGTCGGGCACGCGATTCTATTAACTTTGCACACGCGCCAGTTGAAAATCTGAGAAATTTTCCACACGACACGCAACCACGTCCGAGAATAACTAATTAATTTTGTATCGAAATCGTTACGTTTACACCTCATATCTGCATCTGATTTTCAACCAATCGCAACCTCGTGACGTTGCTCAAATCATGCCTTTTACTATATGTGTCTCTATTTTACGCATATTATCCGTCTCTATCTACCCTGTTCTAAGTGGTACAAATCGATATTCTTTATTATCGGTTATTTAAATCCACGTGGACTGTTAAATAACCCACTTTATTAGCATTTCCCGTGAATATTAAGCGACGGTTTCTCCAACATTCTCTGTAACCATTTGTTCTCTACAAAATTTAAGCAGAACGTGACTTTTAAAGATACGCAGGTGTTCAAACGTAATACTTCTAAATAACACTTCTACGATTTGAATACTATTGGGTTTTTACACGCTTTTATGCATATTATATGTTACTAACGGTTCAATTAACTCCAATTAAAACAATAATGAATGGCGTTGACTTTTACCCTTTAATTTTTATTGAATCCTAATTAAATATTAATTATTATTTGTACATTTTGTTTAATACCGGTTACTTAAAATTGAGTTAATTAATATAAATTTAGCACGTAATTTCTATTTGATTCATTACTTGGAATAATTAAACTACATTAAAATTGAGCATTTTAATTCTGCATCTTTTTATATAAAGCGTCTAGTAAATAATTTAACTCCCTTATTTTTAATGAAACAAATGAATTTTTATGCTTCACGGTTTTAATAACGCGTATTATCTAATAAAATTCCTTATACACGGTGATTAAAATTATTTGATGTAATTAATTAATTTTCTACCCTGGTCTAAATTTGAGTAATATATATATATATATATATATATATATATACTTATTTGTTTTTATTACGAACACCGTTATTACCAACACCGAGTTCTATATATATATATATATATATATATATATATATATATATATAAAGACAAGTTATTTGCAGTCCGCAATAAGAAAATTGTGTATAAAGTAAGATGTATCTGTAAACAAACTCTTATGAAAATAATAAGAGCCATTGGCAAATACAAATCGGGCTGGTAGTTATATAGCCATTCACAAAACATTAGCTTTATTACTTCATAGGGGAGGAAACCTCCACTGACCAAAGGTTTCGGCTTGTTAGCCTCATCAGAGTGGAATAGTTCCCAAGAACCCTATAAAGTAATCGAAGCTATTATAATGATATAATTTCGAAACACTCACTGTACTATAGCAAAAGTTAATAAAACCGCCATCAGGTGATAAAAACCAACACTACTAAAGTGTGGAAGTACAGAATTGAACCGAAACTACATAATAAATTCTATAAATGACTATAAAAGTACGTCTGGCCTTTGAGATTTGCGGAATGTTACAGCAAAATTTATTTGCAAACTACCAGCCCGATTTGTATTTGTCAATGGCTCTTATTATTTTCATAAGAGTTTGTTTACAGATACATCTTACTTTATATACAATTTTCTTATTGCGAACTGCAAATAACTTGTCTTTGTTCATTTGAATTGCCTTTGGGGCATGAACCCGGGTGTCGCCACGAGAAGGTTTGTTACGTTTGCAAATAAATTTTGCTGTAACATTCCGCAAATCTCAAAGGCCAGACGTACTTTTATAGTCATTTATAGAATTTATTATGTAGTTTCGGTTCAATTTTGTACTTCCACACTTTAGTAGTGTTGGTTTTAATCACCTGATGGCGGTTTTATTAACTTTTGCCATAGTACAGTGATTGTTTCGAAATTATATCATTATAATAGCTTCGATTACTTTATAGAGTTCTTGGGAACTATTCCACTCTGATGAGGCTAACAAGCCGAAACCATTAGTCAGTGGATGTTTCCTCCCCTATGAAGTAATAAAGCTAATGTTTTGTGAATGGCTATATAACTACCAGCCCGATTTGTATTTGTCAATGGCTCTTATTATTTTCATAAGAGTTTGTTTACAGATACATCTTACTTTATATATATATATATATATATATATATATATACACAACAAAAGAAAACGAAAAAAAAAATTAAATTATTAATTAACTAATTCTCACTGGGTAGGTAAGGGACATAAACGTACAACTGGACGTTTATAAATACCATCCTTTGTACGCACATATACCACTCGAACAATTCCATCAGATCCAGGAAACACTTCTTCAATCATGCCAAGGTGCCAATGTAAAGGTAAAACATCTTGTTTAATTAAAACAAGTGTCCCCACAGTAACCGATGGACTTGTCAGATTCCATTTCTGACGTTTTTGTAATTGCATTAGATATTCCAATCTCCAACTTTCCCAAAAAGACTGTACCAAAAGATCGAGCAATCGTTTTCTGTCTAAAAGATTAGATGAAGGTTCTACAGAGTTTGACGCAGGTGACGAGGTTAAAGGAGTGATGATGAGAAAATGTGCCGGAGTCAAAGGTACTGGATCGGAAGGGTCCGTACTTAGCCAAGACAAGGGCGAGAATTAAGTAACGCTTCAATTTGAATAAGAACAGTATTTAATTCTTCATAGCTTAGAATTTTTTCACCAATTGCCTTGTATAAGTGTGTCTTGACAGACTTAATCTGTGACTCCCATACTCCAGAAAAATGAGAGCTTAAGGGGGCTGAAAAATCCAAGCAATTTTACGAGAAGCTAATTCACTACTAATAGTAGATTTATATTCCTCAGATTCTAACAATTTATAAAGTCTATCCAATTCATTTTTAGCACCAATATAGTTAGTTCTTCTATCACTATAAATAATGGAACAGGCACCACGCCGGGAGAGAAAACGCTTTAAAGTAGCTAAAAAGATATTGGTAGACAAGTCTGACACAAGTTCCAAATGTATGGCTTTTGTCACTTAACAAATAAATAAACATAAATAAGCCTTTTGGCTAATAATTCCCCTACGTCGCCCTAATGTAATTCTAAAGGGGCCAGCAAAATCAGTAGCACAATGCAAAAAAGGTTTCGCTTCATGCACGCGAATGGTAGGTAAGTCTGCCATTTTAGGAAATACATTGCGAGGTTTAAAATAAAAACAATAATTGCACTTAAAAATTTGATAACGAACAGCATTACGCGCCCCAAGTATCCAATAACTTTGACGTAATAATGTTAAAACTAACAAAGGACCTGTGTGCAAATTTTGTTGATGGTAATAATCAATTAACAAATCAACCAAATGATCTTGATGAGGTAAAATTAAAGGGTATTTTTCACCAAACTGCAAGCTAGATTTACTAAGTCTCCCACCTACTTTAAGTAAGCCATTTAGCACAAACGGGTCCAACTTACGTAGCGTGGTAGAAATAATTTTCTTATTTTCCAAGAGCAAAATATCAGACGCGAAATAACGATTTTGAGTTATTTTAATTAACACTAACTCTGCCCTTTCCAAATCATTTGCGGTCATAAATCCAGAAGTTTTTAATAATCGCAAAAATGTTAAAATGTAAACAGTCGAACGAACCAACTTAATCCACGAGGAACATCGATTAATGAGATCATAAAATGCAATTTGTTCTTCGTTTATGATTGGTAATGCAACAATTTTTTCCTCGGGCAGATTATCTTGATGCATAGATGATATTATACGAATAGGCCATAAACAAAGATCCCCCTTTAATCATTCTGGACCATTCTGCCATTCTTTCGAAGCAATCAGTTTAGAGGGTTGTTCCCCACGAGATAAACAATCACTAATATTTTTTATCTCCTTGGATATGATACCAGTGAGCGGGAGCAACCAAATCTTGAACACGTGCAACTCTATTTGAAACAAATGTATGCCAACGATAAGGAGGGGAAGCAATCCAATTCAGTGTCACCGTGGAATCCGATAAGGCGAATAATTGATCTACTTTTATACGAGTCTTTAGACTACTTTCCACAAAATCCAATAAATTAGCCAATAAAACAGCAGCACACAATTCTAAACGTGGTATTGTCTGAACTTTCATGGGTGCAACTTTAGTTTTAGCTAAAACTAAGCAAACTTTAACTTCACCATTAAAAGCAATGGTTCTAATATAGACGACAGCGCCATAGGAATTTAAACAAGCATCACAAAATTCAATCAACGTAACATGAGCATCTGGGATAACTCCTAAATGACGTGCAATCTTGAAATTTTTTAAACAATGTAAGTCCTCTTGTACCCTTTTCTATTCATTCGCAATATTACCAGAAGGAACTTCATCCCAGTCTAATTTAAGGGACCACAATGTACAGATAAGCAATTTTATAAGTAATCGTAATCGGACTTAAAAATCCACAAGGATCAAATAAACGTGCGACTGTTGATAGAACGTTTCTCTTAGTGCAATCACGTATTTCCACTTGTATGCTAAAAGTAAATGTTCGGCGTTCGAGAATGTAGCTCAATGGTTTGAGATTGAGTGGTTGGAAGTAATCAACGGTATGATCACATTCCCAAGCGCGTGCACGTGAAAAGAAATGTTTGTTGAACGTGGAGGTCACGGTAGACCTAATTTAAACGAGTTGCCTCCACACTACCGATGTAATGCAAGCCAGAGGAGTGGACTGTATATCGAGAAGCTTACGAAGCTTGCTGTGATTGATAACACTGACATACAAAAATAATAATGAATTTATTAATAACTGAATACCAATGTTACAATTTACAATTGCGGGAGCGCGTCTTTTAAATGCTCACTCTTTCGCGGTCTAACAACTTCTCCTGGTTTTAACACTGCCCAGAGGTGGGGCGAGACTCATAGTAGCGCGCAGGCCATCTCAATCAAATGTTTGTAAATATTCATATTCCTACTCGTGTCGTAACAGTAAATATGTCCAAATTAGGATACCATTGTAAACCTAAAACTTTCAAAGAATCGGAACTAAAATTAACTACTTAGGGACAGCGATTCTCAACAGGAATCTCTGATAACAACAATTCCGAATTAACAGCCCATTTAGTTAATGTAAACTTGGCACTTTCAAACAAACTATTTAATTGATAATAAGCAGTTCTAGCTTCATCTAAATTCGAAACACTTGAAACCAAATCATCAATGAAAAATTCGTGACAAATATCAGCTGCTACTGGGTATTTATGTGATTCGTCAGTTGCTAACTGTTGTAACGTTCGAATGGCTAAAAATGGTGATGGTTTTACACCAAAAGTAACAGTATTCATCTGATATATCTCAACTGGCATTTCCTCAGAAAATCGCCATAATATTTGCTGAAAGCGCCTATGATCAGGATGCATACCAATTTGTAGATACATCTGACGAACATCAGCAGTAAAAGCTATTGGAAATAATCGAAAATTTAAAAAAAATTTCCCAACGTGAGGTTGTAATTTTGGACCTGTATATAAAAGACAGTTCAATGATTTTTGAGTTGAAGTTTTACATGATGCATTAAATACACATCGCAAAGGCGTAGATGTACTCTTTGCCTTGAATACTGCATGGTGCGGATAAAATAATTTGGATAGATTCATTTGCTTTCCTTAACTAACGACATATAATTCCGTCTAATATATACTCCAAAAACGTCACTATATTGTTCCTTAAATAGCGGAAACTGGCGAAATTTATTTTCTAAGGAATACAAACATTTTAGTGCAGTATAATATGAATCCCCTAACTCATAAGCATCTTGTCTAAAAGGCAACATCACTGTATATCGCCCTGAAGTTTCGCGCCGAACAGTACTTTGATAAATTTGTTCACAATTAATATCATCAGGGTGTTGATAACGTTGTACTGGAAGATCCTCATCCGCCCAGAATTTAGACACTAAATTATCTAAAAAAGGTTCCACTTGTGTGTAAAACGAACAAAACGAATTTTTTAACGAAGGGGTAGTGGGAACTGAACCCATTACCACAAATCCCGATTTTGTTTCTACTGCTATTGGTGAATACAGTGATCCAGTATCTTTATGTGCACTTATTAAAAATGGAAACAATTGGGCTCCAATAATACCATCAATGGGACCAGGTCGATCAAAAGTATTGTCTGCCAATAGAAGGTCCATAAAATGCATTAGTGAATCTCTAGGTATTTTATTATTAGGGAGCCTGTCCGTAATCTTGTCGACTAACAAAACTTCCAACTTATAACTAATATTGAAATCAAAACGTGACAAAATAATCAAGTTTGATTTTCCTGTAACCGAGCTACCACTAACACCAATACCACGAATAGAATGATTACAAGAACTAATATTTAGATCGAGTAATCTGGCACATTCAATAGTTAAGAAATGAACTTGAAAACATGAATCTAATAAAAACCTAACAGTGTGTAAAATACCGCGTTTATCAATAACATGTACAATTACTGTCGACAATAAAACTGTGGAATTCATCATAGATACTCCTGTAGTGGAATAAAAACTAAAAGGCTCATGTTGACCTGTCGAAGCTTCAACTGGGCTGGTTGAAAAACATGGTGGAGGATGTTCGGTACTAATGTCTTCTTGGATTAAGCATTTGCCCTCAGTAGTAAAGTTTAATTTCTTTTCCGAAGGTTGTTGCTCAATATAATGCAAAAGTGTGTTATGTTTATATTTACAAATTTTACAGCAAAAACGACTTTTGCAACTCAAAACTCTATGTTGACCAAAGCAATTAATACATAGATTTTCCTCTTTAATGATTTTAAATCGTGCAAATGGGGATAAAGATAAAAATTTAGTACATTGTGAAATGGAATGTTTAGCAGAACAAACTGAACAATTTTGATCTACTAACTGCTTTGCTACAAAAAACGAATGTGATCTTATTTTATTGCTACTAAATGTAGTGCTTGATTTTATAGAAGAGGATAGCCATATAAATTTGGGCCTGTTCCTTTATGAAATCTATCACTTCGGTATATGTAAAAATGTCATTTTTGCGTCGATGATTTTCAAAAATAGAGCGAGTTTCTACATCCAATTTGCTCCATAACAAATAGGCAAAAATGAAATCGACCAAATTCTCAATGTTAAGGGTTTTTAACGCTTTAATTGCAGAATCACATTTTCAAGAATATTATTCAAATTATTAGCAGAGGCTGTTTGAACGGGTTTGAAATATAAATTTTGTTCTAAATAATTTACTGCTAGAGTACGTGGATTTTGATATTTATCAATAAGAGCCTTCCAAATAATTGCATAATTGGCATCAATAGGAGGCAAGCCAGCACAAACACTAGTGGCTTTACCACTTAATTGACCTACTAAATAGTTGACCTTATCCACATCCTTTAATTGATCATTATCATGAATAAGACTTCGAAATAACTCAATAAAAATAGGCCATTCAGAAGGATCGCCAGTAAACTTTGGCAGAGACAATTTCGGCAAACGTGGTGTGCTAGAAGGTTCTATATTAGTCCTTGGTACATTGGCTGAATTATTATCTGAAAGGCGCGATTTAACTTGTGGATCTTTTGCATCTACTAAAATATGACAGTATAAGTCATTGAATGCATCCAAAGGTTTAAGATCCGGAACAACATTCTCATCTAAGTGCATTTCAATTAAATTAATTTCATCCACGACATCAGCAAAATTAGACTTAGTTTGCGCTAATGATTCTAACTGACTAATAAAAATTCTAAACATCGTTTATTTTCTAACTATGAAATGGAATCATACACCTTTTGTATTCTAGAAAAATACAATTCCTTTTTAGAAATAAATAATTTTAATTTTGCTCCTAACGATTTTTTATCATTTTCCATAGTTGAGCTTAATTTGTATATGCCAATCAGTAAAACAAACCCAATATATTCAAATTTAAATTGAACCAATTAACAAAACATTCAATTTGGAAAATGAATATTAATAACTCACAATGTAATTGAGATTATTGCCTTATCAACTAAACCAAAATCGAAAAACCCAAACATATGGTAAGCAATTTCTCATTAACAAATTTAACAAGCTACAAACAACAAATGTGTACCAAAATTTAACTAATAGGTTTAATTGCAAGATTCAAGTATGTGCAAAAACTATAAACATCCGGTTCGATGGATGCCAAAAAAAATGTTCGCTCTGATAAAACAAATAAACAAAATAATAATTTATAGTGGACTGTAACTAAACAAATTTACTTACCCCAGGACAATATCTTAAACACTAAATATCAGGATAAAAGAAAGGGATGATAAGAATCCTGATATAATAAATTAATACCACTTAGGGTTCCCAAATAATTTTGCACAAACTTAATCTCACAACTACACTAAAGCTCCTTTTTACATATACATATCAAGCTCAACTGAACTCCTTTCCTTTTATCAGTCAGGTGTTTTAATAACTGCTTGCCAAGATAAAGTGTATCAAATTTAAATAATGCAATGGCGCAAACACACGTCTAAGCTGACTAATTTTATGTAGATCATACAGTTATGCTGTAAAAAAGATTTCTGGTACTGTAAACTCAATTCACCTATTTGCATATAATACATCGAAAAACATTTAACCTACTCTTATAAAAGCATTTAGGGTACTCACCTTTTCTCCACTGTCGGATGGCAGATAGAACACTAAAACGGTGAGGAATGAAATGCCCATGCACGGAATTATTAAATTTACAGTATAAAAAAGGGTTTTCCGCCGCATAGTAATATTAAACGTTATATCCAAATAAGGTTCATCACAGCACGTATAAAATTTTTCGTTTCTGAAACAAAAACCAAAAGGTAATTTATAATCAACTATTTTAAAGTTCTAGAGCTATTTACAACTATTTACAATAATTTAAAGCACATCAGATGCGGCCGCTTTTAATTTTAAAATCATAAGCCATAATCAGATATTTGCGGTATATTGTAACGACTACGAATTCGTGCTTCATTAATATACGCCTTTGTAATTATTATTTATTTATAAAGATCCTTTATGGTATTAAAAGCGTAATATTTCTCTTTCTTAAAAATAATGCTTATTCGTTACATACAACTCCATCTGTGTTCATGGGATTAAAATAACCTTCCAGTTACCGTGATATTTGTGTTGATGCATGAATTCATTTCTTTGCGCTTGCTCACGGAGCAAAGCGTTGTAGTACTCTAATCTACTTTAAATAACAGAATGTAAAAAGGGGACAAGTTTTTGCCACGAGGTTGAAAGTTGTCCGTAATCATGTTGTCCGACCGGCGTACAGCCTGGTCCCGAAGAATTGCTTGGCCTCTTATGATAGAAACAACTACTAAGAGACGACCTGTAAAATGAGCAACATATAATTATAAAATGCATCATCACGGTATGTAATTATTTTATTTGGTATTTAAATTAATTCCTTGGTTTCTGTAGTGCAAGCTTTTTATTTTATTACGTTGTATGACAACATTTTAATTATTATTGGCGAGAGTGTTGCAAGTTCATTATAGTTATGGAATATTGCAGTTTAAGTATTATACAGCTTCTGGTGAAATGTTTTGAAAGCATCCTGTCGTAAACAACACCTAAAAGTTTTTGTTAACTGGAAAACAAGTTTATCTTCCTAAGCGCAGGCGAAGGTCGCACAGCTGTTGTTAGAGTGGAACACACAAATAGTTGGATTGGTACAACGTTCATTCTTGAATTGGTAAATATGACTTGCTACTGAAATTTCATATATATGGCGAACATATTTTTTGTGGTGAGTGTTTTCTGATTCAATTCTCGTTTCATCAAACCATTACAAGAGATGTAAATTTTTTTGCAAATTTTATATAGTGGTTTAAATTAGCTTACGCCTTTTTGTTCCAAAATTAATAGTTTGATGTAATATAATTGTTCGTAGGAATGCAAACTTTAAATATGACTTCCTAAGAATTTTAAAAATTTAAAGTCTAATGTGTTGTAACTAAGCAGGTGATATTCTACTTTTGTTTGTCACATTGTACGAACTAGTTTTTTTAAAAAGTATAATTATTATCCAGATTATGTTACACTATAAGGAAATTTGCTAATTCACTCAAGAAATAAATTTTTATTAAATTGAAGTCCAAGCGTATATGAAATAAGCCATTTCATTTATTAAATTTTGTAAGCCAAAACAGGATCCTATTTCGGTAACTAGTAAAGGTTGTATCATATTAATACTAACTCAATATCCTTCTTAAACAAGTTTAATAAATAAAATTGTTGAAATACTTAAATCTAATAAGAGATAACACTTGACTCTTACTATATTTTGATGGATACAAAACATAGATATTTGTAAATTTGTATAAACGATGTATATTTGTATATTTCTTTAAACCAATAGAAAGTGGACTAAGTTGTTTCAAAGCATTCTTTCATTGAAGTTAACAATAATTTTTCTATAAAAGCATGCAACCAAATTCATAAAACTTTTGTAGTGTAGAAAGAAAGATTATTGATATTGTGTTGGTAAGATTTTTTTTCTTTGAGAGATAATCTTAACTAGCTAATCTTTTTGGAATTTATTTTTTTGTGGTACAGTGACTAGGCTCTAATGTAGCGCTAGTTCTACAAATCTTTTTGAAGTGATTCAATTTTCAGATAGTACGAGGCAGCGGCGCAACCAGGATTTCACCCTGGGAGGGGGGCTACAAAAAACTATATACATATATATTAAACAGTAAGTTATCGAGTCAAAAATTAACAAAAGTAAGCATATTTATTTGCAAGTGATTCTAATAGGCCACTATATATATATATATATATATATATATATATATACATATATATAAGATGGTCTAGTGTCGTTCGGAAATTTCATCCTCAACCTCAGGTGTTCTAATAGCGACGCGCGGATGCGCGCTCGTCGGTACAGGTTGAAATCAAGTCGGCGAGGATCGCGATTCTGAAGTTCTTGAATCACTTCATCAACGGATATAGAGATTTCTCGATGTATATTTAAATGTGCTAAACCATTTAGTCTGCTTTCTTTCATAGTGTTTCTTAAATATGTTTTCGTTCGTTTTAGTGTTGAAAATGATCGTTCAGCTGTACTAATGGAAACAGGTAACGTACAAAATATTTTGAGCAATTTATGAATGCTTGGAAAATAATGTTCATTGCAAATGTTTAAGCAGTCTATAGCATTTCTTTTTTCGTTTGGTTGTTTAATCATATCCTCTTGCCACATTTTAAATTCAGCTTTAAGGGCTGCTTCGTTGTTGCATTCCAGATCGTTTTTATAAAATGATGCTGAGCTAATAAAGTTGGCTGCTTGTTCAGAAAAAGTTGTTTGAGATGATTTGGTCAATAGACTGGAAAAATTAACGAGAACTGTTTTGTGTTTTCAAATCTATCAGACATATTGTTCAAAAAGAGTCTACCCAGGGCAAAAATATAGCTCTTCTGTAATATTCCTCTTCATTACTACTAGGAATGTTGCAACGTTTAGTTTGTCCTGCTGTTATTCTTGGTACAGTAATTGTAAACCCTAATAATCTGCTCATTTCCAAACCTTTCTGATACAAATGTTTAAATTCTGTCTCTGAGTTATCCCTTATTTTTTGGATAGAAGTAATAACAAGTTGAGCCTGGGCGATAGCCGTGTGAAGTTCTATGTCTGCACGCTGAAGACCCTTACTCAAGTAAAGTGTGTAACCGAATAAACACTCCGCGCACAGTAATGCTATTATAAATTCGGATTGCTTAATTGAATTTATTAAAATCAATGCGTCTGATGAAGCATCTTTATCATCCCAAGAAGTACAAATTTCTTCTAGAGCGTCAACGATGAACAAAAGTAATTCAATTGCAATCAAAATTGAATCGTGCCGTTGTACCCATCGAGTTGGACATAGTTGTTTTAATTTTTGAGCTTTGGAGGCATGTTCAGAATTAGAAATATATTTTTGAAGCACTATTTGTCTTTTTAGATAGTTAAAAAAATTGTAAATCTTTCCAACTATTGCAAAAGAATTTCTAATAGAAGAAACGGATACGGAATCGGAAATGGCTAGATTCAAGTTATGTGAGACACAATGAACGTACATAGCTGTAGGGTATTTTTCTAAAATTCTTGCTTGAACTCCTTTAAATTTACCACTCATAAAAGCTGATCCGTCATAACCTTGTCCTTTTAAATATTTCATTTCCACGTGGCAGTCCTGTAGGCTAGTAATTATAGTGTCAGCAAGATGAGCACCCGTTGTATTTTCTACTGGAACAAATTTAAGAAAGTTTTCGCAAATTTTGTATTCGTTTTCGTCCTTTTTTACATATCTAACGCAAAGTGCAAATTGCTCTATATTAGAAATATCAGTAGTTTCATCGGCTAGTACTGAAAAACATTTTGCAGCATTAACTTCTTCGGTTATTTTTCGCATGATTTTTGATCCACATGAATCAATAATCTCATTTAGACTTTTCCAGCTTATGTAGGTAGCATTTCGTCCACTTCCAGTTAAATGTTTTTCCAAATTTTGATCACCAGCGTCAATGCGAAATCGTAATAATGCTCAAAAATTCCCTTCATTTTTGGCCGGTTCTTCATTTACATCAAAAGCGCTTGATTCTCGATGACCTCTCAAGGATAGTCCTTGACGTCCACAGAAAATTATGATTTATTATGATAGAACATATTTTCAACCGATTCTCAACTGCTTGCATGTTTGAAGCGCTATCAAGCATTCTATCAATTCGTGTTGTCTTGCCCGTCATAATTTCGACAAAAGTTTTTGAACGAAGCACTGCTGCTCTATGGTATTCCAACACTTCGTGATTATAAAATCGTTCTGTAGCTTTCTTCCACTGTTTGAAAGCTTTATTAACTAGCTGACCTGTTGTTTGCGATGCACTTATTCCAACCTCTTGCTTAGCAAACAGAACACAATATTTGCAAAACAAACCGTCTTCAATTTGAAAATAAGCCAACCATTTGTATTTATTGAGCCATGAGTAATTAAATTTTCTGTTTTGTTTACCAATTTGAACAACGGGAAACTGAAAGTTTTCTTCGGGAACCCACACATTTCTCAAAACTTCAAACTTTTCTTCGTCCTTCAATATTTTTCCTTTAAAATTAAAAATATCCATATGAGAGTAAGAGATCGGAGTAGCTAACTGTGGTGTAGCTCAAGATGACGAAGAAGCTACTGGTAAAAGTATAATCGATTGCACATCAGTACCGGTATTTAAGTCGGAATCGCACTTTAAATCAGTCGCCTTTTTTTTAGAAATAGAAGCTACGCTAAAAAAATCGTGAATAGTTCTTTTCTTACCGGTAGGTGTACTTTGGCTCATTTTGAGATTTATAAAATTCACCAGAGAAATCAAATTAAAATTAATACCGTAAACTTAACCGAACTTTTGGAAATAACTTAAATGTTATATTTAAATACGACACTTAATACTTAATTCTTAGTTTTAACTTTAATGCAACTAAATCTCGACAATAATTCAATTAAATTTTTAATTCAACGCAAACACACGCAACGCAATTGGCACATGAAATAGTGTTGTAGCCTTGTAGCAGTAAAATTATTTCGTTACCGAAAACACACAATGAAATCTTACACAACAATGAAGCTGGTGGGGTAGTTAAGTATTTTCTGTTCTACAACTTGATGTAGGTGATAAGAAAAGAAGTACCGTTTCAAGTTCAACGAACTATAAACGTTGGGTTAAATTGCTTGAGGGTGAAGCATGCGCATGCAAGTTATGTAGCAGGTAAATATAGTATTAATAGTCCCATAGAATATAAGCAAGCGACACTTCGGGACTCGGGGTGACCTTACAGAATATCTACTCTATTCATGATTGTAATTTTGGCACAACGATTCAATTGAAATCTGTTTTTATAGTTGCGTCCATAACAATTACACTATCAATGCATGCAAAGTGAGGTTGTATTAAGGTTATCTCAACAACTTTAAATTCAAAGTTTTGGGCCAAAATAACTATTATGGAAAGTGAATATAGGGCGTCAATCCGCTATTAATTCATCGTCGCTCGTCAGTGCCGCTGTTTCAAAACACGGTTTCGCAATTCAAAGTGATACATTTTAAAAAATATTGAGCTCCTGGGGGGGCTTCAGCCCCCATAGTCCCCCCCCCCGTAGTTGCGCCATTGGTACGAGGTCATCGTTCCAAGCTGAGCTTGCAGTGTTAGCGGTAAGTAATATTGTTATACGTTTTGGTTGTTTAAAATTTTTTTGAAGATTTCCGTATCTTATCTTCGGATTGTTATACATTACAGTTATTATTAAAACACGGTGGCGTCCATTAAAAATTCTTTTTTATCGTATACCATCCTATGACCCTGGCTCATAGCTCTGCCTAAGTTGAAGAAACTTAGCTGGCTGGAAGTTCTCTTAAGAGGGTACTATTGTACTCAAAGCCGATTTCTATACATTTCCCTGAAGTTGAATTTTAGACAGTAACCTCCCTCAATTTATAGAGGCTCTGCCGCCTATAAGGTAGAGTAGTTACATTAATATAAAAAAAGTGTAACAATATGTGTTTTAGATGCCTTCGTGGATAAGTTGTTTCGGTTTTGATTACAAATCTCAAGGTCTCGATTTCAACTCTATATACAAGCAGTTTGAAATGTCTTAAGAGAACATTTTTCATAAAAACACTATCGTTCGGACGAGAGGATTATAGGTTCCGTGTGTGTCTTATTACGCATGTTAAAAATCCCTTTCTTGCTCGGCATGGTAAAGGTTCGGCTAAATTCTAAATTTCTATGACAAAACGTCAGCTTTTGGCCAATGTCGTGCTGTATTGAAAATTCAAATATATACAGAGCGGTGTGAATTTATTTTAAAAAAAATTACCGATAAATTCCCCACTGAAAAACAGTAACTTTTTGCTAATAAACATATATCCGGAAACGAATAGTTTTTAAAATACAGAGTGTTAAACATATTATAAATACATAAACGGTTTCATTTTTCCAAAACCCATAAATCATAACAAAGTATTTGATTCTCAAAATGTAAATTTAATGATAATTTGTAAGTTATTGTTATTTATTGTGAATCGTTGTGTAGTTTGAAATAAACCGAATTAATTCAAAGTTTACCATCATGCCTCATGTATTTACTAATCTGAACAATACGTCGGACAATCATTTATTTATAAGCTCTGCAATTGTAATTTATTAGAGGCATCGAGAGAATATGCAAGAAGATTTCCAAACAGAAAAAATAGCCCAGTCATCGAGTTTTTTTCTGAAATTTATCGCCTTTTTCGAGAAGTTAGTTTAAATAAAAATCGTAAGATATAGATGCCAAAGCTGAACGGTACAAGAAGAGGTATTAAATCTTTTTGAGGTAAACAATCGTTTGAGTTCATGTAGGGCTAGTAAACAACTTCGAGCTCAAAATGTACAAGTCTCAAAATCAAAAGTGTTACGTACATTACGAAGAGATCGTCAGAAAGCATGCTATGTACTGCATGTTCAAAATGTAATAGACGGCGATGTTGTGCTGCGCCTAAATTTTTTTAATAGGATGCTTAACTCCATCCATAGAAATTTAATATTTCTCCAAAGGACTTTATGGACTGACGAAACTAATTTTACAAAAAGAGGTATTGTAAATTATCATAATTTACACATATGGGCGCATAAACATCCACATCATATTCATCTCAACTTATTTCAAACTGTATTCAATATTAACGTTTCGATAGGAGTAGTAAATAATAATTTATGTGACCCATATTTTGCCACATCGATTAAACTCTGCATTATTTCAGGACTTTTAGAAAATAATATTGTTGACATTTTGGATGACGTTTCTCCTAACTTAAGACAAGGCTGTTGGCTACAACTAGATGGAGCTGCAGCTCACTTTGGAGTTAACGTACATAACTGGTGTATCCTAATTTTTTTGGGCACTGGATAGACCAATCAAGACCAATTTCTTGGCCACCTTGGTCAACTGACCTTACTGTGTAAAATTTTATTAATTGGGGTTGTTTAGAATATCAGGTTTATATTACACCTATAGAAAATGTTAAACATTTAACCCTATGTATAAATAAAACTTGAAATCGCTTGAAAAAACTGTTAATTTAACTCTGCGACGATATCGCAAATGTGTTGAAGTTAATGGCTTACATTTTGAGCAATTGTTATAACTTAGTTTGTAGCGGTAACTTTTTGTAAGGTTAAGAAACGCACGGTGTTACATGCCAAACTGGCCATGTATTATGTTTTAAGAGATACTTTGTAAGTTAATTGCCGCGTATTTTTGAAATGATACGCTAACTTCCGCCGTTGGTTACAGTTAAGTCTGCGCAGAAGTGATGCGGGAGTGCGCGAGTCGAGGAAGCGGCGTTAATTAACTGGACGGGGACCAATCAACAAGTGTGGAAGTGCGGTGTAGTTTTTAAAGAAGGTACGTAGTTTCCTTTTATTTTCACTTACATTATTTTACCAACTACCTATTTCTTTCAAATCACCTACAAGAGGCAATAAGAAGATCAACAACGGATAATAATTTGATGTTCAACCCGGCGTAACTACGACAACCCTCCCACGTGGTGGATCCTGAGATGAGATTCCAAGATATACATATAATGTAAGTAATTTGAACATTACCTAAAATGTGCATGTAAATTGACATATACATTGCGATTGCATCATCCGGTAACAACGTGCCGTGTATAGTTTATAGCAATGGCGTTAAAGCTAGCCGCGTAAATTGTAATAACGGGTCAGACAGAAACAGGAAGGACAATAGAGTAAGGACTCGCACGCATCACGATTACAAAAAGAGACAAAGGAAACGTAGAAATATTGGGCTAACTACAAACGTGGAGAATGGGAAAGATTCCTATAGGTAAATAAAAATACATCGCCACCGATTTTCTACAATAAACATAAAATGTAAGAAAATTGATATTTAAAATAAGCAAAAGAATTATATTCAACGGACACTTTTAATATTTTACGTACAAAATGCGCGGACGATTGCAGTGATCCATCAACACACAAGTGTTCGTTTGGTGTTAGAAACAACTTCAAGTGATATATGACATGATGACCAATGTTACCAAGCAGTTTTGATTCTACTATAACAAACGCGACATGAAGTAAAGGACAACATTTAAATGGTAGCAAAACGATTGTTTTGATTACATTTATATGCATGACATTTATTTTATAACAACGAATAAAAGTGTTGTGATTTTCCTTTTCTATAAACATATCTTCTTAACGGAAGATTGTATTCAAGATTAAATCAACCACAAAATACTATAACTAAATGGTTGGGCAAATCGGTATTTGCCCCCCCCCCAACCGCCCCCAACTTTACGAGTAGTTAGTGGGCATAGCATTTTTCCGTTCCTTTTTTGTTGTGGTAATCACGTACTACTTACGTTGCTTTTGTCTTGTCCGCACGGAATACTCTAATAAACTTCTAAGAATATTTAATAGATTTTATAAAAACTTCATAGCACTAAGATATGTCATAAAGCATAAATTATACACTGATGTAAAAGCCTTTCAACAAATCTTAATTACACATAATAATAATAATTTTTCAATGCTTTTAAGTTTTTATAGATAAAACCACGATAGGAAATAAATTATGAAATAAAATGCAAGCTGTACAAAAGCAACACGAAGATAGGTGGGAACTCTTAAACAGTAGAATACAAAGTTTATTGAAAGAAGTAGGTAATTTGTCAAAATTTAACAAACGAGACAGCTATTTAAGAAAATACTAACAATGGTTGTGGCACAGACAATCTTAGTGCACTGTGGTAATTAATAATTAGAGAATTAAATATATATATATATATATATATATATATATATATATATTCGAAAATTCCACGGCAATATATATATATATATATATATATATATATTGCCGTGGAAGTTTCGAAAATTACTTTATACAAAATCGAAAATTACACCAAAAATAAAAAAATTAAAAAGAAAAATTAATTTCTGACCCGTTTTCCTCTCTTCCTCGGTTGAATTGCTTTCCTCAACTGCTTCCGGCTAGCTCAGTTAGACCTCCTCTTGGATATCTAGATTCACTCTCATATTCTCTATCGTTCACGCACACTCTCAATAAAACCACAAAATACAACAAATATACAATCTTTTATTTATCACTATTTACAAATAAAATTCAATATTATCCACATTTCAGTGATCAAGTTACACCTCAATAAATCCTATTTTGTAATGTCCGGTATTTTAATTTAAATTATCAAACACATAGAATATACCCGGAGTAAATGGGCCCTGAATAATACCTTATTTCTCATACCTTCTTTATAATTTATTTTAAATCTACGTAAACTCTGGAGTTTGGTGAGTTCATGATAACCCAGTTAATTATAAATAATGTATGCCCTTATACTTTGCATACTCTTACAACAAACTAAAAAAACAACCCATGTACTCTTCACAAAATTTACATTCCTGATGAAACGTTAATAAGCTTTATATACATTTATATACATTCCTTTAAGACCTATCGTAAGCTCAATAGATTCACCATGCCATAATTTAGCAAAATTTCTACTAAAAATTATAAATCCATTAGCAGGCAAAACGGATTCTTTCATTAAAACAACCAACACTTTAGAAAAACTATCAAACATAAAAATTGAAAATACACACAATGGTAAGCTTTGATGTAGTAAATCTCTTTACAAATGTTCCTATAAACAAAACGCTTAATATTAAAAAACAAACTCGAAAGATGGCAATCTTAAAGAAAGAACAAAACTAAGTATATCATCGATTATGGAATTACTTGGTTTATGCGTAAATACCACATATTTTCAAATAAATGATCAATTTTACAAACAAAGCTTCGGAATGGCAATGGAAGTCCACTATCCCCAATCTTCAGTAATATATTCATGGAGGAATTCGAAAAGATGTGATATTCACACAAGAATTGAAACCATTGATCTGGTGGAGATACATTGATGATGTTTATGCTATTTGGCCTCATAATATAGAATTAATTAAAAACTTTATACAGTCAATTAACGAAATAGAACCAACTATTAAATTCACATATGAATTAGAACAACATGGAAAACTTCCGTTTTAGATATTCTAGTTAGCAAAAACGATACAACAATTAATACATCGGTATATAGAAAACCAACGCACACAAACAGATACTTAAACTTCGATTCAAACCACCCACAATGTGTCAAACGAGGAATTATCAAAACCATGTATGATAGAGCAAAATTAATATCATCAAACGAAGAAATTTTAAAGAAGAGAAAGACCTAATCAGATATACACTAATAGAAAACAAATATCCTAAAAGAATAATAGAGAAAGAAATGAATAAAACCCTAAAATAAAGAAAAAGAAAACAAAAACAACGATACACACCACAAAATGCTCTCAATACCATACATAAAAGGATTCTCCAAAAAATTCAAAGAATAGGAAACAAATTTAGAATTAAAACAGTATTTAGAACCAACAATACACTAAGAGCACAATTAACAAAACAAAACCCAAAAACGCAATACAAAATTCAAAAACTGTATCTACAAAATACCGTGCGAATGTAATAAGTTTTATATAGGAGAAACTTCGAGACCATTTGAAGTTCGATTAAGAGAACATAAATCATATATAAAAAATAGAAAATTTGAAAAATCCATGATTTGCCAACATGCATGGGACTCCAGTCATAAAATAAAATGGGAAGATGCAAAAATTATCGACAAAGAAAACCACCAAAACGCAAAATCAAAGAAGCTGCCTATATAACCCTACATAAAAATAACTGCGTTGCAAACGAATCCGTGACTTTCAGTAAACAATGGATTCCATTACTAAAAGAAATAACAAAAGAAATAACAAATGAAGATCAAATGCCCACAATATCTAGGTAGCATTGCAAGTTTTTCCTGGGTTTTCCTTGCGATATTAACATGAAATACAGCCTACATACATGATTTCTATTTATACATACAATAACTAATTACATAACAATAAGCATATTAACTAGAAAACCATTATTTCGGCAAATTATAAATGTTGGGGATCTTGGTAGCCACAGGTTGCTTAACCCCCTTCACTGAATCTCGATAAAATAAGTCATAAAATCAGAAATCTCTCAATTGTATAAATAGAAACATGTAAAAAAATGTTTCCCAAATTATTGAATTTATATAAAATTCACCAATAAAAATTAATCAGCTGATTTCACGTTAAGCGTATTGGCTACCATAGGAAAGTCGATCCCAGGTCGCAACACAAATTGAAGGCAATCATTCTTTTAAACTTTAAAAATTTTTGCTTAGTGTACTCAAACCAAATATTTCAAACATCAATAAATCAAAGTAACCTTCAATTTATGTCATAAACGTCAAACTTGAAGTTTTTATTATTTTGACAACGATCCTAGGTCATGGATCGAAACGTAAATAAAATAGATTTTAAAAACTATGAGTGGTTTCATTCCCAAAGAAGATTAAGAAGAAGCTTTATATACACCTTCAGATTTCTATTTAAATACCATAATAAAGTTAGTTATACGTATTATGTTCAATACGCAAAATAATGCACAACACCTTCAAAATTCACTTTCATACGTTACCCAATATTCATCGTTTCATAGTTTCTAACACAATTTTAAAGCGTTACCTGGAGTTTCTAGAAGATCTCTGCTCCGTTGACGATGCCGTATTTTTGCTTCTTTCTGCTCTGCAGGCCGTTTCTAGCTATTAGTAGAAGAACCCCGTTTAAGTTGAGCTGCTTGCGCTGCCTCCTCGGTGTATCCAATTTCCAAATCCAAATTGATTATACTTCTTTCATAATTATTTAATTTAATCCACGTTACGTACGTCACTACACGAGCTTGTTAAAAAAATATAGGTGATACCTCAATAAAATCTAAACTCGGCACAACCCGCGTACAAATTATGAGGCTAACACCGTGCATTATAATTTAAAATAATTTTATTATACTTACAACCTCGTGGTAACTTTGATACGTAGTCTGAAGCGATCAAAATATTAAGGTCTTTTATTATATTTTGAAAAAGTATTTATACAATTTCCGATGCCACCTCTGGCCGCATTTTATCCGAAGTCCTTCATCTACAATAATACGTTCTTAAAATTTTAAGCTCAACCGATTTCTAAGTCCACGAAATTCAGCGCATCGTTACGATCTTTTCTGAAAATTAATATACACTATTCTCGTGTTTGTCTGATGTCCAACTAACAATATCGACCAATAGTCTATCCATTGACGTCTCACAAATCCCGCCTATACTAACGCTGTCCCTTGCTTATGCATTTTCTACGTCTCTTTCTAACCTTGTTTGAGTGGTAGAAAATCGATATTCCTGTTCGCGTTCTACAACTCCATGTGGACCCAAAATATGTGCTTTAAATAACCTCTCATTAGTGTTTACTGCAAACACATTCGACTGTTTACCCGATATTCTTTGAAACTTGTTTGTTATCTATAAAAATAATTGAAACTTGACATTTAGAAAACACGCAGGTGTTTAATTTTTAACGAACGTTTTAAATAACATTTCTACGAGTTGGATTTTCAGCGTATTTCAACCCCATCGATATATTTGTTTGTTAGCAACGCGTTTCACCTTGGTATTATTGATTTTTACACGCTTTTATGCATATTATACGTAAATAACCGTTCAATTAAACTTAATTAAATTAATAAACTAATGGCATTAGCTTCTAACATTTTTTCTTTACGAACCTAACTAAATTTTATTCATTATTTGTAAAATTTTGTTAATACTTGTTACTTATAATGAACTAACTGGAATAAATTTCGCACGTAATTCTGGCTGTTTCCTTTATACAGGGTGTTTTGAAATTGCTTCGTTTATATTTACTTTTAACCCTTTAAAACCACTATAATATATATATATATATATATATATATATATATTGCGGTGGAGGTTACAATAATTCGGGAACAAAGCTGGGAAAAAGCTTTTACATCAATCCTTCACCTAACTCATACGCACCCCACGCATTGGGCGTCATAAGATTGCCGTGGAAGTCAAGGACTAAGGTTTTATATCGAGCCCCAGCGTTGGGCAGTCATAAAATTGCCGTGGAATCTGTGAACTAAAGTTTTAACATCGATCATTAACTGGGCCGTCATAAAATTTTTCGAAAACCAAAATAAAAATTTTAAAATTTCTTACCCTTTAATTTCTCCTACAAATTCCTTCAGCTTCCCTGGCTAACTCAACTGTGCCTTTTCTCAAATACCTAAATTTTCAGACATATCTCTTTCACACTCGCACCACATCATTCAATAAAACTACCAAATAATACCACAACCATACAAACTTTTATTTATACCTATTAACAGATAAATTATATTTACATGTGTTAAAAACAATTAGATACAAGAATTATAAAACTTTAATTATGGTATGTTTTTTAGTCCTTGAGTTTTCTAATAAATTCTAAACAACTTCAATGAGATCTGCGTAGATGGGCCCCCACATGTTACCCTAAACTCTCTCATAATAACCCAGTTTAGTTTGTATATGCCTTTTAAACGTTGCATAAGTTAAAACCAAAAATTACAGACCGGTTTACCTTTTACAATTCAAGTTTTATCCTGACTAAAATTTTGCATGTTTTAAATACACCCTTTTTCAATATTTAAACATCAATAAATAGTCCAGTACATGTATCTTTTACTATAAATTTCTGCAACCATAAATATGCCACCAAAAACGTCAACCACACAGCACAAAATTTCACAAATGTTTATATAACAGAAATTTCAAATAAATACCTGGAGAATTCTTTAGTCTTCATTCCCGTTGGAGATGGTTACCATAAAAACCCCTTGGCGTTGTTACCATTAACTATACTGCTTGTCGAATCCACAAGCCTCTACCATCCATATCATGCACACAAAATAGATTACCAGCTCTGGCTACCCCCATATATCATGTTTTCATTTATTGATTTTTGCTTTGTATTGTAGCAGCCGGACCTTCATTAATTTAAAATGCACTACTCGTACTTCACGTCGATAATTAGAGGTCCGCTACTACAGTTTATACTAGCAACCACTATATTTACGGAAATATTACATAAAATACGCACAATAGCTTTATTATTGTATTCTGACTTGGTATTTAGCACTTTTATCGACGTAAAAGAACAGAAAGAGAACCTTAATAATCTAGGTTGAGTATTTATATGCTTCTAAAACCCCCTTAGTGGACGCTCTTCAAGCGAAAAGCTTATTTTCAAACACCGTTTCTACAAATTTTGAATGTAACCGTCGGTTGTTCTGAAAATTTCTCCCGCCGATGCTTGTTGTATACTTCGAATTCGCTTACAACCTTCGCGTGTGCGTTCGTTTCTAACACTGTTGACTTTCTACCAATGACAAAATTCTCTGCCGTCAGAAACAAACTCTATTTATCTCTGCCTTATGCATGTCTGCTGTCTCGTTCAAAACCCCACTTGAGTTACAGAAAATCGATATTGTTGACATCTTATCTCAACTCCACGTGTATATGGTACGTGCTTTGCAATCTTTTTATATCTGTCTCTATCTGTTGTATATAACCGATTGTCCATTTCCCTTGCTCTTTAAGATGTTTGTTAGCCTTGTTATTTATACCACACTGACGGTAGAAAATATTTTCTATGAAATCCTATCTTAATACACACTCGACTTCGTCGAACGTAACCTTTTAAAACGCAAGTGTTTCTGTTAATTATCGAACGTTTAAACATAACAACTTCATGGACTTTCTGCTTCTTGATATCTGTATAAAACGAATACATTTGCCTTGGAATTATTGATTTTCTTACACAGCACGTTCTATTATGATCATATGTGTTGAATTAAAATAACTTATGTTTAATTATGCGTATCCTTGAACTTCTATTTGCTTTAAAACTGTTTTTTCTTTATGTAATCCTAACATTCCAATTATTAAATATAAAGTTACGTTAACACTCGTCCGTTTACCCTAAATGAATTAAATTAATTTCGCCCGTCAATAATTTGTTCTTTTCTATATACAGGGTTGTTGAAATTTTATTGTATCTACCTATTTACCCCTTTAAATTTACAACAATATATATATATATATATATATATATATATATGTATATATATATATATATATTGCCGTGGAACTCAAAGAAAAATCGTTTTTGCTCCACGGATTGGGTGCCATAAAATTTCTGTAGAAGTCAGGAAAATTCGTGCCCCATCGTTTTGGCCAACATAAAATTTTTTGAACAAAAAATAATAAAAACAAATTCGTACACTACCTTTTTGAACGCCTCCTATTTTCTGCTTGCCCTGGCTAGCTCAGCAATCGGCTTCTTATTGAATACCTATCATTTTAAGTTCATTCCGTTCTCACCCACACAGTCAAATGAAATTACCACTCAAATAATGCAACAAACATACAACCTTTTTATTTACACATATCAACAAGTTTCTATTATTAATAAAATACTTACACCTTGGTACAGACAGTTTGCTAAAACTGTTACCATTTCAATCATTAAATACTTTAAAGTCTTTGATTTAATATATTTCAACAAATTATATTTAATACAAGTAGAAGGGCCCCTCATGCAACCGTAGATTAATTTTATTCTGCTCCGTTTTGAGCGCACTATAACCCAGTTCCTTTAAATGCTATTAAACCTTGTATTTTTATTAAAACAAATTTACAGACGCGTTTACTCCTTTACATTTTATATCATGAATTTATATCATGAATAAACATTTATATATCATCAATAAAACTTTTTAAATGATCAGGATTAATTGTCTTGCACATATACCCCAATAAACGAGTTTTTATGTTAATCAATACACTCCCATTACGTCAAAACACTCAACCACAAAAATATCAACACAAATGTTTATAGAAAAACAGGAAATTAAGTTTCTTTACCTGTAGAAGGTTCCGCCCATCGGCACCGCTGAAGATGGTTACCAGAAACCTTCGTTGTTGTGTCCATATGCTTCGATTCTGCCTGGATCCAACAGATCCCACCATTCAAATCTCTGCTATCACCTCTATTCTTCTACCCAGATATTTACCTTGTCCCAAACGTTAACATTCCATACCAAATATATTCCATGCATACAATTTAAGCTTTAGGCTTCGCTTACTCAAGTACCATTCCTTGATTCGATTGAGTCGTTGTAGTAACGGCACCTTTTTTATTTAGACCTTGGCACCCACTCGTGCAATATAACTTTTACTACTTTAGCGGTACGTTACTACAGTTTTGCATATTTTCGAACAGGCTAGTGGATGCTTCTTTACCCAATACACTCTAATTAAAACACGTAAAGGTATATACTATTAATTATGTTGAAGATCTAAGCGCGATATCAGATCTAAAATGAAAAAAAGCCTCAATATGATTTGCCGAGTATTTATACGTTTTTCACCTCTCTCTAGGAACCTCTCTTTACTGAAAAGCATTTTAAAAAAACACTTCTACAAATTCCGAACGTAACGTCTGAAAAATTCCGAGATCAATTTAATGTTACCCCGAATTTTGTTTACCACCTTAACGGGCGCACGCTTCTCGTAACTGCCTAGCCTTAAAGCAGTGGTATAATTTTTACTCGTCGCAACGCTCCATCTATCAGCTATCTTTCTCCGTTCTACCCATATTTATTGTTTCATTTCGAAACCCTTCTCAGCTACATAAAATCTATATTATAGTTGGCTTTCACATTTAACCGTGTATTTAGATGTGACTTGTAACCAACGCTTTATATATACGCTTCTCTGTCTGTTCTACCTTATCGATCGTTTATTTCACTCAGTCTTCAAGGCACTTATTATTTTAGCAGCTTATACATTGACCGTTACAAACAAACTTTTATTGAATTTTGTGCTAACGTTCGTTTAAGTTTCCAGAACTCGACATTTAACCAAACAGGTGTTCTTCGAAGCAACGTGTTGTTTAAAATAACAATTCCAAGTTTCTCTCTTCTTAGTATTTGTAAACGAACGTTCGCTTTTATGTAAATGAAACAATGCATTTAAAATTATTGATTTTCCATACGTACAAGCTCTATTTATGCGTCCATGCGTTTGATTTAAAATTATTATTATTACTTATGCGTATCCTTGAGTTTTATGTACTCTAAAGCTTTTTCCCTTGTGCAGTTTTAACATTTCAATTTAAAAATAGAAAAATATCTTAATAGCCATCCGTTTTCACTATATAAACTAATTTATTTGGCGCATAAATAATTTGCTCCTGTTTACTATATACACAGTTGATAAAATTTTATTGTCTACACCTATTTAACCTATAATTCCACAATATAATCCCCCTATTTCAATTCACAGGTCACTCACACGTTTTCTTGAATTTAAATAAGTGAACTAATTCCTACTACCTAATGTTACATGATATTTGTAAATACCTATCTACTCACCTAACTCTACCTATACCTATCTATCCAACCTATCACTCATTATCTACCTCTTTTTACCTATTTCTACCTATCTCTAATTATTTCTATCTATCTACACCTATCTTTATTTCTAACTAACTATAAACACCTATCACTACTTGTTAACTAACTATTTCTATCTATCACTAACTCTTCACCCTCTATTTTTATTTATTTCCCTTCTCCTTTTGACGAGCATTATCTCTATATGTAACTCCCTTGTATTCTTCTATATCTACCTTCTATTTATTGAAGTTCCTTCTACTTATGTACAACTGTTTATGTTTATAATTACCTATTTCTATCCCTATTTATTTATTACACTAACTATTCACATCTAACTCTATATCTATTTCTAATTATCTTCCTTTATTTATCCTATTCCTAATTCTACTTTCCTATGTACACCCATCTCTATCCCTCTGTTTTTAAATCTAACGCTATCTATTCACCTATCCCTATATTTTTATCTATTAAGTGTCATTTTCCTCATTATTTAAATCTGACTCTTTTCTTGATCCTCCATGTCTTTCTCCTAACAATCTTAATAAACTTCATCCCCATATTTCCTTCTTCTATTTCAATACTTATTATCCCTATTACTTCACATAAAATAAAACTATCCTTATTATTCTTACTCTTAAATATTTCTTGCTCTGTCTCTATATTCGTCTGTTTCTCACTCACTATTATTCTTTTTTCTGCGGACAAACCTAACGATACTACCTTAACATTTTCATCTTCTCCCTCCATAGAAAATACTTTACCTCTTCTAGACTCTTTATGTACTATAGTCACCCCGTAAAAATCTCCTAAATCCAACTTATCAAAATTATCATTACCTACCACTCATCTCCTTTATGCCTACCTTTAAATCTTGTGTGTAACATAATGCTGCGTTTGCCTCTACTCCTATTAATTCAAACTCTTTATTCACTATTAATGCTGCGCTTGACTTTACCCCTACTAGGTCAGACTCTTTGGTCTCTACTAATTGTACCTCTTCTAACTTTTCCTCAGTATATTTAACTGTGTCGATCTGTTTCTCCTCTTCCTTATCTATCTCCATAACATTAATACATAACCCCATGTCATCCTCTGTGACCTCATAACTTGCCTTCCAGGGCAATATCCTATCCCTAATCCTAACTATTTTCCTCTCCATATCAATTATAACCCTAACTTCATCATGCAATTGACCTCTAATATCCCTTTAAACTTTAACCCTGGTACAATTATAAACTCTTGTTCACAGCCTACTGAACCTAACTCTACTTTCAAAATAACTACACTATTCACTACCGCAAATCGCTTTTTATTCGGCGCTACCAGGTGACTTCTTTTTATTGGCATAATTCTGTCACACACCTTTTCTTTAATTTCGTTGACGAATTCCTCCGATACTAAACTCGTCTCAGCTCCTGAATCCAACAACGCTCCTAAATTTTTCTCAAAAATTTTCACATCAACTATAGGCAAACAAAATCTTTTTTTAATTTCTGGCTCATTTCTTCCTCAATTTTTAAAAATTCTTTTGGATGTTCGTATTTGTACACAACGATGTCTAGTGGTTTGTCCTCGTCTAAAAATCTTGTCCCGGTCTGTTCTCCCTACTTGGTCCTGGTCTTGCCACTACTTCAGCATATGTCCTCGGCGTTTCTACCCTGTTAGTATTGTTGTCTTCCCTGTTCGTTGTCGATGTCCTCCTCATGTCAGGTGAACTGTTTTGTCTAGGTACCCCAGGTCTTGGTGCGGGTCCTCTACCTACACTATTACTCCTAAAAAATGTCCGTCGTGGTTCCCAGTTCTGTCAGTGGTTGAATTGAAAATTTGTCCTCCGTCTTGGGTGACTGTCCCTTCTGTTGTCAAACCTAACCGTATTCATCTGTCGTTCCCTTGTCTCACGATGTCGTCCACTACATACATCATCATACCTCTGCAGGTACTCCAAAAACATTTCCCTATCGCGATATTCTGCAACGCCATGTATTGCCGAACCTCAACTTCAAAATATCTTGAAAGATATTTTATAATTTGTCGGTCTGTTAATGGTGGATTTAATTGTTTGACTATGCTATACTTTTGTATAGTATACTGTTCTCTACTTCCTGCAAATTCCCCTTTATATTTGCCAGTTATCAAATCGTCATGTACTTGGTCTTGTCGGTGGTCGCTCCAGTAGTGTTTTAAAAATCTGTCCTCAAATTCACTGTATGTCGGTATCTCCTGTCCTATGAAATTATACCAGACTTCAGCATGGTCTTTCAGTAACGCCTTTACAGTATTCAGCTTTGCCTGTTCATCAAATAAATTACATACCAAACCTCTAATAATGTTTATAAAAATTTGAGGGTTTACCCTACTATCCCCATAAAATTTCATCTGCTGATCCAGTGACATATTCCCTGTTACAATTCTGGGAACATCCCCCATCAAAGTCGATACATTCTGTTTAATTCCACTTACCTCTCTCTCGACCCTTCCTAGCTGATCTCCACATGAGTCTGTCACCTCGGTCATCTTAACATTAATCTCATCTTCACAGAAGATTTTATAAAGCAGTTTGGTTTCTCTATTAATATTAATTTCTAATCACCTATACTACAATTTAGAATACAAATTATTGTCCTTATCAACGCCTGGTAATTTCTTGTTTTAACGGTATTACCTTATGTTATCAGAGTAGAGATTCTAAATTGTTCTGTTGGGAATTAATTCATTTTTACTTTGTACTTTATTACACGTTGAACAGATCCTCTTAAACAGTTCTTAATTCTGAACGAGCAAATACACGCACGCTCGTTTCTGTTTCTACTTCTTGTGTATTTGGTAAGTGAATAAAATGGTTGATAAATTACTGATTTTCATGTTTACTTTGTAGCTCGTATCGTAAGGTCTTATCGTTGATTGTTATGCTCAGGTTTGATGTTGGACCACGTGGATTGCTAACTACTCACAACTCTTTTGGTTTACCAGAATCCTCGAGCTACTAGGTATTGTGACTGTAAAAGAAAATGCATTGTTCCGGAACTTGGCTGGTTACTGGTATGTTAAACATTTCTTTGCCTCGTTATAAGTACGTAGACGAAAGCAGAAAATTTTTTTTAAATTCTATTTTACTGGTAGTTCATACAATAAATTATTTTCCACTTATATGCTAATAATTGCGTAACACGTTCCTCGCCAGCAGTGCTTTACTGTAGCTCTGATAGTTACAAATTTTACTGTAATGTTTAATAAGTTTGAATCATCTACAATCCTTCAATACTAATAAGTTATAGTTACTATAGTAGTTACTTTTGAGATACTCTCACATTATTTATGCATCATTAATATTCCATTATGAACATAGTTAACATCAGTGTTTTAAATGGACCCTTTTGTATAAAAATAAATATTCCATTTTTTCATTCTTTCTATAAATGTGTTAGAATGTAATTAAACGAGCTCGTTAGGGTTATTAATTATAAATTATTTTCTTTATCCCGATTGCGTCAGGGGCGTATTTGTAATATTTTACCATAACGCCAAGTGTCTCAGACGCACAAACGTACTTATTGATTAGTGAAGTTCAGCGACAGAGGTGAGGTCGGTTACATTGATGAGAGGGATCAAACCAAGTAAACCTTGGAGGGATGTAGAAGAAGGTGAGAATATTAAGGAAGTAATCACGGGAGCTAGGCAAGCGATTGAAAAAAGCAACGTCGATATATAGAGAAAAGTTGTAAAATACGCAAGTAAACGATTTTTAAGATTGAAGATAAGGTAATAATTAGGCGGTTAAGGGTTTCGAACCCTGAAACAAAAGTTTGTGCAAAATTACTTTTCCCATTCGAAGTTTTGCAGAAGAGAATGCTTTCGAGTTAGTAAATTGTTACGTGCCGAAAATCGGCTTGTAAATATTTCGATAAGTTCCTAATTTGAAAGTGATTTCGCGCCAATAATTTTAAAAGACTTGTGCGCGTATTTCCGTCACTTTAGACAGTGCGTTTGCGCAAAGGATTGCGCAGACGCGGAGTGTAGGAGAAGGGTGGTGATTCCCGATACGTCGAAGACTAGTGAGCCAGACGTTGTGCCTAGTGGTTTATCTTTTTGCCGTTACCTTGTCTTCTCTTCCAGGTTATGTAGGTTTTCTTTTATCTACCTAAGTATCGTTCCTTATACCAGTTTACGGTCGCCCCTCTACAAATAGGAAAGAAGAAGACAGATTTAATTTGGATTTAACCGGGGGCGGAAAGAATACCCACGCCCGAAATGCTCAACGAAGCCCAGCTGCCGCCATAAGAGCGTAATGCTGTAAAGAGTCCTACAGCTACGTAAGTACCTTTATCGTTTTTATTTGCAAGTGATTTAGTGATTTAAAACATTTATATGACGAAATACCCTATTTGCGCATCATTTTGCAATTATTTATCATTGCTACCAACTACTGAAGTGGCTCGCGTACCTTACCGCCTGGGTTATAATAAAATAAATAGGTGATATTAGAGGGCGTTTTGATTTAATGAATTTATACCCCTATAGGGATGTTGAAGGGTAAGGCTACCATAACCAAGAGTTTGTACATTAACAGAATCAATCATTTAAAAGGAATAGTAATTTAAAATTTGTTTCATTTATGATTTTTATCAAAAAGAAAACTTTCAAAGGTTAACAGATAGCGTTCGTATACATGCATTCAAAATATTATTTTTGCTTAAAATGAGTAGGGCTTTGCGATGGATAGGATACAAAGGGTGAGATATGCATGTAGTCGAGGGGGGGGGGGGGGTCAAACTTGGGAATAAATTTAGAACCGAACTGAACGCGGAACAACAAGCATACATTAGTACAAGCAAGGTTTGATTTCGGAACCAAATTAGAAATTTTGTTGTATACCGATCCTTGGCTGGGAGCGACTAAATTGAATATATAATTGAAAAAGAAAGGACTTGGTATCAAAACGGTTTTATTTATTTATTTTAGTTATTGAGTTGAATTTTACTATTATTTGTTATGTGTTGATTGTTTTATTATTGTTATGTTTTATGTGTTTGGTAAACTCGGTTGGATTATGTTTGTAAGATAAAAGAACTTTGGGGGAAATACGACTGTACACTGTTATAAAATGTAACATGCGTGAATTACTACATGGGGTAAAAAACTAGATACGAAGTTATTGATTGAAAAATTATCGACGATATTTATTTATCAGAAAAAAAATAGAAGACAAAGGCTTTCTAGGTAAAAGTTGTAGTTATGTATGAAATTGTAAATAACCTTATTTTGAATTCGAATTTTGTAGAAACAAGTCGTATATTTCGGGGAACAAATTTACTTTACCGGCCATCCCCAAAATGGCGTTTTTTTTTTCTCAAAAGCGCTGTTTTCGACGAAACTAGTCAAGATAATTTGATTTTAGACCGCGCTTGCATCTCAATCACATCTCAAACACAAGTTTCCCCCAGAACACTTATTAGCATTAGAATACTAACACTAGTAGGATAAGGACTCAATACTAACCATCTAACCATCTAAAATAAAAAATACAACTAACTAAAATAAACAAGAGACAATACTAACCAAATTTGTAATTGCTTTAATAAATCTAACCCTAGCTTCAGTAACGTAATGTTTATATTTCCAATGTTGTAGCGCAACTAAAAATTACTACAGGGGAAATATTCCGACAACATAATTACAACACATCAGCACGACAAAATACACACAAGCACGCACACGCACAAGCACACACACACACACACACAACAGAGACTGTACGTGGCCTCCCTGGTTTCCGGCTGCCGATAGCCAAGACACGTACAGGAACGCGTACTTCTCGGTTTCTGATTTCCGGCTACCGGCGGTTGGAAACCGGGAGAGGGTAACAGTCCTAAGAACCTCACCACAGACATAAGCACACGCACACACAAACATGAAAACAATAAACACACACACCATTATAGCACAGTGGCACGACAAAACACACACATACATACACCAAAACACACACAAACACGCACGTACACGTACCTGCACGCACACGCATACGACACAGGTATATACGCACACGTGCACACATACACACCAGGGACTGTACGTGGTTCCCTTGGTTTCGGGCTGCCGACGGCCAGGACACGTACAGGAATGCGAACTTCTCGGTTTCTGATTTCCGGCTGCCGGCGGTCGGAAGTTGGGAAGGAAAGCAGTCCCAAGGACATTACCACAGACAGAAACACACACACACACACACACTCACGCACCCACACGCGCGCACAGACACAAACACACACACACACGAGTATTTCCAAACGCAAATAATATAAAACTAACAAATATAATTTAAGGTAGCAAATAATTCTGTTAGATTTCTTAGGAGTAACAGGTTTGCTGTAATTTTTAGGTAGCAGACTAATTGTAATGTTAGAATAAATAAATAAATCTCAATTCCGCATTACGGAAAGCGTTAAATATAAATAAATATAAATAAAGGTTGCCCGCAGAGGTCCAAATGCGGGCCCCTATTTTGGAATATTGTAATGAATGAACTCCTGGAAAAGATGGACGCCGTTGACGAAGTGTTGTCGACGATTGCATACGCCGACGACACCTTGCTGGTGGTTGAAGGCAATTCCAGAAGGGAAATCGAACGTAAATCTAACATCGCCCTTGCCCATAGACAAAGTTGGTGCAAAACCAAAAAATGACCATAACACCACAAAAAACTACATACCTTGTGATGAAGGGAACCCTGGCAAGGGACCTCACCATCAAACTAGATGGTGTAAATATAAGTAAAACACAAAACACAAAATATCTGGGCTTAACATTAGACGAAAAACAGAATTACTCTGCACATATAAACACCGTCTGTGCAAGTGCAACTTCTGCAATGCAGAACGTTGCAACGCTAGCCCAAAGGACTTATAAGATACCACTTAATTGCATAAGGCTATATCTCAACAGTGTGCTCGGTGCTATGGTATCATACGCCGCGAGCGCGTGGGGACATCGCCTTAACACAATCAAACCTAGACAAAAAATGAACAGTACACAACGAAGTGTTTTACTGCGACTGACGGGGGTTTATGGGACTACCGCACATGATGCACTTCATGTACTGGTGGGAACTATGCCCTTGGACCTAGTAGTGAAACAGGGAGCTGCAATATACAATCTTACACACAATGACAACCAACAACTACAACGCATCTTAAACACAAACCAACTGCCCACGACAAAGACGGAAATAAAAAACTACATACTTGCAGAATGGCAAACAAGATAGGATCAAAGCACAACCGGTAGAAGGGTATACGCAGTGATCCCAAATATTAAAGACCGCCTAAAAGCCAAATACCTTGTGCCCAGTCGGGGATTTATTCATTACCTAACTGGCCACGGACCCTATTCAACATACAGAAAACGCATAAACATAGTTGACAACAACATATGCACGTGCGGAGAAATAGGAACACCGGAACATACAGTGTGTCCAAATTTCGAGTCTCTACATCGTGATTTCAGTTATTATAAGAGATAGAAATTGGGTTAAATGGGGAAAGATTTGGAGGAATCCAGGCCAGTTTTGTATCCGTTTACGAAATTGGTGTAAGTTGTCTGGTTTTGGAGATATTCGAAGAAAACTAAAATGGCGGATTTTGTTTTTGATAATAAAACATGAATCATAAGTCGCACCATCACAAGACTTGCACATTATTAAGACACTTTTTAAAAGGAGTATTTTAGCATAAACAGAATCATTCGACTGTCTTTTGTTTTCGAGGAAACGCCCACAACTTTTGTTTTCTTATGGCCGCCATTTTGAATATTAAGTAAATATTATGCGCCTTAAAATTACCTTTTCAAAAATATGCCACATGTCTATAAAAATGCAAAACTATCCTAAATTTTAAAAATAACTAAATTTGTATGTTCTTTAACGTTTGGTAATCCCAACAGGGCAAAAATTTGATTTCTACTTTATGAAGAGTACAATACACATTTTATAATGTACACAAACAGCATTTGTCACAAATTATTAATTATGGTGGTACTAGAGTTAAAATGATATCGTTTTATAATAGTAGGCGGTGGTATGTGACAAAACCAAACAATTGAATTACAGTTATATGTCAAACAAATTTTAAAATTTAGATAAACTTGTTGTGTTGTAAGTTTTGGTGCCGGTGGTGCTGCATTTTAATTTAAAAATGGCACATGTCTACAAGTTTTCGAATGAGGAAAAGTTTGATATGCTAAATACTTATTTACAATCGTTTCGGAACGCTGATACGGCATCCGCCAGATATTTGGAATTGTATCCAGAAAGACGACAACCGCATAAAACATACTTCAGAAAAATTGTAATGAATTTACTGAATTATGGTGCTTTTGAACAGACTAGGGAACAATACGACTTAAACAATAGGGAACGTGTTCTAAGCATTACTGAGGCGGTAACACGAAATCCATCCACATCTTGACGGATAAAAGACACAAACAAAACTACCCGGACAGAAACATAAAATTACCACCTCTCCTTGGACCGAGGCTCTGCCCCGGAGACCGGAAACCGATCTCCTGGAATTCCAAGAGCTCTGCTCTTGACGACCAGAAGCAACAAGATCAAACCATTAACCCGACTTTGAAACGATCCAACCCCCTAATATGTAGAATTTGCATGCTTCTACATATTAGCAACCCTGTCTCTCACAAATAATAACCCACAGTAGTAGTATAAGTTAATTTTAAGTAGTAGAATAGGGAATTTCTTTTCTTTTTAACAAACGCTAAATTTTAAGAACTTACACATACCCGAGGCAAACAATACAACAAACAAATCCTTTCTTCTGAAAGAACCTAATTTTTTATTTATGTAATAGTATAAGTTCAAACATGTACAAAATTATACTAATTCAATCCAACCTGTTGGTAACCTGCGCAAACATAAACACAAATTAACATTTCAAACACACTTCACACACACACACACAAAACACCTCTTATGCACTGTGCAAACACAAAACACCATTCACACACTTACATTGCCTTTTCAACATCTGGATTTCGGCTGGCGATGGTTCAGACTGATAAGGCAACATCCGTCGAGAGTTCCTCTTTGAAGATTAGGATATCCGACTTTCGATGGTCCTAGTCCTAAAGGGGGAACGTAACACGGATACCAACATCACACACAACACACAACTCGCTCTCTCTCTCTCTCTCACACACACACACACAAACAAACACACACACACACACACACACACACACACTTAAACACACACTTCCATTGCCTTTTCAACATCTGGATTTCCGGCTGCCGATGGTCCGGACTGATAAGGAAATGTTCGTTGTGCGTTCTTTCTTGACGACTGAGATATCCGGCTGCCGATGGTCCTGGTCCTAGAGGGGAAACGTAACACGGACCAACATCACACACAACACACATACACACAACCATCCCCCACACACACACACACACACACATACACACACATACACACATAGCACTTGATGGTTGCTTTCTGTGGGAAAGCCAGGTCTGCTTAAATTTTAGGTAGCACACTACTGAAACGTTGGAACAAATAAATAAAAATAAATAAAAAATCTCAATTCCGCCCGGCGGCCGCAGACCCGTCAATTGCTTTCTACTGCGCTTAACGCCTAAATACCGTAATGGCATGTTGTAGCATTTTTATTTTTCAGTCGTAATTTAATTGCATTAAATTACAAAAATAATGCGCTAAGCGTGCATTGTTCCTTAGGGATCTAATTATATTAATATATCTGTGTAGCATATAGCTATTTCCAAGTACATCTCTATTTGATTGTTTCGTGTTCCCCCCTCTGACGGCGCGACCGCTCGGATCTGGCTTCGACAGACAGTCGGCCGCCTGCAACAGCTGTGTTAAGATGTATTTTCGGCTGGAGGCTGGCAACCTTTGCATCGGCTATTAATCGTTGGGATATCTTCTAATAACACGCGACCTGTAGAATGCGACCTGTAGAACGCGACCTGTAGAATGCGACCTGTAGAATGCGACAAAATATAATTCGACAATGTAGAATGCAACGATAAAGAATGGAACAAATTTAATTCTTCATTTAGGATCCAAAGAATTACCGTTATTTAGGAACAGTTGATCTGAAATTTGCCTCATAAGAAATTTGTCTGATAAGAAATTATGGAAGATAATTTGGATGTAGTCGTTTCAAATTAGAATGGCTTGTAACTTTGCTTGAAGAACGGATATCCCGTCTCAATTTGTTGTGAAGCGGCTAATGTAGTTTATGGTTCGTAATTAGCTGTAAGATTTTTAAAGTTTAGAACACGTAAACTTGCTTTTATGTTTAGTACACGTAAATTGTGTAAATTTCAATTAATTGTTGAGCTGGTTTTACAAGTTGTAAAACGAAATTTTGTCGAATTAGCTTTCTAAAATAACATGCTTTGTTCCATATGAATCTTCGATAAGTTCAACGTATGTTTTCGACGTCATATTCTTCTGTTTTGCACAGTTGACAGATGTTGTCTTGAAAGCAAATGCTTTGAGCAGCTGTAATGCAATTTAAACAAACATGCCTATTTTTGTGATCAGCTTTATCTACACTTAGATTATTATACGTAATTTTGAAAGCTCCAATTCTGATATTGTTAGGAGCTAATAATTTGTTATTTACCTGAAAAGATCTGCCCAGGTTAGAATTTAATTCACTGTGTTATGCTTACAAATCATTATCACTTTAATTTGTATAACAAGTTCATGTTTAAAGTAAAGTTGGTTGATTAATGAAAGAAAAAAAGGAAAGTTAAAACTTTAACTTTGATGTAGTTGATTATGACAATTTTTTGTTACAAGTTCCGATATTTTAAAAGAGTTTTTTTAGTAAACAATTAGTTCAAAAATTTAAGGCTTTTATTTTGGTCAAATGAGATCAAATCTAAATATAAAAAGATAAAATTTGTCTGAGTAATAATTTGATGCCAATATTATATTGGAAATATTTTTTTTTATTACTTCTTTATATACTTTTATAGGACACAAATGGTGTTCTACTTTTTTATTTATTTAACCTTTGCAATTTCTTACAGGAGCTGCATCTTATTTTAATAAGGCAGGTTTTTGTTAACGAAGGCGATCATTTTATCTTTGGGTTTCTACGTCCGCCCTTAGAAATGTGCTTTGCAATTATCGTCATTATCTCAGGACATGGTGGCGCCTATTTGATTTAGCTTAACTTTGGTTTGCAAACATAATTTGACATACCCCTCCCCCCACTTCTCATTGCTCTACCCAGGAATAGACCCCTAGCTATGTCGAAAGACTTTGTTCTCTAGCGCCTTAATGTAAAAAAAAGGAAAAGACGTTTCAGTCTTTTTTAAAACAGAAGTCGTTTCAGTGGCACCCATCCAACGTAAGGCCTAGCAAAAATAGTTACACTGGCTCACAACGTGGGGCCAGCCATTTAGAAAAAATCGGTACAATGTACCGTTGACCAGAACTAAACATTACGATGACACCAAACAACGAAAAAGTGCTTCCCGCCCGGCGGCCGCAAAACTCGTCAAATTTCATATACACATTTTTATTCGAAAATGACACTGTACATTAACAACAAGTACAATTTTGAATGAAAAACTAGAAAATTCATTTACATTTACTCACAAGTTACATATACAATATATAATTGGAACATGTTTCAATACATTACCTAAAGTCAGTTTTTTAATCTAACTTAACTTTAATTAGCAAAACTACAACTGAAAAACTACCTAAACAACGCAATATCAAATTTTGTGTTTTTTAACCTAACTAAAACCGAACAGTATCAAATTTGGCAATTTTAAACCCAACCTGTCTTTATTGAACAAAATTTTTGGACATGCCTGAGCAGATTCCTGTCAACGCCAGTCACGAGATCGCCACTTCGAGAACTCCAATGCAATCTGTTTAGAAACTAGGCAAATGATAATATCACATAAACACTGGCACTAATAATTACTTATCAAAGATATAAATAATGAAGCTTACCTCGGCCCAAGAAACTCCAATCAAATTCGAAACTCTCATTTGAAAGTCAGTTCGGAGTCCGCATTTGTGTAGTATAGCCGAGATTGAATAAACATTAGGGGGCGAGAACCGAGTTATAAAACAGAAGACGCAACTTCTTGCATATGCTTTGAATCTCTTCCTTAAATCCTTTCAACGCAGACTAGAATTGTACCAGAATTGTACCAGAAGTTAATTAGAATTGTAATTATTTCCGACGCGGATTAAAATTCAATTAGAATTGTACCAGAATCCGATTAAAATCCCATTAGAATTGTAATTATTTCCGATGCGGATTAGAATCCAATTAGAATTGTACCAGAAGCGAATTAGAATCCAATTAGAAGCCGTTTTCTGAGAAAAAAACGACAAAAACTCTTCATGCATGCTTAATGTAATTGTAGCACGGCACTACTTTCACAATAACATAAATTTGATATATTCTTAACTTTATATATTTGACGCGTAGATTTCTGGTTAAAAGCGTCGTGGCTTCGACGTGCATCAGGTGTGGACTGACTTGTCTTATGACCGCTGGGCGTTAAATAGCCTTTTCCCACTACATCTGGGTAGGGTTTTCAAGCAGTTTTGCAGTTTGTTTCAACCAACCAGATTTTGTCTTTAATATTCCCTGTATTTTTAAAGCTATTTTCTGATGCAACTCCTTTGTATTTCCGTGTCATCGAGTTTATTTGCTATTGTTATCGTTGCCTGAACATTTGTTATCGCGGCCAGACTTTCAACGTGTTTGTATAGATAGTGCTTTTGGATAATTATAAAAAAATAATTGATGTAACTCTAGTACTATTTTCGTTTATGTAGTTATTTATTAGAAAGTGCGTTTTTTATGAAAGCGCATATTCTTCCTTGTTTATCACAAGCGTAATTGCTTGAAGATTTGTTAAGTTTTCATCTTATCTTCTGCGTATTTTATTTTATAAACTTGTATAATATTCTCAACGTAGTTTTAGTTACATGTACGATTATTTCTCAGCTGAATACGCGTTCTATTGTTGAAAGATGTGCTTGCTGGCATTGTTTAAAGTTAATTACGGTCTATATACAGGGTGTTAAATGCTTGCTATTTACATAATGTACGAATTACTTATTTTTCTGCTAAATAAATGCAGTTTTCTGATTCCTATCGCTATTTACAGTTACTACACGACCCTTACTATTCAATACACCCCTAAACCGCCCCTTATCACAGCAATATATATATATATATATATAAATAGATTATACCTCAAGGATTTTTTCTGGCCAAAACAAATCTTACAAGCGTAGAAATAATTTATAACCAGGTAAACGATCCTCAAAGGAATAAGTTTAATTCTGTAAATATAAAATAAGGAATGAAACAACATTTTTTCATCAAGTATTTCTTAGAAATTGTTTTTTGTTTGAAAAAAAAGATGTTGTAAATGCTTTTGTATGAAAGAAAATAATGCATATTGTATAAATGCTTGTGATATTGCTGCGTTTAATTTCATTTTGAAAACTCTGTAAATTTCTTAGAGCTAGCCAGGCAAAGTTAAAAACGAAGGTAAATGAACAAGTTCAATTTTACAAATTGCTGTATCGGTATCACAGCTGTATGCCTCTTTCATATTTGCCGCGTCGGTAAAAACTCTCGTTCGTGATTACCTCGAGTGTGCGTACGCGAACACTAGTAAGTAAAAATGGACGCCCTCGGACAGCACACTTAACGTGAACAGTCCCACTCTAATATCTTCCTCTTTCTATTATTCCTCATTTCCTTGCCTTTTCGGCCTGGCGCGAGTGTTACTGCTTCACGTTATAAACTTATTTATGTGCAGTGAAGAAACCATCCAGTGAGCTGAAGATTAATACACGGTGAGTGTGATCTTGTATTTTACTCTTTTTCCCTATCATACAGTCCTGCTAATATCGAACCCTCTCGTGTACCGGGATGCTCTTAACTACCAGCTACTTTGCCTGTACAACAGCACTCATTTAGTGATCCTCACAAAGCGGCCATTTTCATAGCACCTTTTGTAACACGCCAAACACGGGGCATTGTCATAGCACACTTTTAGCGGCGACCCAACGTGTGATTCGAGTGATTCCTCTTTAAATTAGAGCTTTTTGTCTCGTACAATTTGTTTTTGGAGTTGTTTTTGTTCTTTCTGTAATATCTGATTAATTTTCGAGTATGACTGACAGAATGAAAGAAGTTCGTGAAATTTTGAGAGCTGAAAGAGTAGAAATTGGTTCTCAAAAAATGTGTATGTGGAAAAAGGGAATCCAGAGGTCAAGAGTGTAGGAGAGATCCAGGAATCAAGAATGATGGCTCCTTTATTAAGTCTAAATCAAAGTATGCAGGAACAAAAACCAATGGGTGAAAGGAATGAAAAGGTATGCAGTAACAAAAAGAAATGAGTGAGATGAATGAGAAAGGAGTTATGTTCAATTTCTGAATTTACATCTTTCCAATACCCTTCGTTGATAAATTATTACCAGTTTACGTAAATATCCAAATTCGCTCTTTTTGACTATTTTCAAAGTTATACCTATTATAAATAAAGCACATTAACCTATCAGTTTATTCATAAAGCAGTTTGGTTTCTCTATTAATATTAATTTCTAATCCCCTATACTACAATTTAGAATACAAATTATTGTCCTTATCAACGCCTGGTAATTTCTTGTTTTAACGGTATTACCTTATGTTATCAGAGTAGAGATTCTAAATTGTTCTGTTGGGAATTAATTCATTTTTACTTTGTACTTTATTACACGTTGAACAGATCCTCTTAAACAGTTCTTAATTCTGAACGAGCAAATACACGCACGCTCGTTTCTGTTTCTACTTCTTGTGTATTTGATAAGTGAATAAAATGGTTGATAAATTACTGATTTTCATGTTTACTTTGTAGCTCGTATCGTAAGGTCTTATCGTTGATTGTTATGCTCAGGTTTGATGTTGGACCACGTGGATTGCTAACTCCACAACTCTTTTGGTTTACCAGAATCCTCGAGCTACTAGGTATTGTGACTGTAAAAAAAATGCATTGTTCCGGAACTTGGCTGGTTACTGGTATGTTAAACATTTCTTTGCCTCGTTATAAGTACGTAGACGAAAGCAGAAAATTTTTTTTAAATTCTATTTTACTGGTAGTTCATACAATAAATTATTTTCCCTTATATGCTAATAATTGCGTAACACGTTCCTCGCCAGCAGTGCTTTACTGTAGCTCTGATAGTTACAAATTTTACTGTAATGTTTAATAAGTTTGAATCATCTACAATCCTTCAATACTAATAAGTTATAGTTACTATAGTAGTTACTTTTGAGATACTCTCACATTATTTATGCATCATTAATATTCCATTATGAACATAGTTAACATCAGTGTTTTAAATGGACCCTTTTGTATAAAAATAAATATTCCATTTTTTCATTTTTTCTATAAATGTGTTAGAATGTAATTACACGAGCTCGTTAGGGTTATTAATTATAAATTATTTTCTTTATCCTGATTGCGTCAGGGGCGTACTTGTAATATTTTACCATAACGCCTTAAAAGTTTATTTTGTGCTTTTACTAATCATATACATTTATTACTAACATAATTATTGATTACAAGTCCTATGATAAACAAATAAAGTATATTTTTAACTTGAATTTTTTTGACAAAGTTATTTCTTTTATTACCTATGTGTTTTAGTTAGACGGACTGGCGTCTTGTCATTAATTATTGCCTTTTTTTTTTGCCGGTACAAACCTTATTTTATTTCAATGGTTAATTTTCTCCTTGTTGAGTTACTTCAGTTTTAGCTTACTCCATCCCCCACTCCCAATCTTCGGTTGCAGCCTAGTCGGCACATCCTTTTAGTTGCGGTACGAGAATATCGTGACAAAGACATGAAAAATGAGTGACAAATTGGATAAAAATATTCAGGAGTTACGAGCAGAATTTGGAGAGAATGCTGCAAAATTGGGGAAAAGCTTAAGTATAGAAACTGAAAGGAATGAAAGGAAATTTAAAGAGATTAGTGAAAGAATAACTTTGGGTTTAGAGGAAACTAACAAAACTATTGAAGAAATGAAATTTAAAATTAGAGGAAGAGTAGTACAAATTTTAGAAGATATGGATGATGTTAAAGAAGAAATTGTTCAAATAAAGTCGGATCAAGAAGCAAGTGAAAAGAGAAACTAATGCGAATATTAAAATTTTGGATCGAAAAGTAAATGAAATAGAGTGAAGCTGTCAAGCGGGTTTTAAAACATTTAGAAGTGATTTGGGAAATCTGAAAACACACATAGGGAATAAATTTGAGAATTTAGAAAATAAAGTTAAAAATATTCATGTTGGGCAACCGATGAGATGGAGTCCAACTAGTGTTCTGTTGGAACTACACTCATAACTTTATGGGGATAATAAATTTAACCCTAAAATATTTTTAAATAACTTAACAACCTTAATACAAGGTAGCTGGGATGAACAAACAAAGTTAAACATTGTAAGGTCTATGTTGAAGGGTAGTGCCGAAATTTGGTTTGGACTGATTGAAAGTGAGTTGAATTCGTTTAAAAACTTCAAAATTAAAATTTTATAGCAGTTCTGGGAAGACAGGCGGCAATTTAAAGTTAGAGATAATTTATTGATGGAGAAATACGAAAGATGAGAAAAGTACATACCGTAGATAGAGGTGTACATAAATAATGTACTAAGTTCAGCGACAGAGGTGAGGTCGGTTACATTGATGAGAGGGATCAAACCAAGTAAACCGTGGAGGGATGTAGAAGAAGGTGAGAATATTAAGGAAGTAATCACGGGAGCTAAGTAAGCGATTGAAAAAAGCAACGTCGATATATAGAGAAAAGTTGTAAAATATGCAAGCAAACAATTTTTAAGATTGAAGATAAGGTAATAATTAGGCGGTTAAGGGTTTCGAACCCTGAAACAAAAGTTTGTGCAAAATTACTTTTCCCGTTTGAAGGTCCATATACGATAAGTCGAAGTTTTGCAGAAGAGAATGCTTTCGAGTTAGTAAATTGTTACGTGCCGAAAATCGGCTTGTAAACATTTCGATAAGTTCCTAATTTGAAAGTGATTTCGCGCCAATAACTTTAAAAGACGTGCGCGTATTTACGTCACTTTAAACAGTGCGTTTGCGCAAAGGATTACGCAGACGCGGAGTGTGGGAGAAGGGTGGTGATTTCCGACACGTCGAGGACTAGTGAGCCAGACGTTGTGCCTAGTGGTTTATCTTTGTGTCGTTACCTTATCTTCTCTTTCAGGTTATGTAGGTTTCTTTTTATCTACCCAATTATCGTTCCTTATACCAGTTTCCTGTCGCCTCTCTACCGATAGGAAGGAAGAAGACAGATTTAATTTGGAATGCTCAACGAAGCCCAGCTGCCGCCATAAAAGCGTAATGCTGTAAAGAGTCCTATAGCTACGTAAGTACCTTTATCGTTTTTATTTGCAAGTGATTTAGTGATTTAAAACATTTATAGGACGTAATACCCTATTTGCGCATCATTTTGCAATTATTTATCATTGTTACCAACTACTGAAGTGGCTCGCGTACCTTACCGCCTGGGTTATAATAAAATGACCTAGGTGATATTAGAGGGCGTTTTAATGTAATGAATTTATACCCATATTGGGATGTTGAGGGGTAAGGCTACCATAACCAAGAGTTTGTACATTAACAGAATCAATCATCTGAAAGAAGTCGTAATTTAAAATTTGTTTTCATTTATGATTTTTATCAAAAAGAATACTTTCAAAGCTTAACAGATAGCGTTCGTATACATGCATTCAAAATATTATTTTTGCTTAAAATCGGTGGGGCTTTGCGATAGATAGGATACAAAGGGTAAGATATGCACGTAGTCTAAAAGTGGGGTGTTTCAAACTTGGGAATAAATTTAGAACCGAACTGAACGCGGAACAACAAGCATACATTAGTATAAGCAAGGTTTGATTTCGGAACCAAATTAGAAATTTTGTTGTATACCGATCCTTGGCTGGGAGCGACTAAATTGAATATATAATTGAAAAAGAAAGGACTTGGTTTCGAAACGGTTTTATTTATTTATTTTAGTTATTGAGTTGAAATTTACTATTATTTGTTTTGTGTTGATTGTTTTATTATTGTTATGTTATTTAATTTGGTAATTGTAGGTGTTTAGCAAACTCGGTCGGGTTATATTGTATGTAAGATAAAAGAACTTTGGGTGAAAGACGACTGTACACTATTATAAAATGTATCATGGTATGAATTACTACATGGGGTAAAAGACTACATAGATACGAAGTTATTGATTGAAAAATTATCGACGATATTTATTTATGAGAAAAAAAATAGAAGGCAAAGGCTTTCTAGGTAAAAGTTGTAGTTATGTATGAAATTGTAAATAACCTTATTTTTAATTCAAATTTTGTAGAAACAAGTCGTATATTTCGGGGAACAAATTTACTTTACCGACCACCCCCAAAATAGCGTTTTTTTTTCTTGTTAAAAGCGCTGTTTTCAACGAAACTAGTCAAGACAATTTGATTTTAGACAGCGCTCATATCTCAATTCCGCCCGGCGGCCGCAGAACCGCCAATTGCTTTGTACTGCGCTTAACGCCCAAATAACGTAACGGCATGTACCGTTGACCAGAACTAAACATTACGATGGCACCAAACAACGAAAAAGTGCTTCCCGCCCGGCAGCCGCAAAACTCGCCAAATTTCATATACACATTTTTATTCGAAAATGACACTGTACATTAACAACAAGTACAATTTTGAATGAAAAACTAGAAAATTCATTTACATTTACTCACAAGTTACATATACAATATATAATTGGAACATGTTTCAATACATTACCTAAAGTCAGTTTTTTAATCTAACTTAACTTTAATTAGCAAAACTACAACTGAAAAACTACCTAAACAACGCAATATCAAATTTCGTGTTTTTTAACCTAACTAAAACCGAACAGTATCAAATTTGGCAATTTTAAACCCAACCTGTCTTTATTGAACAAAATTTTTGGACATGCCTGAGCAGATTCCTGTCAACGCCAGTCACGAGATCGCCACTTCGAGAACTCCAATGCAATCTATTTAGAAACTAGGCAAATGATAATATCACATAAACACTGGCACTAATAATTACTTATCAAAGATATAAATAATGAAGCTTACCTCGGCCCAAGAAACTCCAATCAAATTCGAAACTCTCATTTGAAAGTCAGTTCGGAGTCCGCATTTGTGTAGTATAGCCGAGATTGAATAAACATTAGGGGGCGAGAACCGAGTTATAAAACAGAAGACGCAACGTCAATTTGGCAGACGATAATTACAGTCAAAACAACATTTAAAATATAAACCATTTGAAGTTTAATTTAGACAGCGTTAGGCATTCATGGAGCTAGGAATTTTATAATATTAATCTGATGGAAAATTTATTTTTATAAAATATAGAATACTACAAAATATACAATAAGATATGGTATGAAGTTCTCTAAAGTCACTGCAAGCATATCGTTAAAAGCTTACTTTAACCACAAGAGTGAGTTAAGGATCGAAAACGTAGTGATGATGAGTAGATAGTTTAGTGACGAACCACCGCTACATTTGCTCCAGCATCCACAATTGCTCCCTCATTCTGGACCAAATCGTTTTCTTCGACTAGCCATTGCATCTTTCGAGATAAATCTATCTTGTTTGGTATCAACTAATATTAGATTTTTCTCAGCTACCTGAATTTCTAGAAGTTTTTTAGATAGCATCATTCCCCAGGGAGCTACCCCAATTTTAAGATTTTTTACCAGCAGCGATTTCTGACCTTCCTTATAAATTTATTAGTCATGCGACACATCAAGTTAGTCTGAAATTTTACGCAGAAATCGAATCTGCAAACAGATTTAAAATCAAACCACCCCTTACCGTTTTACACACATACCCACTGCGAGATAAATCTTTCTCCACATTTCCACCCACGAGATAAATCTACCTTGTTTGGTATCAGTTAATATTAGATTTTTCTCAGCTACCTGAATTTCTAGGAATTTTTCAGATTCCATCATCCCCCAATAAGTAACCCTCATTTTAAGAATTTTTACGAACTAGTTTCTTAATCACCCCCTGTATACTTTTTAGAAGGTTTAAGATACGGATTCATCTTGCTGTTTTATGCAAAATCCGAATCTGAAAACATTAAAAATCGGAGCAACCCCTTACCGTTTTATACACATACCCTCTAGCGAGCATATAAAAGATTATTTTTGTTTCTTTCGAGATAAATGTACCTTATTCTTATGCATTATAGAAATTCAAAACCTGTTCTTTAATAAAATATTCTAATCCCAACACACTTTATCAAAAATATGAGAGATTTTTAAACAGGGTAAAAATTTTATCAATTTTCTAGCTTTACATTTTAATTTCTAAACGCATGTCATAACATAATTATGTAGTTAAGTCAATGCCAAACTATGTACATTTAAGCTATACAACTCACAACTACAATATACACCTGACCTATATCTTTATGCCCCCATTCATAGGTTGCTGTACTATTAGGGATGACGTTACCTTTTGTCATCCTCGCCCGACAAACTAATTTTATTTATTAATTAATTGGGTATAAAGTTGGTGTTTATGACTTCGAATACACACCATGCTATGCATAAGGGCACCAGAATTATTATGTACAATGTCCTTAAAACTATTTACATTAATATTCTTAACTACACTTCGTGAGACCCCTTTAATCTTTTTAATCGTGTGTTTCTCGCTTACAATACAGTAGGGTTTAGCCCTACTACCAACAAATTCTAATACTAGAGCCCATTAAATTCGTATTGGAATTTCCTTACAACTTTTTTGTTGACAAGCGGTATATTGTATTTAGTGTCTGCGGGGTAGTCACTCTTTTAAGATAAATATATCTTGCTTGGTATCAATTAATATTAGATTTTTTCTAGGGAGCCCAAATCTGTAAACAGATTTTAAATAGTACCACCCTTTACAAAGTTACGCCTGTTAAAGACCCAAACTTCTAATTTTTGTCCATCTATATTTAACTCAATCTTTAAAACCTTATTTTCGCTACCCAAGACATATGCTTTAACCAACCATTTCCTGAGAAATCTAAAACCACTGTGTCCAGAGAACACCACGTAGAGATCACACGTATACTCTGTCCACCAGGATAGAAGCAGCAAGGATTTAGAAGAAGGGAAGGTGGGAGAAGAACTTAAAAACTATAGAATCTTAAAACTAATATATACAAAAGATTTACAAAATCTATACAAATATAAACAACTATCTTAGACCTATGGCTTTATGCCCCCATGCGTAGGTTGATATGCTTCCAGGGAATAACGTTACACTTGTCATATTCGCTCGATAAACTAATTTTATTAATAAGCTGCGTGTACAAATCGTGATTTTTTACTCCGAATACATACGCCGGCAAGTACTCCATACCACCCATATAGGAATTACATGCATAGGAACTGTTAACTTCCGCTTCCCTTGTGTACGCCCAGACACATGCCTGCCCATGCGTATCCTTGCCAATGCGCACCCCTGCCCATGCGCACCATCGCCCATGCGCACCCCCGGCCATGCGCCCCCCCTTCCTATGCGCACCCCTCTTGAGTGACTGCTATTTCGTGGTGACGTCATAGCCTTTTGTAAATAAAGAACAATGCAATACTATTTTTATTTTATTCTAGCATTATACATAACAAAATTTAAAAATATTTAATACCAAGCATGGATCCATTTAAACTTACTTTCAATACAAAGTTATACACAGAACACAGTCCTTTCTTTATGCTTGTTTGGAGTGAAAATCTAATATTAATTGACACTAAGCAAGATACATTTATTTCGAAAGATGAAATGGTTAGTCGAAGAAAACTATTTGGTCCAAAATATTACCAGTAAAAATTCTTAAAATGAGGGTAGCTCTCTGGAGGATGATGGTATCTAAAAAATTCCTAGAAATTCAGGTAGCTGAGAAAAATTTAATATTAATCGATACCAAACAAAATAGATTTATTTCGAAAGATGCAAAGGCTAGTCGAAAAAAACTATTTGGTCCAGAATGAGGGAGCAATTGTGGATGCTGGAGCAAAGGTGGCGGTGGGTAGCCTGTATTACACCTACTATGATGTGAGGTTATTGTGTTATAATTTCTCCCCATTTATAGGCATACGCTATTATTATTTGAATTACATTTCAGCCATGGCGGTATTGTTAAAATAAAGAGAGCAGTTAGGTTTTATTTTTAGTGGCCTGATCTAGATAATGACAGAAAAATTAATAAATAGTTGTAAGGGGTGCTTACCGTTTAGTCCTGAACCTAAAAAAGGTAAAATTATAACAAATAATAATGCAAATTATTTTTATGAAAGGATTTATGCAGATTTTCTTAGTCCAGTGTCTGGTAAAATAATTTTTATTATTTTTGATAGTTCTTCAAATAACCTGAAGCTTTTATCATGAATCGCGTAAGTTCGAAGGAAACAGTTGAAAAATTTCGGGAATACATTGCTCATTTTGGGTTGCCTAAAGTTGTTCAAACAGACAATGGAAGTCAGTTTGTTTCACAAAATTCATTGGATTTTTACACCAAAATGGAGTGAAATTTTTAACCTCACCACCTTGGCACCCTGCAACGAACAGATTCGAAGAAAATTGTGTTAAAAATATTAAACATACTTTATATAAATTATTAACGGATAACCCAATAGTCGGAATGATTTACAAATTTTGATCAGTAGGTATTTATTTCATTATCAAAATTCAGTACACACAACTTGTTACAGGCGGAAAAGCTACTAAGTATATATTTTCCAGTAGAATTATAAAATGGGGACGGCCTGTAAAACAAAAATAAAGGGGGGTCACCGGCACTAGCTAGCGGAAGGTCGTGGATCATATAGAGGGTTGCAATTTTGAAAAAAGAGTTAAATTAATTTATAATCTACTACAAAAATGTGGCACTTACTTTTCATAAAATATTGTGGCTTAATGACAATTACCAAGGGGCCAGACAAGTCGAGAATGTCCAAATGTTCGTGCAAAACCTTGAGAGACTTGTCATCCCAAGGAGGACAATTGTTTCTTTTAATCAATTCCTAACTTTCTTACTACTTATGCCACTTTCATAATAAAAATAATAAAAAAACTAGTGACTTAATCAACGGCAAACAAAATTATTTAATTAACAGAGCAATAAACGTGAACCTCTTACATTCATTAATTTTAATTTAGAAATTTAATTGAATAGGTGAATATGGAATTATGAAAATTTTGCGTGCATAAGTAATTCCCAAACACTTATATAGAAGAAACTTATTTTATAAATTTTACACCAAATTAATCCTACGGTTTATGGCCAAAACGTCCTAACAAATAAATTAACTAAAAATTGGTCATGCTACTTAACTATAAAAAACATAGTTACTAAAAATTGTCCATTGTTTGATGGCCTGCCTTCCAACGTAGAACAGCTCTTAAATTGGGGGAGAGAATCTCGCTTGTTGCTCTGGTTGCTTGTAATTTTTAAATAATTGAATGGCACACGAACCCGGCAGGATCTTGTTGAGCTTAACTTAACTTGTGCGTCACACGCATACAAGCTTTTTATTATTTACTTTGTACCACTATAAATCCGCGAACATACGGGCGTAAACCTCGTGAACTGGAAGAGTTAATTACTCCTTTCCAATTTCACTATCGTGATACTAAGTGCAATTCCATATCTGTAATGCCGGAGAACGCTACCCGCAAACTACGTTTCTTTCTACCTCTTGACCACGGACAGCCTCATTGGAATCTCCTTCTTTTTGCTAAAGCTTTAAGTTATATAGATTAATTCCTACTCTAACCATTATTTACGTCATATTTCTGTTATCCAATGACTGAACGGAACCTCCCCAAAAAACAAGATTTCAGAAACCAAATCCAACCCCTTTTGAGATGAGGGTCACGGATGCAATTATTTTTCTAAGGGTTTAAATATTTTGTATCTTCTCGGAATTGTAATTACTTGATTGTGGACCATACCTGTTGGCGACAGTGGTCTGCCATTAACAAAAGACCAATTAACCCAGACTACTTAAAATTACTTGCAATCTTTGAACAAATCAAATTGGAAAAATAGTTTGGTTCTTTTCAATGTTTCGGTTTTTATAACCCTTGTCAATCAAAGAAATTATTAAAAAAATTAAGCTTTTCAACAGAAAATTGCTTTCTTTATTTAAGTTAAAAGGTATTATTCCCTTTTAATTTTATCAGATTCGTCAATCTGTAACCGACGTAAGTTTTAAAAGGGTTATTGTATTTGATTTGCAAGAGTAGAGCTTTAAATTATGATGACAGCCGCTGGAATTTACAATATCTAAGCCTTAAGCTATTTCTAAACCTGATTTTTATTATACGGGATGCTACTAAAATATAAAAGTAATTTATTATGGAATTTTTCGTATAAGTTATGTAAGTTATTGAAATTTGATTAATTAATTAGTCTGTTTATTAGTTAACATTACAAAATAATGTTACAAACTACGGGGCTACATCTTCTACTTTATTATTTTAGCACAAAACTATAATTCGCTTTAATTTTTTAAAAACTTTGTTGAAACTAATCACATTAAGAATAAGCAAATTGTTAGAGGAGGATACAAGGAAAAGTTGGAAAGGGGATCAACTGTAGTGTAAGAATATCGTATCCCCAATAGAAAAATTTGGCTACCATGCGAAATGATGAAGTTTTAGGTAATCCAGTTTATCTGTGTAAATTAGCTAAGGAGAATATGATTTGGCAATGTCATTTAGACCAGATTATATGTGATAAGTATAAATTTAATAATGAAAGTTTCAGAGCTTGCTGCGATTGAAAGAAGTAGAAACAATGGCTTTTTTAAATATATTTACCTGATTCTTTAGTCTTGGCAGAACCTGAAATAGTACCTTTAGTAGGCAAATACAGCTACATTTTATACATGCTTTGATTCAATTCAATGGACAAAACGCTTACAAAACCTAAAAAAGGAAACACAGCAAGCGAGAAAAAGCTACCAAAACTCCATAACACCGGCCAAGAGAGCATACCACCTAACAAATTATCGACAATTAAAAGACATATACCAAAAAGAAGTGACTGACATGAAGAGGAGGTCATGGGATTTATTCGTGGAAAAACAATTACAAGCTGGCGCCTGGGGAATACCCTATAAAATCACTCACGGTAAAATCAAACCACCGATGACTTATTCGACTTTAATAAAACAAGAAGGTACATACACAAAAGACTGGGATGAAATTGCGACACTATTATTACAAACACTCTTGTCTGATGACAACGTTCAAGACGACACTAACGAACAACGGCTCAGACAACAAGGAGTAATCGACAGAAACCACGTAGGTAACCGACCATGGAACTGACAAGATGACAACTTAGATCCTTTCACAGAAGACGAAGTGAGATACGCACTATGCCAATCGAAGAGCAGGAAAGCACCCGGACCGGACGGAGTTCTTGCGGAGATTGGCATAGTGCTACAAGATAAGTTAACACCGACGCTAACAGCACTGTACAATGAATGCATAGGACAAGCTGTTTTTCCGAACATCTGGAAACAGGTGAATATCGTGATTATCCCTAAAGGGAAAGGTAAAGACCCCAAACAACCAGGCTCTTACCGACCCATATGCTTTTTGAACACTCTAGGAAAAGCGTATGAAAAATTATTATGTAAACGAATGCAGTACCACAGACAAATCACGGGAGTACATCCAAGACAATACGGCTTTACAGAAAACAAATCGACCGAGGACGCCATAAACCAAACAATACAAACCATGAAGCAATCACACAAAAAATACGTGCTATTAATATTAGTGGACATAGAAGGCGCATTTAATAACTTTTGGTGGCCTTCACTTTTTACAAGACTTACGACCATAAACTGTCCATCACAACTATACCATTCTCTCAGGAGCTACAGCAGGGACAGGTATGTAACCTTACAAGGCACGGAAAGCATTACCAAACATATAAATAAAGGTTGCCCGCAGGGGTCCACATGCGGGCCCTATTTTGGAATATTGTAATGGATGAACTCCTGGAAAAGCTGGACACCTTTGGCAAAGTGTCGTCGACGATTGCATACGCCGACGACATCTTGCTGGTGGTTGAAGACAATTCCAGAAGGGAAATCGAACATATAACTAACATCGCCCTTATCCATACACAAAGTTGGTGCAAAACCAACAAAATGACCATAACACCATAAAAAACTACATACCTTGTGATGAAGGGAACCCTGGCAAGGGACCCCACCATCAAACTAGATGGTGTAAATATAAGTAGAACACAAAACACAAAATATCTAGGCTCAACATTAGACGAAAAACAGAATTACTCTGCACATATAATCACCGTCTGTGCAAGTGCAACTTCTGCAATGCAGAACATCACAATGCTGGTCCAAAAGACTTATAAGATATCGCTTAATTGCGTAAGGTTATATCTTAACAGTGTGCTCGGTGCTATGGTATCATAAGCCGCGAGAGCGTGATGACATCGCCTTAACACAATCAAACCTAGACAAAAAATTAACAGTACACAACGAAGTGTTTTACTGCGACTGACGGGGGCTTATGGGACTACCGCACATGATGCACTTCATGTACTGGTGGGAACTATGCCCTTGGACCTAGTAGTGAAACAGCGAGCTGCAATGTACAATCTTACACACAATGACAACCAACAACTACAACGCATTTTAAACACAAACCAACTGCCCACGACAAAGACGGAAATAAAGAACTACATACTTGCAGAATGGCAGACAAGATGGGAGCAAAGCACAACCGGTAGAAGGGTATACGCGATGATCCCAAATATGAAAGACCGCCTAAAAGCCAAATACCTAGTGCCCAGTCGGGTATTTATTCATTACCTAACTGGCCACGGACCCTATCCAACATACAGAGAATGCATGAACTTAGTTCACAACAACATATGCACGTGCGGAGAAATAGGAACACCGGAACATATAGTATTCGAGTGTAATGACTTACAACCGTACCTCTACACACATAGACAAACATTATTAAACAAGACCTTACACCAGATGATTTGGAACGAAAACCTTTTCCCACACTTAAATGCACTCACACAAAAAACCACGGCACTCATCCACCAACGTTATCTTGGCGGATAAAAGACACAAACAAAACTACCCGGACAGAGATATAAAAGTACCACCTCTCCTCGGACCGAGGCTCTGCCCAGGAGACCGGAGACCGATCGCCTGGAATTCCAAGAGCTCTGCTCTTGACAACCAGAAGCAACAAGATCAAAGCATCAACCCGACTTTGAAACAATCCAACCCCCTAGTATGTAGAATTTGCATTCTTCTACATATTAGCAACCTTGTCTCTAACAAATAATAACTAACAGTAGTAGTATAAGTTAATTTAAACTAGTAGAATAAGGAATTTCTTTTTTTTTACTAACGCTAAATTTTAAGAATCAAACTTACACATACCTGTACCTGAGGCAACTAATACAGCAAACAAATTCTTTACTCTGAAAGAACCTATTTTTTTTATGTAATAGTATAAGTTCAAACATGTACAAAATTATACCAATTCAATCCAACCTTTTGGTAACCTGGGCAAACATAAACACAAATTAACATTTCAAATACACTTCACGCGCATACACGCACGCACGCGCGCACGCACGCACGCAGCCGCACACGCACGCACACACACGCGCGCGCACGCACGCGCGCACGCACGCACGCATACACACAACCTCCCCCCCCCACACACACACACATATACGCACATAACACATGACGGTTACTATCTGTGGGAGCCAGGTCTGCTTAAATTTCAGGTAGCAGACTACTGAAACCGTTGGAACAAATAAATAAATAAAACATGCTTTGTCTTTTTCTATCGTCCCCTTACGCCATTGTCAGTATCTTTCCTATCAGCTTTTATCAATCAAAATAAGGTTAGTGTTATCACTACCTTTAATGTTTCAATTAAAGCTCAAAGCTGTGTTTCATGAAGACCCTACCCATCGTTTCTATAAGTTAAAATTCTAACTCAAGCCTTGCAAATTGTATGCAAATAAAGGTGTTCCACAATTCTCATACAAGTTGAATTCAGAAATCTACTCACATTTGCAATTTAACCATGCGCTCGTTTACAGAAAGCGCTGCTTTGCATTTTGAAATGTTTACGATAGTCATAAATCTAAAAGCGTATGCTATTGGTCATAAACCCTTAGGTAGTTGCATCTGGTGTTATTCTACAAAACAAGCGCTTTGTCTATCTTCTTATCTTTCATTCTCCGAAGAGCTTTTTCGTTAAATATTAGGTCAACAGTATAATCAATTAATTTTTAAAGTAGTTTAGTGGAAACTTTTGTATAATTATTCTTAATCTTTCTTGGGGATTAAACCACTCAAAGTTTTTAAAATTGTCCTTACGCTTCGATCCATGACTTAGGAACGTTGTCAAAATTTTTGTACAATTAGCTGCTATTTTCTTGTATAAATGTTTTTAGAAAAGGCATAATTATCATTTCATTTTAAAATTTGTTTTTTTAAATTATTGATTTATCATAATGTGGTAAACAACTTCTATGTTGGAGCAGCCCTCAATCCCTTGGATTAGTCAATGTTGAACTGATTGGTCTTGCAAATCCAAGGTAGTTGTGTTAGTGAGCGTGTGTGCAAGTCAAGTGGACATGCGGGTTTCGTTAAGGAAGAGGTTTAGTTTCTGTGGGTAATGATTACAACAATTATAGGTTCGGGATTGAAGAAAACGGGTCAAGAAAAATTAAATTTTTGAAATGATTTTGAAAATGGAACAGTAGAGAGCAGGATTTATATAAGGTGAGTAGAGTTTTCAAAATGGCTAGGAGTTCCTAGTTGGGATTGTTTGTTGCATAAGCAGAAGTGGCTTGTAATGATGTGGAATATGTGTAGTTTTCCTCGAAAAGTACCGTGTCCGGTTAGGAAAAGGAAAAGGTATGAGGACAGTGGAATTTGTGGAGGAATGTCCGTCATGTCCTGGAATATTTCGTCAGTATATTCGCCGGAGGAGGAACAGGATCCAAGTTCTTGTCAAGAGTGGATTAGGGAACTATGAATGCGAGATCTAATTTTAGTCCTGCAGAGGTACCAATAGTCTTCATAGGGTGCAATACGGTCGTGCAGGATAATGGATTGATTGTGTTTGAGGTTGCGGATTTGAATTGCCGTATAAAGATGGATTTCATGAGGACGATTTAGAGTACAGTGTATAGCTAAGTGGTTGATGTGTATGCTTTAAGGTGTTGAGCAGGAATGATCGTATAATTGCGTTTAGAATACGCCTATGAGAGGGGGGAGGTGAGTCTACGGCGTGTCAAATTATTGGGATTACAGTTTGATTTAGGATAATGCTACGCGGGATTTGGAAAAGTAGACAAAGTTGTGGAGAGCATGGTGAAGGTACTTAAGGATGGGTTTGTATTTTTAGGTGGGTCTGGATTTGAAATCTTAGATAGAAAGCTGAGCTGGAGATGGCGATGGGAGAGTGAAGAACATAGATTTTTGGACTACCTTTTAGGTCTAGGTGGCCTTTTATTCGGATGAGTTTATTCCTGGATGGATGAAGACGAACCCGATAATGCAAATGAAATATCACAGCTACTAAGACAGCACTGTTACGAAGTTAATAAATGGACGATCGTGGAGGCCGATAAAGTCAACATAACCGTAACCGCTAACGAAGTTATATATTCCAGCAATATCAATCAGGTGGATCTGTGTTACGTGCCAAAAAATTTTGGCACTAAACATTCATATAGTTATAATATGCGGGAATTTCGCGCCATAAATTTAAAAGACTCGTTGCGCGTATTTCCGTTACTTTTAGAAGTGCGTTGCGCGAAACTTCGCGCCGACGCGTGTGGCGGGAGAAGAAAGTGGAGAGTTTCCGCAAGACGCTGGACAACTTGGCCTTTGAACGTGGAACAAGAGTGGTGGGTCGTGGTATCGTATCGTATCTTTTTTATTATGTAGATTTCTCTTTGCCTTTTTTGATTATCGTTCCTTACAAACCCGTTTCCGTCGTTCCCGCTACATAGGAAGAAAATAGCAAATTTGAAAGCAACCTGGTAGAAGATCCACGACCCGAGAAATAACAAGTCCACGGAGCCACGAGCGACCATCATGAAGTAATTCCGTAGGAAGCTTTACCTGTTCACGTAACCACCCCCCAGGGGTTATGTAAAATTGGTATATATAATATATAATTTGCATATTGTGTAACGTCATCGAAATTTGAGCGTCGACTTTTACATTATGTAATATCGTTACCAACTGTCTTTTGTGTCTCTTGTGTCGCGTCGACGGGATCGTAAGAACTGATCGAGAATCACACTAGCGTTTACAATGCAAAAACCGTACACGCTCTTCCCAAGGAAGAGAGTTAAAGCAATTCGTCTCCGACATGTGAAAAATAGCGTCGCGTCTGATCCGCAAGCTGACCCTAGTCTCAACCGTATCAATATAGAACCGGTTTGCCCAAGGGAATCGGAGAACAACGTAACTACAGCGCAAAAGAACTTAACCCTCTGTTAAACTATTTAACGAATTACCGACTTTTTGGCAAATTGATGCAGAATTAAAACTACTACTACAAGCCGTTTTCAATATGAATAATAACCTCGATCTCCTTCTAGATAGGGTCTATGACTTGATTATTAATAAATTAACTAACAGTAAAGACGATGTAATCGAAAGCAACGTACGGACCAAAAACATTCAAGAGAGGGTTTCAATATGTCACAGCAGGCACTGTACCGTTCGAATAGTGTACAACTAGCAACTAATATATCGGATCGGATTAGCGCCTCAAGAATAACAACCCCCATCATTGGAAAACATCGAAAGAGCCTACACCACAATATTTAGCGCAGACCACATAAATGATAAGGAACCGGTAAAGATAAAAAGAACCTGCCACACGACCCAGAAATTTTGAACAGGCTAATTTCTGAGGAGAAAAATTACGGGCACACGCAGATCCACGAAATCAACCTATGCAGGCCTTAACAACCTAACTATTAAGGTTGTGCAAAAGTTCTCAAAAAATGTTTTTTTTAATGTCAGTATATATACTGGTCACATTCCAAATAAACTTAAGCAGTGTCGCACTATCCTAATTTTAAACAACGATCTGCGAGACATCAACAACTTGTACGGTTTCGTTTATTTTATTATAATTAATTCATATACATAGTGTTGGAATAATAACTTGTTTAATGTGATAGTAATAAAACGAACATGAATGATTAATGTACCGTAATTAAATGACTATATGTTAAGTACAACGACGTATTATATCAACTCTAGGTCACCATCGTACTCTCACCTGAGTGGACTGTAAGCTACTGCCCGCTCTTGCACGAGCGACACTATTTTATAATAGTAAAAGAGGGTGAGGGAGACAACACCCTGCAACCAACATTACAAAACATAATGATTTCTGAACACATAGTATGTATAAGCTTTCCTATGTCAGTCCCTGTGCATATTTAATACAGAGGTACCTCGATATACGAGTGTCCTAATATACGAGTGTTTTTAAATACAAGTCGCCGATCGAGTGATATTTTGCTTTGAGATGAAGCAAAATTTGAGATACGAGGAATCGCACACTACACCGGTACACACGACCTCAACATGTGGGGCGCATGTTTGTAACGTATTTTTTATTTAGTTACATATTCTCTATAAATTTAATATTATGCCTTAATAAAATCAAAACATAATTTGTAATTGTCTGGTGACAAAAGATAGCTTATTATGTGTATTATGTATAATGGGCTCCTTCCCCTCAGATATCTAAGTTACTAGGCTAGTTACTTATCTGTCATTTTCGTAATCACTTTTCGACTAGAGCTTGAACGAGAAAGCAGCTCGACGGGTGATAAGAAGAGTCAAGATGGTGCCAAACGAATTTGCTTGGCATCGTGTGCAAAAAAAGATTAAATGATTAAAATCATCGTGTCATAGTCTGGTTCTTGATAGCTTTTAGTGTAGATTTTTTGAATTCCACTATGAATGAAGTCAGTTTGATTCCTGCAGATACGATGAAAAATTTTGGTGTACATCATTAATGCAGTTAGTATGAAATAATTTTATAAAATTTATTTATTCATTTTCCGTAGTGCAATAATGGAGCGGTAAAAGCTTTACATAAATTTTAGAATAATGAAAACTGTTTTTGTGGGTTACAATTTAAATTCAACGTTTTAATATGAACATCCTTTTGTGTGGATTACAGATGGTTTAGCTTGGTGGACATGTGGCGTTGTTTTGTTCTGGTAAGAACGTTCAAGTTTTTTTGGTTCCAACTGTACTTCGTGCAAGTGAGTGATCACGACCTTACAGTATATTGAATTTATTTTAAAGTTCCAAGTTAGATGAAAGATTGATATTTTATTTTAATGTTATCTTGTAGTGGGTTTTGTTTAAACGCCCTATTTTTGTGTTAGTAACTTAACAAAAAATTTTAAAGATGGCAGTATTGTAGCCTTGAATATTTAATTGTTAAGGAAACAATTATTAGCTCCACTAAAAAGTGTTATTAAAACCACATGTCAAAATATCTACAATTTTTAGATACTATCACCGCATATTATTTTAAATTATATTAAAATATTTTTGATTATTATTGAGGACATGTACTTTAACCTTAAGAAATGATAAACTCTTAAGGGACAAAATGTTAAAGTTTTTTTTGTCTGAATGGTACAATTTAGTAACACTTAAATGAAATATTTTTGATAGTTAATTGTAAAGTCTATTGTAGTACTACTCAAGGATATCTTTATTTCAAAGTGTAATATTATTAAGAAAACGAATACCTTAGACTAATGACGTGATATTGAAAATCTAGTGAAATTTATATTATTCTAGAAAGAACACCATTAGTTTTCTTTTAAGTAAATTTTTATATAACTGTAAATATTTATATTGAAACTAGCTAAACAAATTTAAGTAAATAGAATCTCTTTAATTTTGCTTAATTTCTTTATTATTAAAAATTCAAAGAAAATTTCTTGGTTCTTAATAAGCAAAAGATTAACTCTGTCTAATGTTAACAAGTGGGTGTATATACTTTTGGAACTTAAAAGCAAATATGTTATTTATTGGTGAATATTTTTAAGAACACAAACGGTGTCTTTGTTGTGCATTTGTTTGTTCACAAGATATGCCGAGATCTGTAATACATCTGGTAAGTGATATTTTGGAAAGTGCTTTGCAAGTTCGATATTTAGGTTTTGTGGCTACACAAGCGGTGGACTTCAGTTTCCGCATTCCCCTAATACAATTACACGTATTTTCGTATGTTGTTGTATTGAAAAATACGATGGCGCTCTTTATCTATATTTTTGGTCGTTTGTCAACCCATGACCCAAGCTCATGATCCACGCATAGCTAATACTCTACTAGCCGTTTATTTTTAATGAGTTTTTCTTTTCCTCAAGCCGTCTTCCATCCAACTTTACCTTGGGCTTCTCTCATTAACAAGACAATCTCGATCTAGTGATATCAGGTAAGGTAGGCGTTTATGGTATATGGAGGTCCAATTTGCTATCTGATATTCACGAGGGATTTTTTTTATATTGCATGTTGATGTCGTGTGCAGCGTCTAACAGTTTACCCCACCTGAGACTAGACCTCAGTCTGTGTGCTTGTCACCCTCGTTTTCGAAGCATTTTTGATAAGTTGGGTTCGCGTTTTTTGCTTTTTGTACATTTACAAAACATAATCACATTTATTTTTATAACCATGGGTTCGAAGAAGAAGATGATGTCTATTGAATTTAAGCGCGAAATCATAGAAAAACGTGAGTAAAGTGTACGAGTAATTGACTTGGCGAGGATGCACGGGCGTAGCACATCAATGAAATGTAAAACACTTAAAAAAACAACGGAGGTGGTATTTTGGGAGCTGGAACGGATTAATAGCATTTCAATGGGGAAAATTGCTTTGAGATACGAGCAATTTGACATATGAACAAGGTCACGGAACGAATTAAACTCGTATGTCAAGGTACCACTGTAGTTTAATAAGCGTTTACTGTTTGCCGAACGCTCCATAATATTTAAATTTAAGTAATAAATGATGAAACGTCTTTGTTGCGCAACGTACTTCCCTCCTATTGTTCGTTGGGCTTTTGGAGAAATCTGTAGAAGCAAGTTGGTCTTTTTTCGTGATGTAGCTCTTGGAATCAAGTTGTTGACGTTTTTTAGTTATCACTAATTAAGTGGATTTGTAATGTGTTATTTTCGATCAATACCGTTCATGAACATTAAGTTGTTTCAGAGGTTTTTTAATGTACGGCGAGTTTATAAAAGAACTCATTTGTAACGGGCATTTTTATGGTTTTAACGTTTTACGCTTTTATACTCAATTCGTAAGTGGATTCCTGCAATTGCTAGTTCTGTATTTTGAATTTATTAACTCGCGTGTATTAATTTTAAAAGTAGATAATTTGAAGATTGATTTTTATTAATAAATAAATTCCAACTTATCGAAAACGATAAACAGCCTGTAATTTATTATTAGATACGATTGTTACATTCACGTTTGAGTTGTTCCTTATGTTATTAGCGAAGTAGATAATAGTCGATAAGCGGTTATAATAAACAGATCGTGAGTTGTAGTTTGCTCTACGTTCTTATATATTAATTACATTTGACGGACGATTTTTATTTGCTTACGCGTATTTTACTAATGTGTGGTTTTAGTTGTTTGTCTTGTGAAAGAGCAGTCGAGTTCGTGCTTGGTTCCGATATACTAATTACGTTGAAAAATGCAGTTTTCTTTTGCTTTAACAATAGTGAGAATTAATGCGGTCTGAATTCTCGAATTGTTATGAACAAACGCGGCACGATTTTTAGTTGTCTTTCTTGTGAAATATCGTGATGCGCGTTGCTTTACTAATTGTGTTTTTAATTGATTTTCTGTTGGAAATAGTACTTGTTAAACGCGACCTGCACGCGTGTTGTACGGAACATCTGACGTACTTACTTTAGTAATACACGTGTTTTACTCATTATGGTTTTTGTTTCTTGCTTTTGTCTTGTGATATTTAAACTGTGCAGATCGGATTTCCAGGAAAGGAATCTGAAAAAGAAAAATGTTGCTTTTTGTTAATGCAAGAACTTATCAGATGACATGCATTACATCGTGCCTTGAAAGGCCGTAGTTCTAAATTGTTATTACAATTTGTACGGTTTGTGTTATAAAATATTTCGAAATTACTGTCTCAGAAAATAGAATTTACAAGAAATTTATCCATGCTACATAGCTCCATCAGCATGATAATGTCTGCTGCTGACACCAGTGAAACGCGTAGGTGTGAGTTAGTGTAAAGTGTAAGCAATTCCATCCACACCTTCACAGTCAAGGGTGAAGTGCTTCGTTAGTGCAGGACATCGTGAATCCCACACTTCCATTGCAAGGAAGCGTTACTGCAGGACTTTTTGTAAGTTGAACTATTTCCTACTTGTTATTACTGTAAATATCTATCCGTGGCTTTGCCATATCTTTGTCGTTCTGATACCTTTTACAATAGACTTGCATGCTACTTTAAAACATACAAAAAAAAGACAGAAAGAAAAATCAATACTACTAAATTACTCATATCAATTGTGTCTTACCTATTTATTTTTTTTACATTTTGTCTGATTTATGTTTAATTGGTGTGTGAGGAAACGTTTCTGCTACTCCCCAATATTACTTCACTTTGTATTAAACATTTTTCTGTATTGCTTTTACTGTTGTTATATTATATAGTTTATCTAAACAGTCTTTTATTTACATGCTACAAAGTACTGAATAACTTAGATGTTTCATTGCTGCTATGCTTATTCTTTTTTTTTCAGGTTTGCTTGACTAATTAATTTTATTGCAAGTATTATCACTAACTCTTTACGGCCGCGTACATGGTATGTTGGTCTGCTTTCTACAACCCCCCCTACTCTCCGATTGAGCCTGGTCATTTTTTTTCTCTCTCTCTTTGATTTTCTTTTTGTTCCACACGGCTACGAGCCAACGTAACACATTGATTTAAAGTTTTATTTGCACACAGTAAAGTTAAAATAATAGTTATTAAACTTAAGTAATATTAATGAGAATCTTTTCAAGTTTTTTTGATACCTAATAAAGTTCTATATCTGCAGCATTTGTTGCTCTGTCTACGTCTAAACGATAATCAGTATCTTCTCAGGTATTCAGCAGCATATCAAGCGCGACGGATGCTACAGCTGCAACAATCTTCTCCCTTAGTTCAACGCATTACGTACACGGTTGTTATAGTGAGGTGGCGCGCCGTCTTGTTAGAAGACAATCGATCGCTTTTCTAGTTCGATATCATCTATCTGTGGGAAAACGTATAGTTCAAGCATTTCACACTAAATATACTCATTAATTGTCTTCTCTGCGAAGATGAAAGGTCCTACGATACGATCATGCATCAATCCACACCAAACGTTGACTTTGGGAAGTTTTGCTGATGGTTTATGAATTTATGTGGTGACTTAGACCCCAAATCCTACAGTTGTGTCGATTGACAGACCCACTTACGTGAAAAGTCGCTTCATCTGAAAACAACATTTTCTAGGCATTTCTCATTTTCTTCAATCCTGATCAAAATGTAGACTGCTAAATCGAATCTTTTCACTTTGTCATTGGGCTTGATTTCATGCAGAAGTCGAACCTTATACCCACTTAATTTAAGCCTCCTTCGCATCACTCTGTACACGGTAGACTTAGGTATTCCCAACTCCAAACTTCGCCTTGCCAATGACTTTTTAAGGCTACGAATACAAGGTGTACGCATTCTGTTCAGAGACTGAAGGCCTACCCCGTGGCTTAATTTTTAAGACAATACCTGCTCCCCAAAAGTGATTATACCACTGCAGAATAGTTTTGTTAGTAGATGTATCACCGCATATTTACGTTGATTATTACGCTGCACTGTGATCACTGAACTCGATTGAATAAACCAAATCACACACTGAGCTTTCTGCTGTGGCGTAGCCAGGACTGGTGAGTGGCAACAGCCAGCCGGCGGAAGCAGTAGCACTCTTCCGCTACCACGCTTGCTCCAAGGTCACGCACTGTGATTGAATATTAGTAAAACAATCTTGACAATATACTCAACTCAAGTTCAAATCCCGAAAGTTTATTACTGGTTTCGTTTTTAGTTATGATTCTTTTAAATTAAGCAGCTCTTTTATAAACTCCTGTATTTCGTAAAATGTAATTCCAAGCTACGCATTTAAAAAATCGATAATGCTTGTAGAGAATTAGTTTTTATTTTATCGGTCCGTGTATCGGAAAGTGTTTTTGCAAGTCGTTCCATGCGTGCTTAATTGGTTTGTTGTAGTTTATTGTACCCACCAACCCTTGTTTACATTATGTCAGCTGTTTATGTCAATTATCTTTGGAATTAATGCAAGTTGGTTAGCAAGAAGAGACTTAAAAGTACAATTGCCGTTGTATGTACTAATCCTTTACTTGGGAATAGAAACCACAATAATTACATACGTGCATAAAAGTTTAGTTAAGCTCAACATTCCATGCTGTGTGTAGTGGTAGGGACCATCTCGCAAGGTAAGATTTTGTAAATAGACTTTACTGTGATACCGTCGTCGTCCGAGGACGATGTGCGCTAAAATTTTATTTGTCATTATAATCCGGAGGTATAAACATTGGATTTAATTATACCACTTTATATGAGTTTTACGAATTTTTAATGTTACAGTTGTTTACTAAAAACATCAAATAAAATTAGATTTGTAGTAAATTAGTTGCTATCACGATTGTCTGCACGAGGCATTAGTTGATTAAATACAAACATAAGTTCTCTTATCTAATAGTAAGTCTGGCCAGCGCAAATTATCATAGGAACTTACTAACTTTGATTTAATAATAGTATTTAAATTTTCTGAACATAATTTTATCGTATATTTTTCTGTTATGCTATATGAATGTTCGATCTTGCATACTAAAGTATGCCATGAATTTGTTTTATAAAATATGTATTTCTTTCAGGAAAAGTTTTTGAATAGAGTTAAGTTGAACTATTGACGTGTATTATTTGTGAGCGGATTTAAGGTGTTAGGGTAGGTCGAGTTCCACTACACTGCAAGATTCTTACTTTTCACTTAAAGCTTTGAGAATTTTTCGAACAGTGTCGAGATGCTTTCGTTACATCTATCGTATGGATATTACTGATAGTGTCCACCTGATTTTGTCATTATTCTCGCTTTTAAGATCATTTACTAGTTGTATTTCAGGGTTGTTGGCCACCCCAAACTACGACTTTCTACCATACCCACCCCTTGCCGACTTGAGCTAGGTCCGCTAAGGATTTTTATCCTTCCCGTGGTGTTGTAGTGTCAAACAGGCCCGCAACAACTTGACGCCCTGTAACAAAAGCCAGTGTGCTGTTGCGGTTTCTAAATAAAATCATTGCCGACGGAATGCAATCCTTGAATCTCAACAGACTGCAACAATGCTTTATTAAAATAGATGACTCTTATTAATTAGTTGGTTATGCAATATTTAATTAAGAAAATTAGAATGAAAAAACCTAAACACATTATTATCTTCGACATCGCTAAGGTTTCTGACTAAGTGGCGCATAGCTCTTTAGAGAGAGCGTTCCAGAGATTCCAGATCAACAAATGTATATGACATAGATTATGAATTCCTGTGCAAGATTCTCTACCATTTCTTGCAAGGGGACACACCTCATCGATTAACATCGCAAATGGGGTGAAACAAGTAAGATCCATTGGTTTTCAAAATTTTTAATATGGTAATTGATGTGCTTCTCGACACTATACATGCAACGAAAGGGGGTCTCTAAGTACCCGGTGGGAATACGAGTATCGACGCCATAGCCTATGCCGACGATCTGGTATGGTTTGTCAATACAAAATCCGAGGCACAACTGCTTCTAAAAAAGTCTCAATAGTCGTTCGTGTCAGTAGTTGTTCTTTAATAGCCGAGGCTTAAGAATCAATGCAGACAAATGTGCAGCGTTATCGATGGGCATAGCCGCTAAAAAGAAAAGACCATACGTTAGCACGACTCAGAAATCTCTTGAAATGGTCAACTAATCCAACAGCTTATGCCATCTGAATTGTTTAAAAATTTAGTGTGCTCTTTTAATTTCTAATGCGCCGAGAGAACCATCATAGGAAAACTGCGAGTACAATTACAGAACATTGAGAAACCGGCAAACCCAATCAAAACTAAAGGTTTTGAATCATCTTGTTTCAAGGCTGCTCTACTCCTTAGCGGACTACACTAACAACGTAGCTTCTCTCCGACTAGCGAAACCCTTAATAAGGAATTCAAACAAACGCAAGATCGTACACCTCTAAAACTCTGCCGCAAATGGATAAAGGGTGTTTCAGAATATTTTTCGTCGTTAGTTCGACCGTTACGCGCAAAATATCGATAGCGGGTTAAGGGGAATATTCTCAAACACTTGGCGGGGTTATTTAGTGTAGTAGCAATGGATCGTTTCACGGGACCGCAACGCGCATTTTGCGTGCGGGCGTTTAATAAAAGCAGCGATTCTTACACTATTGTTCGACGTCTCTATAGGACTGACGCCAATGAGATACGTACCAAGTGCGAGTTTAATCAAGCATTGGGTGCGAAAATTTGAAGAGACTAGAAGCACAATGCCAGATAAATCAAGCGGGCATAAAAGGACATCGAGAACGAGCACGAATGTGTACCGCGTTCGCCAATCCCTCATAGCGAACCCACGAAAGTCACTACGAACGTGCGCAGCTTCTCTTAATTTGAACAAATCCACGGTTTATCGCATTATTCGCAAATATTTACATTTTCACCCTTATAAAATTGTGACTGTTCAAGAGCTAAAGCCCGATGATCCCGCCAAGCGATTAGAATTCTGCAGGACAATTAAAAATCGTTTTAAAAGTTTCAATAACATCTGGCTCTCCGATGAATGGAATTTCCATATCAACGGCCATGTGAATAAGCAAAATTGCAGGTACTGGGCTTCCGATAATACACAAGAAATGTATCAAAAACCATTACACTCACGGAAAGTTGGCGTTTGGGCTGCCATATTAAAACAAGGAATTATCGACTCTTACTTTTTTGAGAATGGCTGTGGTCGCTCTCAAACGGTTAATTCAGATCGATATTGCCATATGATTCGAACTGTTTTAACTACAGAAATGCAGAACCAGATTGGCTACAAGCGCAACACATTTTTCCAGTAAGATGGAGCCGCTTTACATGTTACAAATGACTCGTTAGTTGCTCTTCACGATTTATTCCCTGACAGAGTGAATAGTCGCCAAGGAGTCCAGACCTAACTCCTGCTGATTATTTCCTATGGGTTTACTTAAAGAGTAGTCTACAACCGCTTGCTACCCAATTTGAATGTTTTAAAGCAAAGAATCACAGACGAAATTAGCGCCATTCCTAGGTCGATGCTTCAGCTTGTGATTGAGAATTTTAAGTTTAACTTAAACAAGTGTTAAGTAGAGGACGGTGCCCATTTGCAAACGGTTGTTTTTCATAAATAAAATTTAAAAGTGATCTTTTATTTAGTATCAAATGAAGCGAATAAGAATTAATACTGATGTTGTTTTTTTTAAATATAAAAAACGAAATATACTCTGAGACACCCTTTATCTGTATGCCATCAACAAAGATAAAAGATTGAGCATGCTTTAGCTCTCTTTTATATACCTTATATAACCTATAAACTACTGAAACAGTTAAGCGTGTATCCCGACAGCCATTTACATCGAGTTTTGAATACTGAATGGTGTATAAATTTTAGAGGCGACTTGCAACATACATTAGGTCCCAGAACCACGTTTGCAATTTAACAAACCCATTGAAAGGATAAACTCAAACTTAGTACTTCAGAAAATGACGAGGATCGAGGAAACGGAAACTCAATCAGCAGCACATGGATTATACTATCTTCTTCTTCTGAAAGACCCGGAGTACATCAAGGCCATCCAGTTTAGGGACAATGTAATATTCACCCGCAGAGCATCTTATAACGCCCCAAAGACCGTGCAATGTAAAGCGGGATGCCATCCAAAATAAAGACACAACAAACAAAAGTTAGAATGGATTTGATATCAGGGAACTACAACAAATATGGTAAAACGATAGAAGAATACTCTATTGAAAAATTTAATCCAGCACGACATCTGGCACTAGTTATGAGAGAAGGCGACATAATTCAATTATTAGCGAGACACATGAATAATGAAATACACAAAGCTGTGACAACATAAAAACATTTAAAGAATATTTAGAGATCATCCCCAATTACGACATGTTAAGACAAATAGAAGACAACAAACACCAACATAGGCATCAAAATAAAAACACAGGAAAATGTGGCTATAAGAGCAACTTATTCTATGGCGATAAAAATACTGAAAATAGAAGATACATAAAACAAACATCAAGATACGATAACAATAATTTTAAACCACTAGTACAAAACCATACACAACAATACGGATACAACAACCAGGACGGACCGCAAAGAAGACAAGAATATTGAAATCGAAATTACGGACACGAAAATTCAGGCTATGGACAAGCGAGACAAGGGTTTTGAGAAAGTTGGGAACGTGATAAACCAGAAAGAAACGAAACGAGATTTCGAAATAATGGAAACCGTACAAGAAGAGAAAACGCCAGCATACAACAAATTACCACAGAGGGGTGAAAAACAATACAGAAGACACAATAACAGTGGCTCAAGTGCATGAAGATGGCTTGGAACCAAGACAAAAAAACGACAATTTATTAAAAGGAGAAGGAATAGTTCTAAGTACAGAATTGGATACTTTTGGGGATTCGCTAATGGGTAGTCTAACTGTTAAAAATAATTATTTACCAGTTATTCGTTTAAAATTAGAAAATAAATTTTATTTAGCATTAGTGGATACCGGTGCAGAATTGTCGTTAATACAAGAAAAAATCGTGCTACGCCATAATAAAATAATGAGTGACTGTTACGTCATCATCGAACATTTATTGGTATTGGTGAAAATAAATACTATTTGTGCGGGTATCCTACAGTTTTCAGTGAAACATTTTATACCGGCAATGGTGTGCGTGAAGACAGTCGTACGCGAACCGTTACCGAAGAGAGTTGTATCAGAGCTTTTGGAAGCGACACCATCACCCCAACGTGCGTGTTCTGGGTTGTCCGCAAGCTTTTGTGTGTGAACTTTTATTGCCCCGAGCGGCACAGGCTTTAAGGTATTTATACCCTTCCTTAAGTAGTTTTTTTTGTAGTTGTTTTTAGTTATTACATAACCGCCCCACTGCCATCGGTATTGCTACAAAAGCAAATGGTCCTTCCCTATAATTAGCATATCTATATCACCTCATTCATCCCATACAAGCCATTGGTCCAAACGATCCGACTTCACTAGTTCTATGGTTTATACGCATGTCCTAAATTTTGCATTCCAGCGAGCTTTTAATTAATTATTTTAGCTTTTAAATTTGTGCTTAAAGCCCATATTTAGCGGGTTAAAATGTGTAAATATTATTTATACTGTCTTTAGACTAAATTAAGTGATTTTGCCGTAATTAAACCAGCAAGCGTTTAATTGCAAACAAATACTTAATAAAAAATTTGCTAATTTGCATTAAAAGCCATTGCGCGTTTTTAGTATCACATACAACCTTTCAGTCGGTTTGCAGTAAAATATTGGACACATTTGCAGGGTAATAAAGTTGTAGAAGCTGCATCTTGCAAATATGTTAAGCTACATGTTTAAACGTTCCTGTGATCCTTTGATGGTAAAAGCCGCCCGGGTTGTAAACTGTACATTTTTTCTAAACGCTTTGTTGACGAACCGTTAGGTTTTCTACCTGTTGCTTAAGACCACATTGCAGGCCAATAGTCATAAACGTGATTTATTGATTTATGCGCTATTTTACATTTTTCGTGCCTTGAACAACAACCCATAATATTTTAATATTTCTCAGCGCACACCTGAGCGGTTACCGTTTTACAGCATTTATTGTAGGTCTTTCAGAATGGCTCCGAAGAAAACACATGTAGCTGAGCTCGAATTGCTGAAAATACGCATTATGGAAATGTGGGAACTTGGTAACGCTATGCAAGGTGACTCAGGTTTAAAGGCGTTGTTCCATATTCAAACAAGGGGAGTAAATGGCCTTTACTCCAATTTTAATAAAGTTTTGGTTGATGACTTAGCGTCATCTAACGAGGCAGAATTATTAAATTACAACGCTTTACGGAAGGAAGTAGATTCTGCTTATTATTGCATACTGCTGCATCTTGAAACGATGAAAGCACCACAAATCATTGAAAATGCTCCAAGCAGCACGGGATCAAAATTGTTACCGTTAAAGCTCCCACATTTTAATAATGAGGTAACGGAATTTGCATTCTTTATCGATTTATTTGACCGTCTGGTTTATAATAACGCGTCGCTGTCCAATATCGAAAAGCTAAATTACCTTATCAATTCCTGTAGCGGGGGAGTCTTTGAAAATCATTAAATCGGTACCCATTTCGGGAGATAATTTTATCATTTCATATAACGCCTTGCGTGAGCGATTTAGCAATCCGCGTTTATTGGCAACTTTGCATTGGAAAGCTATAAAAGACTTTCCACCTTTAAAATCAGAAGACCCTAAGAAACTTAGGGCACTTATTGATTGTTTTTCAGAGAACCTTGCTGTTCTAACTAACTTAAAGTTTCCCACTGAACATTGGAACTTTATTCTAGTCGATTTTCTTTTAGAAAAACTCGATCCGTTCACTAGAAAACGCTTCGAACTCCAATCGGATCCGAAGCAAATACCTAATTTCGATGATTTGAGATATTTTTTAACTCAACAATGTGCAGCGTTGGAAACCTTTTCTTCAACCGCACCTGTTTCTTATTCGACGACTGTCCATACATCTCACACATCAGTGCCTAAGAAATCCTCAGCGTTTCAATTTAAACCAAAAGTTTCTTCTAACCTAGTTTCACTGGATACCCAAGTAGCTCCAGTGACTCAAAGAATTCATTTTCGCACCATTGTCCTTCTTGCAAAGGCAATCACTTAAATTACAGATGTCAATCGCTTCTAAAGAAAACTCCGACCGAACGTTTTGACATTGTCAAACGCTTACGCCTTTGTTTAAATTGCTTACGAACAGACCATGCGTTCCATGCAATGCAAATCTTATAATTCCTGCCGAACTTGCGCCAAGCCGCATCATACCTTGCTACATTTTGAAGCGCAACCTGCTTCTAGCCGTTCAGATAAATCGTCCGCTACACCTATGCATAAAAATGCCAATAGGGCGCAGTCAGCCTCTCCTATTCCGGCAAATGTTTTGTCTTCACAGACGAATTTAAATCCTGGGGTGACTGCCTTACTCTCCACTGCTGATGTGGAAGTTCAAGACCGGTCTGGTAGATACAAATCGATCAGGGTACTCTTAGACCCTGGCTCTCAAGCTAGCTTTATTCGAGACGATTGCGTGAGCAAACTTTGGCTTCCACGCATACGTTCTCAAGTTCCGATTTATGGACTTGGGCAGACAACTTCAGCAGTCAATAGAGGTGCCGTCAGCTGCACCATTCGCTCTATTTTAGACTCTGAAAAATCTCTAGAAGTCACAACTTTTGTGCTTTCGTCAATATCTGGCAAATTACCCAGCGTTGAAGTTCCTAATAATTGGGAACACTTATGCGGCCTGCACTTTGCAGACCCGACCTGGAACTCTCCAGGAACCATTGACATGCTCCTCGGAACAGATGTTTATCCGTTCATCATCAATGGCGGTGTTATACACGGCAAATTTCTTCAGCCTGCCGCCATAAATACAATTTTGGTTGGACTATTATTGGTCCCACAAAAGCTTGCAGTCTGATACTGTCCAAGCATTTTTTACTTCTGTAGAAGATCCTATCGACCAAACCCTAAGGCGGTTTTGGGAGATAGAAGAGTTGCCATCCAAGCCTTATACTTCTCCAGAAGAAGAAAAGGCAGATCTGATTTTTGAAAACACGTTTTCTCGTGACCCTAGCGGTCGTTTTATTGTTGCGTTACCGTTCAACGATACTTTGCCCATTTTTGATAATTGCTTTGACATGGCTAAAAAACGACTATTTTCGTTAGAGCGCAAATTGCATGCTCAACCGGAGCTACGCGCCCAATACAACAATTTCATGCAGGACTATCTTGATGCGGGTCATTTGGCATTACTCGATTCTCCGCCCGTTGGGAACGATAATTATTTTTTACCCCATCACCCTGTGTTTAAAGAGGAAGGTCATACTTCTAAAATTCGTGTGGTTTTTGACGCCTCTGCAAAGGCTAAAAACAACGTGTCACTTAATGACACTCAATTGGCTGGACCTAGTCTCCAAAATGACATTTCGTCAATTTTACTGAAATTTCGCTCTCATCGTTTCGTTTTTACTTGTGATGTTCGCCAAATGTATCGACAAATTTTGATTACCGAAGAACATCGAAGGTTTCAATTAATTGTGTGGCGGTTCTCCGCAGAAGAACCCATTCAGACTTATCAGCTTAATACAGTGACCTATGGTATTAAGTCATCGCCTTATCTAGCATTAAAAACTCTTCAGCGATTGGCCATTGACGAAGGCAAAAGGTTTCCGTTAGCCGCTGAGGCTATACGGAAAAATCTATATATATTTACGATTTCGTCGCCGGTGGAGATTCTATACAATCGGCCCGCGAAATTAAAGATCAACTTATTCGACTTTTACATTCGGCTGGTTTTGAACTTCGAAAATGGAGTTCTAATTCAGCTTCTATTTTGGAAGGCATTCCGTCAGATTTTTGCCAATATACTTCTCTCGATTTCGATTCTGACGAATCAATAAAAATATTGGGTCTTCAATGGTCACCTACAGAAGATATTTTCTCATTTCGGGTTGAACCATTAAACCCAATATGTACAAAGCGCAACATACTTTCGCAAGTTGCCAGAATATATGATCCATTAGGATTTTTAGCCCCACTAACACTTTTTGCAAAACGCCTAATCCAGCATCTGTGGATGCTAGGTTTAAATTGGGATGACATCCCACTAGCAGACATTTCGTCTCAATGGCAGCAGTATCAAGAAGAGTTGCCGTTATTATCGTCATTAAAGTTACCACGTTGTTTACCCCCTTCGGATCCTTTTACTTGTCATTTGCATGGGTTTTGCGATGCTAGCGAGGTAGGGTATGCAGCGGTAGTGTATTTTCAGTTCATAAATCAAACTACTGGAGAAATAACTGTACAATTTGTAACCGCTAAAACAAAAGTAGCTCCAATTAAGCGCATTTCAATTCCACGTTTGGAATTATGTGCCGCCGTTTTATTAACCGATTTACTTTCTTTTACCATTCGTTCTTATCAAGGCTTGATTGACATCTCCGATGTTTCAGCGTGGAGTGATTCTACGGTCGCTCTCACTTGGATACGTTCTCCACCTTTTTGTTGGAAAACTTTTGTGGCAAACCGTGTTAGCCACATTCAAGAAATCATTGCACCTAGCCGATGGTTTTATATTAAATCTTTGCATAAACCGGCTGATCCTGCATCTCGGGGATTAATGCCAAGCGCGGTTATTTCATGTTCGTTATGGTGGGCGGGGCCTGAATGGCTTCACTACCCTAGTGACTCGTGGCCGCCTCAACCAACATTGTCAACCTCAATTGCTGAGGTAACTACGGAATAGAAGATCCTAACATTTGTCGCTCAAACAGATCCAAACGTCATTGACATTTTACTAAGTCGTTTTTCATCGTTATATAAAATCCAAGGCATCGTGGCTTACATTTATAGATTTTCTAAACCCATGGCTCAACGTCATACGGGTCCCTTAACAGACATTGAATTGCACAATGCTCTCATGATTATCGTTCGGCATGTACAAAATGTTACATTTTCAAAGGAAATAGCTTCGATCAAGGCAAACCGTAAATTACCTAAAAGCTTGAAAACTTTCTCCATTTGTTGATCCACAAAATATCTTAAGAGTAGGTGGGCGCTTGACACATTCTTCGCTTTCCTATTTCGAAAAGTTTCCTGCGTTATTGCCTCAGCGGCGCCGATTAACCGAACTTATCATTCGGTCAACTCATGAAGGGTATTGCCATCCCGGTGTTAATACCACAGCGTATCTTATCCAACAGAATTTCTGGATCCTTTCTATTTAAAATTCAATCAGAAATTATTTATCATCATGTCATAGATGTTTTCGTACCAAACCGGTCCTGGTAACTCCTCCTATGGGAGACCTACCGGCAGCACGTATTACCCAAATCAAACCGTTCAGTATTGTTGGTGTTGATTTTGCTGGCCCTCTTTTAATAAAGGCTAACCGCCTACGAGATTCTAAAACTCTTAAGGCCTATATTTGCATTTTTGTTTGTTTTGCCACTAAGGCAGCACATATTGAACTTGTTTCGGATTTGTCGGCAGACGCGTTTCTTGCCGCTTTGCGACGATTTATAGCACGTCGAGGACGCTGTTCTCAAATATTTAGTGATTGCGGTACTAATTTTGTAGGTGCCTATCGTCAGCTTACGAGTTATCTGCATAGTGCAGTAACCTCAGAGAAGATAAAGTGGTCGTTTAATCCACCTAGCGCCCCTCACTTCGGTGGCTTGAGGGAAAGCGGTGTTAAGTCGGTAAAGACACACCTAGCTCGCGTAATCGGCGAACAAAAACTTACCTTTGAGGAACTTTACACAGTTCTTACTCAAATTGAATCTGTTCTAAATTCAAGGCCGCTCTGCGCTTTGAGTTCGGATCCAAATGACTTGCGGTGACTAACACCAGGTCATTTCCTAACTATGGAGCCTCTGTCTGCACCACCAGATGAGGACCATTCAACCAACGTTTTACCATTAAAGAGCAGGTGGAAACTCCTGCAAAAACTCCATCAAGATTTTTGGGCTCGCTGGAGCCATGAGTACTTACATACTCTGAATCAAAAGGTTAAATGGCACTCTAAGGTAGGTGTCCGACAAGTTGAAAAGGACACTATTGTCCTCATCAAGGACGACCAGCTTTCTCCATTTCAATGGAAGTTTGGTCGTATTATTAATACCTTTTCCGGTGCGGACGGTATTATACGTGTCGCTGAGATCAAAACTGCACATGGCACATTCAAACGACCTTTGGTCAAACTAGCGCCGCTACCGGTATTTTAATTTTATTTTATGTTTAGATGTATATACACATTTCTTACATGTATAGTAGTATATTATTTTTACATATATATTTTTATTTTTGCATAGTTGGTGATATCGCTCGCTGTAGTGTACCACCCTATCTTTCGTTACTTGTTTTCCTAGCAAGGTCAAATCCCATGTGATTTCCTTCACCCAACCTACTTCCCTCCTTTTCAAAATTCTATGAATTTGGTGGGCGGTATGTTACGTCATCATCGAACATTTATTGGTATTGGTGAAAATAAATACTATTCGTGCGGGTATCCTACAGTTTTCAGTGAAACATTTTATACCGGTAGTAGTGTGCGTGAAGACAGTCGTACGCAAACCGTTACCGAAGAGAGTTGTATCAGAGCTTTTGGAAGCGACACCATCACTCCAACGTGCGTGTTCTGGGTTGTCCGCAAGCTTTTGTGTGTGAACTTCTATTGCCCCGAGCGGCACAGGCTTTAAGGTATTTATACCCTTCCTTAAGTAGTTTTTTTGTAGTTGTTTTTAGTTATTACATAACCGCCCCACTGCCATCGGTATTGCTACAAAAGCATTTGGTCCTTCCCTATAATTAGCATATCTATATCACCTCATTCATCACATACAAGCCAGTGACAAATATGTAAAATAAACAAGATCAATCTGTTGTCAGCAATGAAAAAAGTTTATCTACGATCGAAGAAATGGTTATAGTAAGAATATTCATAGGTGGGACACATCTGGTAGAAGCAGAATTCCTAGTAGCAAAAGGTTTAAAAATGGATTGCATTAAAAGATTAGATTTTATAAAAAGGTTTGGAATGGTTATTAGTGGAAGGGAAAATGCATAAATTCACAAGTTCAAATAGAAAATAGGGTGGTTCAAGGATGTAATAATAATAGTGAGGATGAACAGATAATCAGGAAGTAGAGAAGAGAATGGATAATTCAAGATAAGAGTACGAATGCAAATGGAATTTATAGAGAAAAGCACATTTTGAAAAAGGAAATGAAAAAAAAGAACAAATATGGTAAGATTCAATTATTATATGTAATACAGTAAAAACGATATTTAAGGAAGAACAGATCGGCACAAAAAATGAAAATATTAAACAAAATTTAGAAGAATTAATAGACGAGCACGTAGGATTATTTAATGTGGATTCCAGAATTGCAAAAAAAAATACTCACAAACTAGATGTCTTAGATGAAAAAGGCTTCTACACAAAAGTGTACCCTATTCCATATCATCTACGAAATAGGGTAATAGAACAGATAAAGAAGATGTTAAAAGATGGTATCATAGTCAGCAAAAACAAGTTTTATTAATCCAGTAGTAACCGTACAAAAGGCAGACAAATTAGAACTCAGAATATATTTGGATGCAAGAAAACTAAACGAGATAACACAACCACAATACGAACAACCACAAGGAATTGAGAACCTAAAATACAAATTAAGTGAAAAAAATTTTTCAGTAAACTCGATCTAAAAATCTCATTTTGGCTAATACCATTACACCAAGATAGTAAAAAATATACAGGATTCAGCATAAAAGGAGAAATTTATCAATATAATGTGATACCTTTCGGCTTATCCAGCTCAAGCGCAGCATTAGTGAGAGCAATGCAGAAACTACAATGATCTAGAAGAGTTTTCAACACACTATGTGGACGATATACTAATTTTTTCAAAGGACGAGGAGGAACATCTCAAACATTTTAAACAAGTTATAGAGAGATTAGACTCAAGAAGATTAAAAATAAACGAACAAAAAATGTGAGTATTTTAAAAAGAAGATCGACTATTTAGGATACATAATTTGTGATGAAGGTGTGAATATTGGGACGAAAAGGTTGGAAGAATTAAAGAACCTAAAACAACCGAAAAATCTAAAGACACTCAGAGGACTACTGGGAGTACTCAATTATTATAAAAGATTCATTAGTGGATATTCGGAGCTATCCGTACCACTAATTAAACTTTTAAAAAAGGTGAGAAATGTAATTGGTACGAACGACGAAAAAAGCATTTCAACAATTGAAAGAAAGGTTTTATAAAGAATTAGTCTTGAGAATTTTAAAGATAACTTTATACTGACACATCGGATCGTGCCATAGAAGCGGAACTTGTACAACTACAAAAAAAGGAAGTACCATTGTTTTATCTCACGTGTATTAAAGGATTGTGAAACAAGATATAGTACAGCAGAAAAAGAAATGTTAGCCATCGTATATGCGGTTAAGAAGCTACGATTTGTGGTGGTTCCAGACTCGAAGACAATGAGTGGGGTAGAGAGAGAGAGAGAGAGTCAGTCGGGGAATGGACGCGTGCGAGGGTAGATGCTAGAGGGCTTCGTCCGGGCATCGTTAGTTGATAGTAGCATATTATTTGTTTCTATAATAATTGGTGCGACTACAACACAATCCGGTGTTGTAGGTAGTTTGTGTTTTTATACGCGTTGATATTTAATGTAGAAGCTTGTTTTTGTACACGTTATATGGTTTATAGTATTAAATTTGCATTCGAATTCTGTTTTTATTTACACGCGCCACTGATAAAAAGCCCACTGAGATTTCAATTACAGCAATAACAGTTTCAACTTCTTTATCTGGCGCCCAACGTGGGGCTGTAGGGTGGCCGTGTGATTAAATTCGTATTAATTTGTACTACAAAAACAAAATAACATCACTAACCGAATAAATTAGTATTAACGAAGGTATAACGGACTATAGTGTTGGCATGACCACTTCAGGAAGATACGTCTAGTAGGCGAGAAAGTGCTCAAAACTGATTTCCTGCAGCTGCCTTTCAAACTGATAACCTGTAGCGGACTTACTACACGTTTGGTGAGATCGTTTATTTTCTTATAACGTACATTGCAAGGATAGTGGTATTTGGCGTTTATTTTGAAATAGAATATTAGAGCTTGTCAAGGTGCAATACGCTATTTGATATGATGATATTAATATATGAGGTTATTGAATATTCGGAGATACAATCGATGCAATAACTTGTTGGTTAATGAAATTTTTTTTTTATTAACTAGTAATTGTTATCATTAATTAACGTTGCGATTAGCAATTTGTATAAACAGTTTGCCATTAAATTAAGAGTTCAATTAGGATAATAACCGTTGAAAATGTCGAAAAGTAAAGGTAGAAAAAAAAAATGATTCCGTGGAGTCAAAACCGTCGATTTAGAAAACATAATTCTAAAATTAGCTACGGGTACGGCAGAACTTCGCGATACTGTTAGCAACTTAGCAGTTCATGTTGATTATTTGAATACTGCACAGTCAAAAATTAAAACTAATGAAGCAGTTATTTCTGAAACAAAGAATTTCATTCCGTCGCCGAGTGGTTCGTTTCCGAGCGGATCGCCAAAGTTTAATGATAAAAGCTATTTGTCAAATTGGAGCGAATTGGGGGGTCATAATTTAAGTTTTTACCCCAATTCAAAAATTTTGAAAAAATTAAATAAAACACTAGAGGAGGCCGGAGTGCCTGAGCAACACAAGAAGGGTCTAGCGTTAAATTGTCTTAGAGGTACAGCGGCAGAATGGTCGTCTATTAAAGAGGATAGTTTTGAAAGTTTTGATGAATTTAGCCGCGCGTTTCAAGAAAGATTCTGGAACTTAGAAAAACAGAGGGATTTGTTCATGGAACTTAACTATGGTCGTTATCAGTCCGGTAGTAGGGCCGAGTATTTTTTAAATTTGGTGCATCAAGCGGGATTTTTAACCGCAAAAATATCTGACGACAAATTAATAACTATGCTTTCAAAACATTTTCCAGCGGACGTTCAACGTGGAATAATTACAAATGGGTTCCACACATCGGACACAGTAGAGGAATTTTTACAAAGAATTGACGACACTTATTCTGGGGGATTAACCCGAACTATGAATAGGCCGCCGCCACGAGACATTAATCCCCGTCGAGATAACTATAACACCGGTCGCGACGAATCAAACAGGCAGCCGACATTTAGAAACCAAAATAGTGCGAACAATCAAAATGGTGACTCGCCTAATTTGAACATAAATTATATAACTTCCTTTGATAAGGATATGGAAAACATTTTGACGGATTCTGAAAGCAAATCAGAAAATCGTGAAATAATTGCGCCAACGGTGTCAATGTTGATAAGAACGGAAAGAGTGGAGGCATTAGTGGATAGCGGCTCGGACGTGTGTGCCGTGTCCAAGACTTTTTATAATAAGCTGGCAGGAAAGGAATGAAGATTACTATCCTACCGGTTACCAATGTATCAATAGCCGTGGCTGTGGGGGGTAGAACGCAACGCGTTAAATCCCAGGTGAGTTTGCCTGTTAAAGCAGGAGACGTAGAAATGGACGTTGTGTGTTTAGTTATACCTGGTTTAAATTGCGACATGTTACTAGGGTCGAATTGGATGTTTAAATGTCAGGTAGTAGTAAATTTTAAGGAGGAAATCTTGCAGTTTTGGCATCAGGGTTATACTCATACGTTAAATATTAAACCTAAAGTCAGCAACGCTAATTTGAGTACAAACCGTCGTGAATCCGTTACAATGCCGACGGGAGGGATAAAAGAGGCAATAAAGGAGATGCCTGAAGCTCGCCATAACTATAGCGAAGACGAATTTTTAAGGGTCGAAAAAGGAGCCGTAGTAAACACGAAGTATAAAAAGCAATATGTTAAGTCGCTTAAGGAGGATCAGGAAGGAGAGGAGCGGATAAGGCAAAAGGTGAAAATTTGGAGGGGAAACAGTAAACGGGGGTATTGCGAAGGAACCGGTTAGAACAGGAAATGAAATTGTGGTACACGAAGGGAAATATATCGATTTTCTGGCGGTCTCTACTGCGGAACCGTCGCGGGAGACCATTTTGCAATTGGTCTACAAAAGGTTAAAATCCAAGGCTCAGCGTAGGGCTGACAAAATTAATGCGGGAATCTGTCCGGTTGTTTTTAAGGAAGGGGATCAAGTTCTAGCTAGAACACATTATATGTCGGCTGCGGCGGATAAATGCATCAAAAAGTTCTTCCTATTATATGAGGGGCCGTTTTATGTGTTGGGTCAGGCTGGGCCAAATTCTTATATAATTGGCGACTCGCAGGGCAACGAACTGTCACGGCAGAACGTGATCAATCTTAAAGCATACAAAGCTGCCACGCCTGTCGATGTTCAAAGGAAGGAGCTTTAAGTTGTTCCTTCTGTTATTCTTACGTCATGGTTGAATTCATGATGCCTATAATATTTTAATTTTTTTTTGTTTATTTTGATTGGTGGAGGTTATTCTATTCACAATTATTATTACACATCATTGTATTCTTGTTTCTACTGATACTTAAACCTAATTTATGTGATTTCGATTTAAGTAGGGGGGTTATGTGGTGGTTCCAGACTCGAAAACAATGAGTGGGGTAAAGAGAGAGAGTCAGTCGGGGAATGGACGCGTGCGAGAGTAGATGCTAGAGGGCTTCGTCCGGACATCGTTAGTTGATAGTAGGATATTATTTGTTTCTATAATAATTGGTGCGACTACAACACAATCCGGTGTTGTAGGTACTTTGTGTTTTTATACGCGTTGATATTTAATGTAGAAGCTTGTTTTGGTACACGTTATATGGTTTATAGTATTAAATTTGCATTCGAATTCTGTTTTTATTTACACGCGCCACTTATAAAGAGCCCACTGAGATTTCAATTACAGCAATAACAGTCTCAAACTTTTCAGATTCTATTTACTTGGGAATTTATTTACCATCGAAACAGACAATATCGTTATAACGTTTTTAAAGAAGAAAATTTTTAAAAATAGTCAGCTGTACAGATGGGAATTATTCATACAAGAGAATAACTTCGAGATTAAACATAAATCCGGAAGAGAAAACGTATTCGTTCATTTACATTTCCAATGCTCCACCCGAAGGTACTACATTGGCCAGGAGGTGAGTTTTTTGTTGCCTGGAAATTTAGAATTTTCCCAAACCCTTGCCGTTCCAGGCAAGGTAGGGATCTTTAACGTGCGTGACAACACTTACACACGGGACCCCCAATTAACCTCTCATCCGAACGAGGGCATAATTTTTGTGAAAAATGCTCACCTGCCATTTTTCAAGCAGTCGGCCGTGTCGGGATTTGAACCCGGGACCTTGGGATCCATAGTCTTACGCTTACTACATTGATCCACGGCGACGCCCAAAGAAAACGTATCCGTAGATTTTTTGAGTAGAAAGGACGGAGAGTATAAAAAGAGAAGAACACCTGTATAGTAGAATTGACGACGTTCGAAGATGAAGGAGGATGGACAAGAAGACGTTTTACAGAAATGCAACATGAAGATGAAATAAGAGAGATACGAAATTACATAAGAAGAAGAGGAAGCAAGGAAAATAGAGGTTATTCTATCCAACCTTAGAAGAACAGAAACTACTAGTATAAACACGAGAAGTTGCAGATGAACTCATATTAGAATTACATGAAAACTTTGGACATATCGGTATCAGAAAAATATTCCTGATGTTTCGTGAAGGTTTCTACGTAAGAAACGACCTAACAAGGATAAAGAACATAGTAAATAGATGTGGAATATGTCTTCTAGCAAAAGAAAAACTAATTGATAAAAATACAGTAACGGGCATGCAGATAGAACTAGAATTGGTAGCTATGGAATACATAACAAACTTAATACCAGGACAATATGGATTTAAACACATACTAGTATTGGTAGATGTATTCACAAAATATGTAAAACTACACCCATCAAAAAGATGCAACACGAAAAACGTAATCAAAGCTGTCGACAAGTTTGTAGAAGAAATTGGACAAATGGAAACCATACTAGCAGACAATGTATCATACTTCAGAAATGATAGGATAAGGGCAGTTACAGATAATCAGATAAAAATAAAATTTTGCAGTATTAGACATCCACAGGGTAATCCAAGCGAGAGATATATAAAGGAAGTGATAAAATACTTGAGAATCATGACAGAAAGACAACATGAAGGTTGGATCAAATACGTACCACAAGTCAAAAATTTTATCAATATGACACCAAATTCAGTGACATTAATGAAAGGGATCGAACCAATTAGACCGTGGAAGATAGAACCGGAAGTAATAGATATCACAACACTCCTAGAAAAGGCCAAGAAACGAATAAGAAGAAATAGAGGAAAGTATTTAAGACGTGAGAACGAAAAAATAAACAACGGACAGTGTTTAACGTGGGAAATTTAGTAATCGTAAAAAGGGTTATGATAACAAATTATGAAAGAAAAGTTTTTGCAAAACTGCCGTTTCCATACACTGGAACATTTATAATTAACCAGGTTTTAGCAGAAGAAAACGTGTATGAATTAATAAATCAGGAAAGAAAGATAATCGGGCGCTATCATATAAAACTACTATATCCCGTACTAACTGATGTGTTTTAACTCCCCAGAGAAACATGAATAATAAAAGTAGGGTATAGCTTTGATATTCCACGTTTGAAAATCAAAAATAAAAAACAAAAAAACAAACAAGCTGCGTTACACCTTAAATAATCTAATTAAACTCCAAGTGGACAAAATTTTATTTTTTTTTGGTGGGGCTTTATGTAATGGGAGACGAGGGGGGGGGGAAACGTTTTGAATAAAATGTTGCAGGGGCGAGAAGTAAAAATTTTACAGAAAGACGCTCCGAGGGGTTGATATTCGCTCGGGAGACAAAATTTTTGTGTACATAATAAAATGAAAGATAATATGTATAAACTAGAATGTAGGGATTAAGAAAAGCTTGTAATTCAAATATAGATAAGTTAGGATAAGATTGTGAAAAAATGGACAAAGAAAAGATGGGAAGGCTAGATTTAATAAAAAAATTATGAAGAAGGCAAAGGTAGTAACCAAGGTAATAATTGGGGAGAACAATAAATACATGGACAGAATATTAAAAGTTTTTTTGGAGAAATAACTCTCTGACACTGATATATGTATATAAAAGTTACTTTAATAAAAAAGGAGAGTGTTTTTGGTATAATTAGAATAGTTAAACAAGATATAATGTTATATAAAAGAGCTGTACTTAGAACTTGTATAAAAAAAATTCTGAAAGGACGTCAAATTTGACAAATAAAAAATAACTATTCTAATTATTCCAAAATCACGTTCCCCTTTTATTAAAGTAAGTTTTATATACATATATCGGTATCAGAGAGTTATTTCTTCAAAAAAACTTTTAATATTTTGTCCACTTATTGTTCTCCCCAATCCCTTGGCTACAACCTTTGCCTTCTTAATTTTTTTTTATAAAATCTAGCCTACTCATATTTTCTTTGTCTTTTTTTTACAATCTTATCCTAACTTATCTATATTTGAATTACAAACTTTTCTTAATCCTTTACATACTAGTTTATACATATTATCCTTCATTTTATTATGTACTCAGAAATTTTGTCTCCCCATCGAATATCAACTCCTCGAAGCGTCTTTCTGTAAATTTTTTTAACTTCCAGCCCCCTGCAATATTTTATCCGAAACGTTGTAGCCCCGTCCCCTTGTCACCCATTACAATACTTGTACGAATTCATATAAGGAGTAATCGCCCCCAGTTGCCTATAGTTACACTCGTATACAATAATGAAAAGTATTTGATACGGTGAGTGTAATCAAACGTCCTTGAAAATTGTATTCCAAACATGCAATTGTACTTAAATAAAATACAAGATTTATTTAAGAAACCACATTCAGTTGTTCTCGATAGAAAGTTAAAACCATATTATAATTATTTAACCCTTCGACATTTCCTTCTGAAGCTTCACAACCGCAGTATGCAAGACGTTTCCACTTTGACGAATCTGTAAGAAATGTAGGCAGCATGAGCTATGACCTTGCCAATAGTCGTAAATTTTCGAAGCAAATGGATCGCTCCTTAATTCCATTTATATTTTCACACATTATTTAGATCTCTTTTGAATAATGCGCGCTTAAAGATTTTATATTTCAACAAGAGGCTGATAGAACTGACTTATCACTTAAAATACATGACAGGGTGAGGTAACTGGTACTAGAAAACACAGTCAGCAAAATTAGTAGATTAATAAACTATAATAAAAGGTTTTCACAGCTACTTAACTAACCTTGGAATATGAATAAATTACATATAATTTCTTCTAGTAGAACTTTTTATATATAGGACTTATATACCATGCAGAGCTTTCTATAATGCATAAGACACTAAATAATGAGTAAGTTCTTCTTCTCAATACATAACTAAGAATGTATTGTTAAATTCCGTATACTTAAAGTTATCCCTATAGTAGGGGATAAAGAATACTACTATAGTAAGCCTGCTTATCGTAAAAGGCGATTAAAGGGCACAGCAACAGGCATTACATGTGATTTTCCAATGCTCCACCCGAAGGTACTACATTGGCCAGGAAGCGAGTTTTTTTTACCTGGAAAATTTTGAATTTTGCCGAATCCTTGCTGTTCCAAGAGGTAGGGATCTTTAACGTGCGTGACAACACTCACACACGGACCTCCATTTTACCTCTCATCCGAACGAGGGTGTATTTTTGCGAAAAATGCTCGCCTAACATTTTTCAAGCGGACCGTGTCGGGATACGAAACAGCAACAGGCAGCAGCCTTGCTGGCTAAAAGATATTGGAGGAGGGTTGGTTGGTCTCGGGCGATCCTCAATAATTTACAAGCTTGTTGGGGGTTGGCCGTGACGGATACGGCTTTCGGCTAAAATCTTTAAAAACTGCGTTGTGGCATGATATCGGAACCTACCACAATATTTCCTAGGTATGCGTGGCCTAAAACACGAAATACATATGATGGAGAGCTCACAAGTAAAATTCTTGTGCGGAGGTAAAATACTCCCTCATTCGGATCTCCGGGAGGGAGTGCTTGGGGCTCGTCGTCGTAAGAATATAAAACAACAGTTAGATTTAGTGATAGACTTGGAATGTAAGGTCATTATTTAGAGTAGATAAGTTAACGAATTTATTAGTCGAAATGAGAAAGGAAAAGCTGGACGTTTTAGGTATTAGTGAGGTGAGATGGCCAGATAGTAATGACTTTTGGAAAGATAATTATAGAATAATTACAACTTCTTTAACTAATGGACAGGCAGGGATGAAAATACTGAGCTTCTATTAAATAAAATTGAGGTAGCAGGTAGATGGAAAAGATATTTAGAAGATTTATATAAAGAAGACGGTATGGATGAGTTAGAGAACGACCAAGAAGAGGATGTAGAAATAGGCTTCTCAATATTAAGAGAGGAATTTGATAGAGCTGTTAGGGATCTTAAACTAAATAAAGCGCCAGGGATAGACGATATGCCCGCAGAATTATTAAAATATGCAAGTCAGGAAACTTTAGACAGGTTATATGAACTAGTAAAAAAAATATATGACACAGGTGAGGTTCCAATAGATTTCGAAAAAAATATTATTATCCCAATCCCAAAAAAGTCAGGAGCTGATAGGTGTGAGAATTTTAGAACGGTTAGTTTAACTTCTCATGCTTCCAAAATACTAACAATAATAATTAAAAATAGAGTAGAAGCTTTGACTGAGAATTATTTAGGCGAAGACCAATATGGTTTTCGTAAAGACAGAGAGACTAGAAAACCGATACTAATGATTAGGGTAATTATCGAAAAAAGGTTACAAAAAAATAAAAAGACTGATTTCGCGTTTGTAGATTTAGAAAAAGCATTTGATAGGGTTAATTGGATTGCTATGTTCAGGGTTTTGCAAAAAATAGGAATCTCTCATAGGGATAGAAAAATTATTTACAGTCTATATAAAAACCAAAGCGTAGTAATTAGATTTGATGAAATAGAAAAGGAAGCTAAGATTAGAAATGGTGTTAGACAGGATTGTATACTGTCTCCCTTGATTTTTAATGTTTATATTGAGGAAGCTTTAAACTTAGCTAGAGAGAGAAAAGAGATAGGTACTAGTGTACAGGGACAGAAAATAAACATGTTACGTTTTGCAGATGATATAGCTATTATAGCAGAGTCTAGAAAAGAGTTAGGAGAGTTTTTAAATATTTTATACGAGATACTACAGAGTAACTATAGTATGAGAATTAACTCCGTAAAAACAAAGATAATGACAAGTGAGTTACAGCCTAGTTCTAAACCAAAATTAAAAATAGGTAATACCGAGTTAGAGGAGGTAGATGAATTTTGCTATTTAGGTAGTATAACTACAAAGGATGGACGTAGCAGAAGGGATATAGTAGCTAGAATAGCTCAAGCTAGAAAAATGTTTTTAAAAAAGAAAAAGTTACTAATAGCTGATAGTATTAGTTTAGATAAAAGTAAAAGTTTCTTAAAGTCGTAGGTATGGAGCGTTCTACTATACGGTATTGAGACTTGGACAAATAAAAAAGTAGATAAGAAAAAGATAGAAGCTTTTGAAACTTGGTGTTATAGGAGAATGTTAAAGATTAGTTGGACAGATAGAGTAACAAACGAGGAAGTTTATAGATGGATATATGAGAACCCTGTATGTGGAAACAATTGAAGGTCAGGAGAGATAGAATGATAGGGCACCAGTTAAGACATGAGGGACTATTTAGTAAAGTCTTAGATTATAGACTACCAAATAAAAATAGAGTAGGAAGGCCTAGACAAAGCTATATTAGTCAAATTATTAGAGATTTATGTTCTGAAGGGTATGCAGACCTTTTTAGACTAGCTCAGAATAGACAAGAATTTAGAGCTGCGTCAAACCGACTTTAAGTTCGAAAACAAAACAAAAAAAAATAAAAATCAGTTAACTAAATGTCACCATGACATAACTCACAATTAGTTAGCGGTCTGACATGTTAATAGCGTTTCGTTGCTTATGCCTTACCTTAACATATAATTTAACACTTTTCCTTTTTTGAAGCGGAAACCAGGTTATATTTCATTTCCTTCAAATGGTAATCATGTAACCATGTTAGAGTTCTTTAACAACCATCATGTTGCTAATATCTATGTAGAGCCAGGTGCATAAGAAAAAGATAGAAGGATATAGCAAGACCAAGACCTAGACCAAACTATATTAGTCAAATTACTAGAAATTTAGGTTGTGAAGGGTATGTAGAGCTCTTTAAATTAGCACAGAATAGAAAAGAAGTTAGACCTGCGTCAAACCGACCTAAAGTAAGGTCGAAAACAAAATGATCATGATACTTAAAGTGATACCAAAGCATTTTCTAGGTTCAATACCTGTTTTAAAAGAATATTTTTCCAAAATAGGTAATAATGCACTAATATTTCGAATTCCCCCAATGCAGCAGTTATTACCTAAAATGAAATGTGATTCTAGCATTAACAAAGCAATGCTTCATGTGATCCATAAGAAGTTTTCGCTTCAAACATTATCCTGCATTTATTTTAGTCCGCAAGTCTAAAGCTCGTAGGTCTGTGATAATCCATAAACCTTTGGTACATATTTGAGTTCAATTTTACAAAACAATTTTGCTGTGTATATTAATGTCATTTGGCGGTACCCGAGCTACTGTAATGCTTAACAATTTAGGAAGTTTGACTTATAATACATTTGACCATACTCGTTCTTACTATCAACTGTACTAAACTATATTTAAGTCATTAATTTACTTACGAATACAAAGTATAAAATCTGTAACTGTTAAACACATACCTGACGGCCGGTACACCTAAAATGTCCCATTCTACAGAAGGATAAAATTCGGATAAGTCTACTCCAATCCCGACTACGTTTGAACCCTTCACCTCGTCGACATGTCGTAAGTCTACCTGGAATACAAAGATAATTAAGATATTTTGAAGCGATTTCAAAAAATATAATATCAAGGTGGAGTTAACTAAAATGGATAAAACTATGAACCAAATAATACCCATTATTCCACTCTTGAGCAAGTTCTGGGATATTATGCAAGTAGATAAGCAACCTTCGTACGAGCGCAAAAAAAACGGGTTTCTTATGGGATTTATCATGGGAAATTCTAAGGTCCAAAAAACCATTTTTGTCAGATAGAAAAGTCATTTACCCCGGGCAATCCTACATTCAAGGTTCATCAAACTTTTGCTTAACCATTTTATATAGGAATTCTAGTGCAGTCCGATCCACAGTCTACCCCTCCATGCACTGCCTCACCCAATCCACCTAAATAAATTTGCGCATTCATTAAAATGCTTTATTACATACATTAATTTTATATACATATTTTTAATATTGCTTATGTGGATATCGGTTTATCTGAATTAACATATATTACACACATATCGATTGCTTAGGTTAACATTCGTTAGAGTAACATACTTAAATACTACATTATCTAATAACAGTACATTTGCAATAGGATTGGAAGTACCAATTCAATTAATATATAATACATAACTTTACACTTATTAGATATAAATTAACATTTCATTTATGTGTATATATATTGCTGTGAAACCTCCAAAATCCGTGAACTACGCTTTTCGCCTCGGCTGCTCACCTAATTTTATAAACCTCCTCATTCATAAAATTAAACAACACATTCCTACCACAAACATCAACGTTAACTCTATTTACATCAATATTCAGAATACATTAAATTTTCAAATTAAATTTCAGCATAAAATTCAGTTTAAAAAGAATTTCAAGATTAATTTTATTATCACTTTAACGTGCATCCAGAATTAAAGTCCTTGTTGGATGCCTACTAATTAATATAACAATATAAGCAGACCGGAGTCTGAGTATAAAGGGAGCATCTACCACCCCTTTACGTTAATTAACCAGGTTCGTCTAATTGAGCTCAAAGACATACCCAAAGTTTCATCATAATTCAGAACATCAATACTAAATACCCCTTTCTACTTAAACAAGCAAATTTCATCTTAAAATTAAAATTTTATGGTTAGTACAATTTCACTAATGTCCATTTAAAATAAATCAATTATAAAGTTATTCAACACACACAAAATGTCAAACAAAATAGTATAATTTACCTGAAGGTTACTGTCCTCAAAGCTTCAATGTACATCGTCCCTTTAGTTAATCACACCATTCCAACAGGATTATATTTACGGCTTCTAATTCTCAACGCTTTTAAAACTTTCTCCATCACCATTTATTTAAAGTTGTTTCTGGGCTTTTCCGGAACTCATCTGTGTATATCTGACCCTTGTTTCGTGGATCCAGACACGTATTTGAACCATTTAATTATTAACACCCCGAAAATAGCAAAGAAATTCATGCGTCTTTCACCAATATACGCCAAAACTGCCTACTTTTGTGTATATATTTGTCGTTGTAAATTTTGCTAATTGGTACAGTGATACTAAATTTTATTACCTTGTATCTAAGTGCACTGAAGTACATTCATGTTAGCACGTAAATAACAAACTATTTTGAATCACTAAAATATACGAGCAAAATTTTAAATTATTTTATCAAACTAAAATGCACTGTTTAACATCTTGAATCAAGTCGCGGATGTAAGAGCTTTTAACGCATCGAATAGTCAAAAGTCTAAGAGAACGAAATTCATATTACCACCGGTATATATAGCAAAAAGCCTGTCTGTCGGTCTGTTCCCCAAAACAGACAATTCTTAAGAATTTCTCATTCTATGTTCCCAGTCTGTCGCTCGCGCGTCGGTTTTTACGAAATTTTCACTCGCCCCATTTAAAACTCAGAAATTCTCACACGGCACGCAAACATGTCCGAGAAAAACTAGTTAATTTTGTACAGAAATTGTTGTTTCTACCTCTGATATTTGCATCCTATTTTCAACCAATTGTGACCCTCGTGACGTTGCTTAAATCACGCCTTTTACTATATGTGTCTTTGCTTGACGCATTTTCTCTTTCCTTTTCTAACCTGTTCGTATTGGTGCAAATTGATATTCTTTATTATCAATTATATTTTAGTCCATGTGGACTATCTGGGTTAAATAACCCCGTATCGCACATTCTCGTGAATATTAAACCCCGGTTTCTCCAAGATTCTTTGTAAACCATTTGTTATCTACACAATTTTCGCCGTACGTGAAATTTAAACTACGCAGGTGTTCAAAATAATATTAATTCTCAGAGCTTTTTAAATAAACCCGGTTTTGTATTTCGTGCTAAAGCATCTGACCGTTTCCAATATCCTTAGAATCGACATGTTTATCTAAACAAATTAAACTGAAATTGCCTTCTAAAAATACGCAGGTGTGTTCAAACATCCTACTTCTAACTAACACTTCTAGGATTTGCATTTTATTGGGTTTTTACAAGTTTCTATAGATATTATCTGTACGTTTTGTTCAATACCGGTTACTTGAAATAGAGTTAATTAAGATAAATTTTGCACGTATTTTCCATTTGTTTAGGAATAATTACATTACACGCAGAGCTTTTTTAATACTGTTTCTTTTGGTATAAAGCGTCTTGTACATGATTTACATCTCTTATGTTTAATGAAACTAATAAATTTTTATGCTTCACGGTTTTAATAACGCGTATTATCTAATAATATTCATTATACACGGTGATTAAAACTATTTGATGTGATTATTTAATTTTCTACCCTGGTCTAAATATGAGTAATATATATATATATATATATATATATATATATATATATATTTGCACTTATTTACTAGATGAACATATTTACACTTACATTCTACATGCATATATTAGAATAATTCAATATAATTTAAACTGCTTCCTCAATTTCCATGCTATTTATGGAATAATGACCTATGGGTATGTCTCGTATGATCCCGGATTCAACTATCTTTTAGCGTCGTGTGAATTTATTTCATCAAAAAGCAGCAAAACCCCATTATTTACAATCTTTGCTGTTTTAATTAATTTGCATACTATGTACAGCATACTGTTCGATGGTAAGGTGTAAACATATTGTTGTTGTTGTATAGGGATTCGAATTTCATCATTATTGTTTCAAGATGTGATAGCATAAAGCTGATGAGTATGTTTTTTCAATATTAACAATGGCATTCTCGACGTAAACTTTTTCACGCATGTTCAGTATTTCACTATTCATTCTACTTTTTAATTAAATAAATGCAGCCCTAACGATTATAAAAACTGCCGGTTTTGTGTTGTTAACGGTCTTGAAACAATCAATCAAGTGTCAATTGCTTTGAAATTTTTAACGTTTATTTCAATTCTTGACATGTTGCGTGCATTATACTTAATATCCAAAGCTATTGCAGATTTTTTTAAGTGCCACCTTACAGTTAGCAGTTCTCTTCTAAAATTAATTAAATTTCCATCTTGATCTAACACTTTAACTATTATTTCATTTATTATACATGACCTGATTGGTAGATATATAATCGTAGGTGGGCACTCGACAATTTTAAAACCTGCAGATACTTGAGGAGAAAATTCATGTATTACATGCGCTGGTTTACTATTTAAATAGGATCCACTTGCAATATTACAATCGATTAAAATTGCAATCACTTTACAAATGTTGATCGCGTAGTCTGCTTGATGTGTGGAATATGCTAGCAATTTTCGTGGATTTAAACCGAGAAAAGAACTAATTAAATCCTTTTTGGTAAAATCCAATTCTTCACTACATTTAAGGGTAATATTGTGAGCTGTAATTTCTATATACACTGGCGTCTTTCTAGTACTTCGTGATTGTTCCATATGACCACGCCACCTTTTATCACCTAACGCTTTTTGAAGATATTTACTAATTTCACTAATCTCATAAGTACCTTCAGGTATTTCTATGAATTCTCCGTTAGGTCCATAATAAAATATATTATTTATTCCTTTTTCAACACTCAAAATTTGTTAATCCTAATACGTACTCCGAATCATTATCCAAGTTTATAGGCGGATTAAAGTTGCTTGATAAAACTAAAGTGTTTCCAGTTAGAGTAAAAGTGTACGACATGACAACTTCATACTCAGTTCTGTGTACTGCTTAGAAATTGTAAGCATAAATGTCTGCAAAACACAGTACCGTACGATTGTTCTTGGTTAATGTTATAAAGAATTTTACATTTACCCCCACTATTCAAATAACTAATCAATTCTGTTGGCGGTCGCAGGTTTCCGTAGCTGTCATAGTAAATAGCGCTACTACCGTACTTTTTATAAGAGGTACAATGCGTGTCTAAACCTTCTATTCCATCTAAATTAATTATACCACATTCTTTTAAATTAACTTTCTTGGGAAAATTGTTTCTCATAAACACTCCACGGAAATATGGTACTTCTAATTACTTAACAATCTCTATTAATTCTACATTGCTTAGTGCTCGATTCGGTAAAATCAAGTTGTGTTCCTTTGAGGTTTTACCGGATGTAAAAAGGACCAAAGTCTTTTTTATAAGGTTTGATGTATATGACGTTTCCGACTGCAATGTCCTCCATTGCCTTGTTATGACGTTATTTTTCCGCTAGTTGTTTCTTAGCTATTTTAGTATCTGAAACTGCTTTTGCAACAGCAGCTGCACTTCGAGTAAGAGTACCAAGGGCGCATAGGCCTGCAAAAATTGGTATTAATGGTAGAAAACCGCCTGTTTTAGAAATTGATATAATACGAGCTGATTTAGTATGCTTCTTTTGTTTTGCTGTATTGGCGGCCTTAATTGCTATGTTGATTGCATTCATAATATTAGATCCTTTAGTTCTTTTTAAAGTTGTACGTGCTTGTTTGATAATACTTTTAATACCTAGCGTACTTCTTATTTTACGTTTTTTTGTTAGTTTTCTTATTTTATTAATTTTTTTTGTTTTCAGTGATGCGCAGGCATCCATACCAAGTTTTACTTTAGCTTTCATTGCGGTAGCTACTCCAAATGCTGCAGCTTTTTCACCTAAAGGCGAGTCACCAGAATTTAGTCTTTCCGTAGCTAACTGAACTAACTTCGAATCTGCTTGATGGCGTTTAGATAGATCCTTTTCTTTGGAGTATGCAATATCGTTCTCCTTACAAGCTTCGTCTAACTTGTTCATTCCCTTGTCTCCCCGAGCTAACCGTTTGATTAGTTTTGTACCCGGCCGCAAAAATTGTAACCCGGAATATGCTCTTTAAATGTTAAATTGTTAATTACAGTATTTAACAGTCCGTTTCCAGTAGTTTTAGAATTATTATAAGTAATCATTAGCGGACAACTGCCCTCTCAAGCTGTGCAGTAAATAAATTATTGTGAATTAATGATTCTTTATATACTCGCCGTTTTTTATATATAATTCCACTTCTTTACAATCGAATTTAGTACTTGCGAACATGCGCGTTGTGAAACAATCAACATTTTTAACCATAAACAATGATGACATTGACATGCAATCCTTAGCTAAAAAACATAGCGTTCTTCTGCCTTCATCTATTCGATGACTAGTTGTTGGTCCACCAAATTGCGATAAAACCAACGTTATGATTGGGTTGATAGAACATCCTAATGGTTTAAAGTTATAAAACGTATATGTTTATTCTAAATCACTTTATCAACTAAAGCATCAATACCTTGAAAGTCTACTGCGACCAATAAAAGGGATCAACTATTATACATTTTTCAGTTCTGATAATATTATATTACCATCTGATGCTCGAAATAATTTTATATTTGTTTTTGATGATGTAGCTTGCGATAAACATGATATAATTAGGGAATACTTTAGTATGGGGCGTCATAAACAAGTAGACAGTTTTTACTTTTATCAAAGATATACTCGTATACCTAAGTACTTACTACGTGATAATGCTAATCTTTTAGTTTTATTTAAACAAGATGATTTAAACTTAAAACACATATATGACGATCACATCAATACTGACATGAAGTATCATAAATTCCGTGAAATATGTGGTGCTAGCTGGCAAGATAAATACGGTTCCTTTGTTGTGGACATGGATAGTGATCCGGGTCAAGGAAGGTACCGAATAGGTTTTGATCACTTCATACATATTTAAACCTTGAGACGCAAGTATCGTTAGTATCCAAGAATTTTTTATTACAATAAACTTTTTACGCTATGAACAGGGAGGCGATAAAACTTAAAAGAATTTTAATTAAGAAAAGAAACATTGTAAAAAACAAACTACGCCAGTTAAAAGATAATGAAGTCGTCCAAGTGGAATCAATCTTACCCATAACATCGCGATTAGAAACTATTGCTAATAAACTGGAAGGGGAAAGTGTGGTAAGGAAAGAAAAATTTAAAGAATAGCTACCTCATAGCAGTGTAAAAATTAAACCTAAATTGCTAAAAAGGAACGTTGACTATATTAATTCGCCGGTTATTGCTCAGCATATACCGATTATAAATGATGCCATAGATGAAGATGATGATGTTGATAATAAATACGAAACAAAATTTAATCGAAATGCTCAAGAAGCCCAGGAATATATACAAAGCTTTGTCGATTCATCTGGTATGACATATTATCTCGACCAGCTACATCCGCTACGTCGAAAATATATTTGCAATATGTTTAAAGATGTTAAGAACAAATTTGATTATAAATATGGTATTAGGTATAACCCTGATTCAAATGGTCTTATGATAGGCAATTCTAATTTTGAGTTGATTGATGAAAATGTACTAATAAATGATTTGAAATATAAAGGTACTCCTGAATTATACACACTACTGTTGAAAAATATCCTGTCAGGTACAGACCGCAAGATCTAAAGTCATGCCTTGATATTGTGAAAAGAACAAATGCTAATAGAAGATGTTACTCTGAAACAGAACAAATTGAGGGTAATAGTTCATATCAATACAAAAATATAACATCTACATTGAACATACTTTTCTAAACACCTCGTAGACCTAGAACATTACCCCATACAAAACGTCTTGGAGACGGTATGGCAATGGAAGTATCAAATAACGCCATAGATTATTTATATTGCAATAATCCTAATGAACTTGTTGATACACTGAGAAAAGGATTTTGTTGCTTCAACTGAAAATTAGTTGATTCAATTAGAATTTTGGTTTGTATATAAACAATGATCTATATGCATTAAATAGAACATAATAAAATGTTGGAAAACCGATTTTGAAGCAAACAAACCTAAATTTGCACCACAATAATTATGGCATTTACTCAAATCGCTATTAATGTAACTTGAATGTTAGGTATCGTTACTTCAATTGCTTGTAGGTTTGATTTGAATTATTTAATACTTTTATCAAATAAACTGTTATGTTAAATCAACACTTTGAATATCCCACTTACATATAAAAATCATTGAAGCAAATACTTGAAAGGGTTTGTAGCATTAAAACAAACTATTCAAATTTTTCAACTAACCAAAAAGCGTCATTGGTTTAACTAACCCATATGATGAGTAGATAATAATTATTAAGGTAAGTGGCTAATAAGGGTTCAAATAATAACATTTTTGGTTTAATCAAACTTTTATTGTGTTCACTTAAAACATTTAGTTGTCAAATCAATCATTTCGTTGCGTTGTACATTGTTTAGATATAGAATTAGTTTAAACATCCAAGGTAGTTTGATTCAATATCCAGCTTGATCGATTCTGATTTAATGCAATTATTTTAATCAAATTTTTTTAATACAACTTGGCGATCAACAAATGAGTTTGTTCATCCCTAACAGATTTTAAAAATATTGATTTAAAATAACTTCATTCAGTCACATTATCAAGTTGTATATTGAATCAAATCTCACCTTGAATTTTACATTAACCCTAGTTCATCCTGCATATATTTTAGTTTAGCTTCCACTTCAATTTTATAAAACTGACACTGATTATTGAAAGTTTGTTTATTCCTTGTGGTTGCCATTGGTTTTGAAGTTAAACGTTCGCTTATATATTTGAATTCTAAAAACAACTGCATTTAGTTAAGGACAATTGAAACAAATTTATATGAAGGTACTTACGTATTTTTAGACGAAGAGATTTTGTTTAAACATAGTACAGCATACTAAATTTATCTTCCATGTATTTTTACAGTGAGTTGAAATACTATAATGGAAACTAACACAATAAACAATGCGAAGTAACGCTTGAAGCCATGTTGACGTGTCGCTGTCGAACGTTAGCAGTATATTAAAGATATAATGTGCGCGCGCTGAACATTCAATACGCAACATCGGAGACGTACTAAATAGCGTTGCATTCAACAAATAACCCGACGTTTGATGTGGCAATCGTAGTTTATTTAAATCAACAAGCTAGAGTACGTTTGTTTCAATGTTCAGTTTGTCACAAAACGTGTTCATTTGACACTTTTTCAGCATTCATTTAACTAAAATAGATTTTTTTCAACATTAATGTAGTATTGGACTAAAATATGAAATTTGTTGACAATATTAGTTTGTATTAAATACGACTGATGTTGAATGAAATTCACTTTTGCATTCGTTTATTAATCAACTGTTATTATGCATTCAAACAAACAAATTTAAGTCAACTAATTTTTGATGTTAGTTTAACCATCTGCAAGCGGTTCAGTTAATATAGTTTCGTTTAGAACGACTAAAAAATACTTGATCAAATGCTTTACTCTTCAAAACAACAGAATTGGTTGTATCAACCAAATCACTTTTCTCAGTGTAGATTACGGCTTTTAGTTTCATCTCAAACTGCTGGACACACGGGTTACGGCAACGAAATAAATTCGATCATTGAAGAATTGCGTGAGGCAAAAATGATTAAATGATATGACAATTGACAAATTTGGAAGGCACTTAAATAACCGTAAAATATATATAAGTGAACAAGAATATGAAAACAAAAATGAAGGTTTTGAAACCTTGATTGAGTACAAGTTACATATTCTACATTACTCGGTAGTAGCAACGTTTTTTTTACTCTAGTACATTTTTCATCGGTTGCAAGACATCCTTTATTTTCAACATTAAGCATAATTATGAATTTCCTTATGAAGAAGCAGTCATTGAGAATATTAAAGGATACCCGCAAGACATTGAAATTCTTATAAACGAAAAAAAGTTATGTGATTGCACAGTTACAAGGATTTTTGCTTATACGTAAAGATGTAATTAGCTTTCGTGACAGCGGTGCTGGCATAAACAATACCACAATGTTTCTTGATTTTATATTAAAAGTTCCTTTCAAAGTAAGTGGAGCCCTCAACATTCAAACGTAGAAGTATTTATTAATTGTATTTAATAAATCCTGATTAGAAAAAAAAAGTATTATGATAGTTGCTCAATCAAAAGTGAAAGAGGATATAGTAAACGAAATTAATAAACCAGCAAGAATAAATATCAAGAAACGCAAAGTGATAGTAAAAGGTTTAAATGACCTTTTTCAGACCAACTTGCTTGAAATGTTACCATATTCGCAGACAAACAAAGGATTTAAATACATTTTAGTAGTTATTGATTGTTTCTCCATATACGTATGAGCTGTACCACTTAAAAGTAAAACGGGTATTGATGTTACTGCTTCAATAAAAACAATTTTAAATAAATTTAAAAATCCGCCAAGAAATTTGCAGTCTGATTTTGGTAAAGAATATTATAACAAACACTTTCAATCCTTAATGCAGACATATGGCATAAACCATTATAGTGTTTTTTCTACAAAGAAAGCATGCATTGTAGAACGTGTAATTGAACTTTAAAGGGAAAAATGTGGCGCTTGTTTAACCTGAACGGTTCTTACAATTGGATAAAAAATTTAAGAGATATTGTGAAACAACACAACAATACAGTTCACAGTACTATCGGAGTGAAACTTGTAAAAGTTGTTAAATCCAGTGAAAAAACTATTCTTAAATCATTATTTACTCACATCAAACTTGCATCCAAAATACCAAAATATTTAATTAAAGACAGTGTGAGGATTAGTAAACAGGGAAGCATTTACGAAAGGTTACACGCCAAACTGGTCAAATGAAATTTTTAAGATTAAAAAGGTAAACGTAACCAATCCGACAACATATATATTAGAAGATAAGACGAGAAAGAAATCAAAGGTGCATTTTATGAAGCGGATTTGCAAAAGTTAAAAACATCCAGGAATTTACCTGGTAGAAAAAGTCCTAAGAAAGAGTGGAAATAAACTTTTTGTAAAATGGTTAGGCTTCTCTAACGTACACAATAGCTGGATCGATAAAAATAATGTTTGCTAGAAGTTGTTATAATAATAGTTAATAAGGCTAACATTGTAAAATTGTATTAAAATAAATAATACAGACAAAATCTTTCTATTGTTTTTTATTATTATCAAGCCATCCTTTTAATAAAAAGGTATTTTGTTTTGCGCATTGCAGATTATTATTGCTGTGTCTACAACAATGGATGTTATATTTTAAACGATTGTTGATTTTCTAACTCCGATAGCTAAGGATAACCTAGTGCAAAACATATCAGTTACAACGTTTTGCGTTAGGTAGGTTTCCATGTATTTCTTCTTTTCTAGACCCTTCACACATACTTCTTCACCGGGTCTGATAATTTGCTTCAAACAAAGTGATATATATGATGACGCCATTCTAACTGTTGAAGATTCATCCCAAGAAAGACCAAGAATATTTTTTGTCACCCAGTCGTTATGTTTTATATGATTTTGGCTCAAACAACTAGACTGTTTTGGCCGTATAAAAATTTGATACCAAACAACACCTTTCAAAAAGTCCAAAACCGCACACAAACTCGTTTTTCTTGTATTTAAATCCCTGAATATCAAGTATATACATATTTGTATATGTAGGTATGTAAATATGCAGAAAACTTCGACTAATTAATTCATATTAGGAGCAATCTCCTTATATAGCAGATTACCACCATCTTCGTGCTTTGCTAATCTACTTTTCAACCTATCACAAGAGTGAACACATTTTGAATTAACACTGGCGTATGTGTATTTGCAGAGTGGTCGCACTTTGAATTCAAACCGACCTTAGCATATTTTGCATCTGACCTACTTTATGATTTCTCGCTAGAGAACTAAATTCAAAACAGCTCCACATTTTTTCTGCATGTACCTACATTTTTTCAACGTAGCATACGCGTGGACACGTTTTCGAGTCAGATCGGCTTATGTGTATTTGCAGAGTGACCCATCTGACCTACTTTATAACTTCTAACTAGAAAACCGAATTCAAAACAGCTCCACATTTTTCTTCACGCGTGATATTTTAAATCTGACCTACTTTATAACTTCTCGCTAGAGAACATCTAATACAAATTCAAAACAGCTTCAGATTTTTTCTGCACGCACTTACATTTTTTCAACGTAGCATACGTGTGGACACGTTTTGAAGTCACACACATATGTTCCATTGAAAGTAATATAAGGCCAGTTTGGTTTCAAAACGTGTCCACACGTATGCTACGTTAAAACTTTTTGAATCCAGACCGGCCTTATATACGTTCAATGTAAAATACGTGTGGACACGTTTTGAAGTCAGACCGGCCTTACATACCTAGTCCCCGGCAAAACCTGAAAGGAATGCAACTTGATTTTACCGAATCGAGCACTAAGCAATGTAGTATTACTAGAGTTTGTTAAGCAATTAGAAGTACTATATTTCCGTGGAGCGTTTATGAGAAACAATCTTTCCAAGAAAGTTACTTTAAAAGAATGCGGTATAATTAATTTAAATGGAATAGAAGGTTTAGGCACGCATTGGACCTCTTATAAAAAGTACGGTAGTAGTGCTATTTACTTTGACAGCTACGGAAACTTGCGACCACCAACAGAGTTGATAAGTTATTTGAATAGTGGGGTAAATGTAAAATTGTTTATAACATTATCCAAGAACAATCGTACGGTATTGTGTTTTGCGGTTATTTATAATTACAATTTCTAAGAAGTACTCAGAACTGAGTATGAAGTTGTCATGTCGTACACTTTTACTCTAACTGGAAACACTTCAGTTTTAACAAGCAACTTTAATCCGCCTATAAACTTGGATAATGATTTGGAGTACGTATCAGGATTAACAAATTTTGAGTCATAACACAATTCCAAAAGTTGAAAAAGGAATAAATAATAAATTTTATTATCGATCCAACGGAGAATTCATAGAAATACCTGAAGGTACTTATGAGATTAGGGAAATTAATAAAATAATAAATGGTGTCGTGGTCGTATGGAACAATCACGAAGCGCTAGAAAGACGCCAGTGTATATAGAAATTACAGCTGACAATAATACCCTTAAATGTAGTATTAAATGTAGTAAAGATGTAGATTTTACCAAAAAGATTCAATTGGTTCTCTTCTTGGTTTCAATCCACGAAAATTGCTAGCATATACCACTCATCAAGCAGACTACGCGATCAACATTTGTAAAGTGAATGCAGTTTTAATCGACTGTAATATTGCAAGTGGATCCTATTTAAATAGTAAACCAGCGCATGTAATACATGAATTTTTGCCTCAAGTACCTGCAGGTTTTAAAATTGTCGAGTGCCCACCTACGATTATATATCTACCAATCAGGTCACGTATAATAAATGAAATAATAGTTAAAGTGTTAGATCGAGATGGAAATTTAGTTAATTTTAGAAGAGAACTGGTAACTGTAAAGTTTCATTAAAAAAAATCTGCAATAGCTATGGTTATTAAATATAATGCACGCAACATGTCAAGAATTGCTATAAACGCTAAAAAATTCAAATCAATTTACACTCAATTGATTGCTGCAAGACCGTTAACAACACAAAACCGACAGTTTCTACAATCGTTAGGACTGCACTTATTTAATTAAAAAAGTAGAAATACTGAACGTACGTGAAAAAAGTTTACTTCGACAATGTCATTGTTATTATTGAAAGACATACTCATCAGCCTTATGCTAACACATCTTTAAACAATAATGATAAAATTTGAATCCCTATACAACAACAACAACAACAAGATGTATACACCTTACCATCGAAGAGTATGCTGTACATGGAAGGCAAATTAATTAAAACAGATGGAACGCCGTCTCAGACAGCAAAGTTTGTAAATAATGGGGTTTTGCTGCGTTTTGATGAAATAAATTCACACGACGATAAAAGATATTTGATTCCGGGATCATACAAGACATTACCCATAGCTCATTATTCCATAAATAGCATGGAAATTAAGGAAGTAGTTTAAATTATATTGAATTACGTTAAAATATGCATGTAGAATGTAAGTGTAAATATGTTTGTCTAGTAAGTAAGTGCAAATATATATAAATAAAATGTTACTTTATATCTAATAAGTGTAAAGTTATGTATTATATATCAATTGAATTGGTACCTCCAATCCTATTGTAAATGTACTGTTATTTGATAATGTAGTATTTAAGTATGTTACTTTAACAAATGTTAACTTAGATATAAGCAATCGATATGTGCGTAATGTATGTTAATTCAGATAAACCGATATCCATATAAGCAATATTAAAAATATGTATATAAAATCAATGTATGTAATAAAACATTTTAATGAATGCACATTTTTATTTAAGTGGAGAGGGTGAGGCAGTGCATGGAGTGATAGATTGTGGATCGGACTGCACCAGAATTCCTATATAAAATGGTTAGGCAAAAGTTTCATGAACCTTGAGTGTAGGATCGCCCGAGGTGAATGACTTCTATCTGACAAAAATGGTCTTTTCGGACCTTAGAATTTCCCATGTTAAATCCCATACGAAAACCGGTTTTTTTGCGCTCGTACGAAGGATGCTTATCTACTTATGCATTACAGTAATAGTAACGTATTGCAAAACAACTGATCTTCGCAGTCAAAGAATACAAGAATTTCGAAAGCTGAACCTATATAGTAATAGTTGGCGTTAAACATAATCACAGCATCTTAAAGAATTTATACAAAAGATATAAATTGTATTTCTTACTTGAGATAATCGATTATCGTTCGTAATTTTAAGTCTAATTTAGTTACTATTAAATACTGATCACTATTTACATTGCAATGAACTTTTTTTAGAGTCCTTTATTCGGTCCAATGCAACTGAATATCGGTGAACCGACTTGTAGCTAGGATGTGAAAATTTCAGAGAAATGTGTAGGCTAGCACAGAATATAAATCAATAGAAGTGCGCGTTCAACCAGTCCCAAGATGGAAAAACTAGTAAAAAAAATAACTATACTTAGACATGATGATATTTATAAGCAACTACAGGTGTTAGTTTTGCAAAATTCTCAACTAATATAGTTTGTGCGAAAGGATTTATTGGAACGTATTAACTCTAAATGTTTGGAGAGCTTGATTGCTGCAGGTTGCTTAACTCCCTTCACATACTACTGAATACCGTTGAAATAGAGTGTATATTTAGAAAACAATCAAAGAGGAATCTAGCTGTATCTAACAAAAATGAGCAGCTGCTATGTTCGAAGACAACCAACATAGAGAGAAGGAAAAAATTGTTGAAAGCATATATGTGTGGGACACAGCACTGTTCGGCTATGAAATAGGAACAGTAAGAGACGCAGACAGGAAAAACGTACAAGCCTTTTGGAATGTGGTGCTTCAGATGGTGATTGTTAACATCGACAGACAAAGTTAATAACAAAGATGTTCTAGAAAAATATCTGTGGAAAACAACAGAAAAAAAGAATTAAAAGGACAGGACACATCTAAGGCATTTGGAGAATAACGCACGCTATATTTAAGGCAGAGGTAGGAAAAAGATAGGTAAGGGTTGACTTAGATCACAGTATTGCACGCAGATAGTGAAAGATGTAGCTTGTGAGAATTTCAGGAAAATGTGTAGGTTAGGTCAGAATAAGAAGCAAAGAAGATACTCGTCCAACGAGTTACTGAACTGAAGACCTAATGATGATAATTCGATCCAAAATAAGCCTAATTATTCAAAATTATTTGAAGAGTATCCTGTATATACTTATTAAACTAATCATGATAATTGCTATTATTATTTACTGCATTAATTTATTTTTCAACATATCAATTATACTTAATTTATTATTAATTTATCTATACAACATTAATTTATTTTCGCCAGCACTAAATGATCTATCTTAATTTATAGAATCATTAAGCGCATTTATTTTAACCGTTCAAATAACACTTTCGTTGATACTGTTTGTGGACTAATATTTAGACTAGTCTCCACGCCGAATTGTATGATTTATATATTGAGCTATAATTATTCCAGAAGTTTTCGAAAGGTTGTAGATTATATGAGATCATAACACAATCCCTATTTGTTTTTGTTTGTTTTATATCGGTTCTTTAAATATACCTCTGTAACTGTCAATCAATCTTTCGGTCGTTTAATGGTTATATCTCTTGGGTTCAATGTTACAATACAGCGTTACAAACAGCGGAGCTTTTGCAATCTTTTACTAGATTTTTGCCTTTCCATTTAACTAATATATAGCCTATGTGGGATATGCGCAAATCACAACTTGCGTTAATGGTTTTCAAAATTACATTAGCCACAGTTTATTAACCTTTTTATACAAAATATATTAACATTACAATTTTCTTATTATTCACTCCTAAACTATTCTCTCCTTACTTTAATTCACAACCAAAATAAAGTCTTCCATAAATAGCAATCCTTTTAAGTTTTTATGGTAGGCGTGAGATTTTCTGCTTTTACCGTTAGAAACTCAAAGAATTCAATGCTGAGATTTGATACGCTATCGTAGAGCAAAAATTTATATAAAATGCACTGAATATTTTCCGGGTTGATGTGACACAAAGCATAGATACTAAAGGTTTAAAGAAAAACTTACTAACTTTACAAATTTTGAAGTTTTAGCTGCTACATAATATTGCCCTAGTTCATAAGGAAAAGCGTTACTTTTGCAGACAACGCTTGAGAAATAAAGCGACTACAACTCAGAGAACCGGAAAGACTAGAACTCGCTAAATTGTGACAATTCTACAGCAGTTTGGTAACAAGCGGAGAGAATCTCCATTTCCTAACTTTCCAGTGGTAAACACTGAACCAAGAAAGTTAACTGCAACATTATGTGAAAGACATATTTCCAGCGTTACGCCGATTTTTATGAGGCCACTTATTTTTAAATAATTATTAGGAAAGTCTTATTTTACAAAGATTATATCAATCTGTCGATGAGATTTCAATCGTATTTGTGTCTATTAATACGTTTCTCCGGATACTGGTTATTTTATTAATATATATTTGGCTACCTGTCTTTAAACAAAGGGTTCCATATACCGTGCGGAGTTTTTTATTTTTAGGTACAGAATCTTTCGTTTCATCGTATTACTATTGTTAGTTTAAAACTTTTTTTCCCAACAATTTCGTTTATTTTTTGGAAACATTATTTTGTCCATAATAAAGTTAGAATATATTGTAGTATCATCCATTTTGTCTTGCCACTATCGTTTTGAAGTTGACATCTATTATAATGTTTATTTTGATTTTTTTTAAGAAAGTATGCGACATCGACTTTGGGGTCATTGAGCGCAGGAAAGTTTATTTTGTTACAAGCATTAATACATTTAGTGTTTGTCTGAAGTCTCGTTTCTGGCAAGTATTTGATTAATCTGCTAATGTTTTCTCTGTTATAGTTTAGGTTGTCTTCAAGCTTATCAGTGATTTGTTTGTTATCGTCGTATTTCATAACGTTGTATGATCTACATCTATGGTTGATAGCATGTCTCACATTGTGGTGGTAGGTGCAAGGTTAAATGATGATTAGAAGTTAAATTGGTGGGTGCCATCAGCAATCATGTTACTGCTATTTGTTTTCTGCGATTAAGTTACATCAGTGGGTTCCGTTTGTTAACATATGGTTTGATTGTGTTCATGTTAACGTTACAGTTTGACAGTTTGATTTCCAGGTTTCAGTACATTTAGTTCTAATCACGGTTTTCTAGTCTTTGAGTCTTAGTGTCTTAGTGCCTTGTCCCTATAGTAAGGGACAAAGAATACTACTAGCTTATCCTGCTTATCGTACAAGGCGATTAAAAGGCGCAGCAAGGGGCAGCAGCCTTGTTGGCTAAAAAATATTGGAGGAGGGTCGGTTGGTCTCGGGCGATCCTCAATAATTTCCAAGGTTGTTGGGGGTTGGCCGTGACGGATACGGCTTTTTTGCTAAAATCTTTAAAAACTGCGTTGTGGAAAGATATGAGAACCTACCACAATAATTCCCACAAACTATGTATGATGGAGAGCTCACAAGTAAAATTTTTGTCCAGAGGTCATATTCCCTCTCATTCGGATCTCCGGGAAGGGTTACTTGAAGCTCGTCATCGTAAGAATTTAAAACAACGGTTCGATTTAGTGGAATTGGAATGTAAGTTCACTACTTAAAGTAGATAAGTTAACGATTTTATTAGTCGAAATGAGAAAAGGAAAGCTGGACATTTTAGATATTAGTGAGGTGAGATGGCCAGATAGTAATGACTTTTGGAAAGATAATTATAGAGTAATTACAACTTTTTCAACTAATGGACAGGCAGGGGTAGGAATAGTGTTAGGTAAAAGTTTAGGACGTAAAGTTAAAGTACTTACAATTTAGTGATAGAATAATTATGGTTAGATTGAGTACTACACCCACGGACACTGTTTTAATACAGGTTTACGTGTCAACAACTCAGTAGGAGGACGAGGAAGTAGAAAAGGTATACGAGGATATAAATAATATAGTGAGAAAAGTAAAGCGTGATGAGAATTTAATACTTATGTGCGATTTTAATGCGTTAGTGGGAGAAGGTAGTGAGGGAAAAATGGTAGGAAAATTTGGGTATGGCAGACGAAATGATAGACGAAAAAAGATTCCTTGAGTTTTGCCAAAAACATAGAGTAGTAACTGTAAACCCTTTATTCAAGCAACATGCTAGATGAAGATATACTTAGAAAGCGCCAGGTGAAAGGGTTAGGTACCCAATAGATTACATTTTAGTTAAACAAAGATTTAGAAACCAAGTTAAAAACTGTCGTAGTTATCCAGGGGCTGACATAGATAGCGATCATAACTTATTTAAAATGAAGTGTAACCTAAAATTCAAATATTAAGAAACGGTAAAAGAGGTGGATAGGATCTAGGTAAGCTTAATGATAGTGTGGTAAAAGAGGGATATAAACAAGTATTAGATAATAAGACCAAAGATATAGCTATGAGAGGGAATGTAGGAAATAGATGGAAAGAAATAAAAAGGGCTGTACATAATACAGCAACACAGACTATAGGTAAGAAAAACTAGAAACGAGAAAACCCTATAGGTAACAAAGGAGATATTAAATTTAATAAAGAATAGAAGAAAGCAAAAATATAATAGAGTTAGATATAAGATACTACATGAGTGTAGTAAAGCTAGAAATAAATAGATGGAGGAGAATTGTAACGGAATACAAGATGATTTGATAGTAGGTAAGACAGGTAGGGCTTACAGGGCAGTTATAAACTTTTCGGGGAAGAGCAAAAATATAATGGTATTAAAGATGAGAATAATGAGCTTCTAATAAATAAAATTGAGGTAGCAGATAGATGGAAAAGATATTTGGAATATTTATATAAGGGAGACGATATGGATGAGATAGAGAACGACCAAGAAGAGGATGTAGAAATAGGGTTCTCAATATTAAGAGAGGAATTTGATAGAGCTGTTAAGGTTCTTAAACTAAATAAAGCGTCGGGAATAGACAATATACCCGCAGAATTAATAAAATATGCAAGTTAGAAAACTTTAGACAGATTATATAAACTAGTAAGAGTAATATATGACACAGGTAAGGTCCGAGTAGATTTCGAAAAAAATATTAGTATTCCAATCCCAAAAGAGTCAAGCGCCGATAGGTGTGAAAATTTTAGAACGGTTAGTTTAACTTCCCACGCTTCCAAAATACTAAGAATAATCATTTAAAATGGAGTAGAAGCTTTGATTGAGAATTATTTAGGCGAAGACCAATATTATTTTCGTAAACACAGAGGGACTAGAGAACAGATACTAATGATTAGGGTAATTATTGAAAAAGGGGTATAAAAAAATAAAAAGACTCATTTCGCGTTAGTAGATTTAGAAAAAGCATTTGAAAAGGTTAATTGGATTGTTATGTTCAGAGTTTTACAAAACTTAGGAATCTCTCATAGGGATAGAAAAATTATTTACAGTCTATATAAAAACCAAAGCGTAGTAATTAGATTTAATGAAATGGAAAAGGAAGCTAAGATTATAAATGGCGTTAGACAAGGCTGTATACTATCTCCTTTGATTTTTAATGTTCATATTGAGGAAGCTAAAGAGAGAAAAAAATATACATATTAGCGTACAAGAACAGAAAATAGACATGTTACGTTTTGCAGATGATATAACCATTGTAGCAGAGCCTAGAAAAGAGGTAGAAGATTTTTTAAATATTTTAGATGAGATACTACAGAGTAACTATAGTATGAGAACTAACTCAAAAAAGACAAAGATAGTGACAAGTGAGTTACGGTCTAGTTCTAAACCAAAATTAGAAATAGGTAATATCGAGTTGGAGGTGGTAGATGAATTTTGCTACTTAGGTAGTATAATTACAAAGGACGGACGTAGCAAAAGGGATATAGTAGCTAAAGTATCTCAAACTAAAAAAATGTTTTTAAATGAAAGACTTACTTATAGCTAATAGTATTAGTTTAGATATTAGAAAAAGTTCCTTAAAGTGGTACGTATGGAGCGTTATATTATACGGTAGTAAAACTTGGACAATTAAAGAGGTGGATGACAAAAAGATAGAAGCTTTTGAAACTTGGACAGTTGGGCAGATAGAAAGCACATGAGGAAGTTTATAGAAGGCTAGGTGAGGAACCCTGTATGTGGAAACAATTAAAGGTCAGGAGAGATAGAATGATAGGGCACCAGTTAAGACGTGAGGAACTATTTAGTAAGGTCTTAGATTATAGACTGCCAAATAAAAATAGATTATGAAGACCTAGACAAAGCTATATTAGTCAAATTCATAAAGATTTAGGTTGTGAAACGTATGGAGACCTTCTTAGATTAGCTCAGAATTTATAACTGCGTCAAACCGACCTTAAGTAAGTTCGAAAACATAACAAAAAAATATAAATAAATAAAAATCAGTTAAATAAATGTCACCATGGCATAACTCGCAATTAGCGGTCTGGCATGTTAGCATGATGGTTGCTAGTACCTAGAGCCAGGTAGATAGAGGAATATAGAAGAGTGAAGACCTAAACCACGCGATATTAGTCAAATTATTAGAAATTTAGGTTGTGAAGGGTATGTAGAACTTTTTAGATTAGCACAGATTAGTAAAAAAGTTACAGCTGCGTCAAACTGACCTTAAGTATGGTCGAAAACAAAATGATGATGAGTCTTAGTGATCGGTTCAGAAGAAGAATTGAGTTGTGTGCTGCCTTTGCCGCGTGGTCTGCTGTTTTGTTACCGAGAATGCCTACATAACTTGTGCGTAGAGCGTCCTATACGTGACCCACATTGTTATTCAGCAAGCATTTTTTTCTGTTCTAGGTACCATATGAGCCTGGCATTTACCTTGCATTTAAGTAACTTACTCAGATGGCTAGTTAGACATATTTGCCTGTACCCCTTTGTTTGTGAAGGAGATTTGCCAGATTGGCACAGTGGCTTCGATATTATACGTTTCCACGTATTTGCAAATTTGTGGATTTAACATATTATATTGTATAATACCAGCAGCTTCTGTTCCCTGGCACTTGATATACCTTTTATTAAAAAGGAAAGAATCTCATCCTCCCCAAGAGAATAATCTTTTGTCTTGTCTCAGGTTTCGATCAACTCGATCACACGGAAAGGTTAGTTATACGGTTGTATTCCGTTTTCATCAAGCACATATATTTCATCTCAAAATTTCCTTTTATAGTTAGGAAACGCAGACTGAAATTTTCAGAACGTTTTTGCTGGAATGTTTGCTATTTACTCTTTATTAGTTATTACTTAATTGTCAACTGCTGGGCGTGTTATTTTAGCGTATTTATTATTTTCTCTTACGTTTCTGATGTTTGTTTATATTGGTGTGGTAGATTTAAGGGTGGCAGCATATGTTAACCACCAGTACTTTTTAGCTGCTCGCATCGCACTGCAGGCAATACATTGACCTTTTTTGAATTCCACCATGCTTTCCATAGTGTAGGTTTTGTAGGGCTTTGACAAGCGCCTTTTTTAATCTTGGATAACAAGATTTATCTCGCATGACTGCCATGATACGCATTTTTGTAAGTTGTTTGATGGACGTTTCGGGGATTACTATTGTCGAAACAGATGTTTCCATGACCACTAAGTATTTGCTCAAGTTTTCTCCTTTAGTAGTCTACATTCTTTATGTTATATCTTACTGATGCTCTCTTCTGTCTAAAGAATTATTAGAAAGTGGTCACTACGGAATGTATCACCGAGAACTTTTCATTCGAAGGAAGGGTATAGAAACGGCGAGCATAATACTAAGTAAATTGTGGATCAATTTGTGCCTCTAAGATTTAGGTATGCAGTTTGCTTTTTGTTCAATAAGGCCAAGATCATTACCTATTAGAGGACCTCCAAGAATATAATCTTTGATGTCTGTAGATTTCGATCCACATAAAGGACTATAGGCATTAAACTCTCCCGCAATAATTATTTTTTCGTGAAGTTGCCCATAGATGTGTTCTGGTACTGAAATTGTCCAATTAAGATTTGACAAGTATATATTACATATTGTAACAATTTTGTTTGCCATAGAAAAAATTTGCTTTTCGAAACAATATATAGGTATTAAGGCAAGAGAAAAAAATAGAAAAATTCACCGAGAATATTTAATTACCAATTTAAATAATTTTTAAATTTTTAATAAGTCCTTGGTATGGAAAAGATCATGCGATTTGTTATTTTCTAACTTAGTTCAATTACAAGGCTAAGTTCAACATTTTGTATCTACGATCATGTAGAAAATAATTCAGCTATTTTGAAACCAGGTTTGTAAAATTGTAAATATTAACATAATCTTTTAAAAGTCCGTGTAAACACCTTATTATTCACAATATCTCAAGATTTTCATCTTGTTTTATACACAGGGTGCGTGGGCTATAAGCATTTGCTCTGATGAGATTTCCCCAGGTTGAACCTTCTTTATAGGTCACTTTCTGAATCCGCTTACTTCTACATCATCTTCGGGTCAAGCAGGTTGGGAAGTCGTTGAGGGTGAGATTATGTGGTGAAAAGTTCAAGTGCCATAATCTATTTTTATTTTAACGCAATACCCTATAGGAACTACAAAATCCTCAGCATTAGGTCTTTAGACCTGGAACTGGTTAGACGCGTACCACCATTGTTTCCTATTCTGAACTAACCTACAGATTTCCCTGAAATTTGCACAGTCTGCATATATCACTATCTGATCTAGGACTACATCTACCTCTTTTTCCTATCTCTGCTTGTAATATATCCCATACTATTCCCCAAAAATGCCTTAGAACGTATTCCGCCTATCTATTTCTCTTTTTCTCCAGATATCCTTGTACCCCTACTATTTCTATACCCTATTTGTTATTATCTTTGTCTGTCCTGTAAGACAAAAAACCCTGTAGAGCAAAAAATCCTGTATAGCCAACCAAATTCTGTAAAATCAATAAATGACGTTGAACCAACAATACCTACTATCGTACATGTACTTTCAAGTCAACCAACATTGAATAGTGTCCACATACCTAAGCCGATCCTCATCTTCGAGCTTACCCATCACGCACTGCGACATCAGTCTGGTGTCAGCTGCTTCGTCACTGCAAGCAAACAGCTGGAACCTGGGCTTAACTAATCTAAAGGTAGCAGAGGCCAGTGGTTAAGGGTGAGTGATTTTTGCCTAATTCCAAACAATTTTTTTTATTTTACAACCCTCTTTCCCACAAACGGCAAAGTTTTGAACCGTAAAAATCAGCCTCGTTCCAGTTTGTAGGACCCAGCACCCAACTGAGTTGATAATATCTTTTTTGTTGATTATTTAATATTTTTTACTTAGAATATATGTTTTCTTAAAAGTAGTATTTGCTCTAACTTTAGTATATTTGAAATTCTCATCAATTACTATTTTAAGATTATTTAAATTACAGTTTTTGCTTGAATTTGTACGTAATTATCAGATCTGATGCTCATCTAAATGCTAAATTTTGTCTAAGTAATACTTTTTTATATGACTAAAATATGTGAGATTATTTATTCCTCTTTAAATTATTATTGGATACAAATTACTTATTATAGAATACAAATATTCCGATTTTAGTGTGTTTAATTCTCCAAAAGGGTAAATTAAAAATTTTAAAACTATCTTCCCCGGTAGTTTCCGTATCTACCCTTAAATTATATTTTTTAATGCTTGCTAAATGCAGTGGCAGCCAACTTTACTTTATTTTGTTTTCGGTTTAACAAAACATGTTTCAACCCTGTCCTCTTCAGTATCTCTCATGGGGTAGTGGTCAGGTTAGGCGTCGGCACATCAGTTTTTTATCGTATCCATGTAGTACGCGTAAAAATTTTAAGTCCCTGTGAAGTTCCGAATTACTGTGTCTACGTACACTATTATTTATCTACAATTTAGGTAGGTGTTAAACTAGACCGTTGCAATTCCACTGCACTATTATTGGAGTGAATTTTGCAGTATGAATTATTAAGCATTTATTTATTTGCGTGAATGCTGCGGCTCTACATAATATATTATGGTACTAACATGTAGTAGGAAAAATATTACAAACCGTTATCGCAAGTTAGGATTTACGAAGACGTTTACACCAGGTGCATCTACATTTCCCCCATGGCCATCCTTTCTCTGTCTTTTTTTTTTCTTTTTAGAGTTACCGGGTGCTGACTTATTTGGTTGTGTTGTGACGAATAAAACACATTTACGTTTGATTCTTTACTATTTCATCACCATAATAATCAATTTCTCTTGTGGAAGAATTGAGGCGGCTCTGTGGCGTAGTCACTATGCGCGTGTCAGCTATGCCCAAAGTCCCGGGTTCGAGTCCCGACAGGATATGCTTGGAAAATGTTAGACGAGCATTATTTACAAAAATACGCCCTCGTTCACATGAGAGATAAAATGGAGGTTTTGTGTGTGAGTGTTGTCACGCACGTTAAACATTCCTACCTTGCTTCTAACAGCAATGGTTGGGCAAAATTCAAAATTTTCCAGTTTAAAAAAAACTAGCTTCCTGGCCAGTGTTGTACCTTCGGGTGGAGCATTGGAAAAATAAATGTAGAGTAGAAGAATTTAACTGCGAGGTCAATTGTTCCGCCTTGGTTTGTCAACGTCAATCATAGGTAGCTTGTTAAATGTACTTCCCGTACCTTTGTTATTCTTGGTTAAAATGGATTTTAGGTTTTTGCACAATTTAGCTAGAAGAGGGGTTTGACAAGTCGTCTATGTTTAAGTTTATTGATGCTACCTTTACGGCATATGATATTCCTGGAGCTGATGTTAAAGCATTATATCTACCTTTTGCTCCTAGATAGGTTAGTCTTTCAAAATTTTCGTTTTCTGAATTTTTGTTTCTTTTTTGTTACCGGGCATTCTCTAGATGATGCTGTATGGTTACCATTACAATTTGAGCAGGTAGACGATATTTTGCTTCCATCTAGGATATTCATCCGTTTTTCTCACACGTACATTTCAGGTTTAAGGCAATCTTTGGAGGTGTGTCCAAATCTTTGACATTTAAAACAGCTCATGGGGACACGAATGTAAGGCTTGATAAGTTGAAAGTACAAAGCTACTTTGATACTTTGTGGTACATATGATCGATGGAATGTAAAAATATATAAGGGTGTGTCTCGTAGTTGGACTTTTCCTTTCTGCTTTGTATGTGTTTAACGTCTACGATTCCTTGTGTGTAGTTCTTTATTCAACTCCTCTATTGTGCTATTTAACAGGTTTTTTACGATAGATGACATCCTTGGAAATATTAAGCGTAGGGTGTGGAACAGTAGACAGAGAAAATTTGGGAAATAGTTTGCATTTTTCCAGTTTGATTAACTGCTCTATTTGAACTTTAGCCAGTAAGTCTTCACGAATATTCTTTAGTGTACGTACTCCAATTAAACTTACCATTATTTTTAATATTATAAAAGGACTTACTTAAAACAAGTTGTCTTCTTCCCTCAGCCCAATGAGGAACCAGGATGCTAACATCTCCCTTTCCAAGTTTTCTGCAGAAATTTTTACGGGTGCATACAACGACACCGTGCTGCTTTCTTCACTATATCATGTTTTATCGCTATTAAGAGGAATGTTCACTTTTTTGCTTGCTTTGTCAATTGTAAGCTGGGAGGTCGACATCAGGTACATCTTCATTCTTTAATATGTTTCAGCTGCCAAACCTTCCTTCTCTTCTATTGCGAAAATAAAAATTTTATCCCCGCAACGAAGTCCAAGGAAACTACACATTTTCGCCAGGACTACTAGGAGAATATCGCGCTTAAGTGTAGACTTATTCAGGCCGACAACCGTTTTTATCTGTTCAACTACACTTTCCCAATCGCACTACTGGCGGTCTTACTCAATAGCACAGCCGATTGATCAAGGGTGGACTAGTCCTGATCTCCCGTTGAGAAAGAAATTAAGTGAACATTCTGATTGTTTAAACTAGTCAATTTTAACCGAGAAAATTATCCAGGTAGTACAAAATCATGGACGCACGGTACGCAACATAATAAACACTAGGCACAAAGTAATCGAATAACTCCTAACGGTGTACTTGAACCAAAGCAAAATAGCAAACGGATATATGGATCCAACCAATTAAATATCATAGAAATAGCTATTGAACCGCCTCAAAAAAAAAAAGGAAAAATAATCCAGTGCGCAAGTTGCACCGGACAATATTACTGTGCTAAAGTGGAAATCATAAGAGGCTCGATTAAAAAAAAATATCATAGGGTGAATAGGGTCTTGCTCCATTGAAAAAAACAAAAAAGAAAGCAAACTCTGCATACCCCAGAAGAAACCTCCATTGCAGCATACGACATCTCAGAAAATAACCCACCAATGAATTATGTGCCATTCGCTGAAAAAGTCGGTACTGCTAATCCAAATAATCAAATTACAGATTGGTCAAGCAAAATTTGTGTTTTCCTGAACGTATCCAAACCAGAACAGTGTAATTTTATGATGCTCTGGTTTGTTCTGGTTAAATTCAAGATGGACATTAAATCATTTCGAGTTTACCGAACGAATTGAAAATGCTGTAGCCAACCATAAAACGAAATTAAATAGCTTTTCTTTCATATAAAAAAATAGATGAACTTCTTACATCGGAAATACACTCCGTCGATAAATCAATGTTCAATATTTCACACTATTGATCATACTAGATCCAGATGATATGATACTTTACCACACCGCGAAGAAACTAGGCTTTTAAGGGACAAAGATACAGTCTATAATAATTCAATTACAATTCAATCTTGACTTCTTAGTATTATAACCCACCAAATCACCGCATCAGCAACTGAAAAATTAATATTTCTTTAGGAGATTAACAAGCAGAAATATTTGTATAACCGTCTTTCGTGTAGGAGAATATCAAAAGGTTTGCAAAGACAAGACGGTTTGAAACCCCTTAATTGTAACAACAGGTAAAGCTTTTTAAGGTATGCGATTCTTGTAACGTAGTTTTTGTAATTCAACTAGTTCAATGTTCATTTTTATTGTTTCTCCCATAGGGAGCCACTCGTGCAACACTGTAGTTAGCCGGTGTACTCTGAAAGTTGTTACAGGGTGCCTACCCCTTCTGGGCATATCTATATTATTAATGTGATATGCATTTTACTCGTATCAAAGACGCTGGTATTCCATCGTTAGCAAGGAATTACTTTCATCGGCTCCCTGATGAAGCTAGGCAACTAGACACACAACAGGAAATTAGAAAAAGATGGCAAAAGCAATAGCCAAAAGATTCCTTAAATCAATAAGAGTCAATAGCTAACTCATTATCGGTAGTGCCATCGCTGGATGTATCTCCCCTCTTTACACTGTATCTGAGATACGTTTACTTATAGCTAATATTAGTGGGTTGTAAATATTAAGCTTTTTATAACAAAATTGTATTAACTAATGTTTGTTATTAATTCAAAACATTGCATTGAGTACAGAAGAAACATTTACAATTTTAATAACTTACCTGGAAACCATCGTATGTCCATGAACCGAATTTCATAACGCACGTTTGTTCGTCAAACGGGAAATATTCTACGTCGATTTCGCAGGAAGACTTGTAAATAGCAGGTGGTTTCCATTCAACTCGGCCTGTAAAATTCAATGTTGCTTTCGTTGCTAGTGTTACTTCAAAATTTCCATCAGCACTGAAACAAAAGTCTAAGAATAATTTGCAGCAACTTCAAGAATAAAGGACTATAGGAATGCACAGATCTCCGATAAAACCGCTGTATAAAACTTATTGATTACTTGTTTTTGAGAAATTCAGATTCCCTAAAAGTCTATATTTTTTTATTTTATATTTTTAGAATTAAATAAATCATGTTTGAATTTCGTTTATGTATTGTTTGAGAGTTTTATCTTTGCAAAATGCTTTTACTACGGCTAGCGATTCATTTCGTAATCTGAAAAGTTAGCCTCGACAGCTTTTTGATCATATGATACAACAATTCTTAGAAGTTCAAAGCTTAAATTTACTTTTAGAGATATTTTAAACAAGTGGACATCTTTCAATCCAAAAGATTTTCTTCTGTAGTTCGTTCATCTCATGAAGTGAACTGATATTACTTTGTTTTGGAACACTTATAGTCATCCATTAAAATCGATATTTTTATTACTGATTTTAGTGATTTTAGATCACCCGGAAGTCAAATCCTCGTTTTTTCATATTTCAAGTTTTGGGTGTTCTAAAACTTTCATGTTTTGGGCGTTGTTATTTCTAGTGACAAGACGTAGAATACCCTTAATCTTTAAAAAGGTGGTGTGAGTTTTTGGGGCCGTCATGAGTAGAAGAAAGCTCCATTAATGGGAATTGCATTTAGCTTGGCGTCGGAGTCATAACACAGAGCTCTGTTAGAACATAGTTCTAACTAAGATGAAGTTCTTGTTATAACGGTGTGTGATTTAAAATATGGCGTTTTAATTATTACTAAAGAAATTTTTAATTTATAGCAAGCACTTTTAGATATATAATTTATGGATTAGAAAAATAACATAGATTCTCATTTCAATAATAATCATTGTAACTCAAGATGTAAATCTTAGTTTTGCTAAACAAGCTTTCGTGGACCATAGGAAAAGATGGCGGACTCTTGATCCTCTGTTGAACAGGTGTTCTGTATTTTATTGTTATTACTTAATGCCGTGAAGCTTTGGTGAGTATAATTCCTTTTATTTGTGATCTAGAGGAATCAACACGTAAGTGATAAACGTTTTGTTTGAGAAGCTGAGTTACCTAAACTGAAAGTAATTAGTTAGGAAATACGAAATTAAGGATTTTTATTTACAAGTTTGAATGATATCTTGTTGAAACAAATCGTATTTTTACTTAATGTGGTTTAGATGAATTGGCAAATTTTTTTATGTCGTCATATTCTTTTGTTAAATGTTTGTTAAGAACAACACCTCAAAACAGCATGAGTAGTGATAAGAGTCAAGTTTTCCATGTTTGTTTGAAACAGATGACACTAATGTTACTAAGCAACTTTTGTATTGAGATAGTTCATGATATAGAAATAATTCAGTAAAAACCTGAGAAAGACTAAAGTATAAAATAAAGAAAATTTTTGTGAGCTATATCAAAGATTATTTGATTATAGCATATAAAGAATATAGTAAGATTTTAACTAATTTCTTTTACGACAAGTCTAACCTGTTAATAACTGTGATTTTTGCCTACTTAACTTTTTTCATCAGCATTCACTTTTGTGCCATAGTATTTACACTGTATCCTTTTTAATTTTTTTCTACATAGATGAAAAGAAACAAATTTTATTAGATACTAATCCAAAGTCACAATCTTTTTATTTCAAACAGCTCAATAAATGAAATAAGTAACCTCTCCGTTTTGATTGAGATAAAAAATAAGCAAAGAAATTATGTACTTCATCTCTAAATTCAGGTAGATATTATTTCCTTAAGGTTTATCTGCGTCTATCCTTAAGATGAATTTTTATGTTAGCTTTATTGACGCAATGGCGCCCTAGTTTATTCAAGGACAGGCTTAGTTTCAGAAAATACCCCAACCATCTCGTGCCTCCGCAGGAATAGATTCCGGGTTTAGACCGAGAGCATGCTATTTTTCTTTCGCAGCACTAGCTTTGCCCCCACTACATCCTCAATAAAGGCCAGCCTCAGAAAATATAAATAGCGAGAGAAAAATATTTAACACTGCCGCCGCCAACGTGGAGCTAAATATACTGACGCTACGAATCTGGGCTTCAATTGGTAACGCTGTTATCAAAGAATAGGTCCCGATTACATTTTTACTTATCTTTGTTAGTTCGATTTTAGAGATATAATTTTGGTTAAACCTGAAGTCATAAAATTTTTATTATCGCAGTAAAGTTTTGAGCTGGAATAGTCATAAGTGAAGTTGTGTCTTTTTGTAAAGCTTGATTATCATCTTTCTAAATAGTAAATTTAAAAATGGCAGATATCTATTAGATAGTATACTTGCACAAAGAAAACTAGAATATGAATTAAATATTTGTGGTATAAAGAGCACTAGGTCTGTTTCTGAGAAGAGAAAAATTTTAGGTCGTTTATGACAAAGGAAGTTGGAAAACCTGGTTGTTTGATTGATCTTTCAGAATATACAGTGGAATTTTCCGTGGAATGCGCAGAAATTAATGCTACTATTGAGCCATTAAAAAATATTCTGCCTGAATTTGAAGGAAATTCTTCAGATTCTGTTTTGAAAAGAGTTCAGTCGAGGTTGATTCATTTGTCTGGTGGTGTTAAAAGAATGCAAGTTCCCATAGAAAATTCAGAAAAGGCTGAATTATATGATAGAGTGAATAAAATTTTAGTTTCTTCCACTCAGAATGAAACAATTAATGCGTCTCCTTTAATAGTAGGTGTACCTTTGCACACAGTAACCTATCTTTCACCGCCAATGCCTCTTAGTTCCTGATCAGTAAAATTTAATGGAGATCATAAGAAACTGTACACATTTTCAGATAGAGTAACTGAGTTGGCACAGTCTCGTAAAGTGTCTGAGTTAGATTTATTCAATAGCTCCGTTGAGGTCTTTGGTATAGAAGTGTGAAAATTTTTTTGACTGACTGGAATTCTCTTGTGTGTCGTTTAAAAGAAGATTTTTTACCTCGTCATTCTGAGGATGAAGTTTGGGAAAGTATAAAATCATGTAGACAGCAAAAGCATCAGTCTGTTGCTTTATTTATTGCCCATATGGAGAGTTTACTTTGTAGGTTACCACAAGTCCCGGCAGAAACCACTAACGTCAGGTTTATTAGAAAAAATTTGTTGCCCGATTTAATTTCGCAATTGCATTGTTTGAAATAGAAGACATGTCTACATTGAAAAGATTGTGTAAGAAACTAGAAGAAGCCTCCTTATTGAAACAAAAGTCACTATCTGCTAGTCAAGTAATTTTAATAAAAGTAATTTTAATCCCAAGCCGCAATTTGGTTATAAACATCCGGTCTTGAATCGAAATTTTTCTGCATCTACAAGCCTGTAGTATAAAAATAAGTCATCTCCGTAAATTCAAGTTCTTCATAAACATACCTCTAGTCTTGTTTCTGTTAATCCTCAAGATTCATCAAATAAGAAGCCACCTATCTGTTTAAATTGTTCACGTTCCGGTCACATGTTTACAAGTTGTAAAGCTATAAAGAAAATTTTTCGTTATCGTTGTGATCACAAAGGTGTCACGTTAAGTTCCTGTCCATCCTGTTCAAAAAACGAGTAAGAAAGCAGATGCTGTGTGGCCCACATTCTGCTTCGTTTCAAAAGGCTACTGTTATGTTGTGTAACTAGAAGGAATATTTTTGTAAGGAAGAATGGTTAGACTGGCTTAAAGTAGTTAAACAGTTTTGTACCACGTCCTATACTCCAAGGACTGATTCATTATTCATAGAGAAACCCTGTGATAATCGTCCGTATGTAATGGTTAAGTTGTTTGATAGAGACGTCACTGGTTTATCAGATTCTGGATGTACTACGTCGATAGTTAGGTCCCTAACTATATCTTTAGTTGATGTGTTGAAGTTGAAGATTTTTTGATCCGCTAGGAAAGGTGTATCTACTGCAGATGGAGCTTTAAAACCAGTGGTAGGTGTAGTTGATTTGCCCATCTGTATAGAAACTCAGTGTCGTGTTCTTAATGCTCTGGTAGTACCTTCTTTGCCTACTGCATTTATTCTTGGAAGCGCTTTTGCGAAATTATTTAGACTTATAGCTGATTTTAAGAATAATTTCTTGGTATATACAAGGTGATGTATAAAATTAATTGTCGTATATAGAACATTTTCCAGTACCTTTAAAATGTAAAGATTATTTGCTTGATTTAGATGAACTTTCAGATGCTCAGAAATTAGAAGCCCAGCTTGTTATAAATTTCTTTAATGAAATTAGTAGTGGCGATAGATTGGGTCAAACAGATAAAATAGTAATGGATATTATTACGGGTGATGCAAAGCCTGTGAGGAACAAACCTTATGTCATGTCGCCTTATATGAATAAAATTTTAAACGATGAGATGCTTCGTTTGGGAGGGGTTGAGCCTAGTCGGGGTCTTTGGAATTCTCCAGTGCTTCTAAATAAGAAATCTTCTGGTGAATATAGGCCTTGTTTTGATGGGAAAATGTTGAATGACGTCACAAAACACGAGAGTTATTCAACGGCAAATAAGTAAACTAGTTTCGACTATTAGCAACAGAGTTAACACAACGCTTTTACCAATTCAATCATGTAGTCCAAATACGTACCGCAAACTGCACTGTATACGAGTTCTAGTACAAGCGTTAACACCAGAACCGACTTGTGGTAGTAGTAAGTTCAGACACCTTGCTAATGCCGACGTGCTCTGCGTATTTCAATGGTTTATAACTACATAAATATCACAGGAATATTTGTGAACTGAGGCGTAGAATCCGGCTCCTACTAACAAATACGAAACTTTTCCAAATCTATTTGTATATGTATAAAGCATATGATCAAAATAAAGTTGATTTTGAGTTAGGAATTTAATAAATTAAACTGTACTACTACCAACGTTGACTCGACGTCGTTCGAAAACTAAATAATTATGGTAGTTCTGTCACCGCATGAATGCCGTCAAATCGTGCGTATTTTAATAGTTTATATTACATACAAATCACAGGAGTATTAATTAACTAAGGCGTAGAATCGGGCACCTACTGAAAGAAACGCAACTTTGTCAAATTCTATTTGGATGGGTGTAAAATACATATTCAAAGCAAAACTGATGTGGAGGTTAATAATTTGGTGATTAAAATTATTCTACTACCAACGCTGATCCGAAGTCGTTCAAAAACTGAACATTTACGGTTAGTCACTCAACGTCTACGGGACGTTATTTGATTAGTTAAATACGCCCTCGACCTATTTAGTTGGTTGACGAACACCAATCAACGTTTTGTGATCTAGCTAAACTTGACAAAAATTTCAAGTCTGATTCAATCGTCAAACGAACGTTCTTTTATAACCTGCAAGCACATTACTGCAGTACCGACGTTATTTTAACGCCATGTGGAGATTGTTTTCATACTTGAGTATATAAGATATAAAACGACCACAATTTGTAGCAATAACGACGCATCGTTAATGCAACAAATCGTAATAGGTGTAGCCTAAACAACCATAAATGTTTATTTCTGGGCTTAGCTGCTTCTTTTGATTTTTTAATATTAGCATCATGACCGCTAGGGATAGTCTCTAGAAAAACTTTGGGCTTGTTTATTAATTGTGGATTAATTCCTGTTACTCATGAAGATAATTTCATTGCGTACTTGCCATTTTCTTATGGGTAGTTTGTAAGCCAAATGTAATAAAGTCTCAAAGATCCTAATTCTTGCATGAAGTATCGATAATGTAAATTTTAATGTACCTGGATTCAATTTTCATTTCATACATATACATAAGTTATTAAAGTCTTTAGAAGTGGCGCCACAAATATAACAATTGATGCATTACAAATTTTGGCATCCATCATTGTAAATATTAATGGGTGTTTTATAGTTTGTTTTATACTTATACCGTCTTCAACCAAAGATGTGTTTTGGAGTGTGCTTATTTTTAATATATTTTATTTCTTTTTTAGTACGGCAGTAGTTTCAAGTATAAATCTTATGCGTATTGGACGACAATAGTAGATAATATACCTTCCTTCTGGCACACTTCGATCCTCACTCGATCGATCCCCCCACCCTGCCTTCTAGTTCGCAGTTGTTGAAGTGGTGTGCCTTGTAAATTCTGACGATCTTCAAGACACTTCTGGCGCACACCGTTTTTCACTGGATCGCCGCCCCCCTCCTTCCCCTTTCTGCTTGCCTACTAGTTGTAGGGTGTTGAAGGAAAGGGGTCTTATGACAATTCTCATGACTCATTCGAATTCTTCATTATGTTTATCGGCTTTGCGGGTGTCCAGGAGGGTTAAGCCGCTTTGGCAACAGATATCCACAGCAAGATATGTATACGCCGATTCGAGAACAATATGAACAGCTATGCCGCTTTGGGAAACAAAACGTGCAGCAAGATATGTATACGCCGCTTTGAGAACAAAATTGTCTTTGTGTGTAAATTTGGTGCGTCGGCGGGTCGTTAGGTCTTTGGGGTGTGCGTTCGGCGGGGTCGTTAGATTTTTGTCGTGGGGTGGTGCGCGTGCGCTGGGCTGGAGATATTTTCTTAAGAAATTTTTTAGCAGCGTTCCCGACGTTAAATATTAAATATTAAATTTTAAAAAATTGTTGTGTGTGTAGAAAATGGAGTTCACGTGTTGGTTCTTGGCCGCTTCGGAGATTTTTCTGGGTGGTTAAGCTAAAAATTAAAACGCCGCGGTGAAGAATTTTTTTATATTAAGCAAACGCGTGCAAGTGGTAAAGAGTGTTTTAGCTCTCCTCATAAGCTGCGTTTTGTACGAAGTAGCAAATAAAATTGAGAAAATATACGAAATGTTATATGATGAGGGGCAAATTTTTAAACGTTTGCAGGTAAAATCTTGTAAACAGAAGTCGTTCACTTCTCGCGATTTCAATGTCAAGATAAAATAACAAGAATTCGCAGTCGAATATAACCTCGTGTTTGGAATTATAGATCTCTGATAATATATATGCAAATCATGCCGACATTCGACTTTTAATATAATGTATTTAATTAACATAAGGTGTGTTTGCAAAAACATGTTAAGACTATTTTCTTCTTGGGATGCAAACTATACCACCTTTCATCACAATTTATTTGCCTCTCAAATAAAAAAAATTATTTGATGTTATATCAAGCATCTCTTGCTTACATTTTAGCAATTTGAATATATCTAAATATTTAAATGTAATTATACATTTAATTTATGAGGCAATAAAAATTCTTTTACTTTTAGCGGTTTGGTGATTGTATGTAGATGACGTATTACACATTGTATATATATATATATATATATATATATATATATATATATAACTAGCTTAATTTCACAAACGTGATAAAAAATTTATAGGTTATGCAAAAACGTGCATGTAGTGAAGAATTTAGCGGTGATCCTTAGAGCTTCGTCTTTGTTTTTATTCTCGTTGCTTTAGTTAATTAAAGAAAGATTTTTTGGTTAAGCAAAAATAGGAAATGTGGTGGATGACATAATCATTCTCAAAATGATGAATGGTGGGGGAAGGGAGCTTCTAAACGTGTCCTAAACGGGGCTGTGCCCCATTATTTTTGTATTAAATATCAAAAAGAATAGGAGAAATTATTCGACTCGTATTTTGTAATGGTTTTAATTTAAAATATTGGTGTGTGTGTGTCCAAAAAAAACATGTTAAGACAGGCCACTCGTTATTTTGTTCATGATTGCATCACCCAAATAATTTATACAACTACACTGAACTCGTACCCGGATCTAAAATATAATCTTTAAATGTATGCAAATCATGTCGTTATTTAAAACGTGGTGAAGAATTTGGATGGTGATGTACTCATTCTCAAATGCGGAATGGTACTCCATAAGGCGTTCTGAACGGAGGCTTTGCACCCATTAGATGATTGAATGCTTCAGAGATTTTTAGGTTAAGCAACAACGTGAACGTGCTGAAGAATCTCCCGAGATTTTTAAAAAATTATTTTTGTATTAAATATATAATGTTAAAAAGAAACACACAAAATTTGAATGTTTTATTTATATTAGTTTCACTTACTGGCATATTTTAATTACATGCTAATGAGTTCATATATTTTCATGCAGTTTGATTGATTCACTGCCGAAACAAAACATTTTTTTACACAGCTGGCAATACTGGGTGTCGTTCTTTTCAATATAATATCAGTAACTATTTACAATACAGCTGAATACTGAAAGGTAAAGTAACTTTCACGCATTTACCTACGTATACTTAAATTTAATTGAATTCTAAAAAATATATGCATATCTATGGCAGGCAACCCAGCATACACCAATTATATAATCTTAGTGTAAAATTTTATTGTTAGGTGAATAACCAGCCATTTATTATCTAATATTTATTGCCACAAGCATAGTAATAATCATTTGCAATGTGCAAAATACCTCTTTTTGTTGTTAAAAAACCGATTTAATTAAATACTATAAAAAGATTGTGAATTATTTATTCTAGTTAAATTTTACAGTGCTAGAGACGCTAATTATTATTAGTACTAGATATAGGTATAACAAAATCTGTATTCCAGATGATAGTATGTTCAAAGGATATTATTATTTAAAAAGACTCTGTAAACATGATTAGTGAAATTATTAAAATTAAAGAATGTAAAGCAAAAATTTGTCCATAAAAGCAAATATGTTTCCTAAAAGATGTGCATAACTTAGGGATCTAAACGTTTCAACATCTCGCAAACTGAGATAAAAATTACTTATTTCTTTGCAAAAGACGTTCAAATAACGCCCTTTAACAACCGCGTTTAGTAAAGTGCATGGTAGTTAATGACCTCGGCGATTGTGCTATTTATAGTATAATTATAACAACATATCGCTATATGTAAATTATATGGTTCTGGTTTATACCTAAAAATAACTATTTTGCATTATATTTTGTTGATCCTGGCAGAATAAATTACAAGTATAGCTACATTGTCAATACATTTTTATTTTCAAACTCGTTTCAATTATTGTAGAATTTAGTGCTTATAAATAACCTACTTTAATTTAATAAGTTAGTCTTAAATTAATATTTATTGTCAAGCGAAATATATACACATATGGTAAATAATTGCAAGAATGTCTATAATATATCTAAGTTTTAATTCTGTTAAATGGAACATATGGCAACTGTGTAACTTCAAAACATTTTAGCATAATTGTCAATTACCAAAATTCACAATTTTCATCTTATTTCAACAAATGTTATTAAATTGATGCTAAACAATAAAAATAATACCGTTATATTTCAAATCATTTTAATAAAAATACGCAATGTTAAGTCGTTATTAAAAATTAATTTAAACAGAGTTTTTATTATTATCGCCGTCTGTTGAAGAATCGTAGCAGAATCTGAACTATATCGCTTTTACAAAGCATGTATTCAAGATCACATTTAGTTAGTTTCAAAAAACTTTTCATCATTGTATACGACTTGTTTTAACTTGCAGTAGGTATCAATGACCGAATCAACATTACCACCCGAACATGGTTGACAACTTTAAATTTTATTTTCTCTATTATTTTCAAGGTATTAAACATTGGTGTATATATATATATATATATATATATATATATATATATATATAGATTTAGTGACACCAGACAACATTTTTCTTAATCTTCGTTGGGAATTAAAACACTCATAGTTTTTAAAATCATCTTTCTTTACGTTTCGATCCATGACCTAGGATCGTTGTCAAAATTGTCAAAACCACAACAAACATATAAGGAGTATTTATCAGGCAACGTATTACTCGCATAGCTATGACAGCTTTTTGTGTTCTATGTAGAGTAATGATTAACGTTATGCTCTTTTGATTAATTTGCAATTTACCGGACATGCATCCTTCGTTAAAAGTGAAGGATATTCCCATAGATAATTTGAATAACAATCTATCACCGCCAACACACACCTCTAATTGGATTTTCCTTAAATATATTGGTCAAATTCAACAGAGTCGCCTTGCCAGAGATCATCTCGAGGTTGTTGATTTGTTGATGCTGTTACAAAAACTAGTGGGGGGTTTATCAGACAAATAACTAGGTGATGCTCAGTATCACAACACTTTAGCATTACCTATTTTGATGAATGTGCTATAAAAGCTAGGTACTTGGATAGTTCTCGCAGATAGTGGAACAACAACGATAGTGACGATAGTGGTGCGAAGTTTTCAAGTTAACATGGACAATGTACTGTACGATTTGTTCGAGAGTGAACAACGCATTTTACACCAACATCTGAAACATGCCATAGTATTGAATGATGTGGACAAAATCAAACGTATACTGTTCAGAGTAGGCGTTCATGTTCCCTTTAAAGCCTTCAAATGGCTAACGCTGACCAATGATACATCCATTGATGTAATGGACATGCTCTTTAATCAACAGAGTAGGTGCGAACAATTTGTATCAAACTTCATGGATGCTTGCAACGGCAAAACAGAGTTAAAATGTCATCAGGTGCGCGGTGTACTAGACGCAATAGAGAGTATTTATAGTTTGAGCGATGTATATTTCCTTGAAGAATTACTAACCAACCGAGCTGTATTGAGTACGAAGGCATATCCTATCATGAATATAAAATGCAACTATAAATCACTGGTCACAGCGATTAACGATATGATTGTAGATGTTGTATATTTCGCACAACCTATGGTATTAGAAAAAGTATTGAAGTTAATTTTAAAGTATAAGGTAAATTATAAGTACCACCTAAAATAGTTGGCCCTCATAGAACAACATATAACTGGCTCCTCAAGAATTTGGCAATGGAGGGCTCAAAACAGCAACCAGGATTGACGTGTGGTCCGGATTCGGGAAAATGGCCATCAAATAGTATAGATGATTATAAAAAAGTGTATATGCTATTAAAGTTATTGTTTTAGTTTAATTCTTTTTTTGTGTATGTAAATCATGTCATTTTGATAATCCTACCTGATGCGCTATAGATAGCACTTATTAGATATAATGGAGGATGCTATTGTACGTGTCGCATACCTTTTACAATAAATATATATACCTGGAGTGTTGGTCAATTACGGGGAGAAATTGTTAGCTGAGAAGGTAATGTGTTTTTACCTGCTTGTTATTTACACATATTCACGGACATCGAAATACTCAAGTTCAACCAAACCAGCGAAAATCAACCTACATCAACGTTTTGCGCTTCGGGCATGAGGAATTATAAACAACTTTCTTGACGTAGAACTAGTGTAGTAATTAGTAGTACATAGATGTAATTTGTGTGTGTGTGTGTGTGTGTGTGTGTGTGTGTGTGTGTTGCTATAATAAAGCATATAACAGTAAAAAAAATTTTATTGATGAATGACATATGATGGTAAACAAACACGTAACAGAAAATCTACAAAATATGATTTTTGGATATCCAACTATTACGGCTAGAATCTAAATTTAACCATTTCACATATACTTGATTTTTAACTCTCTTCAATACTTTTTCCACTAAATATACATCCGGATAGTGTGTTCGTTGAAGTTCTTCTGCATAGAAGCCGCCTAATATTGGTTGTCCTCGACTATCGCGCAATAGGTACGTTAAAGGATTAGTCAAATGCACTTTGTACACCGTAAAAATTTCGTTAGACCAATTTGGTGTGTATCCCTTGGTAAATTGACCTCTATGTTTACTAATGCGAACATGATCCCCAACAGAAAATTTTTTACTCTTTAAGTTAACTGTTTTGATCGTACTGTACACTGTATTGAAAAGTTTGCGTTCATTGCGTTTTGACACATCTACAGGTCGAATGCCGATTGTTCGATGTTTGGTGTTGTTATATGCAGCCACGAGTGAGGATAGTATATTCAGCCATCGATACGAACCATTCAAACTGAATTGTTTCCACATTTTTGACTTTAAGGTACGATTAACGCGTTCTACTACGCAAGCTTTTTTATTGCTGTACACACTATAATGTATAATCTCATATTTTTTCATTAAAGCCTTAAATGTTGAATTATAAAATTCTTTTCCCAAATCCGTTTGAATGTACCGTGGAATACGATGGTCCTTGTTGAAAATTGATTGAAAAGCGTTTGAAACAGCCTTACCCGTCTTGCGCTTAACCGGTACGGCCCATAAGTATTTAGAAAATACATCGATAACAACTAGAATGTATCTAAATCCTTTATTCATCTTTTCATATGGGATCATTTCCACCAAATCGGCTTGAAACAGCTCGTTTAATCCTTTTGTGATTACATGTCTTCTAGGAAAGTTAATGCGAGCAGGCTTATGTAACTCGTGGACGATTTGCTCCTTTACAGACATATTGCTAATGTGTGTGTGTGTATGGTTGACGGCTATATGCGTGCGTTTTAAGTTTCTCTTGCAACTGTTGAATATCTGCTTGAATTCGTGCAATGTCTATTCTAAATTGTGCTTTCACTTGTTGAATAGCAGCGTCTAATGTCTTATATATGCTATTCATAGAATCATCTATCCGTTTGGTTACGATTTGTGCAACATTAGCGTTCACAGTGGCTGGAACAAGGTTGCGCATCATCTCTTCAAAATGGTTAAAGTCTGATCTTGTAACATACTCGCGCGAGAATTGTGTTATCATACTGTTTGTTGTCTCCTTCACAAGCGTGTCTATATACTGCTGAATAGTAGAACCACTTCCAAGCGTTGGTTCGCCCTCTTGCTGGTGTAGCGTTGCTAACCGCGATTCTAAGTACGCTTTCGTGACTGCATCATCATCTTCTTGTGGTGTAGCGACGCGCGCTAATCTCATGTTGTCAAAATCGTAGTAATCATCATAAGAAATATATGAAGCACAGTCAGACGCATGTCTAAACTTGTCGATAACCATCGTGATAATGAATAACAAGTCCTATTAACCTATTAATAGACGCATTGTGAGCACCTTTACCAGTTACAAGACACCAGTGCACCAATTAACACCGGAAAACGTTAAATTTCTGCAAACATTAGGACTCAAAGTGCTACATAGCTAAAATGGATAGTAATATTTTAAATGTTACGCAACGTGCTATATTTGATACAACCATCGTCAATGCCGACAAACATATGCATACTCCGTACTCCAATACCACGTATGAGAAGAACGATGTTATACGGATTTCAATAGAAAACAAAGATGTCTATACACTACCATGAGACAGCGTAATTTATATTGAGGGTACAATGAATAAGTCAGATGGTGGCGTTTCGCCTACCGCCGATTTTGTCAACAACGGAGTTTTATTTTTATTTGATGAAATTCGTTATGAACTTGGTGGAAAGACTATTGACCGCGTTCGTAATCCAGGTATAACTACGACTATTAAAAATTTCCTATCCTACGATTATAACGAAAGTCGTCGCTTTAGAAACGCCGGTTGGTCCACCATCGATAAACTTGATCTCGTTGATGCTAATGGTCATTTCAACGTATGCATTCCCTTGCGCATGGTTTTAGGATTTGCGGAGGACTACCGAAAAATTCTTTTGAATATCAAACAGGAGCTTATTCTTATTAGAAGTAGTGCTGACGATGCAGCTATATCGAATTCTGATACCAAAGAGTCAATCAAAATTACTATTACACATATATCATGGCGGATTCCACATTATAACCGTTGCAGATGCAGAGCGCTTAAAACTACTCAAACATATTCAACGCAATGTCTCCATGGACATAAGCTTTCGCAGTTGGGAACTACACGAATATCCAGAATTACATACAACACACACGCATACGTGGGCTGTGAAGACGGCTTCTCAAGTGGAGAAACCACGTTTTGTTATTGTCTGCTTTCAAACCGATACATCGCGCAAAAAGGGGCGCAGTCAGTTCGACCACTGTAAGTTGACCAATATGAAATTACATCTGGGTTCATCTATGTATCCTTACGATAATCTTAACATTGATTTCGATACCAATCGCTATTCTATACTATATGAGATGTATGCACAGTTTCAACAATCGTACTACGGGGTATCAGCGAGCCGATATTAACACCCAATGAATTTCAAACGCACGCTCCACTTGTAGTCATCGATTGTTCCCATCAAAACGAAATAGTGAAAGTGGGAGCGGTTGACGTACGATTAGAATTTCAAATGAAAGAAGCGCTTAAAGCTCACACTACAGCGTACTGCCTCATTCTATACGATCGTTTGGTCCGCTACAATCCTGCAACCAATATTGTGAGTGAAGTCTAAAATTAATAGTCCATTAGTTGTCGACGTTCAAAGGTTTAAAATTGCACATAATAACTTTGTGTTTAAAGAAATTGCTGTTTTACAACTATCCCTATCGAATGGAGTTGCAATAACATATGTGCTGAAACCACCATATTCTTGGAACTGTCTATCAGCTCGATTCAAATACCAAAAGGTATGGTTAAGCAGAAACTTTCACGGTATATCTTGGGATGATGGCAATTTACAATGAATTTCCACACCTAAATGTTATTAACCTAGAAGATTTAGGGTGTACTCCTCTACATAAATTAAAGTATTACACCAATTCACACAAGTGTTTCTAGCATACCACACGACATTCGTCATTCAATTGCGCAACCACAGATGTAATTGTACTCAAAAACTGGTTTGTACATATAACCAATTATTCATTTTTAATAAAGAATAATCTTTACATTAAGTAGTGTTTTTATTTGTATATTTTATACCTACATACATACATATTCCTTGAGACTAGTAAGATGTGTTTCAAAAAGTCTTGAATTAAGTTTAAATGTAAAACTTACTAACGAATCTGTAAGTATCATATTGAAAAATTCCTCTTAACGGATATGTATTTTGCATTTTTTATGCAAACTTTATGTTACAATAATACAATTAAAAAATTATATTCCACTACCGAGGTATTAAATTTTAAAGTATGTTATAGTTGTGTAAACATAAAAGGCATTGGATAGGTTTTTTATCATCAAAGTAGTACATTTTTATTTAATCCCACCTGTAAAATGATTAATTTCTTAAACCTAAGTTTCATAAAATTTATTCTCCAAAGATCAACCAACTATAAACCAGAACTATTAAATTTACATAAATTTTGGTGTTATTTTAATTTAAACTATGCTCATAAAAAATCGTTTATATATATAGCACCAACATTGTTACTACCTATTAATATCAAATCTTTAAAGGAATTTACAGTCATGATTAATTAATAAGTGGTTTTTTCATTTGTACACATTTTGTATATGTTGTTTTAGTTCCATTGACGACCTATTATTAGTAATTTGTTTATTATTTTATTGACGATATAAATTTTAAGATTGGAAGGGAAAGATAAGAAATCTTCTTCTGACATTTATATGCACTCCGCATAGTTGTTTAAGGTAGCAAATATAAATAAGCTGTTTAGTGTGTTGTAGAAGAATTTTTACCATTGTATTATCGGAATGTATAAACTTACTTACTATAGTTATTAAAATCTCCAAGATGCACTTACTTAATGTGTTTTTAACGGAAGTAAAAATTGTGAATTTTGGTAATTAACAATTATGCTAAAATGATTTGAAGTTATGCAGTTTCCATATATAATTTACATATATCGGTATGTTGTTATAAATATCACAACCTCGAGGTCATTAACTACCATGCACTTTACTAAACTATAATTAATAAAATCCCCGTACATTTAACTAAGATACATTTTTCTTAATGTGGAAGTCTTATCTATATTTTATTCAAATAAGAATCTGCTACCGCCACCTACAAAAGATAGGGACAATTAAAGAATGTAAGTTTTGTAAATAAAACATTAAAATATTGTGTGTTTCTTTTAACATTATATATTTAATACAAAATAATTTTTGAAATTCTCGGGAGATTCTTCAACACGTGCATGTTTTTGCTGAACCTAAAAATTTCCGAAGTATTCAATCACCTAATGCGTGCAAAACCTCCGTTTAGAACGCCTTATGGAGTACCATTTCGCATTTGAGAATGAGTACATCCCCATTCAAATTCTTCACCACGTTTTAAATAACGACATTATTTGCATACATTTAAAGGTTATATTTTAGATCCGGGTGCGAGTTTAGTGTGGTTGTATAAATTATTTGGGTGATGCAATCATGAATAAAATAACGAGTGACCTGTCTTAACATGTTTTTTACATATACACACACATATTAAATATATATTGAAATTGCTAAATTTAAGCAAGAACACCTTGATATAAGATCAAATTAATTTTTTTATTTCAGAGTCAAATAAATCGTGATGAAAGGTGGTATAATTTCCATACCAAGAAGGAAATAGTCTTAACATGTTTTTGCAAACACACCTTATGTTAATTAAATCCATTATATTAAAAGTTGAATGATTTGCATATATATTACCAGAGAGCTATAATTTCAATAAAAAAACACGAGGTTATATTCGACTGCGAATTCTTGTTATTTTATCTTGGTAATGAAATCGTGAACAACATGTTTTACAAGATTTTACATGCAGACTTTATAATTAGATCCATTATATCACATTTCGTATATTTTCTAAATGTTATTCGCTACTTCATACAAAATACAGCTTTTGAGGAAAGCTAAAAAATTCTTTACCACTTGCACGTTTTTACTTAACATAACAAAATTCTTCATATAGGTAAAATCACCACTTTGCTATGCTCTCGGCTACCTAGTTTCGGCTACTTTTCCAAGGTCGTTGTGACGTCATAGCCTTTTATAAATAAAGAACAATGTAATACTATTCTAAAATTTTTATTCTGGCATTATACATAACAAAATTTAAAAATATTTAATGCCACGCATGGAGCCATTTAAACTTAATTTTAATATAAATTCGATTGTTTAACATGGCTAACAACCAACGCAAGAATTAAGATATACAACAAATTTGTGTGTCAGATAACAAATCCTGGTGTTAATAAACAACTTGGAAATTATATACTAGATTTTTTACGTTGTCCAGATGCACATTTAAGAGCAACATTCGCGTCTACTTTGACCAAAGAACACGGTATTACGCAATTGGAAGCGACAATATAAAACTGTACAATTGGAAGCCATGTCAGTGCGGAACGGGTGTATAATCCCTTAAAAGACTGTTTAACCTTATTGGAAGATAGTAAGTTATACTTCCTAAAGGCGCCAATGTACTCGGTACCGCCAAAATGTGGAGTAAGTTATAGGACAAGCTACAAAATAGCTGCTGTTTAGTGTATAATAACCTGCTACAGTACATGTATTGGAGGAACGGCAATACAAAAAATTGATGGGCTTGCAAATTAAGTTGTCAGAAAAACCAGAGAAAAGAGAAAAATTGATAAAGTATGTGCTTTCAGATTTTAGTTTTAACTATTTACCTGTAAATTATTTGGAGATAGTAGAGTAGGAAGACAGTCAAGGTAAAATAAAAATCTTACACAAGTGCTACATTAAAGCAGGTAACATATTTTACACAATTTGTAACACCATATTCTACAATTCCAAAAGAAATAATCATTTCGGTATCGGGGTTGATAAGTACGCCTAACAATCGCCCAGAGGTTGTACGACAACGCGTAAATATTGGCAGTAAACTCTCTCCGTTGACGCTGCAGGAAATTGCCCAATTATGCACGCCATACGCTGTAAGTGGAAGAAAAAGACAGCTGGAATTAGAGGAAATGCATGCAAAAAGGCGAAAGTTGGACTAAATGGAAGACACTGCGACAATACGCGAACAATACAAAGATGTGTTAGACAAAGAACATCTTATTAGAGAAAGAGGAAAGGATTAAAAGATTATTTTATGTGCCGATGGACTGACTTGGATACATCCGCGTTCTACAAGCTGTATGTATTTGTGGTTAGTAAGAAAGACTCTTTTTAGAATTTTAGAATAGTATTACATTGCTCTATATTTATAAAAGGCTATGACGTCACAACGACCTTGGAAAAGTAGCCGGAACTAGGTAGCCGAGAGCATAGCAAAGTGGTGATTTTACCTATATGAAAATGAAAATGAAGAACTTTTAAATTTTTTGAATAAATTTTGGTAGGAAATATTTAATAAATAGGTATATGTTAATGAAACACATATTTTCTAAATGATATTGGTGCTAAGGAAAGCTATTTTTATTAAGTTCTATAGTTTGAGAGTGACGTAAAAACTTTGATGCTACACCTTGAGTTGTAAAAGTTAATACATAAGCCTTGATATAAGATCAAATCAAATAATTTGAGAGTCAAATAAATCGTGATGAAAGGTGGTATAATTTGCATATATTTTAAATTCATACGGGTATAATTAAAAGATTATATGTTAGATCCGACTGCAAGTTCAGTGTAATTGTATAAATTATTTTGGGGTGATGTAATCAAGAAGGAAATATATGGCATACCTGTCTTAACAAGTTTTTGCAACACACCTTATGTTAATTAAATACATTATATTAAAAGTCGAATGTCGGCATGATTTACATATATATTACCAGAGATTTACTTCTTTTTACAAGATTTTACCTGCAAACGTTTAAAAATTTGACCTCCATCATATAACATTTCGTATATTTTCTCAATTTTATTTGCTACTTCGTACAAAACGCAGCTTATGAGGAGAGCTAAAACACTCTTTACCACTTGCACGCGTTTGCTTAATATAAAAAAAATTCTTCACCGCGGCGTTTTAATTTTTATCAACCTACCCAGAAAAATACGAACCAACACGTGAACTCCATTTTCTACACACACAACATTTTTTTAAAATTTAATATTTAATATTTAATATTTAACGTCGGGAACGCTGCTAAAAAATTTCTTAAGAAAATATCTCCACCCCAGCGCACGCGCACCACCCCACGACAAAAATCTAACGACCCCGCCGAACGCACACCCCAAAGACCTAACGACCCCCCGACGCACCAAATTTACACACAAAGACAATTTTGTTCTCAAAGCGGCGTATACATATCTTGCTGCACGTTTTGTTTCCCAAAGCGGCTTAGCTGTTCATATTGTTCTCGAATCGGCGTATACATATCTTGCTGTGGATCTCTGTTGCCAAAGCGGCTTAGCCCCCCTACTAAGGAAGATATGGAGCCGAATCCAGGATATCCAGCCCGTTATTCAAAAATGTTACAATCTTCGATAAAAACCTTGCTGCAGTGGAACTTCTTAAATCTGACATATATTTTAACAAACCTATATATGTTGGTATGTGCATTCTCGACATAGCCAAGTTGACAATCTACGATTTCCACTATGGATATATGAACGCCACCTTTGGAGATGGGTGCCGAGTAATATACACGGATACCGATAGCTTAATCTATAAAATAGTAAATCAGGATCCTTATGAAACTATGAAGCGGGACTGTCAGCAACGTTTCGATACTTCAGACTATTCTGCCCACAACTATGGAATTCTGCTAATTAACAAAAAAGTATTGGGGATGATAAAGGATAAAAATAATGGACGACTTTTGACAGGTTTTTTTGGCTTACGATCAAAGATGTATGCTATAAGAATTCATAAGACAATCGTGGAAGAAGAAGCTGAACTATCACGATTAATAGAAGAAAAGGAGTTACCCGATGTCCGATACCCTGGTATTATAAAGAAGATAATAGGGATTAAAGGGTCAGTATTAAAGAATATAATTAGGTTTCAACATTACGTGGAGTGCATAGAAAATTATAAGGAAATATTTGTAAAACAGAATCTAATTCAATCATCCAAGCATCAAGTTCACACCATTGCTCAGGAGAGGACTGCCCTAAGCCCGCATGATGATAAACGTCACTTACTTCCTGGTTCATATGCAACACTACCTGTTTGACATTATTCAATATTGGAACATGAAGAAATATAATACTATTGTAAATATAGAGTATCTATTGTAAATATATTATCCTTAATAAAATTTTGCATAGTTTAGTGTTATCTTATTCTTAAGAACTGAATGTAATAGACTCTCCAGTCAGGATGTTGGACTGAAAAGGGATGGGGATTTCAATGCTTGGTACAAAAAAGTGCAAAACGAACCTTAAATTTTTACATAAGAAAATACATGTAAAAATTGCACTTTTTGGCCTCGTATAAAGGTACCCTACCCACTTCCATGTTAAAATAAAATGCTTTCTTGATAAGGTTTAACTCACAATTAGGTAGCGGTCTGGCATGTTGGTAGCGATTCGTTGCTTAAGCCTTACCATAACATATAATTTAATAAACGTCACCATGACATAACTCACAATTAGGTAGCGGTCTGGCATGTTGGCAGCGATTCGTTGCTTAAGTCTTACCATAACATATTATTTAACACTTTTCATTTTTGAAGCGGATAACCAGGTTATATTTCATTTCCTTATAAATGGTAATCATGTAAACATGTTAGAGTTCTTTAACAACCATCAGGTTGCTAATATCTATGTAGAGTCAGCTGGATAGGAAAAAGATTTAGGAAGATCTAGACCAAACTATATTAGTCAAATTATTAGAAATTTAGGTTGTGAAGGGTATGTAGAGCTTTTTTAGATTAGCACAGATTAGAAAAGAAGTTAGAGCTGCGTCAAACCGACCTTAAGTAAGGTCGAAAACAAAATGATGATGATGATAAGGTTTACTTTGTTATATACGATTTTAAATACCGCTCACTATCCCAACACTGCAAACTGACGCATCTTTCTACGTGACGCTTAATTTCCAACTGATGTTCCATTCGCAAGTAAGAAAATTAAATCAAGCAGTAACTTGTCCGGTATGAGACATTTACTGTACAATATTTTTTAAAAGGTATTATAGCTCAGGAGTAAATTTCTTAAAATAAACTTTTGACCACCTTTTCCGATCTTTTGCTCTATAGTGCAACGTCAGAAGTAAAACAGTAGTCAGTAGTCGGTAAAATATTGCTTGGGAAGGCTTATATTTGGTAAATAAAGAACAGTTTCAGTACAATATTTTCACCTATAAACGTTTTTACGGAAAGTAACGAAACACCGACACGCTATATTTCAAAATGATACTTCAAACCTCTAAAACAGATAATTTGTACTTACTTACGTAATAAATCACTAAGATCTTATAGGAGACCACTGCCAAAGACGACGCCGTGCAACTGTAAATGTGGTATTATTATCAACATATTAAATTTGCCGTATGAAATATTCTGCGTGGTTTTGAAAGTTAAGGATAAATACATCCACAAATAGCTAATTCGGTATAGAATGCAGAGAATTGAAGGTTCTTTTTCTTGGCAAAAATACTTATAACTTCCTCAATATTGAAACCTATTTTAGTAGGTCAAAAGGTTACTCGTGCCAAATAACGTTCATTGACCAACTGCAACATAGATTGAGTTTCCAAGAATAATAAAACCAATGTATTCAAACACAAACTTGTTCTGCAATGTAACAATGACGCCTGTTATCGTCTCTTGAAACAAATTAAATTCTTCCAGACGCTCTATTTTATAACTTTCAATTACTGGAAGTTCAGGAATTGCTTTTCTGATTTTCCGTAGGTTATTGAATGTTAAGCTGATACACAATCAATGAGAAAACACACCCAATATCTTGCTATATCTTACAAACAAACTGTAAATTATGATATGCTTATAATGTACGCTTTAGGTGCGTTTGCTTCGAAAATAAAATTGATAAACTGGGTATTGTGATTTTAATTACGTTTGGGTAGAGTAAAATACACTCAACGTTCAAAAACCTTTTAAAAGTCAACTGGCAACTGAAAACAAGTACAACAGCTTCAAATTCTTTTTCCACAAATTTGATAGCTAATAAGTTACAGTAAGTTTACAAACCAAAGAATACAATATCTGCACTTTAAAATACAGAACAACATGATTTTAGTTTCCTTGTCTGATGGTTGTCATTTATGTATTTTTGGACGCTAAAGCCGAATCTGCACACCAAATTTTTGTATTTCTCTCAAATATTAAGATATTCGTTAAAGACGGTTAACATTGCAAAAAATATTGTAACGAACGTAATCCGGCGGAAAATGTATTAGAATGTAAATAATTTCATAATGTCTGGTGTAGTTTATAGAAATCGTTGGAAAATCCGCGGACAGGATGAACAGCAGTTGATATCCTCAACGCGTCTATAAACAAATATAGAATAAAAAAAGAAACAATATTTTGCTGCAGAATATATCTCACTGATAAACTTTATAGAATGTCGCAAAAGTGTGTATATCAAACGGATGCGTTTTGTTAAGTGGCGTGGTGTGGCGAGTTTAAGGATAAATCTCACAAAAAGAAAATAACTATGTTGACCAAAAAAGGTTAATAGCTATATTTTAGATACAAACTAGATGATTAGGATAAACATTGAGATTTGCATATCATGTGCATATCGTGTCGTGTGAATTTAAAGAAATGGCTCAACGGTACATGTAAGTCAATACTTTATACATTGCCAAAGGTGTAGAGAGAACCTAAGATCTGAATAGAGATTGCTGTTTTCGCTTAGCAAATCTACCTAAAACTTTACTGAAGTCGAATCATACTGTACAGTATTTGAACCTGCAGCAAACTCTCAAAACAGTTTTTACAGCTTGAATTTACCTATTCCCAAGCGTCCAGAATCATATCCACCTGACGATGACATGAATGCAGCTTGTTGATCCTATGGAACAAAAGACGGATCTTAATTTCCAACCATTTACTTTCACAAGATGAACTCAACGACATAATACGCGATTTATATTTGGCAAAAACTCAAGTCGAACTGCTGGGGTTTAGGTTGTATTATTGGAATCTATTACATGATGGTACGCATATTTCCACATAGCGGAGACGTCAAGAAACTTTTCCTAATTTTTTAACATCATGCACTGTTCTTGGACCAATAGATGCTTTAGGATGTAAATACAAAATTAATAAATAGGGGATTCTTTATTGACTTATCTACTCCAAGCTAAAGTAAGTTTTGTTCAGAATGACATATTAATGACATATTAATGAAAACTATGACAATATGAAAACTATACTTAAAAAAGTTAAGTATACAGAACAATGGTGGAGCAAATGTGGTGATATAAAAGTCGCAGCATTTTGATAGAAATGCAATTGAGTTACACCAAGTACTGCTGTTTTCACAGCATACGACCCATCAGAGCAAAGAATAACCAGTCCACTATAAAAGACTGGAAAATGAAAAAACTTTGTAGCTGAGGAAACAATTTTGCTACCACCTCTGCACATAAAACCGTGACTGATGAAAAACTTTATAAAATTTTTAAATAAAGATGGTGAAGCATTCCAATATCTGAAAGAGGTTTCTCTAAGTGAGGCAAAAATAAAAGAAGGCATTTTTATTGGGCCGCAAACTCGTCATATTATAAAGGACAGAGTATTCGATTCCAAACTGGCCGAGGTTGAAGCTGTTGCATAAATATCATTTCCAGAAGCGAGTCCCAATTTGTTGAAAAGTACAAAGGCAAAAAATTACGGATAAATTGTGTCCTTTAATTTTCATATAATTACAGCCACATGGTTTGCAACATGTTTTTCAAAATTCATTTTCTCCACTCGTATTTAAACTTTGTCCCCGAGTGGCGAACTTGGTGAAAGGTTTCACCAACACATTGTGTATTGTGAAAACTGATACCAATGGAGGTGGAACTCCATAATATATGCACATTAGTTTTGGAACTTAATTAGGGATGCTCACATGCAAAAAAATGCTGAGATTCTGTAGCGTCCTGGTATGCATAATTTGTGTTATAATAAATGTAAACATTAAATAATAAAACGTTTCACTATAAAAATATGAATAACTTTTGACTGGAGTGCGACAGAAAAATTCTATTATCAGATTCGTAATCAGCGGAAAAATTTTAAGAGAGTAACGAAAAAATTCACAATTTGTCATTCTGTGTAATCTTTTAACCACACAAGATGTTGGAAATGATTTTTATTACTTGTGCTGCATGATTGCACTGACTACGAAAAATTATTTTTGACGCGTGAACAAAAACAAGTGTTGTTTAAACAATTTCTTATGCTAAATGCAAATATACAAACTTCAGAAAGTGTGTGTTCAAACTGTTTCACGACGTGCAGCACAAAAAGCTATAAAATCTATCGTTGGTGAACCACATTAGTGATTACAAAATGATCTTCAAGTATTACAACAATTTATTTATAAATTATCTTTAAAAGTGTTCTACATTTCTAATTAGTATTAAATAATTATAATAAAATAATAGTTCCTTTATTTTATTGCACTTGGTTTTCATATTAGGTATAACAAATTATACATATTTATCAATGCACCAAAATCTCTTTTTAACTATTATGATCATGTATGAGCCCTATAAAAATATACCAAGTGCTGTAACTGATATACAGAGTGGTAGAAAAGTCCCGGAACGGTCAAATATTTTGGGAAATACTCATCGCATCAAAAAAAGAAAAAATACGTGTTCAATATTTTTTTAAAAGCTATCCCATGACACCAAAATTGAACCCCCACCCCTACCCCCAGGGGGTAGGGGTGCGGCAACTTTAAAAGTTTAAGTGGAAACCCCCATTTGTTATTGCAGATTCGGATTCCGCAGGATAAATTACCCCAAATTGACCTACGATACAAGCCATTTTGGATGATAGAAGGCGTTGTAATTGACAAAACCAAAATAGGGTACAAAAACATTTGAAATCGAAAATTGTCAGAATTACATTCATTTTTAGTATTCATTTCGTTACTAGCTTTTAATATTATTTCGTGATGTCTCTGTCTGAAAGAGAAAGAATAATTGTCCTGATGATGCGGGGGTATGGGGATAAAAAAAGATCATTGCAGCAAGTCGCAGATTTATTCAATGAAGTCAATGCAGAACGTCAACCGATTGTCATTGGATAGTTTTTAAAAAAATATTGAACACGTATTTTTTCTTTTTTTGATGCGATGAGTATTTCCCAAAATATTTGACCGTTTCGGGACTTTTCTACCACTCTGTATGATGACATTTTCCAAAAAATCTATTTGCAACATTAAATTCCTATTAAAAATCTGCTTCCGGAAAGTGTAGACTAAATTTGAGTGTTTACTAAAATAAATCAGATATCGACAATAATTAAAAAAAGAATTCTTTTATTATTGCTTCTAAACTAGCTTAAATATCAAAACTGTTTTAATACAATTTTACCCAAAGAATACTTCATCTTAAGATATTTCAGTCCATATCTTTACGGGAGAAAATCTTATATATACACAGACCATAAACTCTTAGTGTGGTTATGTAAACTAAAGAACCTACCTTACATGTGATTTTCCAATGCTCCACCCAAAGGTACTTTTGGCCAGGAAGCGAGTTTTTTTTACCTGGGAAATTTAGAATTTTGGCGAACACTTGCTGTTCCAAGCAAGGTAGGAATCTTCAGCGTGCGTGACAACACTCACACACGGCACCTCCATTTTACCTCTCATCCGAACGAGGGGGTGTATTTTTGTGAAAAATGCTCGCCTAACATTTTTTAAACGGGCCGTATCGGGATTCGAACTTGGGACCTTGGACAAATAAAGAACCTACCGCAAAATTACAGAAATGGAGGATTAGACTACATGAGTAAGACAATGAGATTATATATAAGAAAGGAATGTATAACAATAATGGGGACGCATTGAGCCAAATACAAATCAACGTCATAGAGATAGAGTCAACTGCAGGTAACTTAGACGAAACCAAGACGAGAAAAACCTAGGCGACCAAGAAGAAAACGAAACTATACATTCAACTAAAAACGACGAACCGAAAACCGCAATTAAAATTCTAAACAAAGATACAAAACCAAACCAATTTATAATTACGAAAGTCTTAGCCAACCCTGAATCGGCAAAATACACAGAAACAAACAATAGGAAAATATATCACATTCAAATAACGAAAGATGACAACCAGGATCATCATCATTAGGTCTTCAGTCCTGGAAATGAATAGATGCGTACTCTCATTGTTCCCTATTCTGAGCTAACCTACCCATTTCCTTGAAATTTCCGCTTTTACTATCTGCGTGCAATAGTCTGATTTAGGTCTACCTTTCCCTCTTTTTTTCTATTTTTGCTTGTAATATATCCCGCACTATTTCCCAAAAATGCCTTAGAAGGTATCTCGCTCTTCTATTTCTCCGATTTTTCCTTGTTTTCCACATATATCTTTCTTCCCTTACTACTTCCATAATCTCTTTGTTATTAACTTAGCCTGTCCATGTTATCATCCTCATACATCTGAAGCACAACATTCCAAATGGCTTCTACGGTTTTACTGTTTGCTTTACCTACTACCCTATTTCATAGACGTACTGTCCTGTGCTCCACACATATGCTTTCAACACTTTTCTCCTTATTTCTAGGTTTGATGTTTTCGAACATAGACACTGCTCTTGTTAAATGCAGTTCGGTTCCCCTTCCATTGTTTACAAATGTATACCTTATTTTCCAGATATTCTGTGGTATGTGAAAGGAGTTAAGCAGCGTGCGGCTTCCAAGATCCCCCAACACTTGAACATTGCCGAATTAATAGTTTTCCAATATCTCCTTTCGCACCATCAACATTAGTTGAAAATATTTTAAAACCAATGTCTGTAGTTGTTTATAATAATAATCAGATTTAAGTGCAATCATTTTCTTCATTATTAGGTTTTCCGACTTGAAACTAGTTGGATGCGTACCCTCACTTATTTCTATTCTGATCTAGCCAACACCGTTACCTCAAATTCACACAGCTTAGATACAACTCGGATCCCCTTCTTGTTTCCTAATTATATGCACTATTTCATAAAGATTTAGTTGTATGTGAAACGGGTTAAGCAGCCTGTGGCTACCAAAGATTCCTCAATACTTAGAGATTTGCGGAATTAAAAGTTTTCCAGTAAATCCTTTAGCACGATTAACATTAGTTGAGAATATTGCAAGACCAATACCTCTCGTTACTCATAATAATCATCAGGTTTAAGTACAGTTATTTTTTTCGTTATTAACTTTTCCACCTTAGAACTGGTTGGACACGTACCTCCACCGATTTCTAATCTGAGCTAGCCTGCAGATTTCTCTGAAGTTCCCACAGCCTACATCTTTCACTATCTGTGTGCAATAGTCTAACCTAGATCAACCGCTACTCCTTTTTTTCCTATCTCTGTTTGTAATATATTTCGCTCTATTCCCTCATGCCTTAGTTTGTGGCCTATATCCCATCTCTCCTATTTTTTACAGTTTTCCACATATTTCCTCCTTCCCTACCATTTCTAGTACCTTTTTGTTCTTAACTTTGTCTGTCCATGATATCTTTATCATACGTCTGTAGCACCACATTTCAAAGGCTTCTATCTTTTTCCTGTTCATTTCTCCTACTAACCAGGTTTCACAGCCGTACAGTGCTGTACTCCACATATATGCTTTAAGTAATCTTGTCCTTGTTTCGGTTTGTTGTCTTTAAACACAGTAGTAGCTTTTACTTGTTAAATGTAACACGACCTTGTGCTAATCTTTGTTTTATACGTTTTGCGCTTTTCCAATATTGAGTTATTTGGTTTCCTAGGTAGCAGAAATTCTCAACTTGTTGTAAGTTCTCGTTCACTATTTGTATTCTAGTTTTTAATTTATTTTTAACTCCTTTGCATACTAGTACTTCAGCTTTATTTCTGTTAATTTCCATACCGCATTTCTCTGATAGAACTGCTTCCATTTCATTAAGAGCAGCTTCTAAGTCTTCCTTGGTAGATACTAATACCGCTATATCATCTGCAAATCTACGCACATCAATCTTTTATTCCTGTATAATAATTCTAAATGTCTTCTTGCATTTGACAGTATTCATTGCCTCTTTGATGTACAAGTTAAACATTAATGGGAATAGAGTACATCCCTGTCTCACTCTTTTCCTAATATTTACTTCTGTGCGTTCCTGTTCTAATTCCATTACGCTGTTTTCTCTTTGTATAAACTATGTACTATCCGTCTGTCCCTAAAACTCATTCCAATCTTTTTGAGTATTTTGACCATTTTTTTCTATTTTACGTTGTCGAATGCTTTTTCCAGATCTACAAACCCTATCTACAAGGTTTCCCCTCTTTCTATTCTTTTCTCCATTATCACCCTCAGAATTAAAACAGCTTTCCGTGTTCCCCTGTCTTGCCTAAACCCAAATTGATCTTTTCCAAGTACTTCTTTAGCTCGTTTTGCCATTCATCTTTGTAAAATTCTAGTTAATATTTATGACCCGTGTGTCATATTCTTCAAAAACTTTCACATATATCCGAACCTCTTTTTTTTGGTATAGTGACTATGATGTTACATTTGAAATCTTTGGGTATTTCGCCTGTCTCATACATATAGCCTACAAGTTGAAAGAGACGTTCTGTTACCGTTTGTACAGAGGTTTTTAAAGTTTCTACTTGTACCTTATATGTGCCCGGTGCCTTGTCATTTCTCAAACCCTTTAATGTTAATTCAAACTTATATCTAAGTATAGGATTATCTCAAGTCATCCCTTTCAATATCTGATGACTGTTCTAATTCTGCCGGTTTCTGCCCAACATATAAATTTCCTATATATTCTTGCCATCTAACCACTTTTACTAAGGTTCTATAACGAAAGCTTCGTTCAACCGCCTTATATTTTTGATATAGATTTTGTATCCCTAAAATTCATTGTAATTGGTTTGTATGTTTCGTCTGGCTTTCCTGTTTCTATCTTAGTTTGTACCTCCTTTGCACTTTCCTATACCCATTGTTTTTAGCTTGCCTGCAAATGATTTCCAATTTTATTGTTTTCTATCTCTGTTTACCTGTTTCATCTGATCTAGTTTTGTATTTTTGTCTTTTTTCTATTAAATACAGGATATCTTGTGTTATCCATGGTTTCTTATTTTCTTTTTGTGTATAACCCAGAACATCTCCTACGGTCATTTCTAAGTTAGATTTAATGTTATTCCATTCTGGTTCTACTTCCTTAGTATAAGAAATTTTCCCGAAATCTTTCGCCAATTCATTTAACATTTTTACAAGTCTTTCGTGGAGATCTTTATCTTTTAGTTTCTCAAAGTCAGAGTGCCATTTTCCTTTCTTTTTTTCAAATTTTTAAATTTAAGAGCGGTCTTCATAATTATTATGTTGAGGTCAGTCTCTATCTCTCCTTCTGGGTAGTTTTTACAGTCCTTTACTTGATTCCTAAACCGTTGTCTAACAAGAATGTAGTCTATTTGATATCTCCTTGTATTTACCAGGTGCAATCGTCTTCTAGTATGATGTTGAAATAATGTGTTTATGATGGTTAAATTATTCTTGTCGCAAAATTCTACCAGACTATTTACCCTGTCATTTCTCGTGCCTAAACCAAATAAAACTACTACCGCTCCTTCTCTACCATCACCGACCACTGCATCAAGACGTAAATTAGTATGTCTTCGGTATATTTGTAGATCGCCTCTACCTTTTCCTCAGTGTAGGTAGAGGTGGGCATGTATACTGATATTATTACTGTATCTACCAGTTTAGATTCTAATCTAACCATGAATACTCATTCGTTCTGTTGTAAGTAATTTTCTACACGTTGTTCTATCTTTTTTCGCACAACTATCCCCACACCCAAATTTCCTTCGTCTGATCCTGTCTGAATTACCCTAAAGTCTGCACCCCAAGAATTCCTCGCCTTTGGTCAGTGAACTTCGCTATGTCCAATGCTAATATATCCATTTCAATTTTCAAGTTCTCTAACTTACCTACTTGGTTCATACTTCTGATATACCACTCTCCAACTCTTCTTTTAAACTTTCTGATCACATCCTCCGAAGTAGTCCTTTCCCGGAGATCCAAATTGGGGACTATTTTAACTCCGGAATTTTTTACCCCAGAGGATGCCATCATGTTACTTACAATTTAAGTACACTGTGTACTTGGGAGGAAATGTGGTGGTTTTCTGTTACCTTCCACGTCGCAGTAGTGCGTCTTAGATTGCCATACAGACCCCTGTGGTGTTTGTCACTTTAAGTACCGAAATAGCTGCTGCCCTCCTTCAGGGATCTGTCAGTCTGGTTTATCACTGAAAACCCTATTACTTTGGTTGGACCGGTAATTTGGTTCTTTAGATCACTAGAACGCGGATGCTATTCTACCCGTTCTAGTAGTCTAGAACTTCTTCAAGGTACAGATCTATTCGGAACGGTGACGAGGACCAAATAATTAAAATGTTAAAAGAATATTCCCCGGTAAAAATACGTTTCCACTTTTATTTCACAACAGACTATTGGTACCAAAGATTTTCAGAATTATATATTCAAATACTTAATAACTCAGAACCAGAGATTGTCAGATGAATATCAGATGCATATCGGTTACATATCCCTAAATCAATATATATGTATATTTAAATGCAATTATTAGGACTTAAGAATTATTGTTACATTGTATAAATGAAGGACATAATAAAAGGTTAATGAAAGTTTACAAATCAGACATGAAAACGGAAACAAACATTGTATTCCAGACGCAACATTATACTGCAGCTGCAGGTCACAGTAGGTTATGAGACAGCAATTATTAGAATTAAGATAATTAAAGTGTCATACTTTGTATTGTATAAAGAAAAAGTAGTAATGAGATCTGCATTTTCCACAAAGTGATGTAACAGCAGGGATAGCATAAATACCCTCGGGAGCCCTAGATAGTCAGTCAATCTCGAGCTTCACAACTTTAGCATTGATGGTTGTTTAAGCTACTCACTGTAATTTTAATTATTAATTATTAGTAATATTTGACTTTGAATATTTTTGGAATTAAGACGTCAATTAATATAACGTCAAAGTTGTTAAAAACTCATAATTGTAATTATTATAAAATAAATTTGATAGAAGTGTTTTTTTGGAAAAAAAGTCTTTTTAAAAAGAAGCTTCCAAAAGCCCAAAACCTATCTGGCGCAGCCGGTTGTATTGCAGAAGGGCACTAGAAGAATCCAAAATCGCAGAACTGGTGGTCTTAAATCTCTATTCTTTTCTGGAACAAAAACCCAATAGGACAAAGTACACAAATTGACCAAATCCAATAGCAAAGGAGAAAGAATATAATGGAACTGGCAAACAAAGTTTTGCAAGTGCCAAGGTTTATTTTCCTAAACTATTTTCAACTAATTATTGATATTAGCTAGTAAGAAATGAATGAATTTCTGGAAGAATTTACCTAGCAGGTCTGAAACTCATTTTAACAAAGGAATTTATATATATATATATATATATATATATATATATATGCATTTACGCATACCTTATTACGATTTATTACTGAAACGATTTATTCAGCAAGGTCTGAAGCTTTAGTGTATAGCACGATTCTTTGTACCATTTTATTACAGCGATTAATACTGAAAGAATTTAGTCAGAAAATCTGAAACTTGAAAATATTATAAAGGTTAATAACTAGACACTTTCAGTGCAACAAATTAACGAAGGTATATAATTATAAAAGCGTTTAAGTATTTTATCATTGCAACACTTAATGAAATAATTATTCAGCAAAAGTCTAAAACCGATGTAATTATAGCCAAAGTTATTATATAATTACATACAATATACATAAAGATAAGTGATTCTTTAAATAACGTAATACAAACTAGTCTGAAAAGTAACTCTTAGTTTATTATAACAACAAAGAGCTGTGGCAATATGAAGCTTTATCTTGATGCAATACTCCTATATGACCTAGACTAAGCACTATCAGGTATTTTCATGACTGTTTGCAAGATATTTTAAAAACCTTTTTATAATCCAGGAGACAACGAACGCAACGTATTACTTTTACGCTTGATAATCAGCAAATTTATCGGAAAAGCATTAACACTAATTACCAGCCGCGATGATCACGTGCAATGGGACGAATTTAAACGCATATCGATAGCATATTTCGATAATCAAAGAAACATCAAATGTCTTGTCCGCGATTTAATAAACTTGCGGATAAAAACTAACCAATCACCCTATCAATTCGGTATGATATATCAAGACGAAAGAAGTTTAATTTTGACCAAACTAAAAATTGAAGAACCCGACCAAAGCATACGTTTAATAAAAACGAAGATGCACGACGAAATGGTTTTAGACACACACATCAATGCATTACCTGAACGGCTATTAGACAAAATAAAATTGCAACATCATCAAAATTTAGAAAAAGAGATGAATATGATTGTAGAGGAAGAAAACGTTATGTATGACAGACACTATAATCCCAACGCAAGTAAAAGTTATTCACCGATGAAAACGATACAATCCGCGAGACAAACACCATCACAACCGAAATTTACAACACAATTTAATGTACCAACGAATCAATTTCGAATGAACAATTCAAACTTTAATAACACAAGTTTCCACAACCAATTTATACAATTTATAAAGCAAACATTTAACTCACTCTTTACACCAAGGTTGAATCAAAACGTAAATCAATCAAAGCAAACATACTGCGCAAATCCCAACAGAAACATACCGATGACGAATACAACAACAACCTCAACACTTATTATAAACCCACTCCTATGGACATTTCATCTGGTAACACCAGACAGAATACCAAAATATCTCAAATTCGACCCGATTACACCCAAAAACGAAACTTCACTTACGAGGAACTATACCACCAAGAAGTGGAAGATTTTAATAATCATGATACGGATAATTATGCAAACCTTAGTAGAGACGATGAAATAAATCATTCAGAAAATTATGAACGTAACGACCCTTGTGAAAATTACGAAGAGGACGACGAAGAAAATGCGTACTTGAATTTTCGGTTGGACAGATTCAAATATGACTAAACATAATAAATTTAAATAACATTAATCAACTAATCGCCATTCTTTCCAATCTTTAGTTGCTCCGGTTCTGCTATTAAAAATATTTGTAATGTGTATCTAATCATTGCTGGCGTCTTTCACAGAATAGGTTGTAGTTTGTTTCCCACCAATCAATTGGGGCAGTTTTTATATACTTCACCAGTAGTTCGTTCTTAAATACTTCACGCGTTGGTGTCACGCTTCTTAATGCTGCTTTTTCTGTCATTCTACCAGGCATCACTTCAATGTACAAGCAAAATATTACTAGAAACTTATGTCACTCTGACAAATGAAATTACGTACGATCATTTTAGTTCTCTTCACAAACTGTAGCTTAAACATTCATCGTTCGCCAATGTTGTCAAATCGATACTGCGTGTACTTACGAATTGTATTTTAGTATTTGCGAGAGCTGTTCAAAAATTGACATTATTAAACGTATACGTTTATGTCATGCGTAACTTTCAGTATGCACAATAAACGAAAACTTTCAAAAATTGACCTATTAACTTCAGGAATATTATTCATGTTTCAATTTTTTTATTTCTGTCTCATCGTACGAGCATATTATTAGTTTTGAACGGTGTTAGTAGATCTCTTAATTTATTAGTCAGTACGTATTTCATATACCACTACAATTTTTGTAAAATAGCCTTAAACGTACAACGATGGGTAAGCAAAGTTTATTCTGTACATATGAACTAAAAAGTGATTTTTATGTTTTAAATTCAGCAAACCACTCACCGTTAAACAACTACCTCACGTTTTGACACCAATCCAGCAACTACTAGGTTATCACTCCATGTAAGGCAAGATTTATTTTTAGTTTTAAATATCCTACTAGAACTATTCCTACCTCTAGCTGAAAGTAAAGCAGAAAATGAGTGATAACTATTTTTTTAAATTATCCCGAAGTTCACATAACTTACACTTAAAAGTAACGACAGTTATTTGACTTTTTAAAAATTTATCATAAAGCTTGAGTTAGTTTAAGTTTAAAGTAAAATAGTTTTGGATCAAATAACCTGCGCTTAAAGTTTTCTTTAAAACTTGACCTACTGTGGGTTTAAACTAACATAAAGAACCTACCCATAACTCCATGTATAACCTATAGGCAATGCAAAATTGATATTATTCGAAATAGCTGTATAGTGTACGGAAATACACATCAATGTAATTAAAATTTCTGTAGGTTAAATTTTAAAATACGTAGTTCTGAGTGTATAGCGAAAAACGGCAAAGCTTCATATCCTGAACTCGTTTCCTAAAGAAGCAGGATTAACAACAGCTTTCGGAAGTTCGCTTGACAGATGCGAAATATTACGTTCAATTCAGATTATAATCAATGTCTCGGAGAGCTGTAAAATGAAGCTGGTTTTGAAAGAACGTGAGATCTGCTTTTGACTATATATGTCTCGTGGAAGTAAATTCAAAAATGATGGATGGGATTCGACATTTTCCCTTATATTCTTAAATAATCCAATAATGAGCAGTTGTTCTAATATTTGGTAATAACTTGAAATTTAGTGCACGAAAAAACGTTTCTAGTTTTTAAGCTAGCGACTGCGGCAAACAAATCGCTAACAGTTTTTACGTATAATATGTCGTTCGTTATAAATGACAGACTTTGGTGTTATTACACAATAGGTTCAAATTTCTACAAAACGATTGGAACACTAGAAATTACATTGATACTCAACGAAATTTGAATATGGCTAGGACATGTAATTATATCAGTACTGATGGTAGAATCTCGCTATAACCACCCAAAAACGATTGCAATTAATGAATAAAACAAAACAATCAGAAAAGGTTCTCATACAATATTACTGAACAACAAATTGTATTTTTTTTTATTTTCTAATCTGAGATGAATGTCTCTGATAAAATTTTTCCCACTAATTACGAATCTATTAACACAATTATTGTTATACGTCAAAAGCTATTTATATTTTTATAGTGGAACGCGAGTTACATATCTTTCAAATTAGAATATATATGTAATTAATGAAACCATTAAGTTAGATGCAACATTGTAAAATTGAAGGACATAATAAAAAGGTTAATGAAAGTTCAACAAGCCACACAGTGAGAACGGAAACAAACATTGTATTCCAGACGCAACGTGATACTGCAGGTGCAGGTCACCGTAGGTTATAAGACAGCAATTATTAAAATTAAGATTGCTACATTGTATTAAATATAGAAATAAGCAAACATGAGCTCTGCAGTGTCCACAAGCAATGTGAGGGGCAGGGATAGCATAAATATCCTTGAGAGCCCAAGATGGTCTGTCAGTCCAGAGCTTCTCAACTTTAACATTGTTGTCTGTTCAGCTACTCACCATAATTTTAGTTTATTTAATTAAAGTGAATTTCAACTTAGAATTATTTTAGTCTCCAACGTTAATGAACATAACGTACTTGTAAATTAAAATTTAATAATTAAAATTTAGTATAAAATAAATTGCTTAGACGAAGTTTTTTGAAAAAGCTTTTTAAAAAGTCGCTCCAAGAGGACCGCAACCAAACTGGCGCAGTCGGTAGGATACCAGAAAGGCATTAGCAGAATCCAAAATCGAGGAAGCTGGTGGTGTTGAATTTCGATTCTTAATCTGGGACAAGAACCAACTGGGCACAGTACAAAATTAAACGAAGTCTAGAAGCAAAAAGGAAAGGAATGGAACTGGAAAACAAACTGTTGTAAGTACCAAAGTTTATTTTTCCAAACCATTATCAACTGAATATTGATACTAGCTAGTAAGAAAAATTTTATAAACAATTTTTATGTACAATTTTTTTTATCGCAATGTTTACTCAGAGAACTTATTTTACAAAAGAATTATAAAGACGCATTTTTGTGTCCAATTTACTACAATTTATTAAGATAAAACAAAATGATTTATTCAGCAAAGTATGAATCTTTAACATATAAATACAACGCAACTATTTTTACCTTTTTTATTTACAGCAATTATTATTACTGAAAAGATTCATTCAAACTTGACTTTCATCATTTTCACAAAGCTCTATAATTAGAAATTTTCAAGGCAAAGAACTAACGGAGGTGTTTAATTATAAAGAAGCATTTCATTCACTTATTAATGCAACATATAATAAAACAATTATAGCAATTTTATCATCCCAAACACTTAATTATCATCGCAAATCTGAACAAAAGCATATAATTATAACGCAGGTATTGCACGAAATTATTACTGAGAAAAAATCTAAAACTCAATCCGCAACAATAGTTAACATCTGCAACGCTATAAATGCGCATTCCAACGCCTCAGTAATTGATGAGACCATTACCAAGCTAAAATTCTCAATATAATTACAGCACTTTATACCTACACGTAAAAAATACGTAAGGCGATTCTTTATATAACTGTAACAAACCAAACTAAAAAGTATCAATACGAGCTGAAGAGTAACTCTCAATTAATACAAAAATAATACAAATTAAACTGAAAAAAAACATTAAATTTATAACAAACATGAATTCCGATATGAATCTTTATCTCGAGAGCATTCCGCAATATGACGAAAGTCAAGCGCTATTACGGATCTTTATCTCCGCGTGCGATATATTTTTAAACTTCCATTACAAACCAGGAGATAGAGAGCGCAACGTTTTACTCTTACGCCTTATAATAAGCAAGCTGACCGGCAGAGCATTAACTCTGATTGCCAGTTGCGAAGATCTGGTCAAAAGAGGAGGAATCAAATGCATTCTGATTGCATATTTTGGAGACCAACGAAAGATCAAATGTCTCGTGCACGATTTAGTAAATCTACGGATGCAGAATAATCAATCACCCTATCAATTCAGTATGAAATGTTAAGACGTACAAAGTTTAATTTTGACAAAGCTAAAAATTAAAGAACCAGATTAAAACATAAGAAAGTTGAAGACGAAAATATACGACGAAATGGCTTTAGACACATACATTAATGCCGTACCTGAACGGTTATCGGACAAAATAAAATTTCAACCCCCCCAAAATTTAGAGGCAGCAATAAACATAGTTGTAGAGGAAGGAAACGCGTGCTCAAATTTTCAGTTAGACCGATTCAAATACGACCAAACGGAATTAATTTAAATAACATCAATCAACAAATCTTACCTTTTATAGAAACACCTCACGCAGCACTCAAATTATTAATCGACACCGGATTTTCAAAAACTTTAATTAGCCCCAGAACCGTAAAGAAACATTATTTAGAATTTGTAGAAAAAAATTCTTCAAAATAAAAACAACTCACAAAACAACGTTACACCAACTTATAACAAACATACCACTATCGAAAACTTTTAACGTAAAAATGAAACATAAATTTTGCATCTTCGAATTTAACGACAAATACAAAGGATTAATAGGTATGGATTCTCTAAGAAAATTAGGAGCCAACATTGATATAAAAAACCGCTCATTAAAAACAATACACGGACAAATTCCTATTAAACTTCAAAATAGTAATATTCAAACGGAGCAAAAATACACCATCGAACCCAGGACAGAAAAACAAATAAAAATTTTAGTAAATTCAAAAGACGACGTAGGAATTATGAACCATATGTCATTTCAATCCGGAATAGAAATACCCACAGCATTAGTATAAATAAAAAACAATTTCGCCACTACGACAATTATAAACTCGAATGAGTACCCCATAGAACTATCGTTGACAATCCCAATAGACGTAGAAGAAGTGAACTTTAGTAAAATGGAAATACAGGTAGACTATGTAAACGATTCCAACCCTACATAAAACGAGAGGATGTTAAGAGAAAAATTATCTAACATCGTTTTAATAACGACATTAATCACGAAGAAGAGATAGCAATCAAAGACTTATGTTTCGAATATAGAGATATATTCCATTGCGAAGGAATATCTTTAACTTTCACCAACACAGTGCAACATAGCATTGAATTAACAGATGATAAACCTATTTTCACCAAAGCATATAGACTATCTCAGGCAAGCCAAGAAAAAGCAGATAGACAGGTAACATATATTGAAACAAGATATAATCCAACACTCAAACTTACCATGAAGCAGCCCCTTATTAATAGTCCCGATAAAATTAGACGCCTCAGGCAAACGCAAATATCGAATGCTTATCGATAATATGAAATTAAACAAGAAGACGGTAGACGACAAATATCCACTACCCAATATCACCGAGATTTTAGACAAATTAGGAACGTGTCAATATTTTTCAACATTAGACTTGGCCTCAGGATATCACCTAGTAGAGATGGACGAGAAACTAAAACAGCGTTCAGTACAACGAGGACACTAGGAATACAAACGCATTCCGTTTGGATTAAAGAACGTACCCCCCACCCTCCAAACAGTTATGAATAACATTTTAAGAGGAATACACAACGAAAAATGTCTTGTGTACCTGGACGATATAATTGTATATTCACAATCACTCGTAGAACATAGAAAGACTATGAGAAGCTTTCGAACGATTAAGACAAGCTCATTTCAAAGTCCAATTAGACAAAAACGAATTTTTACAAAAGGAAGTACCATTTTTAGGACACATAGTAACTCCACAAAGTGCTATGCCAAACCCAGACAAGATGAACGCAGTACTAAATTACCCCTTACCCACAACTAATAAAAAAATTAAAGGATTTCTAGGACTCAGTGGTTATTACCGAAAATTCATAAAAGACTACGCACAAATAACCAAACCACTAACAAACAGTTTAAAGAAAGGCAACAAGATCGAACACACCCCAAAATTTGTCAAGGCAGTAGAAAAAATTAAATGTATCCTTACCAATCACCCCATATTAGAATATCCCGATTTTTCAAAACCGTTTATATTAACAACGGACGCATCAAACATTGCATTAGGCGCAGTATTGAGCCAGGGAAAAGTAGGTAGCGATAAACCAATCCGCTACGCATCTAGAACATTTAACAAATCGGAACAAAAGTACAGTACATTCGAGAAAGAATTATTATCGATAATTTGGGCAACAAAATATTTTAGACCGTTATTAGCGCTCGGTTAAGACACAGTGGACTGTATTTTTTAAACATGAACAAACAAAAATAATGCAATGAACTTACCCAAGATCTGCAGCTCGCTTTAAATAGGCGTTTAAAGGGTGAGATTTAGGATGGTCATTGAAGGAAGGCAAGGATCACCAATGTAGAAATTTAACGTTTTCGAACCCACGCTAAGACGGGTGCAAGGGGTTATTTTGACGTGCACACCGATGCCACAGTTTACTAGCGAACCGAATCACACCGATGTTTGTTACTATCTGTTTTAATTTAGTTATTGTCAGAATTGGCATACGTTTCAATTTATCTATAAATTAAAATAAACTGAATTGAATGCTATTCTCGCAATAATTTATCGAATTGATAAACTGTAATATATTAAAATAAAAGGAATTTGTTGCCGGCGTTACCATATCCTCCGGCCTTAAAATAAAATTTTAACAAAATGTAAAATTCATATTAAATGGAAAAAAAGAAAAGAAAAGAGAACTATATACAGCGCATGTAAAAAAAATGTTTACTGCGTGGGGAGTGAACACAGGTTAGCTACTGGTCGGGTATAAACCCCATCTTTTGTACGTACTGTGACGACCCTAATAATGCCGTCTTTTCCGGGGTGAGTTTGTTCAATTACACCTGTTGGCCACTGCAAAGGCGGGCAATTATCGCGCATCACTATCACGACTAAACCTGGCTCAACAGGACAGGAAGGTGTATTCCACTTCTGTCGGGATTGTAGTTCACACAAGTATTCCCTAGACCATCGCTTCCAATAGGATTGAACAATTTGATCTAAAAGTTGCTTGCGATTTACAAGCGCAAGCGCCTTTCCGGTTTCATCGGCAGCGGGCAAGAACTGCAACGGGGTGAGAGTTAAAAAATGAGCAGGCGATAATGCGAGAGGTTCCGAAGGGTCTGAACTAAGCCAGCATAACGGACGTGAATTTAACAACGCTTCGATTTGTGTTAAAACCGTTGAAAATTCTTCATAAGGAAGTATTTGCTCTCCCACAACTTTCATTAAATGACCTTTCACGCTTTTAATATTCGCCTCCCATATTCCTCCAAAATGAGGAGCCGAAGGCGGATTGAATTTCCAATCAATGCGCCTTTGACTAAGTTCATGGCCAATGGCATTTAGGCAATTTGAATTTCGGAAAAATTCTTGAAGGAATCTAAATAATTTTAGTGCCCACGAAATTTGTCCCGCGGTCGGAATACATAACCGCACATGGTCCCCTTCTAGCAAGGAAACGCTTAAATGCGGCAAGAAATATGTCGGTTGACAAACTTGACGCTAATTCTAGATGCACGGCACGAGTTGTTAAACAAACAAATATGCATATATAGGCCTTTTGAGCTTTAACTCCCCGGTGTCTACTAAGAGTTATATTAAAGGTCCGGCAAAATCAGTGCCAGTATGCATAAATGCTTTGACCTGATTAACCCTAGGAGACGGTAAGTCAGCCATAAGAGGAAAAGAAGGTCGAGGTTTTCTTCTGAAACAATGATTACAATTTTGAACACGAGTCCGAACCAAATTTCTAGCCGCTATAATCCAAAAATGCTGACGTAATAGAGAAAGCAGAAGATGTGGCCCTGTGTGTAAATTTTTTACATGAAAATGATCAATTAATAAATCGGTAAAACGATCTTTCTTAGGTAAAAGAACTGGATGCTGCTGATCATATGAAATATTTGCATTTGACAGACGACCGCCAACTCTAATTAAGTTATTTGAAAGAAAAGGATTCAAATGTTGAAAGGGTTTCGAACAAAGTTGTCCCTTTTCCAGAAAAGTCTTTTCGGAGAAAAAATGTTTATCTTGCACTGCTAAAATTAGAATATTTTCCGCCGCAACAAGATCTTCCGCAGAAATGCGGTTCCTTTTAGGCAAACGTTTAACAAATCTCAAAACATAAACAGTTATGCTTAACAATTTAGAGTAAGAACTGCATCTATCGATCAGGGCGTATAAGGGATGAACTTCTGATTGTGTCACAGGAAGTGAAACCAATTTCTGTTCAAGTTTATTGTCAGCCAAAATAATTTCTTCCGTGTCAATGATTTTAATAGGCCAATCGCTTTCTTGAGAAAGAAGCCACGATGGCCCCTGCAACCACAACTCGGCGTTAAGAAATTGATTTGGAGATATACCGCGAGACGCGCAATCGGCAGGATTTGAAATGCCATCCACATGAAACCAGCGAGTTACTGGTAATAAATTTTAAATTTTTGCCACTCGATTGGCTACAAAAGTTTTCCAACAATGGGGCGATTTATGAATTCAGTTAAGAACCACCATGGAATCAGAAAACGCAAAAACTTGTTTGATAGTGCATCGTGAGGAATATGTGCGAATGATGCAATTTAATAGTCTTGCAAGCAATAAAGCAGCACATAACTCCAAACGAGGAATAGTGACAGTTTTTATTGGAGTCAATTTAGCTTTACCGCATAGTAAAATAATTTTTACTTCGCCATCCAGAGACACTGTTCGGGCGTATACGACGGCACTGTATGCCTTTTCGGAAGCAACGCAAAATCTCACAAGTTGTAATGACGTTACTGATGAATATCCGATGTGTCGGGATATTTTAAAGTCGGAAAGTTGAATTATTTCTTGCTGAAAGGTATTCCACAAACCTTTAATATATGAAGGGGTTTCTTCATCCCAAGACAACTTTAATACCCATAATTCTTTGATTAGTAGTTTGGCAAATATTGTCACGGGAGATAAGAGCCCTAATGGATCCCACATTCTAGCTACAGTGGAAAGAATATTTCTCTTTGTACAGATTTCATTTGGACCTTTAACCGCAAATGTTAAATTATCAACCTCTGGATGCCATTGAAGACCCAATACCTTTAAAATATTGCTTTCGAAATCTACAACATTGTCCATTCTAATATTTTCAGATATTTCGTTTGTTAAATGCGAAGAATTTGTGGCCCATTTAACTAACTAAAAACCTCCGGCCGTGAAAAGCCCGAGCAGTTCATGATAAAGGACTTTGGCATTATCTAAAGATTCCACCGAAGAAATTACGTCATCTACATACACATCTCTTTGTACAACTGCGGATGCAAGCGGAAAATTTTTTGCTTCATCTAATGCTAGCTGAAGTACAGTACGTAGAGCTAAATATGGAGATGATTTGACACCAAAAGTAACTCTTGTGCGTTGATACGTTTGTAATGGTTTATCTATGCTGAATCGCCAAAGCAAACGTTGATAAGATTGATGTTCGGAACATATTTTTATTTGGCGAAACATCTGACGAACGTCAGAAATTAAGGCAAATTCCATTAATCGAAAATTAATTAATATGCAAAATAAATCGGTTTGCAATTTTGGACCGGCATAAAGCAGTCATTTAAAGATATATTAAATGCATTTTTAGACGATGCATCAAAAACGATGTGTAAAGGGGTAGAAACCGATTCTTCCTTAAACACCCCGTGATGAGGAATAAAGTATCCTTTGAAATGAGGAGTACAATTTGGAATAAGGTTTATATGACCTTGCTCAATATAATCTTTCATCGCCGCACTATAGGCTACTCTGTATGACGGCGATAAAGAAAATCTTTTTTCTAGAGAATAAAATCTGCGCAAAGCTGTAGAAAATGAATTTCCTAAGTTTGGCGGATATTCTGTAAAAGGTAAAGCAACAGTGTATCGACCAGTATCATCTCGTTTTGTTGAAGTAGAGAACACTTCTTCACATTTAATATCATCGAAACTACGAGTAACGACTTCACCTACTTCTTCACGCTCCCAAAATTTCTGAAGCAAAGGTTCTATGACCTCGGACCCTTCAACACAACAATAAACCTGTAAATTGGTCGTGACATTTTGAATTGGAGTTTGACCCATAATTATAAATCCTAAAGTGGAATTTATGGCAACGGGTAAATCGGGACTTGAATATTTGAATGATTCCAAAATATGTGGTACAAGTTCAGCACCTATAATTCCGTGAATTTTTCCAGGACGAAAGAAAGTTTCATCGGCTAAACGTAGATTGCTGAAATGTTTACAAACTGCTGGGTCGACAGCACAAGATGGCAAACGATCCGTGATTTTGTCTAACACGAACGCTTGCATTTTGTATCTAACATCTGCATCATGTTGAGATGTAAATGCTATTTGCGTTTGACCGCGAACAGGTTTAAAAGACGCACTGATCCCTGAAATAGACGAGTAAGTTTTATTTACAGGTAATCGAAGCAATTGACAGCATTTAGATGTAATGAAGTTACATTGACTAGCACTATCAATTAGGAATCTCAACCGCAGGTGAGTACCCATTGTTGATTCAACTTTAACGATCGTAGTCGCTAACAGAATCGTGTAATTTTTATATGAACCTTCCTTAGTCGACGTTGAACAAAGACTCACATTAATTGCTTCATTTGTATTTATAGGATTAGATAACACTTGATTATTTGTGTCAACAATCGGACTAGGAATATGTAACACTGAATGATGACGGTTACTGCACAACCTACATGAATACGTGGAAGGGCATAACGACAAAGCGTGCTTAGAACTGAGACAGTTAATACACAATCTTTGATCTTTAACAAAAGAAATTCGATTTTGCGGAGAAAGATAAAGAAATTTGTAACACCTAGCTAATCGATGATGTTCGCCTTTACAATAAGCACATTTCAAATTGTCGTGATTATTTACTTTTTGTGGCGAAGGCATGTAAGACCTTCGTCTTGTTTGTGTGGCCATTACTTTGCTTTGTTTTGCTACTGCTGGTTCGATCTAAAATTTTAACTTGTTCTTTTACGAACGTGGCTAGCTCATCGTAAGTAGGAATCAAACCTCCCTTTAAAGATTGTTCAAAAATTCGTCGTGTATGATTGTCTAGCTTTGATAAAACAATAGAAGTAAGAATAAAATCAGACAAGTTTGTAATGTTTAATTTACGAAGAGCATTGATTGCAGAGTCGACCTTTTCTATGAATGAATTTAGACTGATGATACCTTCCGTTTGAAGCGCATTAAAGTCGAAAACCTGAGAAAGATAAGTGTTAGCTAAAGCGCGTTTATCTTCATATTTTTCAATTAAAGCGGTCCATAGTATAGAGTAATTTTCAGCCGTCGGTAACATACCAGAGCTTAATGCCAGAGCGCTACCCCGTAATTTTCCTAATAAATAATGCATTTTGCAAGTATTGTCCAAATTAGAATTATTATGGATAAGGCTTTTAAATGTTTCGTAGTAAAGAGGCCATTTTAGAAAATCGCCGTTAAAATCAATTAGATCAATTTTTGGGAAACGAACAGTAGCTTCAGCTGCCTGCATAGTTTGATTTTGAGAAGATTGATCGGTAACTTTCGAAGTGATTAGACCGGTAGCAACATCCTGAATGTAACAATAAAGTTCATCGATAGCGTTTAATTCATTGTAGTTCGGTTTAAATTCTGGATCCGTTTCAAACCCTATCGTATTGATTTCATCTATGATTTCATCTAATTTACGTTTTGTGTCATCTAGGGTTGCGTGTCTTATCTTAAATTCCTTTAAAATTACCGAATCTTGAATGTTTTTACTTTTATCGTAAAGAATTTGAATTCTTTGAAAGTAGGTTTCCTTTTTAGATTGAAGTGATTTTAATCTATTAACAGCTTTACTCATTGTAATATTAATAATTCGGTGATTAATAACAAATTGCAGATGTATAACAAATATGTAAATTTAGAACGAAAGATTTGTATTGTTTACGCTATTTCAAATGTACTCACTATTGCAAGGATAGATAAGCGAATTTGAAATAGAAAAGCATATGCGATAACAGAGCGCGAAAGGTCTGTTTAACATACACCTGTTTATGTTATCTATAGTGAACGATTCTTGTAAATGAACTGTGGCATGAACGAGCAAAATAACCCTTATAACCCGGTATTTAGTAGTGTGCTAAATTCCAGCTACTAACAATCCGGCTCGAAGGACCAAAATATTAGCGCTCGGTTAAGACACAGTGGACTGTATTTTTTAAACATGAACAAACAAAAATAATGCAATGAACTTACCCAAGATCTGCAGCTCGCTTTAAATAGGCGTTTAAAGGGTGAGATTTAGGATGGTCATTGAAAGAAGGCAAGGATCACCAATGTAGAAATTTAACGTTTTCGAACCCACGCTAAGACGGGTGCAAGGGGTTATTTTGACGTGCACACCAATGCCACAATTTACTAGCGAACCGAATCACACCGATGTTTGTTACTATCTGTTTTAATTTAGTTATTGTCAGAATTGGCATATGTTTCAATTTATCTATAAATTAAAATAACCTGAATTGAATGCTATTCTGGCAATAATTTATCGAATTAATAAACTGTAATATATTAAAATAAAAGGAATTTGTTGCCGGCGTTACCAACCGTATCTTTATGAAAGGAAATTCTATATATACACTGACCATAGACCATTAGTATGGCTATGCAAACTCAAGGAACCGAATTCAAAATTACAAAGATGGAGAATTAGATTAGAAGAATATGATTACGAAATTATATACAAAAACGCAATAGAAAAGGAATCAATTATAGGTAACATAGACGAAACAGAGATAAGAGAAGATCCAGAAGAAATAGACACTTTTCACTCAACACAAAACGAAGAACCAAAAACCGCAATTAAAATTTTAAATGAAGCTATATATATACAAAACCAAATCAATTTATAGTTACCGAAGTATTAACAAACCCCAATCCAGTGAAATACACAAAAACGGATAATAAGAAAATATATCTGATCCAAATAATCGAAGACGATAACGACGAGTAAATAATTAAAATTCTAAAAGAATATACCCCCGAGAAAAAACGTTTTTACTTTTATTTCACCACCGAACATTTATACAAAAAATTTTCAGAATTATATGTTAGATTATTTAATAACTTAGGCCCTAAAATTATTAGATCTACACCAAAATTAATAACTCTAGATGACCCAGACAAAATAAATGACTTAATTAGAAAACAACACGAAAGCAAAACCAACCACCGTGGAATCAACGAAACTCTAAAACAGCTCATAAGGAGATATTATTTTAAAGATATGAAAGAATTAACCGCAGAATTTATTACCCAATGCGGATTATGCGACAAAGCGAAATATGACATGTCACCCCCAAAGGTACCCTTAATGTTAACTAAAACAACCGACAAACCCTTTCAAATATTACATGCAGACAGTCTAGTAGTAGAAGCTCAAAACGTTTTACCAATCTTAGACGCATTCACCAAAGTAGGACAAGCGATACCCATCACCTAAAAAATAGTATCGATGTAACCCAAGGATTCTTACAATAGTTTACATTTTACGGTACAGCAGAAACAATAACTTTAGACAGTGGCAGTGAATTTAGAAATAAAACAATACAAAATACCCTAAGACTCTCATTCATTTTATAACTGAAAATCACCCAGAATCAAACGGATGAATTGAAAGATTACATCTAACTTTATTAGAACAAATTAGACTGCTAAGACTAACTTATAAGATAGAAAATATAACTAATTTAATGTCATACACATTAATTGCCTACAACAACACGATCCATTCATCAACTAATTTCACACCCCTTGTATTAACATTAGGACACTCAGATTTCCGCAACCCTTATGACATACACTTAACAAATAAGTATACCAACAGTATGCAAAGGATCACAAAGAGAAATTAAAAATAGCTTATGACAACGTAAAACACAAATTAGATAACTATAAAGAACGTATTACAACAACCCGCAATAAGAATGCCGATATAAATAAATTTTTAATAGGACAAACCAAATACGAAAAGACTTTTAAAGGTAAAAGATACAAAAAAGCCACCAGAAATTTAGGTCTATTCAAAATCAAAAAGATATCAGACAAAAGTGTAGGCGTAGTAGACAACGGAAACATAGTAAAAAATATTCACTTAAAGAATTTTTAAGACACCCTGTAATTTCAGATGGACAGCTATCACCCTTGCCGTCAACCTCCTCCCAGGTAGAACGGGCGACAACATATTAGTCGGAGATATTAAGAACAACCCCGGTATACTACCAGTAAAATTGGGAAGTATGCAAAGTACAATAGATTATTAGACATTTGCACAGAAATTTGACTTAACAGAATTAAAACAAGAATTTATTATAATTAGAGACAATTACTACAGACTGAAACAATCAATGGACACATCCAAATTCGAAAAAGGATACGCGATGGAAATGGTTAATTATAACAGTATAATGGAAAATATCGTAAAGAACACAGACGATAAATTTAATAGATTAGTAACAACAGATCAAATTACATGACGAAAGAGGATTTATTAACAGATTAGGTAACACTATAAAAGCTATCATAGGCAACTTAGACAACCAAGATGCAGAATGATACGATAACGCAATACAACACTTAATTGAAAACCAAAATGACATAAAAACCATTGTTAAAAATCAAATATCTTTAACCCAGTCAACCATAATAAAATTTAATGATACAGTAAGAAAGGTAGTAAAGAACCAAGACAATATCACAAATAGAATACTAACCCTTAAAAATAACATGCAAATCACAATGTTAGGAATGCGAGATTTAATCAGATTTAACACGATATTTAACCAAATGATATCCATCCTTACTGTAATCCAACAAATTTTAGCCACATTAGAAAACGCTGTAACATTTGCTAAACTAAACACATTACACGCTAGTATAGTAAAACCAATTGATTTGTTAAATAAATTAATAAAAATTAGATCACTTATAATTAATAGTAAATTGCCCTTTGAAGCAACAAAATGCAATATACTTATATTTGAAAAAATAGTCATAGTAAAAAGTTATGTCAAAAAATCATAAAATTACGTTTCTAACGGACAAAAAATGGATTACTGTATTTTCACAAGAAGTCATAGCAATCGCCCATTGCAACTAAGACGAAAACAACTTAGCACTAACTGGAAGTAAAGTAATCACCATAAAAGAAGATTGCTATTTAAAATTTAAAAATGAAATTATTCGAGTATACCAAGATCCAACTGTAACGAAGAAATTCGCAAATTTGCCGGAACTACAGTTCAAGATTACGCAACCCGAAGACGACGAAATCAACAAGAAACTAATGCAACTGGAGCACCTAGACCTAGACGATCTCGACCAAGCCGTAAAACTAATGGACAACTACAAAGAACATTTAAGTGAATTGAAAGTACCAATAGTACATTATGACAATATAAGTTTTTGGACAATTTTATTAATCATCGTATTCATTTTATTAAATATGTATGTATTGTACAAAATGTATCTTAGGTATAGGAACAAAGAAACGAATAATAAGGAACAAGAAACAAAAGGAAATAAAGAAATAGTAAATGAACCCTTACGGACAATGAGTTTTAAAAATTAAGCAAAACCCCTTAATTTTCATCTACTTCAGGAAGAGTTACATATCCCCAAATTAGAATATATATATATATATATATATATATATATATATTGAAGTGTTAGTGATAGCTAAAAGGGTATAAAGATTACTTTGTTTGTGTATATGCCAAATAAAGCCAAATATCGGATCACGTAACTGAAAATTTTGTGTTTGCCGTACTTTACAAATGGTAAAGTATTTGAAGTATATTAGTCAAAGTAGAAGTGCTAAGACGTGAAAACAATGACTTGATGACGTGAGAAAGCACAGTATTCAAGGATTTATACTAAGCTGTACGTTAATAAGCCAAAGAATGTACATTTGCTGATCGAAAAACCGGATGCGTCTGTAGAAGTTCCACTATTCACCACACAGAACCAGGTTTATATGTGAAACATTTCGGCACTTATTTAGTAGAATCAACCTTTGGACAAACTTGTAGTATCAAAATTATAAGTGAAAATATTGTCAAAGCTGATTGAAGGATGACGCGGTCATATGAACCAATGATTGAACATTTAAATATAAAATTGTAAAGTGTAAAAGATGAATTATAGGTATTAGTGACACAAACTAGTTGGGACGATTTAATTGGATGAGGGATTTGTAAAATGTATAAAAAGTAGGCACAATTTAAAAGGTGGTATCACCTAGGTAAACATAAATAACGGATTTCGATTAAAATATTTTTTGTAACAAGACGTGTTTTTTGTATACTGCGCTAATTTGAATATTAAAAAGAGTAAATAAATTATTTTGAAAAGTTCAAGTCTTTAATTGAAACAAAGAAGAGTATAGATAAGTGAGTGGAATAATAATAATAGTAAAGACGGGTGGAAAGTTGTAAGAGTGAATTGGAGCGACATTGAAACAGGCGGAATTAATAGTGGATGTATGGAACGAGTTGGATTAAGGCAGTAAGGAATTGGATTGGATTTATTAGACTGAAGGAGAAACTACTTGGAGTGATTTGGGTAGTGCATTGCGGATAGATTGGTATTGAGTGGAAACTGGAAAGGAGCATAGAATTGGAACGAGCAGATTAAGGAAAGGATAGCGTTGGATTAACAGGAGTATTATACGTAAAGAAGGCATAAATATAGGAAAATTAGCGCGGGGGAAGTAAAATTGCAAGGTATTCAAAATTCTAAATTTGGTCATTATTTATAGATTTGGGTGAATATCAAAATTAAGTATAGCAAAACCTGGTGTCTGGAAAGCAGAGGAGCCATAGTAATAGTGCAACGCAGTGTGAAGACCCATCCGATGATTAAGATTTTGAGCCAGAGTTCAGAGAGGCCTTACAGCGACGAGTAAATCGGGTGAGTACTGTGTTTTTGAAACGTCAAAGTCAAATTGGTAAGAGTAATTGATTTGGCACAAGGCTACGTGGATCTGCTTAGTAAAAATTTGGCATATACGAATATAAGGTTACAAGTACTACAATAAAGGTAGTGCAGTTTGGTTGGTGTAGTGACCATCTACCTATCACTGAACCCACGGTAGGTAGGTGTGGATACCCTGAGAAGGTGAGTTTCAATAGTCGAGGCATATTCATATAGTTTTGTTTGTAGACCGACCAAACTTAGTTAAAGCACGAAATATAAGAGTCAAAATTTTCACACAGTCAAGTATATAAAAATTGTAAATAAATAAACCATAGTTAAAGTAAATATCATAAAAAAAGAGGGGGGGTGAGCATAAGAATATATATATATATGTAATTAATGGAACCATTAAAAATTAGGAATTATTAAAAACTTAAGTTAGATGCAACATTGTAAAATTAAAGGACATGTTAGAAAGGTTAATGAAAGGTCAACAAGGCAGACCGTGAGAACGGAAACAGACATTGTATTCCAGACGCAACATGATACTGCAGGTGCTGGTCGCAGTAGGTTGTTATAAGACAGTAATTATTAGAATTAAGATCGTTACATTGTATTAAATACAGAAATAAGCAGACATGAGCTATGTAGTTTCCATAAGCAATGTGAGGGACAGGGATAGCATAAATACCCGCGAAAGCCCAAGATGGCCAGTCAGTATAGAGCGTCTCAACTTTAACATTGTTGTCAGTTCAGCTACTCACCATAATTTTTGTTTAATTAATAACAGTGAATTTCAACTTAGAATTATTTTGATCTCCAACGTTAATGAACATAATGTGCTTGTAAATTAAAATTTAATCATTGTAATTGAGCATAAAATAAATTTGTTGGACGTTTTTTGGAAAATCCTTTTAAAAAGTCGCTCCAAGAAGCCCGAAACCTAACTTGCGTTATTATGTAATCTTTACATATCTTACATTGTCAATTATGCATAGTATGTCACTATTGAATCTCAAAATTTTTCTGCATGTGATTTTCGGTTGTAGAGTACCTCTGCAGCATCCTTGGCTAAGGTTTTTTTTCACTTTCCACTTATCATTTACAAATTGTGTCTTCCTTCCTTGATAACTATTTATATAGCATGACGTGGGTGTAACGTAGTTAATTGGGTGTACTCCAACAAAGAGACGTATGTATACCCTTGAAAAAAATTGTATATTTCGTGTTGAAGAAATGTTTACATGACATCGACAGAACTTAATGTCAACCACAACCAAATAAAAAGAAACATACATTCACCTCCTGGTTACTAAGTTGCAGAAAAACGTATACGCGCTTTCGTGAAATGTTTATAATCTGCCTGTTTTGCGATATAAATCCCCCCCCCCCGCGCACTTATGTTATAGTAAACTAAACTACATTGAAATTAATCAGTAAGATACAAGTTAGAACATATATCGCTCGCCTAGAAAACATCTCTTTCAACAGAAACAACAATTAAAAATAAGTACCAATTATCACCAAATCAATGAATCTAAAGCTAAATGGTTCGCTTAGTGCTACTGTTATTTTTCTCTATAGCAAGAACACACACCTTGCTTACAGCGCGCTTAAAAACTCTATTTGCGGTTTACTTTCACGAGCACAACACGGATACACTTGTAGTATTCGCTTTTCCTTCAATTGTACTGGTGGAATCTTGTCTTCTATGATAATACAAGTTAGCCTTACCAACAAAAAATACAAATTGAAATGAGCATTCCTTGCGTGTATTGGTTTAAGCGTCTGTCTCGTAGGTTGGTATATAATTGGTATGTGTTCGATTCCCGATACGATACGAATTTGTCTTAGGATTGATTATTCTTGTTTAGGACTTCGTTGAACGACGCTCTTGCATGATAGATGAGACACGGTTAAATTTAGTTGTTAATGATCAAGTAATAACTATATACTAAGTAAAAAGTTGAGAAAATTCGACTTATGGTTTCGCTTTAATTGGTTGTTTCAAACAGACATTTAACTCAATAAAGCAAACAAATGAAAATCAATCTTTAAGGCTAGCATGCAAATTAATTAAAAACAGCTTTTCGCAATACTCGTTTTATACACAAGAGATGGAGTTCAATGTACATTATCATCAACGTCGGTGCTGGAAAATAGAAATGTTTCTCTAACCAAGATTTATGACCCCTTATAAATATATCCCAGTGAAAAATGACAGATGGGTATAGACGCATTCCATTTTATACTTATAGAATCAATACGTGGGTAGGGACTTCGCTTTTGTTAGTCAACTGGAATTCTATGCAAAGGAATTCATTCAAAGCTGCTGAATGTAGCAAAAGAATTGCTAAATGTAATCAAAGGCTTAGTTCGAATTTCAGGGTTCAAGGTACGCTTAAGATTTATTCCGTGGTATGAAACTATGAAGTTTAGATATATATTGCTGTGGAAGTCGTGGACTAAGCTTTTAACATCGAGAATCACCAGTGTCCGCAAATTACTTTCAAAAATGCACAAATTTCAAAAAAAAAATTACTTACCTTTTGATTTCTGCTTCAAAAATCTTCAGCAGCTTCCCTAGCTAGCTCAGCTGTGCCTCTTTTTGGCTACCTAGATTTACGACCATTCTTCCTTCACACTCGCACACCATTCAATAAAATTCCAAATAATACAACAATCATACAACCTTTTATTTACAGCTATTTACAGACAAATTATTCAAATGTATAAAAACAGTTTGATACACTAATTACAAACTCAAAATGTGATATGTTTTTAAAGTCCTTGATTTTCTAATTATTTTCAAACAAATTTAATGAGATATGAGTAGATGGGCCCCACATATTACCCTAAATTGACTGTACACTAGAGTATGGCGAGCTCATAATAACCTAGTTTATTTTGTATATGCCTTTTACACCTTGCATAAATTAAACAAAATTTATAGACCCGTTTACCTTTTACAATCCAATTTATATCCAGAATAAAATTTTGTAAGTTTTAAATACACCCTTTTTCAATATCTAACCTCAATAAATTGTTCAGTACATGTATCTTTTCCAATAAGTTTATATAACCATAAATAAACCCCAAAATTCACTCACACAGCACCAAAATTTAACAAAAGTTTCTCAGACAACAGAAATTTCAAATAAGTTACCTAGAGAATGCTTCAGGCTTCCATTCCTTTGAAGATGATCGCTAGAACACCCCGGCTTCGTGACCATTCGCTGTGATATTTAGCGGATTCACAGACGATAACACCATTTGCGAGCCAAGCGCCTCGTTTCATAGTACCATTCCATATTAGCGTACAATCTTGGTTATTTGTGATGCTTACCCCACATATATTGTGCTTCCATTTATTAATTTTTGAGCTTTGTATAGTAGTAACCGGACCTCTATTAATTTAATATACACTACACGTATTTTGCGTTAATAAATAGAATGCCGCTACTAATAAGTTACACGTGCTAGCACTATATTTACTGTATTATCAACACATTTAATACTCACAAAAAAAGCTCTACTATTATTTTGGTCAGCATTTAGTACTTTATCGAAGTTAGTAATATAGAAGCGAAGAGAAGGCAAGAGAACGATAATAATTTAGCGTGAGTATTTATATCATTTCAAAATCCTACCCCCGGACACACTTTACGTGAAAAGCTTATTTTCAAATCTACATTCTACAAATTTTGAATACAATCGTCTTGAAAATTTCTGAAATTTACTCCTGTGTACGACCGTATATCCGAAGGCGCTCTAAACCTTCGCGTTTGTCTACGTTTGGAAAATTGTCTGCTTTTAACCAATGATAATATTCTCTGTCATAATAAACCCCGCCTGTATCTTCATTTCTGTCTTATGCATGTCTGCTGTCGCGTTAAAAACCCCACTTGAGTTATAGAAAATCGATATTGCTGACAGCTTATCTCCACTCCACGTGTATATGGTACGTGCGTTTTCAACATCAACGATTTTATATGTCTCTATCTGTAGTATATAACCGATCGTGCATTTCCCTCGCTCTTTAAGAGGTTTGTTAGCCTTGTGGTTTAAACCAAACTGACGGTTGAAAATATTTCTATGAAGTTCTATCTTAATACAAGCTCGAGTTCTTTAAATGTAACCTATTAATACACAGGTGTTTGTTAATTATCGACGGTGTAGCATAACAATTTTTAGACTTTATCTTACGTCGTATTTATATAAAATAAACAATATTTACTTTAGACTTATTGATTTTGTTACGCAAGCACGATCTCTTACGCTTATATGTGTTGGATTAGAATAAGTTAAAATTAATTATGAACTTCTATTTGCTTTAAAACTGTTTTTTTTATGTAATTTTTAACATACCATTATTAATTATAAAAATACGTCAATACATGTTCGCTATATATACATATATATATATATATATATATATATATATATTACTCAAATTTAAACCAGAGTAGAAAATTAATTAACGACATCAAATAATTTTAATCACCCTGTATAAAGAAACAGATAGAAATTACGTGCGAAATTTATATTAATTAATTCAATTTTTAAGTAACGGGTATTAAACAAAGTGTACAGATAATAATTAATATTTAATTAGTATTCGCTAAAAAGTAAAGGGTAGAAGTTAATGCCATTTATTATTATTTTAATTGGAGTTAATTGAACCATTAGTAATATATAGTAAGCACAAAAACCTGTGAAAATTTAAGTTCGGTTAAAATACCATGAAATAAAGCTCGGAGAATTATATTTAAAACATTCATTAGGAGCGCACACCTGCAAACTTTTAAATGTCAAAGTTCTAATAAATCTGAATAGATAAACATGCAGCTTCTACGTATATTGGAAACGGTCGGATGTTTTAGCAGGAAAGGCTAGTTGAGGGGTTATTTTACTTACGCAAGAATCCACGTGGATTTAAATAACGGATAGTAAAGAATATCGATTTGTACCACTCAGACCAAGGTAGAAAAGAACGGATTAAAAGTGTAAGGCAGAGACACTGATAATAAAGACGTGATTTGCGTAGCTTCACTAGGGCTACGATTGGTTGGAATAAGATGCAAACATGAGAGGTGTAAACATAACAATTTCTGTATAAAATTAATTTGTTGATCTCAAACGTGTTGCGAGTCGTGTGGAAAATTCTTAGATTTTCAACTTGGACGTGTGCAAATTTTAGTACAATCGCTCTGCCGGACTGTCGAAAGGGAACAGAGAATGCGAAATTCTAAAAATTCTCCGTTGCGGGACAAAATCGACTTGCAAGCGGGCCATTACATAAACCCGTGCTATTAGGTGTTTCGCTCTATTAGATTTTCGATTTTTATTCAATACTTTAAAACAATTTGCTCTTTATTTTTTTGCTGTTATACCATACTTCAAGCAGAATACGTTCTACGATACAAGTTATTATGCTTTAGTGCACTTAGAAAAGATAGATAAGGTAATAAAGTCTAGTTATATTCGTGGGTATTACTGTACCAATTATCTAAATTAGTAGCGATAAATAAATACATTTAAGTATGCAGCTTTGTATAGCGCGAACGAATTATCAATTGCTTTGTTATTTTTCGGGAGTGAGTAATCAAATGTTATTCGTAAACGTGATTGGATCCACAAAACAAGATTTAGATATACATAGATGAGTTCCTGAAAAGCCCTGAAACTATTTTAGATGAATGGTGGTGTAGAAAAATTTTAAAAGCGGTCAGAATCTGAGGACGTAAACATAACCCAGTTGGAATGGTGAAATTAGCAAGGACGATGTGCATTGAAGCCACGAGTGCAGTAACCTTTAGGTAAATTATACAATTTTGTTCTAGCTTAGATGTTTTGGTGTGTGTTGAATATCTTTATAATTTGTTTGATAAAGATGGACAGTAGTGAATTTGTATAAACAACAAATTTTGAATTTTAAGGTAAAATTTTCTTGTTTAAGTAGAAAGGAGTATTTAGCAGTTTATGTTTTGATTATGATGGAAATTTGGGTCTGTCTTTGAGCTCAATTAGACTAACCTGTTTGATTAACGTAAAGGAGTAAGAGATGCTCCCTTTTATTCAGACTTAGGTCTGCACATATTGTTAACTACATTAGTATGCATCCTACAAGGACTTTAATTCTGGATGCAAATTAAAATGATGACAAATTTAAACTTGAAATTTTATGATACTGAAATTTATGCTGAAATTTAATAATGAAATTTTAATGTAGTATGAATATTAATGTAAATAGAGTTAACGTTGATGTTTGTAGTAGGAATGCGTTTGTTTTTTTTATGAATGAGGATGAAAGTTTTAACTAGGTGAGCAGTCGTGGCGGAAAGAGTAAAGAGGCGATTATCAGAAGAGATTCAACAGGGCGAGAATCACAGCAAATCTAGGTGCCCAGTTCGAGAGGCTCGAATATTTTTTTTTTACTCTGGTGAGGTTTCTTGTAGGTTTCACAGCAAATCTCTGGGCGGCTCAACGCTGGGGCTCGACTCGAAAACCTTAGTTCCCGAATAATGGTGAGGTATCACAGCAATATACAGTGTGTCCAAATTTCGAGTCTCTACATTGTGATTTCAGTTATTATAAGAGATAGAAATTGGGTTAAATGGGGAAAGATTTGGAGGAATCCAGGCCAGTTTTGTATCCGTTTACAAAATTGGTGTAAGTTGTCTGGTTTTGGAGATATTCGAAGAAAACTAAAAATGGCGGATTTTGTTTTTTGATAATAAAACATGAATCATAAGTCGCACCATCACAAGACTTGCACATTATTAAGACACTTTTCTAAAAGGAGTATTTTAGCATAAACAGAATCATTCGACTGTCTTTTGTTTTCGAGGAAAAGCCCACAACTTTTGTATTTCTTATGGCCGCCATTTTGAATATTAAGTGAATATTATGCGCCTTAAAATTACCTTTTCAAGGATATGCCACATGTTTATAAAAAAATGTAAAACTATCCTAAATTTTAAAAATAACTAAATTTGTATGTTCTTTAACGTTTGGTAATCCCAACAGGGCAAAAATTTGATTTCTACTTTCCAAACAGTAGTAGTAGTAGTAGTACCACATACATTTTGTTAAGTAGAACTTGTAAAGTATTGGATATAAATCTTAAAATTAACTTAAACATAAAACTGTAGCCTATCTTATCTAATTTAGGGAACAAAATTAAATGTGACCGAAACAGCAAACTATCATCTAAATTCCTTCCCGTAGGTGCTGAAAATGCTGTCCGTTTGCATCACGGCACATTCGACAATTAATTAAAATTTTCCGTACAACTATGCTTAACGTGCGCCTATTTATAGAGTTAAGAATGTCACGGACTCTTTCCTGCAGTTCGTTTATATTATGAGGCGGTTCAAACTCATATACCTCATTTTTAGCAAAACCCCATAAATAAAAATTAAGTGGTCTAAGATCTGGTGATTTTGCGGGCCACATAATTGGTCCACTATTGCATATAATATTTTGGCCAAAATGTTCAGCTAAAAGGGCGCTAACTTCTCGGGAATTGTGAGCTGGACAACCATCTTGCTGAAACCATAGTTTTCGAAAATCATCATCATTTGGTACAAGTCCTCTAATAGCCGGAATTATTTGGTCTCTTAACAATTCCGTATATCTGGTGCCATTGAGGTTATTGACAAAATAAAAGGGTCCAATCAAATTATTACCTATAAAAGTATTAATTACATTGGTTAATTTACTAAAATATTTATATCATAATTAACTACCTAAGATACCACACCAAACGTTAAATCCATATCTCGTTTGAAATTTGCGTTGCGCCGTCAGATGATGATTTTCAGTGCTCCAGTGATGCGTGTTATGTTTATTGAACACCCGCAATTGGTAAACCGCGTTTCGTCTGTCCATATTATCAATTCTGAAAATGCGGTTCTTCCTCGCATTTTTGGATGTACCAATTACAAAAACGCATTCGTCTGGCGAAATCTTCTTTTGAGGCCTTGGACAATAGTAGGTTTATAAGGACGAAACTTTTCCTTTTTAAAATATTATGAACAGTTGATTTTGGAATATTAAGTTCACGGCTTACAGATCTTACGGATGTGGATGGATTTCGTGTTACCGCCTCAGTAATGCTTAGAACACGTTCCCTATTGTTTAAGTCGTATTGTTCCCTAGTCTGTTCAAAAGCACCATAATTCAGTAAATTCATTACAATTTTTCTGAAGTATGTTTTATGCGGTTGTCGTCTTTCTGGATACAATTCCAAATATCTGGCGGATGCCGTATCAGCGTTCGAAACGATTGTAAATAAGTATTTAGCATATCAAACTTTTCCTCATTCGAAAACTTGTAGACATGTGCCATTTTTAAATTAAAATGCAGCACCACCGGCACCAAAACTTACAACACACACAAGTTTATCTAAATTTTAGAATTTGTTTGACATATAACTGTAATTCAATTGTTTGGTTTTGTCACATACCACCGCCTACTATTATAAAACGATATCATTTTAACTCTAGTACCACCATAATTAATAATTTCTGACAAATGCTGTTTGTGTACATTATAAAATGTGTATTGTACTTTTCATAAAGTAGATATCAAATTTTTGCCCTGTTGAGATTACCAAACGTTAAAGAACATACAAATTTAGTTATTTTTAAAATTTAGCATAGTTTTGCATTTTTTATAGACATGTGGCATATCTTTGAAAAGGTAATTTTAAGGCGCCTAATATTCACTTAATATTTAAAATGGCGGCCATAAGAAAAACAAAAGTTGTGGGCGTTTCCTCGAAAACAAAAGACAGTCGAATGATTCTGTTTATGCTAAAATACTCCTTTTAGAAAAGTGTCTTAATAATGTGCAAGTCTTGTGATGGTGCAACTTATGATTCATGTTTTATTATCAAAAAACAAAATCCGCCATTTTTAGTTTTCTTCGAATATCTCCAAAACCAGACAACTTACACCAATTTTGTAAACGGATACAAAACTGGCCTGGATTCTCCAAATCTTTCCTCATTTAACCCAATTTCTATCTCTTATAATAACTGAAATCACAATGTAGAGACTCGAAATTTGGACACACTGTATATATATATATATATATATATATATATATTACTCAAATTTAGACCAGGGTAGAAAATTAATTAACGACATCAAATAATTTTAATCACCGTGTATAAGGAAACTTTGGGAAAAAGTACGCGTAATTAAAGGCCTACTGTGAAGATTTAAATCATTCAATTAGAAGGTAGGGTTTGTATAGAATTTTATTAGATAATACGCGTTATTAAAACGTGGAGCATACAAATTTATTCGTTTTATTAAAAATAAGGGATTTAAATTATTCACTAGACGCTTTCTATAAAAATAAGCAGAATTAAAATGCTCAACTTGTATGTAATTTAATTATTCCAAGTAAAGAAACAAATAGAAATTACGTGCAAAATTTATATTAATTAATTCAAGTTTTAAGTAACGAGTATTAAACAAAATGTACAAATAATAATGAATATTTAATTAGGATTCGCTAAAAATTAAAGGGTAGAAGTCAAAGCCATTCATTATTATTTTAATTGGAGTTAATTGAATGATTATTAAGGTACAATAGGCATAAAAGCTTTTAAAAAACCCAATAATATTCAAATCGTAGAAGTGTTATTTAAAGTATTACGATTGAACACCTGCGTATTTTTAAATGTCAAATTAAAATAAATTCGAGCTGATAAACATGCAGATTCTGCGTATATTGCAAACGGTCGGATAAACCGTAGCTTATATTAACATATGAATCCACGTGGACTGAAATAACCGATAGTAAAGAGTATCGATTTGCACCACTAAGGCCAAGTTAGAAAAAGACAGATAAAATGCGCAAGGCAGAGACACAGATAATAAAAGTCGTGATTTGAGCAAGGTCACGAGGAAACGATTGGTTGATATAAGATGCAGATATGAGAGGTGTAAACGTAACGATTACTATACAAAATTAATTAGTTGTTCTCGGACGTGTTTGCGAGCCGTGTGAAAATTTCTTAGATTTAACTGGCACGAGTGCAAAAATTTAGTAGATTCGCCTGCCGGACTGTCGATAAGGGAACAGAGAATGCGAAATTCTGAAAACTGGCCGGCGCGGGACAAAACCGACGTGCAGGCGAGCTATTATATAAACCCGGACTTTAAATAGTTTCGCTCTCTTAGATTTTTGATTTTTAGTCAATGCTTTACAGTTTGCTCTTAATTTTTTGCTGTTATACCATACTTCAAGCAGAATACGTGCTACGATAAAAGTTATTAAGTGCATTTAGAGAAGATACAAGGTAATAAAGTCTAGTTATATTTGCGAGTATTACTGTACCAATTATCGAAATTAGTAACGATAAATGAATAAACAAAAGTAGGTATTTTTGGGTATAGCGTGAAAGAATTATGAATTTTTTTGCTATTTTTCAGGGGTGTTAATAATCAAATGTTATTCGTAATCGTGAGTGGATCCACAAAACAAGATTTTGATATACTTAGATGAGTTCCTGAGAAGCCCTGAAACAACTTTAGATAAGTGGTGGTGTAGAAAATTTTAAAAGCGTTCAGAATCAGAAGCCGTAAACATAACCCAGTTGGAATGGTGTGATTAACTAAGGACGATGTACATTGAAGCCACGAGTGCATTAACCTTCAGGTAACTTATGCTTTGTTGTTCGATTTTTAATGTTTTGGTGTGTGTTGAATAACTTGTTTGCTAAAAAATGGACAGTAGTGAATTTGTACAAACAACAAATTTTTAATTTTAAGGTGCAATTTTCTTGTTTAAGTAGAAAGGAGTATTTAGCAGTTTATGTTCTTGATTATGATGAAAATTTGGGTCTGTCTTTGAGCTCAATCAGACTACCCTGTTTAATTAACGTAAAGGGGTGGGAGATGCTCCCTTTGTACTCAGACTTAGGTCTGCACATATTGTTATCTGAAATTTTAATGTATTATGAATATTGATGTAAATAGAGTTAACGTTGATGTTTGTGGTAGGAATGTGTTTGTTTTTTTTTATGAATGAGGATGAAAGTTTTAACTAGGTGAGCAGCCGAGGCGGAAAGAGTAAAGAGGCGATTATCAGAAGAGAATCAACAGGGCGAGAATCACAGCAAATCTTGGTGCCAAATTCGAGAGGTTCGAATATCTTTTTTTACTCTGGTGAGGCTTTTTGTAGATTTCACAGCTATATATATATATATATATATATATATATATATATATATATATATATTATTGTGGATTCAAAGGGTTAAAGCAGAGTGAAACAATAAAACTTCAACAACCCTGTATATAGAGAAGAACAGATTATTTACGCGCAAAAATTAATTTAATTTATTTGGTGAAAACGGACGAACATTAGAGTGTTTTTATATTTAATAATTGAAATATTAGGATCACATAAAGAAAAAAAACGTTAAGGCAAATAGAAGTTCAAGGATGCGCATAATTAATTATTTTTTATTTTAATCCAACACGTATAAGCATAAGGGAACGCGCATGCGTAAGAAAATCAATAATTCCAAGGCAAACCTCAGTTTTAGCAAATACAAAGAAATAGAACTTCTAGGAATTCTTATGCTAAACGTTCAATAATTAACAAAAACACCTGCGTTTTAAAAGGTCACATTTGAAGAAGTCGAGCGTAAGTTAAGATAGGAGTTTAGAGAAAATATTTCCAACCGTCAGTTTAGATAAACAAGAAGGCTAACAAACATCTTAAAGAGCAAGGAAAATGGACAATCGGTTATTTACAACAGATAGAGACAGATATAGAAGCGTTGAGATTGAAAAGCACGTACTATATACACGTGGAGTTGAGATAAGGTGTCATCAATATCGATTTTCTGTAACTCAAGTGGAGTTTTGAATGACACAACAAACATGCATAAGACAGAGATAAATAGCGTTTAGGCGGGGTTTGTGACAACAGAAAACTCTATCATTGGTGGAAAGTCAACAGTGTTAGAAACGAATGCACACGCGACGGTTGTAAGGGAATTCGAAATATACAACAAACACGGCGGGAAAAATTTTCAGAATCAGCCGACGGTTATACTCAAAATTTGTAGAAACGGTGTTTGAAAATAAGCTTTTCGCTGGAAGAGCGTCAACTAAGGAAGTTTTGAAAGCATATAAATACTCAACCTAGGTTATTGAGGTTCTCTTCTCTTCTCTTCTGTTCGATTTTCGATTACTGCGAAAAAGTGCGGAATGCTGGTTCCGACTAGCATACAATAAAGTTTTTTTTGTGAGTATTATTTTATGTGATTATGTTTCCGTAAATATAGTGGTTGCTAGTATAAAACAGTAGTAGCGGACCTCTAATTATTGACGTGAAGTACGAGTAGTGCATATTAAATTAATAAAGGTCCGGCTACTCCTAAGCTAAAATCAATAAATGGAAACTTGATATATGGGGGTAACCAAGCTGGTAATCTATTTTGTGTGCATGATATGGATGGTAGAGGTTTGTGGATTCGACAAGCAGTATAGTCAATGGTAACAACGCCAAGGAATTGTATGGTAACCATCTCCGACGAGAATGAAGACTAAAGAATTCTCCAGGTATTTATTTGAAATTTCTGTTGTATAAACGTTTGTGAAATTTTGTGCTGTGTGAGTGACGTTTCTAGTGGCATGTTTATGATTGTAAAATTTATTGTAAATGATACATATACTGGACTATTTATTAATGTTTAAATATTGGAAAAGGGTGTATTTAAAACATCCAAAATTTAGGCAGGATAAAAATTAAATTGTAAAGGGTAAACGGGTCTGGTAATTTTGTTTTAATTTATGCAAGGTTTAAAAAGCATATACAAACTAAACTGGGTTATTATGAGCTCACCATACTCCAGTGTGAAGTCAGTTTAGAGTAACATGTGGGAGTCCATCTCATTGAAGATCTCATTGAAGTTGTTTAAAATTTATTAGAAAAATCAAAGACTTTAAAACATATCATAATTGAAGTTTTATAATTCGTGTATCTAACTGTTTTTAACACATGTAAATATAATTTATCGTAATGGGTTCATAAAGAAAACCATTTTAAAACAAATAGAAACGCATAATTAATTTAATTTATTTTAATTCAACGTGTAATAGCATTAGAAAACGCACCGGGTAAAGAAAATCGATAATCCCAAAGCAAAAGGTTAGTTGTAACAAGCGAGGACGTCAATTGTATCGAATACCGTGAAATATAAGCTCCGAGAATTGTTATTTTAAACGGTCGATAATTAAGAACACCTGCATGTTTGAAAGACCACCTTCTTTGAATTTATATACATAATAACACGGGCTTCAAAGAATATAGTTTCTAACCGTCAGTTGCTTCGAATAAACAAGCTAACGAAGTTTCTTAAAGAGCAGAGGGGATGCACGATCAATAATATGATACAGATAAAGACGGATATAAAAGCATTGGTTTCAAAACGCACGTATTCAATCCACGTGGACGCGGTCAGCAACATCGCTTTTATATAACTCAAGTGGAGTTGGAACGCGACATCTAATATGTATAAGACAGAGATAAAAATATTACAGGCGGAGTTTTATGACGACACAGGACTGTATTATTGGTTGAAATAGCTAGTTTTACAACAGACGAACACGCGACAGGTGGAAGCGATTTTTCGGATTAAATTGTGTGTCCACTAGGTAAATATCTGGTAGCTTTAAGTCAGTTAGATTAAAATTTGCAGAAGGGGATTTTGAATTGTATAAATACTATAAGAGAATTAATAGCGTCCTCTTTGTATTCTGATTGCCTTTTGTATTCTGATCGCTCGTTGTATTTTTATCGCTTTAGACTACGTATACTAATCAACCGAGGTTATGGTAGAAGCTTGTGAGTATTGAAAATGGTATAATTTAGGAAAAATAGCATTAGCACTCATAACGTGGTAAGTTGAGGCCTGTAGTTATTAACGGGTGTATTGTCAAGTGAATTAAATTAACCCAGGTCCAACTAATACCATAACAACCTAATAAATCAATAAACAAAAGTATAATGTACATGAATTTGTATGCGGTGATGGTATGGTAATTAGTAGCAACGAGCTCGGCGTATACTGAGGTTATCATGTATCTGGAGAATCAGAGCGCATAATCACGAAGCCAAGGGGTTCTAGAGCATCATCCCAAGGAAGTGGAAAGCTTGAAGTATTTTCCAGGTAACTCATTTGAATTTGCTGTTATTAGATAAACTGTTGGAATTATTTGTGATGTGTGAGTGAACTTTGATGGGTATTTATGGTTATTTAACGTATTGGAAAAAATATGTGTACTTGACAATTATTAGGGTATTTTAAATCTTGAAAAAAAGGTGTATGTAAAGCTTACTAAATTTCATTACGAATTTAAATTGGATTGTTAAGGGTATATGGGTTGTTAATTTTGTAGTCATTATATGCAAAGTAAAAAGCATACAATAATATACTGGGTTATTACGAGCTCACCATACTCCAGTGTGCAATAAATATAGGGTACTAGAAGCGGTTTGTAGTCCCTACGGGACTACTTTGAGCGCCTCTACTCGCTTTGTGGACCACTCTCTTTACGCCCCGCCCTCTCTGCGCCCCGCCCTCTCTGCGCCCGCCCTCTCTGCGCACCGGCCTCTCTACGCACCGTCCTCTCTGCGTCCCGCCCTCTCTGCGTCCCACCCTCTACGCCCCGCCCTTTCTACGCCCCGCCCTCTCTACGCTCCGCCCTCTGTACACCCCGTCTTCACTTCCCCTAGTAGAATTCATTAAAACGACTAAGAAGTTGAGCGAATCAAGATCACCTAACTCTAGTAGACTTTGTCGAAATCACTTCTGGGAGTCAACCGGATCAAGATCACCTCGCTCAAGTAGACTTTGCCGAAATCACACCGGGAGTCGATCGGATCAAGATTTATTTCGCTGTAGTAGACTTTGTAGTAGACTCACCTCTCGCAGTTGATCGGATCAAAACCACTTTGCCCTAGCAAACTTTGTTGAAATCACTTCAGGGAGTCGATAGGATCAAGATGCCCTAGTAGACTTTGTCGAAATCATCTCGTAGAACGATCTGATCAAGACTACTTCGCCCTAGTAGACTTTGTCAAAATCACTTCGGGGAGTAGATCGGACCAAGATCATTTCGCTGTAGTAGACTTGTTCGAAATCACTTCGGTGAGTACATCAGATGAAGATCACTTCACTCTAGTAGACTTTGCCGAAATCACTTCGGAGAGTCGATCGGATTAAGATCACTTCGCCTTGTAGTCTTTGTCAAAATCACTTCGGGGAGTAGATCGGACCAAGATCATTTCGCTGTAGTAGACTTGTTCGAAATCACTTCGGTGAGTACATCAGATCAAGATCACTTAACTCTAGTAGACTCTGCCGAAATCACTTCGGAGAGTCGATCGGATTAAGATCACTTCGCCTTGTAGTCTTTGTCGAAATCACTTCGGGGAGTCGACCGGACCAAGATCATTTCGCTGTAGTAGACTTGTTCGAAATCACTTCGGGGAGTACCTCAGATCAAGATCACTTCACTCTAGTAGACTCTGTCGAAATCACTTCGGAGAGTTGATCGGATCAAGATCACTTCGCTTTAGTAGTCTTTGTCGAAATCACTTCGGAGAGTCGATCGTATCAAGATCACCTCGCTCAAGTAGACTTTGCCGAAATCACACCGGGAGTCGATCGGATCAAAATTTATTTCGCTCTAGTAGACTTTGTCAAAATCACCTTTTGTAGTTGATCGGATCAAGACCACTTCGCCCTAGCAGACTTTGTTGAAATCACTTCAGGGAGCCGATAGGATCAAGATGCCCTAGTAGACTTTGTCGAAATCATCTCGTGGAACGATCGGATCAAGACTACTTCGCCCTAGTAGACTTTGTCAAAATCACTTCGGGGAGTCGAATGGATCAAAACCACTCCGCCCAAGTAGACGTTGTCGAAATCACTCCGAAGTGTCGATCGGATCAATACCACTTTGCCCAAGTAGACGTTGTCGAAATCACTCCGAAGTGTCGATCGGATCAAGACCACTTTGCCCAAGTAGACGTTGTCGAAATCACTTCGAAGTGTCGATCGGATCAAGACCACTTTGCCCAAGTAGACGTTGTCGAAATCACTTCGAAGTGTCGATCGGATCAAGACCACTTCGCCCAAGTAGACTTTGTCAAAATCACTTCGAAGTGTCGTTCGAATCATGACCACTTCGCCCAAGTTGACTTTGTAAGATCACCTCGAAGTGTCGATCGGATCAAGACCACTTCGCCCAAGTAGACGTTGCCGAAATCACTCCAAAGTGTCGATCGGATCAAGACCACTTCGCCCAAGTAGACGTTGCCGAAATCACTTCGAAGTGTCGATCGGATTTAGACCATTTCGCCAAAGCAGACTGTCGAAATCACTTCAAAGTGTCGATCGGATCAAGACCACTTCGCCCAAGTAGACTTTGTCAAAATCACTTCAAAGTGTCGTTCGAATCATGACCACTTCGCCCAAGCTGACTTTGTAAGATAACCTCGAAGTGTCGATCGGATCAAGACCACTTCGCCCAACTAGACGTTGCCGAAATCACTCCAAAGTGTCGATCGGATCAAGACCACTTCGCCCAAGTAGACGTTGCCGAAATCACTTTGAAGTGTCGATCGGATTTAGACCATTTCGTCAAAGCAGACTGTCGAAATCACTTCGAAGTGTCGATCGGATCAAGACCACTTCGCCCAAGTAGACTTTGTCAAAACCACTTCGAAGTGTCGTTCGAATCATGACTACTTCGCCCAAGCTGACTTTGTAAGATCAGCTCGAAGTGTCGATCGGACCAAGACCACTTCGCCCAAGTAGACTTTGTCGAAATCACATCCAAGTGTCGTTCGGATCAAGACCACTTCGTCTCAGTATTCTTTGTCAAAATAACATCGAAAATTGATCGGATCAATATCACTTCGCCCAGGTAGACTATGCCGAAATCACCTTGAAGTGTTGATCGAATCAAGACCACTTCGCCCAAGTAGACTTTGTAAAAATCACCTTGAAGTGTCGACCGGATCAAGACCACTTCACCGAAGTAGTCTTTGTCAAAATCACTTCGAAGTGTCGATCGGATTAAAACCACTTCGTCCAAGTGGACTTTGTCAAAATCACTTCGGAGAATTGATCGGATCAAGACCACTTCGCTGTAGTAGACTTTTTCGAAATCACTTCTGAGAATCGATAGGGTCAAGACCATTTCGCCCAAGTAGAGTTTGTCGAAATCACTACGAAGTGTCGATCGGACCCATACCACTTCGCCCAAGTAGACTGTCGAAATCACTTCGAAGTGTTGTTCGGATGAAGACCACCTCGCCCCAGTAGACTTTGGCAAAATCACTTCGGAGAATTGATCGGAGGAAGATCACTACGCTCTAGTAGACTTTGTCGAAATCACTTCTAGGAGTCGAACGGATCAAGAACGATTGAGAACGATGCAGAACGATGCAGAACGATGCAGGACAAATGAGAACGTAGCAGAACAATTTTGAACGAATAGAGAATTCATACAAATAACGCCGGTTGGTAGTTGCCGTTCCGTTTGAGAATAGATAATTTGAAGGAAGGGCATTTCGAACAATCCCTTAATTCTTTCAAAATTAATAAACAATATTTAAGGTGGTTTTCAGCAGTAGTTTTATAAGTAGAAATTAATGAAAGTGTTGAAGCATAAGTTGAAATGTAAACAATTCTCGGAATAGCATGTTAGAGTATGTTTAAAAATTCTTCTAAATATTTTCGAGTCTGTAAACTAAAGCGGCAACTTTGTTAAGCTCTTGCGTTCGTAGAAGTTTTGTTAGTGGCTAAATATAGAAGCAACTGTATTTATTTTGCGATTATAAATATTAAAGTAGAAAATGCGTACGAATTTTGCTAATGGTTTTTTTATTTTTGATGTATTATAAAATGAAGGTTATTGAGTATATGTATTCTTTTAAAGCGGATATTTAAATATATCTAATATTACTGGAGCTTTCTGTATAGAGGAAATAATGTATGTTAAACAAACGAATAGATCTCAGTCTACTTTTGCAATGTATTCTGTGTATGTAATATATTCTGTGTATGTACTATATGTAAGATGTATAAGAGATGTATATTATATAATATATTTAATTTGTTTTATAAGGCTGATATGTGAAAGTAGTCGAAATGAGGTGATTGGTTTAGTTTAATTTACGTGGAATGAATGTACCGAGGATATATTTGGATACTTGTGTATGCTAATTCGTGTGGTAATAAATTTTCTTTCTTCAATATTAATAAACAGGCGTATTTTATATTTCCGATATATGATGATAGTTAAAAGTAGTAAGTTATAGAAGTGCTGCAAGCAACCGTTGGATAAAGCATAAGGTGAAATGTTAACAATATCTCGAATAGTATATCGCAGGTTAAATTGGCAAGCGATTTAAAAATCACGGCGATTCTACACGAAAGTGGCTCGGACGTTTAGCGTTTACGTTTGTCGAAGCTGCAAATGGTTAAACAAAGAAGTATGAGATTAATGTAGCCTCATTAAAAGTGATATGTTTTGAAATATCTCTTTTAACATATTGCGAATGAAAATAATGTACATGTACGTTTTAGATATTTTTCATTGGTATTGAGTATCTCCTGTGAAGGCGTATGAAATCAATCTAATCTCGAATGTACCTGTTAACGAATATAAATAAACTTTTAGTAATTATAAATGTGCATGAGGTGTAATGTTGAAACTGTGTGTTCTAAAAAGTTGTATATGCGCGGCATTTGATTTTTGAGTTATACATAAGAAAAGCTATGTATTTTATGTACACCCTTTGAATGAAAATTGAAATAAAGTTGTCGTGATAGTTATATTATTAAACGGCCTAAGTAACAACAAAAGTGATAGAAATCGAAGTCGACCCCAAACTGTTGTAGTTACAGTGCAAACCTATTAAATTGGGCATTCCGTATGATTTATTTATCCCAATAAATTTGAATGATTTTCACATATAAAATGAGACATAGTTGTGCATGTTTTAGAAGCATTTGGATTTCTGCAAAAGTACGTTAGACCATTATTAGAAAATACAATAATGTATCATGTGTGCAATGTAGAGAACTCGAAATACTTAAATGAACTGCGATATGCCCACAACTGCCAAATAAGAGGGCCCTTTTTAAAATAGACCGCGCATATTAATTTATTCTGTAAAGCGGCTATTATTTAAATTAGATACTAAATTAGATATTAAATTAATCTAGATTTCTATGTATAGCAAATGTTCTATGTTACATAAAGAAAAACATTGAATTCTATTATTTGACTATAGTCTGTGTATTAATCTGTTGTTGACGTAACCGGAATTAATTATACAAAATTTAATAAATGTTTTAGGGAAATACCGCAGTACCTGCTTTCAATCTGTTAACATTTCAGGTTTTAGGATACGGATTGTGTTTATTGACATATATATTAGTAATTTCTCAGAAGCCTAATACGAATTTCGAAACCAACGCGATTTTCCACGTCTCTCTTACTGAAGCGCTCCGTGTTTTTAGAACGATCAACTTTAAACGTCCGAACCTTGCTTGATGCATAAGACAAATTGGCTTATTGCATATTGCAGGAAGAAGAAAACCGATTTCAGGTACAATTGTCAAATACAATAAAACACGGGCCATTGGCATACAAATTAAAAAATAATCATGAAAACGTAATTTTTTTGTTATAGGGATTTGAAAATCTATGCCTAGTGGCATTCATATATTCACAACTTCTCACATAGTAGAGAACGTATCTATAATCCACGATTCGGATAAAAATATGTAATCCATTATTTTAACATTTGTCACAATAAAAACTAATAAATATGAATCTCCTCTAAATACAGTAATGTATAAACAAACACCAAGCTCTAACATTAAGACATCAGTTTCTCTTAAGTTTTAGTTTTACAATAAATTATTTGTCCATGCAATATCGGTAGGTATGTAATAACAACATGACGGTTAAATAAGTACCTATAAAAACATTAGTAATGTAATATTAAGTAAAAGTAATTTTTTTTAATCACATACCTGGATATATTCAAGAAGTCGATTAATAATAGCACAATTCATAATGAATTTTTTGAAATGCAGCCAATCAAATTGAACAATCTTTGAATAGCGCTATGGTTAGATAAACAATAATCCGAAACGTCAAATTAATGTCAAATGAATGACAAACGTAATTGCTTTTAAAATTGTGGGCGCCATCTATTTGGACAGTGTTAATACTAAAATGCGCCAACATAATCCTTTATAGAGTGCCACCACCGTGTTCGTAACCTGCTTTTGACATTTCTCAAATAAATTACACAAATCGCAGTAAAAGTTTTAAATAAAGATGTAGAGTTTATGATAGATGCAATATGTTTGGTACATATTAGATAATTTGTCAAGGATCGTATACCAATTTTTGAAACCAACTCGAACGTCTGTTCATCAACGCAAATGTACCGGTTTTTAGTTCTGTGCGTTGGGTTTTTAGAGCGTAAAATATTAAAGATTTTTAGTTTTTATACACATATAAGGGAATACGTACCTGTAAGTTGGACAATCTGTGAAAAGTAAACTTTGTAAATGTTTTTTGAGTAAATATAATTCACAAATTGTAGATTGTAGATCGCATTGAAGCATATGAAAGAAAGTCTTGGTTTATTTAATGCATATTGTTAAGTAAATGCTATTGCATGTTTTAAAAAGCAACACAAAATTAAATTAAAAAAATGAATTTGACTGGGAACCGAACCACCGGGGTTAGCATTCGTAAGCAGCGATGTTAGACTTGCGCCATCGAAGCGTTGTTCATTGAAATCGCATTGGTTGTATACTTACTATGCTAAGTGTAACATAAGAAATACATCGCTTTAGGAATAAATCACGGTCTATTGTAATTGTTCGGGCGATTCCGTAAACAAACGTCAAATGCAATAAAAAATAATTTTTCAAATAAATAGCCCGTGTATATTAAAAAGCCATGTTATTGTATACTTATAATCAATTATTGGAAGTATTACGTAATATTGGATGATTTATAATTTTAAATTTAACAAACTTAAAAAAATTGTGTCCTCATAGATTTTGAAGGTACATATTCGTTCGCTTCCGTCTGATTTTGTTACCTGTGTTTGACATTTCTCGAGGTAATTATACAAATTTTAATACCTGTTTTAAGAAAATGCTATAGTACCAGCTTGCAAATCGTTAACAATTCAGGTTGTAGAATACGAATAGCGTTGTTTGGTATATATTAGATATTTTTTAACCGCCGAATACGAATTTTAGAAACCAACTCAATCTTTCTTCTCTCTCGTACCAATGCTAACGGAATAGTTGCCGACCTCGTCGCACGGGCCGTTCGGGTTTTAAGATCGGAAATTTTTGAGGGATCTAAGCTTTTTTAACACGTTAACGTATACGTCGCTTCAAATTAATCTTTTCCCGGAAAATCCTTATTTCTCCGCAAGTTATCGGTTTTCCGCCATAAAAACAGGCCTATCCTAAGCACGCAAAAATTCTCCACCTAACCACCACCCGTCCGCGCCCCCAACTCCGAAACCCTCGGACGCAAATCCCAATAAGCGATCGATTTGCGCCTCTCAACTTTAACACAAAGACGGACGTACAAAACTTATAGTTATTACTAGAAACGCCTTGTAGTCCCTACGGGACTACTTTGAGCGCCCCACACTCTCTGCGCCCCACACTCTCTGCGCCCCACACTCTCTGCGCCCCACACTCTCTGCGCCCCACACTCTCTGCGCCACACACTCTCTGCGCCCCACACTCTCTGCGCCACACACTCTCTGCGCCCCACACTCTCTGCGCCCCACACTCTCTGCGCCCCACACTCTCTGCGCCCCACACTCTCTGCGCCCCACACTCTCTGCGCCCCACACTCTCTGCCCCCCGGAAAAGTGAGAAAAGTGAGAAAAGTGAGAAAACTAAAAGCTGAGAAAACTAAAAACTGAGAAAACTAAAAACTGAGAAAACTAAAAACTGAGAAAACTAAAAACTGAGAAAACTAAAAACTGAGAAAACTGAGAAAACTGAGAAAACTGAGAAAACTGAGAAAACTGAGAAAACTGAGAAAACTGAGAAAACTGAGAAAACTGAGAAAACTTAAAAAACTTAGAAAACCTAGGAAACTTAGAAAACTCTGAAAACTCAGAAAACTCAGAAAACTTAGTAAACTCAGACTACTTAGAAAACTTAAAAAACTTAGAAACTTGTCCAAGAAATTTAAAAATTTTCCTAAGAAACTTAGAAATTATCGTAATATTTAGGAATTTCCTAATAAACCTAGGGATTCTCCCAACACCTAGGAATTCCCCAAACACCTTGGAATTACCCTAAACCTTGTAAATCCCCCAAAAATCTAGGAATCACGTAGAACCCAGAAATTGCCTGAAAACCCCGAAATTTCTTGAAAACTTAAAAATTCTCTTAAAAAACCTAGGAATTTCCCAAAAATCTAGGAATTTCCTAAAAACCTAGGAATTCCCTAAAAACCTAGGAATTCCTTAAAAACCTAGGAATTTCCTAAAAACCTAGGAATTCCCTAATAAACTGAAAATCTCCTGAAAACCTAAAATTTCCTAAAAACCCCTCAAACCTAGAGAATTCCCCCCAAACCTAAAGAATTCCCCCCAAACCTAGAGAATTCCCCCTAAACCTAGAGAATTCCCCCCAAACCTAGAGAATTCCCCCTAGACCTAGAAAATTCCCCCAAACCTAGAGAATTCCCCCCAAAGCTAGAGAATTCCCCTCAAACCCAGAAAATTCCCCTGAAACCCAGAGAATTTCCCTCAAACCTAGAGAATTCCCCTCAAACCTAGAGAATCACCCTCAAACCTAGAGAATTCCCCTCAAACCTAGAGAATTCCCCTCAAACCTAGAGAATTCCCTTTAAACCTAGAGAAATCCCTTCAAACCTAGAGAATTCCCTTCAAACCTACAGAATTTCCTCCAAACCTAGAGAATTTCCTCCAAACCTAGAGAATTTCCTCCAAACCTAGAGAATTCCCTTCAAACCTAGAAAACTCCCTCCAAACCTAGAGAATTCCCTCCAAACCTAGAGAATCCCCTTTAAACCTAGACAATTCCCTCCAAACCTAGAGAATTCCCTTCAAACCTAGTGAATCTGCTCCAAACCTAGAAAATTCCCTCCAAACCTAGTGAATTCCTTTTAAGCTCAGAGAATTTCCTGTAACTTAGTAATCAATGTTTGTTAGCAATGGGGATGGAATGGAAATGTAATGGAATGGAATGTAATGTAATGGAATGTAATGTAATGGAATGGAATGTAATGGAATGGAATGTAATGGAATGGAATGGAATGGAATGTAATGTAATGGAATGTAATGGAATGGAATGTAATGGAATGTAATGGAATGTAATGTAATGTAATGTAATGTAATGTAATGGAATGTAATGGAATGGAATGGAATGGAATGTAATGTAATGGAATGGAATGGAATGGAATGGAAATGAATGGAATGGAAATGAATGGAATGGAAATGAATGGAATAATAAATACAAATAAAGAAAGGGCCAAGGTGCAAGACACCCGCGAAGAAGCTTGCAAAACCTCGGACCAACCGCGAGCGACATGCTAAACGGCGGGTTTTCAAAAACGGCGGGTTTTCAAAAACGGCGGGTTTTCAAAAACGGCGGGTTTTCAAAAACGGCGGGTTTTCAAAAACGGCGGGTTTTCAAAAACGGCGGGTTTTCAAAAACGGCGGGTTTTCAAAAACGGCGGGTTTTCAAAAACGGAACATCAATAAACGAAATGGGCGTTAATATTTTATAGCAACGGTAATTGAATGATCAGAATAAGCAATGTAAATATAAAACGTCAGAGAGGAAACCCATTGGTGAAGTAGTGACCAAAATGTTTGAGTAATTGCGAGCGATATCCAAAAGCTTGCGTTATAACGCATCCTGCCCTGTCAAGGTCACGACAATAAAAAACCAAGAAAGCGCATTTGCGTTAGCTGAAAATGTAGTAAACAAATAAATACTTACCAAGAATTTGTTAAGAAATTAGTGAAGAAAATAGTTAAGAAAAAATAATAAATGAGAACGTAGTTTTAGGCGCAGAAAAAGCTTTAGAAATAAATAGAAAAACCGAATATGTACATCCAACCAAACGTAGGGTACAATTTGGTGATTCAAAGCAGCACAGATGTTAAAAGAAGTTCCTTTTGCCAGCTCCGTGCGGAATAGAAGACGAAAATTAAAAAAAGAACGTCCTTTATGAATAAAAATATAGCCGCCGCCAAGCACCGATACCTTACATCAAAGATGATAAAGCATTAAACCGTCTTGGTGAACCACTACACTATCAAGGCACTTGCGTTGTAAAAGTCAATAGTCGCATATGTGGGTTCATAAAGGAGGAAATAGTAGCAAAACGATTATGAATAATAAAAAGCCACATACGAAATACACCGTTTTCTGACCAAACCACGCTCTATTGCAATTGTTCGGGTAACATCGTAGAGAAACGTCAAATGTAATAATTGATTATTTTTGAAGTAAATAGCTGGTGTATAATAAAAAGCGGTGTTTTTGTATAATAATAATCATTATAGGTACTAATTATGCATATTAAATAATTTGCAATTACAAATTTGTGGAATTTGAAACTAAGTGTGTAATCATAGATTTTGATGGTACACATTCGTTCGTTTTCGGCGCCTTTCGGAATCTGTTTTGACGTTTCTCGAATTAATTATACAATTTGTAATAAGTGTTTTAAGAAAAAACTGCCGTGCTAGCTTGCAAATTGTTAATGATTAAGGTTTTAGGGCACGGATAGCGTCGTTTAGCATAATTTAGATAATTTTTAGAAGTCTAATACGATTTTTGGAAACCAACTCGTTGCTTGCTCTCTCTCTCTCTCGAACCAACGTAAATGGATCTATTGCTAACCTAGTTGCACGGCTCGTTCGGCTTTTGAGATCGGGCATTTCTCGAGGATCCAAGCTTTTTTAAAACGTAAGGCGATTACGTCGCTGCAGATAAATCTTTTCCCGGAAAACCCTTATTTCTCCTTTAATAATCGGTTTTTCGCGATAAAAAGCGGCCTACGCAACGCACGCAAAAATCCCCAACCGAACCCACACCCTCCCTCATCCGAACCAAACCCCCCCCTCGGAGGAGATACGCGAAAAGCGATCGATTCGCACCTCTCAACTTTAACACAAAGTCACGCTATCAAGATTTATAGTTTTTAGAAGAGGGCCCAAAATACCTATACAGGGTACAAACATGTAATATTGGAAAATGTGATTTTTTCCCGTTCTGTTCGGAAAAAACACGAAATAAACCCAAACACGCAGAAAAACACAGAAAAATACAGAAAACGTTGAAAAATGCTCCAAAACCTTGAGAAATGCTTTAAAACAGAAAATGCTTAAAAACCGAAAATGCTTCAAAACGGAAAATGCTTCAAAACGGAAAATGCTTTAAAATGGAAATGCTTCAAAATGGAAAATGCTTTAAAACAGAAAATGCTTTAAAACAGAAAATGCTTGAAAACAGAAAATGCTTTAAACCGAAAATGCTTCAAAACGAAAATGCTTTAAAGAAATGCTCAAAGAAAATGCTTTAAAACAGAAAATGCTTTAAAACAGAAAATGCTTTAAAACAGAAAATGCTTTAAACAAAAATGCTTTAAACACAGAAAATGCTTTAAAACAGAAAATGCTTTACACAGAAAATGCTTTAAAACAAAATGCTTTAAAACAGAAAATGCTTTTAAATATACAAAATGTTTGATAAGCTACACAGTTCCGTCAAAACCCAGTAAGTTCCGTCAAAATCTAGTATATTCTGTCAAAATCTTGCAAATCCTGCCAAAACCTAGTGAATTCCGTCAAAAACCTAAGAAATTTCGGCAAAAACCTAAAAATTCCGTTAGAAACCTAAGAAATTCCGTCAAAACACTAAGAATTGGCAACAAAACCTAAGAAATGGCAACAAAGCCTAAGAAATTCCGTAAAAATTTGGAATTTTCGCCCAAATTTAGGAATTTCCGTCGATAATTAAAATTTTCCCCCAGAATCTAGAAATTCTCGTCAAAAGCTAGAAATTTACACCAAAATCTAGAAATTTATACAAAATCTAGAAATTTCCGTCAAAATCTAGAACTTCCCGTCAAAACCTAGAACTTTCCGTCAAAACCCAGAACTTTCCGTCAAAACCTAGATCTTTTCGCCGAAACCTAGAACTTTCCGTCCAAATTTAGAAAGTTCCGGCAGAACCTAGAAATTTTCGCAAAAAACCTATGGTTTCCCTTTTAAGCACATTGACTTTTATTTTAAAAACCTAAAATTGTTTTTCAAAAATTGACAACTTCACTTTCAAAACCTTGCATTTATCTTTAAAAACCTAGTTTTTCCTTTAGGAACCTAGTTTTTTCTGTTAAAACCTAGACTTTTGTTCCAAAGCCTAGTTTTTTCTTAAAAAAAATCTTGTATTTCTTCGAAAACCTAGGTTTTGCTTTAAAATGCTAGAGTCTACTTTAAAAACTTGGATTTTCCTTTAAAAATCTAGCATCTTCTTTAAAGATTAAGATTTTCTCTCTAAAAAAACCTAGATTTTTCTCTAAAACCCTAGGTTTACCCTTAAAACCTTAGATTTTGTTTAAATACCAAGACTTCTCAAAAAACTCAGGCTTCTCTCTAAAAACCCAGGCTTCTCTTTAAAAACCCAGGTTTTCTTCAAAAATCAATGCTTTTCCCCAAAAACCCAAACTCTTCTTAAAAACTCTAGTTTTTTGCCCAAAAGCATAGGTCCTTCTTTAAAAACGTAGGATTTTCCTAAAAACGTAGGCTTTCCTTAAAACACCTAGGCGTTTCCTAAAAAACCTAGGCGTTTCCTAAAAAACCTACGATTTCCTTTAAAAACCTTGACTTTTTGGAAGCCTAGAATTCTTCCTTAAAACCCTAGAAATTTTCGTAAAAACCCTAGAATTCTATTAAAAATTTTTTTTTTCTTAAAAAAATCTAGAATTTTCCTTTAAAATCCTAGGTTTTTCTTAAAAACTTAGAATGTTCTTCAAATGCCTAGGCTTTCCTTAAAAAACCTACATTTTTCCTTAAAAAACCTACATTTTTCTTGAAAACCTAGTATTATCTTTAAATATCAAGAATTTTCTTTAAAAAGTAAGAAATTTTATTTAATATCTTGGTTTTTCTCTAAAACCCATGATTTCCCTTTAAAACCCAAGACTTTTCTTTAAAAACCTAAACTTTTCTTCAAAAACCTATACCTTTCTTCAAAAACCTAGACTTTTCTTCAAACACCTAGACTTTTCTCCAAAGAACCTAGACTTTTCTTTAAACACCTAGACTTTTCTCCAAAGAACCTAGACTTTTCTTCAAAAATCTAGACTTTTCTTCAAAAACTTAGGCCTTTCCTTAAGTTTTTTCTAAAAACCTAGATTTTTCTCCAAAAACACAGATCTTTTAAAAACCCGGGTTTTACCTACAAAAACCTAGGTCTTTTTCTAAAAACCTAGATTTTTCTTTAAACACCTTGAATTTTCTAAAAACTTAGCTTTTCCCCAACGAACCTAGTTTTCCTTTAAAAACGGCGTGTTTTCAAAAACGGCGTGTTTTCAAAAACGGCGTGTTTTCAAAAACGGCGTGTTTTCAAAAACGGCGTGTTTTCAAAAACGGCGTGTTTTCAAAAACGGCGTGTTTTCAAAAACGGCGTGTTTTCAAAAACGGAACATCAATAGACGAAATGGGCGTTAATATTTTATAGCAATGGGAATTGAATGATCAGAATAAGCAATGTAAATATAAAACGTGAGAGAGGAAACCCATTGGTGAAGTAGTGACCAAAATGTTTGAGTAATTGCGAGCGATATCCAAAAGCTTGCGTTAGAACGCATCCTGCCCTGTCAAGGTCACGACAATAAAAAACCAAGAAAGCGCATTTGCGTTAGCTGAAAATGTAGTAAACAAATAAATACTTACCAAGAATTTGTTAAGAAATTAGTGAAGAAAATAGTTAAGAAAAAATAATAAATGAGAACGTAGTTTTAGGCGCAGAAAAAGCTTTAGAAATAAATAGAAAAACCGAATATGTACATCCAACCAAACGTAGGGTACAATTTGGTGATTCAAAGCAGCACAGATGTTAAAAGAAGTTCCTTTTGCCAGCTCCGTGCGGAATAGAAGACGAAAATTAAAAAAGAACGTCCTTTATGAATAAAAAAATAGCCACCGCCAAGCACCGATACCTTACATCAAAGATGATAAAGCATTAAACCGTCTTGGTGAACCACTACACTATCAAGGCACTTGCGTTGTAAAAGTCAATAGTCGCATATGTGGGTTCATAAAGGAGGAAATAGTAGCAAAACGATTATGAATAATAAAAAGCCACATACGAAATACACCGTTTTCTGACCAAACTACGCTCTATTGCAATTGTTCGGGTAACATCGTAGAGAAACGTCAAATGTAATAATTGATTATTTTGAAGTAAATAGCTGGTGTATAATAAAAGCGGTGTTTTGTATAATAATAATCATTATAGGTACTAATTATGCATATTAAATAATTTGCAATTACAAATTTGTGGAATTTGAAACTAAGTGTGTAATCATAGATTTTGATGGTACACATTCGTTCGTTTTCGGCGCCTTTCGGAATCTGTTTTGACGTTTCTCGAATTAATTATACAATTTGTAATAAGTGTTTTAAGAAAAAACTGCCGTGCTAGCTTGCAAATTGTTAATGATTAAGGTTTTAGGGCACGGATAGCGTCGTTTAGCATAATTTAGATAATTTTTAGAAGTCTAATACGATTTTTGGAAACCAACTCGTTGCTTGCTCTCTCTCTCGAACCAACGTAAATGGATCTATTGCTAACCTAGTTGCACGGCTCGTTCGGCTTTTGAGATCGGGCATTTCTCGAGGATCCAAGCTTTTTTAAAACGTAAGGCGATTACGTCGCTGCAGATAAATCTTTTCCCGGAAAACCCTTATTTCTCCTTTAATAATCGGTTTTTCGCGATAAAAAGCGGCCTACGCAACGCACGCAAAAATCCCCAACCGAACCCACACCCTCCCTCATCCGAACCAAACCCCCCTCGGAGGAGATACGCGAAAAGCGATCGATTCGCACCTCTCAACTTTAACACAAAGTCACGCTATCAAGATTTATAGTTTTTAGACTAGAAGCGGTTTGTAGTCCCTACGGGACTACTTTGAACGCCTCTACTCGCTTTGTGGGCCACTCTCTTTACGCCCCACCATCTTTACTCCCTACCATTTTTGCGCACCGCGCTCTCTACACCCCGCTCTCTCTACGCCTCGCTCTCTCTACGCTCCGCTCTCTCTACACCCTGCACCCTCTACGCACCGCCCTCTCTATGCCCTGCGTTCTCTACGCTCCACCCTGTCTACGCCACGCACTCTCTACGCCACGCACTCTCTACGCCACGCACTCTCTACGCGCCGCCCTATTTACGCCCCGTCCTATCTACGCCATAACCTCAACAACCCGTTCTATGTACGCCAGCTCTCTGTACGCCCGGCCCTCTCTACGACCCGTCGTCTCTACGCCTCGCCTTTTCTACACCTCGCGCTCTCTACACCCCACCCTAGTAGACTTTGTCGAAATCACTTCTGGGAGTCAACCGGATCAAGATCACCTCGCTCAAGTAGACTTTACCAAAATCACACCGGGAGTCGATCGAATCAAGATCATTTTGCTCTAGTAGACTTTGTCGAAATCACCTCATGGAGTTGATCGGATCAAGATGCCCTAGTAGACTTTGTCGAAATCACCTCGTGGAACGATCGGATCAAGACCACTTCGCTCTAGTATACTCTGTCAAATACTCTTTGGGGAGTCGATCGGGCCAAGATCGTTGCGCTGTAGTAAACTTGTCGAAATCACTTCATGAGTAGTTCAGATCAAGATCAGATCAAGATCAGATCAGTAGACTTTGTCGAAATCACTTCGGGAAGTCGACCGGATCAAGACCACTTCGCTCTAGTAGATTTTGTCGAAATCACTTCGGGGAGCCGACCGGACCAAGAACACTTCGTGTTAGTAGACTTTGTCAAAATTACTTCGCGGAGTCGATCGGATGAAGATCATTTTGCCCTAGTAGACTTTGCCGCAATCAATTTAAGTAGTCGACCGGATCAAGAGCACTTAGCCCTAGTAGACTTTATCGAAATCACTTTAGGGAGTCGACCGGACCAAGATCACTTCGCCCCAGTAGACTTTGTTGAAATCATTTCGTGGAGCTGATCGTATTAAGACCACTCCGATCTAGTAGTTTTTTGTCCAAATCACTTCAGGGAGTCGATCCGATCAAGACGACTTCGCCCTAGTAGTCTTTGTCGAAATCACTTAGGAGAGTCGATCGAATCCAGATCACTTCGTCTTAGTAGTCTTTGTCGAAATCACTTCGGAAAGTCGATCGAAATAAGATCACTTCGCCTTAGTAGTCTTTGTCGAAATCACTTCGGGGAGTCGATCGGATCAAGACCACTCCATTCTAGTAGTCTTTGACGAAATCACTTCAGGGAGCCGATCGGATCAAGACCACTTCGCCCTAGTAGTCTTTGTCGAAACACTTCGGAGGAGCCAATCCGATCAAGATCAGTTCGTCCTAGTAGTCTTTGTCAAAATCACTTCGGAGAGTCGATCGGATGAAGACAACTTCGCCCTAGTGGACCTTGTCGAAATCACATCCGGGAGTAGATCTGATCAAGATCACTTCGTCCTAGTGGACTTTGTTGAAATCACTTGGGGAGTCGATCGGATCAAGACCACTTCGCTCTAGTGACCTTGTCGAAATGATTTCGGAGATTCGATCGGACCAAGACCACTTTGCCCTAGTGATTTGTCGAAAGCACCTCGGGGGAGTCGATTGGATCAAGCTCACTTTGTCATAGAAGACTTTGTAAAAATCAGTTAGTGAGAGTCGATCGGTTTAAGATCGCTTTGCCATAGTATACTGTCGAAATCACTTTGGGTAGCCGATCGGATTAAGACCACTTTGCCCTAATAGACTGTCGAAATCACTGCGGGAAGCCGATAGGATCAAGATCACTTTGCCGTAGTAGACTGTCAAAATCACTTCGGGGAGTCGATTGGGCCAAGACAAGTTCGCCCTAGTAGAGTTTGTCGAAATCATTTCAGGGAGTCGATCGGGCCAAATAAAAATCGATACAGGCAAACCAATCAAAATTAAGCAATATTTATTAATTGTTGCCAATGTTACACATGAGTACATTTGTAATAACGTGTTTGCAAATAGCATCTTATGTTAAAGATAACCTTCATCTGAAGTGTATGCAATCAATTTTTGTATTAGTGATTTAGATAAAAAGAAGTTTTTTCTACGCCGCAATATGCGTTTAACATTTCTCAATTTAAATTCAGAAATGAGTGTAATACGTATACGTAAGCGGTATTAAATTTAGGTTTTACGCTCGGAAGCTATGTGTTTTAGCACATATTTGGTATTTTATAAGGACTTTTAATTAATGTAGGCAATTACTTGTTTCAACCTTCTCTGTACATCATGCTGCCTCATTACTACGTATTAGGTATGGTCGCAAGACAAAGTTGTCAATTGCTGTTAATGTAAATAAGGAATAATTAACTTATTGTAGACAGTTGTATAACGTTTATAAATTTTGTTGGAGTATATTTTCCTTTGGACGTTAATGAAATTCTAATATAAAAAAAAAGTATCTGTATTTATGGTTATGAATACTGAAGTTGAAAATAAGTATGAATTTTTTCAATTGTTGTTTATTCTTGAATTTTGATGTTTGCTAAAAGAAAAGTGTCATAAGTGAATCTTAAATAAACAAATTTTAAAGGAATGCAGGACGTTTACTACGTCTGTATTTAAAATAAATGAAATATAGAAGAAATTAAAAACCAAAACGCTTGAAATGTTAAAGTTTTCAATTAATGTTAATGTAAATAAGGAATAGTTAACTTATTGTATACCATCTTATAGGGGTTATAAATTTTGTTTGGTTATTTTACGCATATTAGACGCTTGTCGATGTTTAAAAAAATCAACAAAAAAATAAAGAAGAAATTAATTTAATTGAGCATTGAACTACCGAGGTTGCGTATGGTAGACGGAAGAAAGGAAAGATAATTTATTTTTAACTTTTTCATACAGTTTTGCTGAATACTAACAATAATAACAATTGATTTCCTTAATAGTACCTACGATGCGACGTTTAACTTTAAGTAATGCAAATGACAATATTCGGCAACTGTACTAAAATATTTACCTAACTGTTTAAAGTAATTAACGATTTCTTCTATCTTATTTGTTTTTTATACCATTGTTGTGTTTTGTACAATAGGAAAAGCAGCGGAAAAACCTATGTTGAACTCAATTTTAACCTTAATACTAACTTAAACTATAAACAGTAAAAAGTAAAAAACTATATACAAAGTGCGGGTAGACGGAGGTGTTAGCCTTACGTCACCGAACCTTATTTTGTAGAAAATCTTTTGGTTGTACACGTGTAGTAGCCAAAGCCTCAAAAGATATATAGCGTTTTCTAAATTATTTACGTAGACTTGAAATTTTTTAGATGTATTCGGTAATAAACGTCAAATTAAATGTTTAACTTTTTGTGTTTAAAATAGATCGCGTCTATTAATGTGTGATACTTTTTTATAATGAGAATTAATAATTATCAGTACTATTAAGAATTATTATGTAATGTAGAAGCTATAATTTTAGTTTGTAAATTAACTGTGTTAACAGAGTTTCAGATAGTGCGTACTCGTGTTTCTACGTCTTTTGTTCGTAACATAGGTGAGATGAGTTAGAATATATGCGCCACTTTCTGTTTATAAGATGGTGGCGTCTTTGTCCGCCATCTGGGCGGATAGCGTTAATACTTTTTATGAAATTATAGGTTTGGTTAGCATCTACACTATATTACAAAGGTTAAAAACCCTGCTATGGTGTACATCTCAGAATTCATTGCAAATGTATTTGAAAGCTTATAGATGCAAAAATTTATATTTACATATTTCACCAATATGAATTACATACATACATTATGTATGTATATAAGTCAAATTAATAAAACTAAAAATATAAGTTTGTACATCATACATGCACTTTAAGAAATGAAATAAACATTTTACCAAAATATATTATTGGCTTATTGCATATGACAGGAAGAAGAAAACTGATTTCTGGTACAATTGACAAATACAACAAAACACGGGCCATTGGCATACAAATTTAAAAAATAATCATGGAAACGTAATTTTGTTCTTATAAGGATTTGAAAATCTATGCCTAGTGGCATTCTGATTTCCACAACCTCTCACATAGTAGAGAAAGCATCCATAATCCATAATTAACGATTCGGATAAAAATATGTAATCCATTATTTTACCATTTGTTACAAAAACTAATAAATATTAATCTCCTCTACAGTAATGAATAAACAAACACCAAGCTATAACTTTAAGAGATCAGTGTTTCTTAAGTTTCAGTTTTAGAATAAATTATTTGCACATGCAATATCGGTAGGTATGTAATAACAACATTGACGGTGAAATAAGTACCTATAAAAAGGAATAGTAATGTAATCTTAAGTAAAACTTTTTTTTTTTTAATCAAACACCTGGATATATTCAAGAAGTCGAATATTAATATCACATTTCAGAATAAAGTTTTGGAAATGCAGCAAAATCAAATTAAACAATCTATGAATAGCGCTACGGTTAGATAAACAATAATTCTAAACGTCAAATTAATGTGAAATAAATGACAATCATAAGTGCAGTCGAAATTGTGGGCGCCATCTATTCGGATAGTGTTAATACTAAAATGCGCCAACATAATCGTCTATAGAGTGCCACCACCGTGGTACGTAACCTTTTTTTTGACATTTCTCAAATAAAATATACAAATCGCAGCAAAAGTATTAAATGTAGATGTAGAAATTATGGTAGATGTAATATTTTTTGGTACACATTAGAAATATGTTAAGGATTGTATACTAATTTTTGAAACCAACTCAATCGTCTGTTCATCAACGCAAATGTACCGGTTTTAGCTCTGTGCGTTTGAGTTTGTAGGTCGTAAAATATCAAAGGTTTTTTAGTTTTTATACACATATAAATTTTTTTGTTTTTAAGTTCCGGTATTTTTTCTAAAAACCTAGGCCATTGTCTAAAAACCTTGATTTTCTCTAAAAAACTGTTTTTTTCACTCTAAGAATCTGGTTTTTTCTCTAAAAAGCTGGTTTTTCGTTAAAAAACCAAGTTTTTTCGTTAAAAAATCTAAGATTTTTCTGCAAAAGCCTAGTTTCCCTTTTAAAACCTAGGCCTTTCTGTATAAACCTAGATTTTCCTCAAAAAACCTAGATTTTCTCTAAAAACCTAGATTTTCTCTAGAAACCTAGATTGTTTTAAAACCCTAGATTTTCTCTAAAAACTTAGTTTTCTCTAAAAAATTAGTTTTCTCAAAAAAAAGTATTTTATAAAACTTCCGAGAAACTTAGAAATTTTTTTGGAAACCTAGAAAATTTCCCGGAAACTTATAGAATTCTCCCTAAAGCTAGAGAACTCCCCTAAAACAATTCTGGAAAATTTTTGGAAGGTGTGGGGAGCACCAACCAGAGACCGCCAGGATTAAGCATTGATATATGGGTAAAAGGAAAGCAATATTCGTTACACAACAAACGGTGGGTTTTCAAAAACGGAATGTCAATAGACGAACCGGCGTTAATGTTTTATAGCAATGGGAATGGAATGATCGGAATAAGCATTGCAAATATAAAACGTCAGAGAGGAAACCCATTGGTGAAGTAGTGACCAAAATGTTTGAGTAATTGCGAGCGATATCCCAAAGCTTGTGTTAGAACGCATCCTGCCCTGTCAAGGTCACGACAATAAAAAACCAAGGAAGCGCATTTGCGTTAGCTAAAAATGTAGTAAACGAAGTAACAAATAAATACTTACCAAGAATGTGTTAAGAAAATAGTTAAGAAAAAATAATAAAAGAGAACGTAGTTTTAGGCGCAGAAAAAGCTTTAGAAATAAATAGAGAAACCGAATATGTACATCCAGCCAAACGTAGGGTACAATTTGGTGATTTAAAGCAGCACAGATGTTAAAAGAAGTTCCTTTTGCCAGCTCCGTGCGGAATAGAAGACGAAAATTAAAAAAAGAACGTGTCCTTTATGAATAAAAAAATTGCCGCCGCCAAGCTCCGAAACCTTACATGAAAGATGATAAAGCATTAAACCGCCTTGCTGAACCACTACATTATCAAGGCACTTGCGTTGTAAAAGTCAATAGTCGCATATGTGGGTTCATAAAGGAAGAAGCAGTAGCAAAACGATTATGAATAATAAGAAGCCTCAACGAAATACACCGATTCCTGACCAAATCACGCCCTATTGCAGTTGTTCGAGTAACATCGTAAAGAAACGTCAAATGTAATAATTATTTATTTTTGAAGTAAATAGCTGGTGTATAATAAAAAGCGGTGTTTTTGTATAATAATAATCATTATAGGTACTAATTATGCATATTAGATAGTTTGCAATTACAAATTTGTGGAATTTGAAACTAAGTGTGTAATCATAGATTTTGATGGTACACATTCGTTCGTTTTCGGCGCCTTTCGGAATCTGTTTTGACGTTTCTCGAATGAATTATACAATTAGTAATAAGTGTTTTAAGAAAAAACTACCGTGCTAGCTTGGAAATTGTTAATGATTCAGGTTGTAGGGCACGGATAGCGTCGTTTAGCATAATTTAGATAATTTTTAGAAGTCTAATACGATTTTTGGAAACCAACTCGTTGCTTGCTCTCTCTCTCAAACCAACGTAAATAGATCTATTGCTAACCTAGTTGCACGGCTCGTTCGGCTTTTGAGATCGGGCATTTCTCGAGGATCCAAGCTTTTTTAAAACGTAAGGCGATTACGTCGCTGCAGATTAATCTTTTTCCCGGAAAACCCTTATTTCTCCCTTAATAATTGGTTTTTCGGGATAAAAACCGGCCTACGCAACGTACGCAAAAATCCCCAACCGAACCCACACCCTCCCTCATCCGAACCAAACCCCCCGTCGGAGGAGATACGCGAAAAGCGATCGATTCGCACCTCTCAACTTTAACACAAAGTCACGCTATCAAGATTTATAGTTTTTAGATTAGACTAGAAGCGGTTTGTAGTCCCTACGGGACTACTTTGAACGCCTGCACTCGCTTTGTGGCCCACTCTCTTTACGCCCCACCATCTTTACGCCCCACCATCTTTACGCCCTACTATTTTTGCGCCCCGCCCTTTCGGCGCCCCACCCTCTCGGCGCCCCGCCATAGCTACGCCCCGCCCTCTCTACGCCCCGCACTTTCTCTCTACGTCTTGCCCTCTCTACGCCCCGCACTCTCTACGCCCCGTCGTCTCTACGCCCCGTCGTCTCTCTACGACCCGTCGTCGCTACGCCCCGTAGTATATTCTGTCAAAATCTTGCAAATCCTGCCAAAATCTAGTGAATTCCGTCAAAAACCTAAGAAATTCCGTCAAAAACCTAAGAAATTCCGGCAAAACCTAAAAAATTCCGTTAAAAACCTAAAAAATTCCGTCAAAACACTAAGAAATGGCAACAAAACCTAAGAAATTCCGTAAAAATTTGGAATTTTCGCCAAAAATTAGGAATTTCCGTCAATAATTAAAAATTTCCCCCAAAATCTAGAAATTCTCGTCAAAATCCTGAAATTTACACCAAAATCTAGAAATTTATACCAAAATCTAGAAATTCCCGTCAAAATCTAGAACTTTCCGTCAAAATCTAGAACTTTCCGTCAAAATCTAGAACTTTCCGTCAAAATCTAGAACTTTTCGTCAAAACCTAAAACTTTCCGTCCAAATTTAGAAAGCTCCGGCAAAACCTAGAAATTTTCGCAAAAACCCTATGGTTTCCCTTTCAAGCACATTGACTTTTATTTTAAAACCTATAATTGTTTTTCAAAAATTTAGAACTTTACTTTAAAAACCTTGCATTTATCTTTAAAAACCTAGGTTTTCTTTTAGGAACCTAGTTTTTTCTTTAAAAACCTAGACTTTTCTTCCAAAGCCTAGTTTTTTCTTAAAAAAAATCTGGTTTTTCTCCGAAAACCTAGGTTTTGCTTTAAAATGCTAGAGTTTACTTTAAAAACCTGGATTTTCCTTTAAGAATCTAGCATCTTCTTTAAAAATTTAGTTTTTCTCTCTAAAAACCTAGATTTTCTCTAAAACCCTAGGTTTCCCCTTAAAACCTTCGATTTCCTTCAAAAACCAAAACTTCCCTTCAAAAACCCAGCCTTCCCTTCAAAAAACCCAGGCTTCTCTTCAAAAACCCAGGCTTCTCTTCAAAAACCCAGGCTTCTCTTCAAAAACCCAGGCTTCTTTTCAAAAACCCAGGCTTCTTTTCAAAAACCCAGGCTTCTCTTCAAAAACCCAGACTTCTCTTTAAAAACCCAGGCTTTTCTTTAAAAATCAAGGCCTTTCCCCAAAAACCCAAACGCTTCTTTAAAACTCTAGGTTTTCGCCCAAAAGCATAGGCCGTTCTTTAAAAACCTAGGATTTTCTTTAAAAACCTAAGATTTTCTTTAAAACCCTAGCCGTTTCTTAAAAAACCTACGCTTTTCTTTAAAAACCTCGACTTTTTGGAAGCCTAGAATTCTTCCATAAACCCCAGAATTCATTTAAAAAAATTTTTTTTCTTAAAAAATCTAGAATTTTCCTTTAAAATCCTAGGTTTTTCTTAAAAACCTAGAATGTTCTATAAATGCCTAGGCTATCCTTAAAAAACCTACATTTTTCTTAAAAACCTAGCATTATCTTTAAATAGCAAGAATTTTCTTTAAAAACTAAGAAATTTTATTTAATATCTTGGTTTTTCTCTAAAACCCATGATTTCCCTTTAAAGCCCAAGACTTTTCTTTAAAAACCTAAACTTTTCTTCAAAAACCTATACCTTTCTTCAAAAACCTAGACTTTTCTTCAAACACCTAGATCTTTCTCCAAAAACCTAGACTTTTCTTCAAAAATCTAGACTTTTCTTCAAAAACTTAGGCCTTTCCTTAAGTTTTATTTCAAAAAACCTAGATTTTTCTCCAAAAACACAGATCTTTCTCAAAAAACCAGGGTTTTACCTACAAAAACCTAGGTCTTTCTCTAAAAACCTAGATTTTCCTTTAAACACTTTGAATTTTCTAAAAACTTAGCTTTTTCCCCACGAATCAAGTTTTCCTTTAAGAACGGAGGGTTTTCAAAAACGGAATATCAATAGAGGAAATGGGCGTTAATATTTTATAGCAATGGGAATTGAATAATCAGGTTAAGCAATGTAAATATAAAACGTCAGAGAGGAAACCCATTGGTGAAGTAGTGACCAAAATGTTTGAGTAATTGCGAGCGATATCCCAAAGCTTGCGTTATAACGCATCCTGCCCTGTCAAGGTCACGACAATAAAAAACCAAGGAAGCGTATTTGCGTTAGCTAAAAATGTAGTAAACGAAGTAACAAATTAATACTTACTAAGAATTTGTTAATAAATTAGTGAAGAAAATAGTTAAGAAAAAATAATAAATGAGAACGTAGTTTTAGGCTCAGAAAAAGCTTTAGAAATAAATAGAAAAACCGAATATGTACATCCAGCCAAACGTAGGGTACAATTGGGTGATTTAAAGCAGCACAGATGTTAAAAAAAGTTCCTTTTGCCAGCTCCGTGCGGAATAGAAGACAAAAATTAAAAAAAGAACGTGTCCTTTATGAATAAAAACATAGCCGCCGCCAAGCTCCGAAACCTTACATCATAGATGATAAAGCATTAAACCGCCTTGCTGAACCACTACATTATCAAGGCACTTGCGTTGTAAAAGTCAATAGTCGCATATGTGGGTTCATAAAGGAAGAAGCAGTAGCAAAACGATTATGAATAATAAGAAGCCTCATACGAAATACACCGATTCCTGACCAAATCACGCCCTATTGCAATTGTTCGGGTAACATCGTAAAGAAACGTCAAATGTAATAATTATTTATTTTTGAAGTAAATAGCTGGTGTATAATAAAAAGCGGTGTTTTTGTATAAAAATAATCAATTGTAGGTGCTAATAAAGCATATTGGATGATTTGCAATTACAAATTTGAGGAATTTGAAACGTAGTGTGTAATCATAGATTTTGATGGTACACATTCGTTCGTTTTCGCCGCCTTTCGGAATCTGTTTTGACATTTCTCGAATTAATTATACAATTTTAATAAGTGTTTTAAGAAAAACTGCCGTGCTAGCTTGCAAATTGTTAATGATTCAGGTTTTAGGGCACGGATAGCGTCGTTTAGCATAATTTAGATAATTTTAGCGGTCTAATACGATTTTTTGGAAACCAACTCCTTGCTTGCTCTCTCTCTCTCGAACCAACGTAAATGGATCTATTGCTAACCTAGTTGCACGGCTCGTTCGGCTTTTAAGATCGGGTATTTCTCGAGGATCCAAGCTTTTTTAAAACGTAAGGCGATTACGTCGCTGCAGATTAATCTTTTCCCGGAAAACCCTTATTTATCCTTTAATAATCGGTTTTCCGGGATAAAAACCGGCCTACGCAACGCACGCAAAAATCCCCAACCGAACCCACACCCTTCCTCATCCGAACCAAACCCCCCTCGGAGGAGATACGCGAAAAGCGATCGATTCGCACCTCTCAACTTTAACACAAAGTCACGCTATCAAGATTTATAGTTTTTAGACTAGAAGCGGTTTGTAGTCCCTACGGGACTACTTTGAGCGCCTGTACTCGCTTTGTGGACCACTCTCTTTACGCCCCGCCCTCTCTGCTCGCCGCCCTTTCTGCGCACCGGCCTCTCTACGCACCGTCCTCTCTGCGTCCCGCCCTCTCTGCGTCCCACCCTCTACGCCCCGCCCTCTCTACGCCCCGCCCTCTCTACGCCCCGCCCTCTGTACACCCCGTCTTCACTTCCCCTAGTAGAATTCATTAAAACGACTAAGAAGTTGAGCGAATCAAGATTATCTAACTCTAGTAGACTTTGTCGAAATCACTTCTGGTAGTCAACCGGATCAAGATCACCTCGCTCAAGTAGACTTTGCCGAAATCACACCGGGAGTCGATCGGATCAAGATTTATTTCGCTGTAGTAGACTCACCTCTCGCAGTTGATCGGGTCAAGACCACTTTGCCCTAGCAGACTTTGATGAAATCACTTCAGTGTCGATAGGATCAAGATGCCCTAGTAGACTTTGTCAAAATCATCTCGTAGAACGATCTGATCAAGACTACTTCACCCTAGTAGACTTTGTCAAAATCGCTTCGGGGAGTGGAATGGATCAAGACCACTTCGCCCTAGTAGACTTTGTCAAAATCACTTCGGGGAGTAGATCGGACCAAGATCATTTCGCTGTAGTAGACTTGTTCGAAATCACTTCGGGGAGTACCTCAGATCAAGATCACTTAACTCTAGTAGACTCTGCCGAAATCACTTCGGAGAGTCGATCGGATTAAGATCACTTTGCCTTGTAGTCTTTGTCAAAATCACTTCGGGGAGTAGATCGGACCAAGATCATTTCGCTGTAGTAGACTTGTTCGAAATCACTTCGGTGAGTACATCAGATGAAGATTACTTCACTCTAGTAGACTTTGCCGAAATCACGTCGGAGAGTCGATCGGATTAAGATCACTTCGCCTTGTAGTCTTTGTCGAAATCACTTCGGGGAGTCGATCGGCCCAAGATCATTTCGCTGTAGTAGACTTGTTCAAAATCACTTCGGGGAGTACCTCAGATCAAGATCACTTCACTCTAGTAGACTCTGTCGAAATCACTTCGGAGAGTTGATCGGATCAAGATCACTTCGCTTTAGTAGTCTTTGTCGAAATCACTTCGGAGAGTCGATCGTATCAAGATCACCTCGCTCAAGTAGACTTTGCCGAAATCACACCGGGAGCCGATCGGATCAAAATTTATTTCGCTCTAGTAGACTTTGTCAAAATCACATTTTGTAGTTGATCGGATCAAGACCACTTTGCCCTAGCAGACTTTGTTGAAATCACTTCAGGGAGTCGATAGGATCAAGATGCCCTAGTAGACTTTGTCGAAATCATCTCGTGGAACGATCGGATCAAGACTACTTCGCCCTAGTAGACTTTGTCAAAATCGCTTCGGGGAGTCGAATGGATCAAAACCACTCCGCCCAAGTAGACGTTGTCGAAATCACTCCGAAGTGTCGATCGGATCAAGACCACTTTGCCCAAGTAGACGTTGTCGAAATCACTTCGAAGTGTCGATCGGATTTAGACCATTTCGCCAAAGCAGACTGTCGAAATCACTTCGAAGTGTCGATCGGATCAAGACCACTTCGCCCAAGTAGACTTTGTCAAAATCACTTCGAAGTGTCGTTCGAATCATGACCACTTCGCCCAAGCTGACTTTGTAAGATCACCTCGAAGTGTCGATCGGATCAAGACCACTTCGCCCAAGTAGACGTTGCCGAAATCACTGCAAAGTGTCGATCGGATCAAGACCACTTCTCCCAAGTAGACGTTGCCGAAATCACTTCGAAGTGTCGATCGGATTTAGACCATTTCGCCAAAGCAGACTGTCGAAATCACTTCGAAGTGTCGATCGGATCAAGACCACTTCGCCCAAGTAGACTTTGTCAAAATCACTTCGAAGTGTCGTTCGAATCATGACCACTTCGCCCAAGCTGACTTTGTAAGATCACCTCGAGGTGTCGATCGGACCAAGACCACTTCGCCCAAGTAGACTTTGTCGAAATCACATCCAAGTGTCGTTCGGATCAAGACCACTTCGTCTCAGTATTTTTTGTCAAAATAATTTCGAAAATTGATCGGATCAAGATCACTTCGCCCAATTAGACTATGTCGAAATCACCTTGAAGTGTTGATCGAATCAAGACCACTTCGCCCAAGTAGACTTTGTAAAAATCACCTTGAAGTGTCGACCGGATCAAGACCACTTCACCGAAGTAGTCTTTGTCAAAATCACTTCGAAGTGTCGATCGGATTAAAACCACTTCGTCCAAGTAGACTTTGTCAAAATCACTTCGGAGAATTGATCGGATCAAGACCACTTCGCTGTAGTAGACTTTTTCGAAATCACTTCTGAGAATCGATAGGGTCAAGACCATTTCGCCCAAGTAGAGTTTGTCGAAATCACTACGAAGTGTCGATCGGATCCATACCACTTCGCCCAAGTAGACTGTCGAAATCACTTCAAAGTGTCGTTCGGATGAAGACCACCTCGCCCCAGTAGACTTTGGCAAAATCACTTCGGAGAATTGATCGGAGGAAGATCACTTCGTTCTAGTGGACTTTGTCGAAATCACTTCTAGGAGTCGAACGGATCAAGAACGATTGAGAACGATGCAGAACGATGCAGAACGATGCAGAACGATGCAGGACAAATGAGAACGTAGCAGAACAATTTTGAACGAATAGAGAATTCCTACAAATAACGCCGGTTGGTAGTTGCCGTTCCGTTTGAGAATAGATAATTTGAAGGAAGGGCATTTCGAACAATCCCTTAATTCTTTCAAAATTAATAAACAATATTTGAGGTGGTTTTCAGCAGTACTTTTATAAGTAGAAATTAATGAAAGTGTTGAAGCATAAGTTGAAATGTAAACAATTCCCGAAATAGCATGTTAGAGTATGTTTAAAAATTCTTCTAAATATTTTCGAGTCTGTAAACCAAAGCGGCAACTTTGTTAAGCTCTTTCGTTCGTAGAAGTTTTGTTAGTGGCTAAATAAAGAAGCAACTGTATTTATTTTTGCGATTATAAATATTAAAGTAGAAAATGCGTACGAATTTTTGATAATGGTTTTTTTTTTTTATTTTTGATGTATTATAAAATGAAGGTTATTGAGTATATGTATTCTTTTAAAGCGGATATTTAAATATATCTAATATTACTGGAGCTTTCTGTATAGAGGAAATAATGTATGTTAAACAAACGAATAGATCTCAGTCTACTTTTGCAATGTATTCTGTGTATGTAATATATTCTGTGTATGATATATATTCTGTGTATGTACTATATGTAAGATGTATAAGAGATGTATATTATATAATATATTTAATTTGTTTTATAAGGCTGATATGTGAAAGTAGTCGAAATGAGGTGATTGGTTTAGTTTAATTTACGTGGAATGAATGTACCGAGGATATATTTAGATACTTGTGTATGCTAATTCGTGTGGTAATAAATTTTCTTTCTTCAATATTAATAAACAGGCGTATTTTATATTTCCGATGTATGATGATAGTTAAAAGTAGTAAGTTATAGAAGTGCTGCAAGCAACCGTTGGATAAAGCATAAGGTGAAATGTTAACAATATCTCGAATAGTATATCGCAGGTTAAATTGGCAAGCGATTTAAAAATCACGGTGATTCTACACGAAAGTGGCTCGGACGTTTAGCGTTTGCGTTTGCGTTTGCGTTTGTCGAAGCTGCAAATGGTTAAACAAAGAAGTATGAGATTAATGTAGCCTCATTAAAAGTGATATGTTTTGAAATATCTCTTTTAACATATTGCGAATGAAAATAATGTACATGTACGTTTTAGATATTTTCATTGGTATTGAGTATCTCCTGTGAAGGCGTATGAAATCAATCTAACCTCGAATGTACCTGTTAACGAATATAAATAAACTTTTAGTAATTATAAATGTGCATGAGGTGTAATGTTGAAACTGTGTATTCTAAAAGTGGTATATGCGCGGCATTTGATTTTGAGTTATACATAAGAAAAGCTGTGTATTTGATGTACACCCTTTGAATGAAAATGGAAATAAAGCTGTCGTGATAGTTATATTATTAAACGGCCTAAGTAACAACAAAAGTGATAGAAATCGAAGTCGACCCCAAACTGTTGTAGTTACAGTGCAAACCTATTAAATTGGGCATTCCGTATGATTTATTTATCCCAATAAATTTGAATGATTTTCACATATAAAATGAGACATAGTTGTGCACGTTTGAAAAGCATTTGGATTTCTGCAAAAGTACGTTAGACCATTATTAGAAAATATAATAATTTATCATGTGTGCAATGTAGAGAACTCGAAATACTTAAATGAACTGCGATATGCCCACAACTGCCAAATAAGAGGGACCTTTTTAAAAATAGACCGCGCATATTAATTTATTCTGTAAAGCGGCTATTATTTAAATTAGATACTAAATTAGATATTAAATTAATCTAGATTTCTATGTATAGCAAATGTTCTATGTTACATAAAGAAAAACATTGAATTCTATTATTTGACTATAGTCTGTGTATTAATTTGTTGTTGACGTAAGCGGAATTAATTATACAAAATTTAATAAATGTTTTAGGCAAATACCGCAGTACCTGCTTTCAATCTGTTAACATTTCAGGTTTTAGGATACGGATTGTGTTTATTGACATATATATTAGTAATTTCTCAGAAGCCTAATACGAATTTCGAAACCAACGCGATTTTCCACCTCTCTCTTACTAAAGCGCTCCGTGTTTTTAGAACGATCAACTTTAAACGTCCGAACCTTGCTTGATGCATAAGACAAAGCAGCGTTTGTTTCTACAATGCGGAGAATTTCAGGAACAGAAAAGCGTCAGTAATGATATTTAAGCAAACGTAACTGACAATTTTGAAATGAAAGAGCGGCGTAAGACATACGAAAAAATGTTCTGGTACTTTTTATGCATATTATTGAATTAAATAAATGCTGGTGTTGTTTATAAAGTTGACGAAAAAAAAGTAAATGGAACTGGGAATTGAACCATTAAACTTACGCTTGGTAGCCAGATATTATAGCATCGCGCTATGGAGGTGTCAGTATTTGTAAATTGGTTAGTAGTATACTTTCATTTACTTTTAATTACCCCGAATTACTTTCAATTTAGCGGACCAAACACGAAATACACCGAATTCTGACCAAATCACGGTCTATTGAAAATGCTCGGCTATCATCGTGAAGAAACGCCAAAATGAAAAATTTATGATTTTTGAAATAAATAGGCAGCGTATGTGGAAAAGCGACGTTTTCCTATAATTTAAATCAAGTAACGGTACTTCTAAATCATATTGGTTGAATTGTAATGGAAAATTCCAGAAATTTGAAAGGAAGTATGTTACCATAGATTTTGAAGGTACACGCTCGTACTTTTCCGTTGGTGATCGTTACCTGATTTTGACGTTTGTCGAATAAATTATACAATTTTAATAAGTGTTTTAAGAAAAACTGCAGTGGTAGCCCGCAAATGGTGAATTAATCAGTTTTAGAATACGAATAGCGTTGTTTGGCATGTATTAGAAATTTTTAACGCCCGAATACGAATTTTACAAACCAACTCGATCTTTCTTCTCTCTCGTACTAACGTCAACGGAACAGTTCCCGACCTCGTCGCACGGTCCGTTCGGTTTTTAGATTGGATTTTTTTGAGGGATCCAAGCTTTTTGAACACGTTAACGAATACGTCGCTTCAAATTAATCTTTTCCCGGAAAATCCTTATTTCTCCGCAAGTTATCGGTTTTCCGCCATAAAAACCGGCCTATCCTAAGCACGCAAAAATTCTCCACCTAACTACCACCCGTCCGCGCCCCCAAGTCCGAAACCCTCGGACGCAAATCCCAATAAGCGATCGATTCGCGCTCTCAACTTTAACACAAAGACGGGCGTACGAAACTTATAGTTATTAGACTAGAAGCGGTTTGTAGTCCCTACGGGACTACTTTGAGCGCCTTTACTCGCTTTGTGGACCACTCTCTTTACGTCCCACCATCTTTACGCCTTATCATCTTTACGTCTTACCATCTTTGCGCTCCGCCCTCTCTACGCCCCGACCTCTATACGCCCCGCCCTCTGTGCGCCCTGTCCTCTCTACGCCTTGACCTCTCTACGCCCCGACCTCTCTACGCCCCGCCGTCTCTACGCCCAGCCGTCTTTACGCCCCGCCGTCTCCCCCGCCGTCTCTACGCCCCGCCCTCTCTACGCCCCGCCCTCTCTACGCCCCGCCCTCTACACCCCGTCTTCACTTTCTTCTAGTAGAATTCATTAAAACGACTTTGAGAAGTTGAGCGAATCAAAATCACCTAGCTCTAGTAGACTTTGCACTTGTGGGAGTTAACCGGATCAAGATCACCTCGATCTAGTAGACTTTGCCGAAATCACACCGGGAGTCGATCGGATCAAGAATTATTTCGCTGTAGTAGACTTTGCTGAAATCACCTCTTGGAGTTGATCGGATCAAGACCACTTCGCCCCAGTAGACTTTGTCGAAATCACTTCGGAGAGTCGATCAGACTAAGATCACTTCGCCGTAGTAGTCTTTGTCGAAACACTTCGGGGTAGCCGATCGGATCAAGATCAATTTGCCGTAGTAGACCTTGTGAAATCACTTTGGGGAGTTGTTTGGGGAGTTGTTTGGGGAGTTGTTTGGGGAGTTGATCGGGGAGTCAATCGGGGAGTCGATCGGGGAGTCGATCGGGGAGTCGATCGGGGAGTCGATCGGGGAGTCGAGCGGGGTCAAGATCACTTCGTCGTAGTAGTGTTTGTAGAAATGACTTCGGAGAATTAATCGGACAAAAACCACTCCGCCCTAGTAGATTTTGTCAAAATCACTTCGGAAAATCGATCGGATCAAGACCACTACGCCCTAGTAAACTTTGTCGGAATCACTTCGGGGAGGCGATCGTATTAATCCACTTCGCCCTGGTAGACTTTGCCGAAACTATTTAGTGGGAGTCGATCGGATTTAGATCATTTCGCCCTAGTAGTTTTTGTCGAAATCACTTCGGGAAGTCGATCGGATTAAGATCACTTTGCCCTAGTGAACTGTCGATATCACTTCGGGAAGTTGATTGGATCAAGATCATTTTACCCCAGTAGACTGACGAAATCACTTTGGAGAGTCGGTCAAGACTACTTCGCCCTAGTAAACTTTGTCGAAATCACTCCGGGGAAGCGATCGTATCAAGACCACTACGCCCCAGCAGACTTTGTCGAATTCATTTAGTGGGAGTCGATTGGATTTAGATCATTTCGCCTTAGCAGCCTTAGTAGAAACCACTTCGGGAGTCGATCGGATCTAGAGCACGACCGTAGTAGACTGTCGAAATTACTTGGGGGCGATCGGATCAAGATCATTTTGCCCTAGTAAACTTTGCCGAAATTATTTTGAAGAGTCGATTGGATCAAGACCACTTCGCCCTAGTAGACTTTGTAGAAATCATCTAGTGGAGTCGACCGGAGCAAGACCACTTCGCTTTAATACTCTTTGTCGAAATCACTTCGGGAGTCGATCGGATTAATATAACTTTGCCATAGCAAACTATCGAAATCACCTCGGGAAGTCGATCGGATAAGGATCAATATGCCCTAGTAAAGTTTGTCGAAATTACTTTGGGGAGACGATCGTATCAAGACCACTTTGCCCTAGTAGGCATTATGGAAAATACTTAAGGTAGCCGATCGGATCAAGATGAGTTCGCCCAAGTAGACTGTTTTGAAATCACCCGGGGGCGATTAGATCAAGACTACCTTGCCGTAGTAAACTTAAAAAAAATTCAAAACTTTATATAATATAAGTAATGGATATGTAGCTTATAAATATTTTACAAACATAGCATGGGAAGGGTTTTTAGCAATGTTAACAATGTTAATTACGTATATATAAAAGAGCAACGGATATTATATACAGTGGTTAAATAATCGATTGCAATAAGTAGCAATTGTAGAAAACTTAAGCAAGTGTTGTTTAACACCTCAAGTCATGTTTCTGAACGTACCGTGGTCTGTCATAGTTATTGAAATCAGCTGATCGCCTTAGTTTAATTAAAGAGCTTTGAATGTTCTTGTATATATATTTACAGCAAATTTAGGGAATTACTGGTTTTACTTTCTTATTTTTACGAATCAACTCTATGCTGCTTCTATCTAACAGTATATAAGTCTTGTTGTGTGCGACAAATGGAATAGAACAAATAAAATTGACACATGCAAATCAATCAAAATTAAGCAATATTTATTAATTGTCAATGTAGCTAATGTTACATATGAGCACATTTGTAATAACGTGTTTGCAAATAGCAACGTATGTTAAAGATAAATTTTCAGTGAAGTATATGCAATCAATTTTGGCATTAGTGATTTAGATTAAAAAAGGCTTTTCGTATGCCGCAATATGCGTTTAACGTTTCTCAATTTGAATTTAGAAATTAGTGTAATACGTATACGTTACCGGTATTGAATTTAGGTTTTACGCTCAGAAGCTTTGTGTTTCAGCACATATATTTGGTATTTTATAAGGATTTTTAGTTAATGCAGGTAACCGTATAGATCTACCTTCTCTGTACATCATGCTGCTTCGTTTTTACCGCGTATTGGGTATGCTCGTTAAGACAAAGTTGTCAATTACTGTTAATGTAGATAAGGAATAAATAACTTATAGTAGATTATTGTTTAGTGGTTATAAATTATGTTTGGCTATTTTACGCATATTAGACGCTTGTTAATGTTTAAAAAAATCAACATAAAAAAAATTAATTTAATTGGGCATTGAACCACCGAGGTTGCGTATGGTAGACGTAGGAAGGAAGGAAAGATAATCTATTTATAACTTTTCATACAATTTTGCTAAATACTAAATACTAACAATAATAACAATTAGTTCCTTAATAGTACCTACGATTCGACGTTTAACTATAAGTAATTTAATAACAATATTCGGTAACTATAATAAAATATTTACCTGACTGTTTATAATAATTAACTTATGTCTTCTATTTTATTTTTATTTTATATCATTGTTGTATATTGTACAATAGGAAAAGTGGAAAAACCTATTTTAATGTAGACGGAGGCGTTAGTCTTACGCTATCGAACCGACTTTTGTATTAAATCCTTTGGTTGTATACTTGTAGTAGTGGAAGCCTAAAAACATATATAGCGTTTCGAAATTATTTACGTAGACTTGAAATTTGTTGGATGTAAAATAAAATTTTTATTTTTTTTTTGTTTAAAATAGACCGCGTCTATTAACATGTAATACTTTTTTATAAGTAGAATTAATAATAATCAGTACTATAAAGAAGCTTTAATTTTAGAGATTTGTAAATTAAGTGTGTTAACAGAGTTTCAGATAGTACGTGCGCGCGCTACTCGGTTTTTTGTTCGTAACCTGTTTTGACATTTCTCAAATAAATGACACAAATCGCAGTAAAAATTTTAAAGATGTATAATTTATGATAGATGTAAAATTTTGTGGTACATGTTAGAAATTTGTTAAGGATCGTATACCAATTTCTGAAAGCAAGTCGATCGTCTGTTCATCAATGCAAACGTAGCTGTTGTTGGCTTTGCGCGTTTGTTTTATGAGATCGTAAAATATTAAAGCTTTTTAGTTTTTATACACATATAAGCGAATACGTACCTGCAAGTTGGACAATCTCTGAAAAGAAAACTTTGTCAATGGTTTTTGAGTAAATATAATTTACAAATTATAGATTGTAGACCGCACTGACGCATAAGAAAAAAATAATGCCTTGGTTTATTTAATGCATATTGTTAAATGAATGCTATTGCATGTTTTAAAAAGCAACACAAAATGAAATTAAAAAAAATGAATTTGACTGGGAACCGAACCGCCGGAGTTAGCATCCGTAACCAGCGATGTTAAGCTTGCGCTATTATGGCGTTGCCTACTGAAATCGCTTTGGTTGTATACTTACTATGTCTAACGTCACATAAGAAATACATCGCCTTAGGAACAAATCACGGTTTATTGTAATTGTTCGGGCGACGTCGCAAATAAACGTCATATGTAATAAAGAATTATTTTTCAAATAAATAGCCCGTTTATATTAAAAAGTCATGTTATTGTATAATAATGATCAATTATCGGAGCTAATACGTAATATTGGATGATTTATAATTCTAAATTTAACAAACTTTAAAAAAATTGTGTCCTCATAGATTTTGAAGGTATATATTCGTTCGGTTCCGGCAGCTTTCGGTATCTATGTTTGACGTTTCTCGAGGTAAATATACAAATTTTAGCACCTGTTTTAAGAAAATACTATACCATCAGGTTGCAAACTGTTAATAATTCAGGGTTTAGAATACGAATAGCGTTATTTGGTATATATTACATATTTTTTAACGCCCGAATACGAATTTTAGAAACCAACTCGATCTTTCTACTCTCTCGCACCAACGCTAACGAAACAGTTGCCGACCTCCTCGCACGGCTCGTTCGGTTTTCAGATCGGAAATTTTTGAGGGATCCAAGCTTTTTTAACACGTTAACGAATACGTCGCTGCAAATTAATCTTTTCCCGGAAAATCCTTATTTCTCCCTTAGTCATCGGTTTCCCGCTGTAAAAACCGGCCTATCCTAAGCACGCAAAAATTCTCCACCCAACCACCACCCGCCCGCTGCCCCAACTCCGAAACCCTCGGACGCAAATCCAAATAAGCGATCGATTCGCACCTCTCAACTTTAGCACAAAGACGGGCTTACAAAACTTATAGTTATTAGATTATTTGGGGTCCATTTACTCCTATTGTATTGAATGTATTTGCAATTAAAAATTTAAAACAAGGACTTTACAAAAATATCACTTATTGAGTTGTAATTAGTGTACCAAACTGTACATATCTGTGAATAATTGTTTGTAAATAGTGGTAAATAAAGATTGTATGAATGTTGTATTTTTTTATGATTTTATTAAATGATGTGTGAGTGGGAAGGAAGAATGAAGAATTTAGGCATCCAAGAAGAGGCACAGCTGAGCTAGCCATGGAAGCTGCGGAAGATTGTTGCAGCAGAAGAATCAGGGTAAGAAAAATTTTTTGGCTGTGAATTTTTTTTTTTTTAAGTATTTAATGGCTCACTCTCGATTCTTTAACGCTAAATCCACGATCTACAGCAATCTTGTGAACGGCCCAACGGCATAAGGGGCGAGAATTTCTCTAGGGCAATCCACAGCAATGTTATGGACGGCCCAACGATAGGGCTCGAATTTTTGTGAGACCACAGCAATCTTATGACGCTCAATCCGTGGGGCGAGAATTTCTTTAGGGCGATACACAGCAATATATATTCATAAAAATAATGTTTATGTGATGAAGAGGTAAAAATTGAAAGAAAGCATTCAATATTAAAGTTGATATAAAAAGTTAGAATTTAACTACAGTTTATTTTACATTAGACTTTCAAAAGTATAGTAAATTATTAAAAACCCTAAACCTATAAACAGCGTTGCTAATTGGAGTGTATTCAAAATGCGGAGTAAGCAAGCGTTTGCAGGCGTTTTATTCAGTGGAAATAATTCTCTCGTACTTCTAATATACTAAGAATAATACGATCTCAAACTTACGGTTTATGCGTATCTCTCCCAAGTGTTGTAAATCCCCGCCTGTAACGGGAATGAGAATGCCGGTAACAGGGCTGCTTCCGCTGCGGGAGGGGAGGGGGAGACAGATTCATACGGTATTCACTTTCAAGTCACCAGGGCAAACGTTCTCGAGCATTTTCTGATACTTAGCAACATCTATAAAGACCTAGGAAAACCATTCGAGAAAATTAATCATGATATATTGCTAAGTAAATTAGTAAGGTTTGGCTTTTTTACATTAAGCGTTGAATTTTTTAAGTCATATTAGAAAGGCCGAAAATCATATGTAACATATGAACACACTAATTCGAAAAATTTGTTTAAGAATTTCAGGAGTTCCTCATGGAAGTAATCTAGGACCACTGATGTTCTTAATTTTTATAAACAACCTTTTCAATGTAATGAAAAATAGCTGTTTTCTGTTATACGTTGATGATTTGAAATTTTTTTGGAAGGGTTACAACTATCATAGACAGTAATCTTTTACAAAACGATTTGAATAATATATTAGACTGGTGTTATGCAAACAAATTGTACTTCAATGTAAAAAAGTGTTACACTTTACTTTGTTCAGGAATATACTTTTAATTAGTTTATTCCAAATGAATTAATGAAGGAAGTAAACTGGAAATTGAACTTCGATATTCAAATAAAACATGTTGCATCATCTGTACACAAAATTCTGGGATTTGGGATACGTACAACTCAATTGACACTATAAAATTGCTCCGTTCCGAATGGACCTGTACCTTGAAGACGTTCTAGATTACCAGAACAGGTGGGACGGCATGGGTGTTCTAATGAGTTAAAGAGTCGAACCAAAGGTTTTACTAAATAGGTAGGGTCATTGGTGAGGAACCAGACTAAGAAAGGTCCCTAAAGAGGACAGCAGCTCATTGGGTACTTAGAGTGGTAAAGACCAGTAAGGCATTCTAAGACACACTACTGCTATGTGGAAGGCAACGAGAAACCACCGCATTACCTTCCAAGTGCTCGGCGTACTTAAATTGTAATAAACATGATGACATCCTCTAAGGTAAAAAATTCCGGAGTTAAAATAGTCCCCCATTCCGATCTTCGGGAGCGGACTACATTGGAGGAGGTGATCGGAAAGTTTAGAAAACGAGTCGGAAATATTTTGCGAGAGCGTGGAATGTTAGAAGCATGAAGCAAGTAGGTAAGCTAGAGAACTTAAAAATTTGAAAAAAGGAACGGAAAAAGCACTTTGACTTTGAAAACTAAAAGATAAAGATATCCACGAAAGATTTGAACAAAAGTCAAGTGAAATTCTGATTGATACCGGGAGAATTTCTTATACTAAGGAAGTAGAAACAGAATGGAGTAACATTAAATCCAGCTTAGAGATAGCGGCCAGAGATATTATGGGGCTACACAAAAAGAAAATAAGAAACCATGGATAATAAAAGATATCATGAATTTAATAGAAGAACATGTTACATTCCAAATTTTGGGATCTACACTTTTAAATTTGTGAGTAAATTCCCGCCATTATTTTAAAATAAAGTTGTGCCACGATATTATTAGCCACGAGACGTCGTGGCACACCGCGCACAGAACAAAATAATATGTAAAATAAGAAAATCCAATTTGTTCTAAATATCTCAAAAACCAAAAACTGTTTTGGTGATTTCTAAACGCCATTGTTTTAGGCCTTTGATAACACAACTTTTCTTCCATTTAACCAAATCTGTATCTCATACCGTTTTCAAGATTCCCATAGTGGCCCTCCTAATCTCGGACACACTGTATACAGAATTTACAGCCGTCACTTGAACAATAACATAAAAAATTGCTACAATGCAATCTGAATAAAAGAATTTAATATACTTTTGTATAGAGTGAAGTCGTTACGTAGTTTAAATCAAGATTCCTTTACTTGTTTCAGACTTGTACAAAATAAAGTCCATAAATTAGTAATTAATTCAAACAAAAAGATTGAGTTTATTGAAATTTCCTGTACTGTTTCAAAGCATTTTTTTAGTATGGTTTAAATATTCATAGAGTTAAAATTTTGTTATTAAAAGAGGAATAAAATTTAAAATACCTGTTTGCGTAGGTGGTATGTAGATTTTTGATGTCACTTGATAAGTAAGTTGATAAGTCTGTTACCCCTATTACTGATCGACGAAGGACGACATTTGTGAAGAAAACACCTTAAAAAAAAAACAATTGGACAGCGTGCACGATTAAAGGCTTTCCGTATTCTACGATTACATCACCAAACGCATTTTGTGGATCCCATACTAAACTCCTTATTTAACTTCAGATTGGTTATACTGTCAATTGATAACAATACTCTTCAGAAATTCTGACTGCATTGCAGGGTGCGTTCAGAGTGGCAACGAATGGTGTTTGAGATGTCCCAAACTTATTGGTTAGAGTTCACCATGTGCGAATTCTATTAAAATAATACGTATTTCTGATACCAGATTAAACACGCCAGTGTCGAAATTACTTCCATGTGATGCCAGGAATAATTGATTATTACGTGCTTCTCGCAATAATTTAACGTTACGTGAACCCGTATCTAAATGCTGAAGTGAAAAAACCCTTGTCAGATTTAACAATTTTAAATTAATAGAAGCGAAGTAGATTTACCCACTCTCGGCTTTGCACATTAAAACAAAGTAAACAAACTAACTTTTGAACACCTAAGTATCTGATACTTTTCAGGCCAAGCTCAAATTCACAACTGGAAAAACCCATTTTCGTGCAGCGCTTACATCAAAAATGAAGACAAAATTCGCGTATCTAATAAAGTAGATAGTATCCCTCCCAATCTATATCACCATCGTTATTGTTTATATTATTGTATTTTTTTGTGTTATATAATAATTTTGTTATCAGGTGTATAGGATAGTTATTATATCTTTCAAATATTCTAAAAAATAATAACTATCCTATACACCTGATAACAAAATTATTATATAACACAAAAAAATACAATAATATAAACAATAACGATGGTGATATAGATAATAATAATGCAACTAACGAAAATAACAAAACTATACAGCTATACAAAACACTACCAAATATAGATGACCACCTAACTCATAAATTAATTAAAGTATTTAAAAATTACAATTTCAAATACGCTAAAAAAACATTTTAACATTAAGAAGCATTTTTTCAAAATTTAAAGATAAGACACCAGATTTATTTCAAAGAAACCTTGTATACCAAATTAATTGTATAGATTGTAGTAATCCTTATATTGGGCAAACGTCACAAACTTTAAAACAACGTATAACCCAACACAAAAGTGACATTAGAATCAAACCAAATTCCTGTGCTTTATCAAGACACTCAATTGATTTAGATCACAAAATTGATTTTGAACATCCTAAAATTTTAGAACTAGAAAAAGATACACAAAAAAGACTATTTCTGGATATGTATCATATATTTCGCCAAAAAAATTGTATAAATAAAAAAACAGATATTGGTGGTCTAAGTTCAATTTACACATACATACTTAGTCTTCAGAAGTAACATATACCTAATGCAATAATTGATATTGTAGTGATTAGCATTACATACATACACATCCTATCACATTCACACATACACGTACTAACAAACAAACAGATTAATATACATAATCACAAATATTCATAGACACTCACATAAATATAACATGTACACGCACCCACACTCATACACACACAAACACATACACACATGCATACATGCACACATAGGCATTCTATATTTAAATCGTCAAATAATAAAAAAGTGAAACTGAAAGGTTTCAAAATTTGACATTTTTATTTTTATTTTTATACAAGTTATACAATTTTCTTATAACAAATTGAAGCAAAAATTAGTTAAAATAGATTTCGATGTAATTTTCATGTTAATTTAATGTTTAACCTCGTCTTGTAAGTTACTATCAATTCATTTATATGTTAGCCTAGTTAATTGTAAAATTTTAGAAAGCCTGTGATCAAGAATTTAAATAAAATTCGAAAATTTAGGCCTTAAAAAAGAGTTTACTTTCCTACAGCTGACCTCAAACCCATTAATAATATACATCATATTTATACAAGGTCATTATCTCTAAACTATATTATATATATATATATATATATATATATAGTAATATATATATATATAGAAAAGATTTGATTTATTGGTATTATGGGATAAAGTCGCTCATATATAATATATATACAATATACATATATATATATATTTGATAAACTACGTTTCTGTTTATTCACAGTCGAATTCAAATACTAATTATTGAGATTGCCTTTGCTGAGACCTATTGTTAAATCTTGGGCTTCCATTATATCGATGGATATGTATTTCAAACAGGGCGTCTTACTTATCTTGTTATTGGACCACTTTAATCAAACCATGGTTATTGATCAAGCGTAGTATTTAGTGGTGCCAAGTCAACTAGGACATTTTCTAACATAACGACCTTACTGTACAATAGCCAAACAATTCGTCAACTAAAATTTTTCGGCTATTTTGGAATAGGTTTGTGAGAAATGTACCAAAAGTGTGCAGAAATCTAGGACTGTCATGATTTCCTGATAATTCCAACTCTGAAAACAAATTTACGTGAAGTTAAAAGCATGGGTTCTATAATAACCAAATAACTTGAATAAGTAATAAAGACGATCGCATGTCAATTTAGTCCTCAAAACAAAGCATTTCAAATATGGCAACTTATATATATATATGTAATATAGTAATATATAGTAATGATGAATTTATTTATATATATATTATATATATCATATCATATAGTATATATATATACTTGTGAACTAGTCGTAAACGACCAAAATATACACATTGCCTTTGCTAGACCTAGGCAATGGGCCCATTATATCGATGGATATTATTTGAAAAGGGCGTCTTACTTATCTTTCTTTCCCCATCAAACCAGGTTACGCAAGCGTAGTATTTAGTGGTGCCAAGCAACTAGGACATTTTCTAACATAACGACTTACGTCAATTGCATTCGTGGCCAATAAAATTTTTCGGCTATTTTGGAATAGGTTTTGAATGTACCAAAGTGTGCAGATCTAGGACTGTCATGATTTGCCTGAATAATTCCTTCTCGGTAATCTTTCGGAAGTACTAGCTTTCAATAGTTGAATATTTTCTACATTCGTTGTAGGTACAACCGACATTCTTGGAACAACCATTCTTGAATTTATTGTAATGCGACTGAATTAAAGATGTTCTATTTCCGTTCCGACAGTAGGTTCGTTGTCAACGCCTTTTTGTCGTTGTGACTGCAAACGAGAATTTGTAAAAGCTTCCAAATCATTATGCAACATGGTTTTCGCATTGATGCTTGTATTCCATCCACTAACTGCCTAAAATATTATATTTTTCTTAAAATTCACTATTGATTTCAAGGTATTCTAGTCGACGATCAATGTGTAATAATTTTGCTTTCAAACGTTTACTAATTAGTTTGGATGGTTTTTCCAAAAAATCCAGTAGTGGTTGGTGTAATGTTTCCATTGCCTTTTCACAGAAGTCTAATTGTTTTCTAGAATCTAGTTTCAATTCTGGATATTTAAAAATTAAATTTGGATCCATTTTTTCTTTGGATACCATTGTTCTTAGTAGTTTCTGTTTTATTTCTGTTTGCAGATCATCACATTGCTTGCCTCTAATTGCAAGATCCCATGATAACTCTTGTAAGGACAAACAATTAATCCAAGTCATTTTAATTTTTCAAAATTATTTTATTATCAATAAGACGCAATAGTACAACAGATATTATTTTGATAAATTTTTAAATAATATTTTCAATCGATAAAACTTTCTGAATATATTTTTATACAAAATAATTTCCCAAACCTGCAATTTAGAAATATTATAGCATTGCTGTTTCATAGAATTATTTGTTGGTACTGAAACCAAAAATTAAACAAAACCAATCAGAGTTTGTAGATCATAAGTGGGTTCTATCCTTGTATAAAAAAATGTGATGACCGATTTTAACACGAGGACAATCTTCTGCTCTTTTAGTTTATTGCAACGCTCCCCAAATCTCTTTCCAGGAATTAGAGGTATTACCGTAAATCGCTAAGAGGACCAACGCTACCTACTCGACCTGTATTCGTAAAATAAAAATATAACAGTGCAATTAAATAAAAATATTTGATTTTGTAAATCAGTATATACAGCATATATTGTGGTTGTATTTATTCCACAGCACTGGAAAAATTTTCTTGAATTAAATCAAACTGAAACTACTTACCATTATTATTGCAGAAATAACAATTGCATTAAATAATTTGGAAAGCCTGGTGTATCTTTTGATAACCAAATTTATACAAAAATAAGTTGAGCGCCACGGGTAACCTTTATTTTTTCCTTTCTAAAAATTAACGGGATTAAGATTTTCTTACTAAAATCTAACTGGTCTGCACTCTTATCTTAGGGACTGCAGAGGATTCTTTGAATTGCTATTCTTACTCGTAATACCATAAACTTGATTTAATCCAGTTATATAAACAATAACACAATACCACTATTTTAGTGAGTATACAAAATATATTACCAATAATTATTAGACCAAAAAATGTACAACCTAATTTAACTTACAAATGTTTTTACAATTTACCATATATACAGAATTTACAGTTGTCACTTGAACAATAACATAAAAAATTGCTGAAATGCAATTCCCAGAAGTAACAAACAGAATGTTATTTTCAACCAAACACGTTCCCAAAAGATCTGTATGTATGGTTGTCTATCTATCAGAATAAGTAGAATACATTGCCTAACTAACAAAATTGGTAACAGAAAACTTTAAACTGTTACAATATGTGGGGAGCACAGCACTGTATGGCTGTGGAACCTGGACAGTAAGAGAAGCGGACAGGAAAAAGATTTGAAATGTTGTACTACAGACGTATGATGAAGATATCATGAACAAACAAAGTTAAGAACAAAGGGGTACTAGAAGTGGTAGGGAAAGGTGGAAGTATGTAGAAAACAGTAAAAAATAGGAGAGATAGGATGATAGGCCACATACTAAGGCCTGAGAGAATAGTGCGGAATATATTAGAAGCAGAAATAGGAAAAAGGAGAGGTAGAGATAGACCTAGGTTAGCCTACTGAACACAGATAGTAAAGGATGTAGGCTGTGTGAATTTCAGGGAAATGTGCAGGCTAGCTCAGAATAGAAATCAGTGGAGGGACGTATCCAACCAATTCAAAGATGGACAACTAATGACGAAAAAATACCTGTGCTTAAACCTGATGATTATTATAAGCAATAAAGGTATTGGTTTTGCAATACTCTCAACTAATAGTAATTGTGCGAAAAGATTTATTGGAAAACTATTAATTCAGCAAATTTTGTGTTTTGTCTTCTACTTATATTTACATCGTCTAGTTTGATTGGGGGAGGGGGTCTATTGCCAGGATTCCCTTCATCACAAGCATTGCAGTTTTTTATGGTGCTATTGTCATTTTGTTGGTTTTGCACCAACTTTATGTTTGGGTTAGGGCGATGTTAGCTTTATGTTCGATTTCTTTTCTGGAATTGCCTTCAACCAACAGCAAGATGTCGTCGGCGTATGCAATCGTCGACAACACTTTGTCAACGGTGTTCAACTTTTCCAGGAGTTCGTCCATTACAATATTCCAAAATAGAGGCTCGCATATGGAGCCCTGCGGCAACCTTTGTTTATATGTTTGGTAATGCTCTCCATGGCTTGTAGGGATACGTACCTGTTTCTTCAGTAACTCCTGAAGGAATGTTACAGTTGTGGTGGACAGTTTATGGTCTTAAGTCTGGTAAAAAGTGAAGGCCGCTAAATCTTATTAAAAGCGCTATCTATGTCCTCTAATAGTAATAGGACGTATTTTTTGTGTGATTGCTTGATGGTTTGTATTGCTTAGTTTATGGCGTCCTCGGTCGATTTGTTTTCTGTGCAGTCGTATTGTTTTGGGTGTACTCCTGTGGTTTGTCTGAGATCCTGCATTCGTTTACATAGTAGTTTTTCGTAAGGTTTTCCAAGAGTGTTCAAAAGGCATATAGGCCTGGTTGTTAGGGGTCTTTACCTTTCCCTTTACAGATAATCAAGACATTAACCAGATGTACAGTGCTACTAGCGTCGGTGTTAATTTATCTTGTAAAGCTATGCCAACTTCCGCATGGATTCCATTCGGTCCGTGTGCTTTCCTGCTCTCCGATCGGCATAGTGCGTATCTCACTTCGTCGTCTGTGAAAGGACATTAGCTGTTATCTTGTCTGTTCCATAGTCGGTGACCTACGTTGTTTCTGTCAATTACTCCTTGTCGTCTGAGTCGTTGTATAAACAGTAATGCTGCTTAAGCTTTCTTATCTTTGAGGAATTATCTTTGTAATTTGAAGTACTCTTTTCGTGCTGCAAAGCCGTTTACTCGGTTCAATGCCATTTTAAACTTGATATTTTTGTGTAAAATTATGTCACCACATGTTTGAACTTTGTCTTTAAGATGGACAAAAGTTAATTGAAAAGTGAAAGTACCTATTTTGTATTTTGCTTAGATAAAAGTGCTTTTCCTTTTGAAATCATAAGAAAGTAATTCTTAAACATTCTTGTATGTTTTGTAAAGCTAGCAGATCTGGTAGCTCTTTAGATCAAAATATTATTTGTTAAATTAGCTTACTTAAAAAAAGCATTGTGAACCGAAATGAATTCTATACCCTTATATTTGAAAGTCATGATGTCTTTTTGTAAATACTTATGTGAAAACACTCATTAGAAAAGAAATTTACTTAAATTTGTAACGGGCATTTTTGTAATTGAACATTTTACGCTATCCTCAATTCATAAATACATTTCTACCAATTACTATTTTTATATTTGATATTTATTAACTCCTTAGGCGAGTGCATCGTATTATAATTAATTATAGATTGCATCGTTCTTGTCTTGCCGTAAATATAAATTTTGTTGCTTATGTGGATATACCAGTTGAGTTGATAGGCGATAAGCGGTTATAATAACAACGATTTGATATCTACAGACGGGCAGTTGTCGTTTGGTTTTTTGTTCCTATACATTAATTACTTTAAAAATACGTTTTCCTTGTTGCTGTGAAATAAAGTTATATATTAACTGTAGTAATGGAGTTGTAGTTTGTGTTTTGTTTCGGAATTACGTTAAAAATGCTGTTTCCTTTTTGCTTTGAAAATAGTGTAGTTCTGATGGCGATTGAAATAGTATGTTTTTATATGTAACGTGTTGGATTGACAAGAAGTGCGGTTGTAATAACAACAAGTTGTTATGAACAGATGCGTAGTCGGTTTTTGTTCCTGGTTCCGGTATATTAAGTACTTTGAGTGATACGCGTTGCTTTGCTGATTGTGTCTTTAGTTGTTTTTCTTGTAAAATAAAAGATTTACGGAACATTGACTTAGTGATTACGCGTTGCACGACAAATTGTTTTTGTTGCTTTTCTGTTAGAAATCAAAGTCGTAGAACTTGGAAAACACGACCGCACGTGGTTGTTTTTACGGAAGATTGATTTAGTGATACCGTCGCTTTACTAATTGTGTTTTTTTGTGGATTTGTTTTACTATATTTGAACTGTGTGCGATCTAGTTTTCGTGGCCTCCTTTTCTTATCAGAGTAGTGCATACTTTGGTTTATTCAAACACAGTTTTAAAACTTGAGTGTTTCTAAAAATGGTGATACAGTTGTAGCAGGTTTAGTAGAAAAAAAGAGGATGCTTCTTATGAACAGGTATCTCATTCACTTGTAAAGACAGTTGGTACTGTAGTTCCTGAATTTTCTAACCCCAACGAATCTAAAATAGATCTATGTTTGCGCGAATTTGGTTATGCAAAAGTATTAGCTTTTTCTTTGTTACTATAGGTAGCAAATAAAACGCTTCACGTTACTGTTAGTTTAATGCATTACGTCGTGCCTTGAAAGCCCGTGACTCTAAATTTTTATTACTATTTTTCTTTACAATTTGTGTTACAAAATCTTTCAAAATTATTGTCTCAGGAAATATAATTAACAAGAGATTTATCAATGTTACGTAGTTCTACCAGCAGGATAATGTCGGCTGCTAACACCAGTGAAATAGGTATGCGTTATTAGTGTAAAGTGTGAGAAATTCCATCCACACCCTCACAGTCAAGGGTGCAGTGCTTCGTTAGTGCAGGACATCGGGAATCCCACATTCAATTGCGAGGAAGCGTTGCTGAAGGACTGTTTGTAAGTTGAACTATTTCCTACTTGTTTTTACTTTAAACACCTGTCCGTTGCTTTGCCATACCGTTGGCGTTCTGATACCTTTTAGCATAGACTTGCATGCTATTTTAAATAAAAGAAAAAAAAAAGAAAAATCAAAACTACTGGACTACTCATATTAATTGTGTTTACCTATTTATATTTTGTTAAAATTTTGTCTGCTTTATGTCTAATTGGTGTGTGAGGAAACGTTTCTGCTACTCCCCAATATTACCAAACTTTGTACTAAAGATTTGTTATATTGCTTTTAACGTTGTTATATTATATAGATTATCCCAACAGTTTTTTTTATTCTACAAAGTACTGAACAATTTATACTTGATCCGTATGCTATGCTTTTTCTTTGTTTCAGGTTTGCAGGACTAATTTGTTTTTTTTTCAGGTTTACTATTCTAATTTTTCTATTGCAGGTACTGTTACTAATTCCTTACAGCCGCGTCCCTTATAGGTTGGTCTGCTTTCTACACCCCCTCCACTCTCCGATTGAGCCCGGTCCTTTCTTTGTTTTTCTTTGTGTTACGTACGGCCACGAGCCAACGTAGCATAAATCTGACGAACCAACGTGGCTGCCCCGATAATAACGTCACAATTTGAATAATACAAACATTTTATTGAAAAATTCTTTTGTTGTCTTTGGTAATTCTACAGTTATGAAATTAAAAGTGTATCTTTAAATATTGAGAGCTGAAGGTAGAAAGAACACTACTTATACAAAAATGAGAATTACTGTGACATATTTTTATGTTCACTGTATTATTTTTGGGTTACAAACGATGGTCTCAACGTATGTGATAACTGTAATTTTTAGGCGTGGTCTGTTTATGTGTGAACAGTAATCGTGAGCTTTAAGGACGTTTGAGATAGTTTTTGCACAAAGGTTTCTACATCTCCCCTTATGCGTAGTTTCATCTAGTTGTTGAGTTATTAGATGTAATGTCGCTTTCACTTCCTTTTTTTTTTAGTTTTCCGAACCGTGTTGACAACAAACCTACGATTACTCTTGGCCCCTCTGCATGGTTCATGTCCGAACTATGTTCCCACATACTAATTTCCAATAGTCCACCCCAAGATAGTACATTGGCCAAGAAGCGAGTTGTTTTTACCTGAAAAATTTTGAATTTTGCCCAACCCTTGCTGTTCCAAGCAAGGTAGGGATCTTCTAATGTACGTGACAACATTCGCACACTGGACCTCCATTGCACGTCTCATCCGAACGAGAGCGTATTTTTGTGAAAAATGATCGCTTAACATTTTCCAAACGGACCGTGTTGAGATTTGAACCCGGAACCTTGAGCGTAGTAGTCACACGCATACCAATTACGCCACGAAGCCGTCGCCCGAGCTATGCCGCGGTTACGATTGTTCCACCTAAGTTAGTAACTTCGTTCCATCCGTGTTAAATAATTATTGATTAACTAGCACCTACAACGTGTGGCGATTTTGTTCCAAGTACCCCTTTGTTTTAGGTTCGCTGGTTAATTAATCTTTATTTTACCTAGGAGTATTTAAAAAGTTCACTGACGTACAACGTGGAGCGTACTCAGCGTAGCATATACTTGTGTTTACGCCTTGCCTAATATAAAATAAAAGCATGCTCCTCTTATCTGTCGACTACGATTTGTTATTTGCGCATCGCCAAGGTGAGCGCTGGTTACAACAATAAGATAAGTCAGTCGACACAGCTCTCTCTTAGAACACAGTCCATTATTAAATGTCACACTCGCGCCGGTTTGTCGGCATTAGTTAATTAATTAATTAACAACGTGAGCACCGCTATTTCCCTTCCTTCACCAACCCTCTCCTACTTAACCAATTATGTATTTAGTGGTGAGTGTAAAGTGATAATTGACCACGGGGTAAGTTTTTTATGCAACCACATTTATTACACATTTTATTACGCATTTTTTGTTATTGTGAACCAGCCGTTACGCTTAGGCGTGAACAACTTGATATACATAAATTTTTATTTCAGTATATGTATGTATATGTATATTCATGTGTCCTGGTGCTTAAATTACAATAAAAGCGCATATTACTTACTTATTATAAAGCACTATATCAGGTCTCCATATATGATCGGACGGGACGTGCAGCATTTCTACTCCACCATATTCTTTTGGATCCCACTTTAGTTTGTAATCAAACCAGGACTAAAAATAAAAAAATACATGTTAGAACCATTCCTTAGGTCCCTGTTAATCAGTTATAGCAAGTTATCGTCATTCTTTTAACATAAAGGTTTAATTGAATACACCAACCTCTATATTTTCAAATGTTTATTATCTCGAATATAATTTGGGTTTGTTTAGAACATGAAAATAAACATCACCATTTTTTAAATTATATGAGGCGGGAATAAATTCAGTCGAAGTGAAATTCACAAGGGGTTAGATTTAAATAATACAAATACAACCGGGTCCAGGAAACAAGACAGTCACGTGACTAATTCCAGATTCTAGAATCGACAAAAGTGTTTAAAGATATTCTGATTTTGTAATTAGTAAAATAGAAACCATGAATCACGAGACATGTTTCAATAATACAAATACGTATCAGGTTTTTATTGTATAAGCTTGAAAGTGAAAACTATTACATTGTATGTCGGAGCTTGATTGGCAATTAAATAAAAATTATTTGACTCCCTTGGATCTTGAACCCTTAACCTTACTTCTATCAGTTTTACATTTATCTGTCAACATAAGTGTAGATTTCTTGGAGTCTATTTCAATTCCTTATAATTATTGTCAGTTTGTTAAAAATAAGTTCATGATAGAACTAAATTTTGTAACGTCAACTAAAGGTACAACATTAGGGACGCAAACCCAACAACTGGTATTGAATCTGTTAAATTACTTTGAAAGCGAGAGCAGAATGGCGGTTCTACATGATGTATGCTAAAAGTAGGGTTGCCATCCGTCCGGGTTTCCCCGGAGATGTTCTAGTTTGGAGGGCGTCCGGGCCGGGTTTTGTATAGAATACGGATTTTTAAGTGACCCGTGCTGCTCGACCGCAGGGTCAGGTGCGACCTAGTCTACTACACACAAAGAGCTACCCACACTACACCTTCGCCCGTTGGCTGCTACCCGCCGGCGCCGTCGTCCCATGAACCGACGATATCTCAGCTCATTAGCGTAAAAAGTGTATAATGTAAGTAAATTAATTGTAAATGTGTTCTTTTAGACTTTAATAGTGTTCCGTCCAAACCTGTATATATTCATTTAGTTTCTTTATATTATTACTATAAAATTTAAGTTTATTTGTTAATGGTAATATCTGCTATTTTACTTAAATTTGATAAACCCGGTCGCGTTTTCACCTTCAGTGTTCTATCTTGTTTGCCATATGTTTTGGTGACTGCGCGCACTAACACAGTCTATTGTCACCGCTTGGACAATAAGTTTCTGTTTTCGGAGGTCAGTCCCCGTATAGGACTACCTCACCGCTTTATATTATTTTACGAGTGCAGTAATAAGTGTTTTGAATCCAAGAATCTTTTATCTAAATACCGTTACCCATGGGGTCAACTGCGCTTCATTTCCTGCCATACGTACTCTTTTACAACTTGCCGATGATGAAGGTGAACCCTTTCCTGTAGCCGCTTTCGCTCTTCGTCACCATACCTACAATGATGACGTAGTGACAGGTCGTGATACTTTTCAATCCTCTTTGGATTTAACAGAGCAGCGTGTAGCCCTTTTAAAACGAAATGGCTTCGAACTTCTGATCCTACCGTAAAAGTTTTGGGTCTCCAGTGGAACACCTCTTCAGATAATTTTCTTTTCATGGTCAACCCTATACATACTCCTTGTACAAAACGTAATATTCTTTCTAAACTAGCCGGCAGTTTTTCTTTTTAATAAAGCATTTCCTCCAATGTCTTTGGACTCTCAAACTAGATTGGGATGCCCGTCCACCACTGGAGTTTTGTCGTTTATAGAAAAGATATGTTGAGAGTATTCTTCTTCTTGCAAATTTTGTCGTACCGCACTTTCTAGTCCCTTCTCACTACGATTCGTGTGAGGTACACGGGACCTCCATTTTACCTCTCATCCGAACGAGGATGTATTTTTGTGAAAAATGCTCGCGTAACATTTTCAAGCGGACCGTGTCGGGATCCCCCCTTCATATATCACTGAATATCGAGGAAATAGGGTATATAACTGTAAAACAATAGAAGGTGACCGAACAAGAAAAACTAGCAGCTATGTTCAAAGACAACGAACATAGATACAAGAAAAGAACTGTTCAAAGCATAGTGTGGAGCACAGCACAGTACATCTATAAAATAGGGGCAGTAGGAAAAGCAGACTGAAAGAGATAGAAGCCTTCTGGAATGTTGTGTTTCAGATGTATGAGGATGGTAGCATAGTCAGACAAAGTTAATAACAAATAGGTTGTAAAAATAGTAGAGGAATAAAGATATCTGTGGGAAATGAAAAATGGGAGAAATAGAAGGACAGGATACGTTCTAAGGCATTTCTGGGGAATAATACGGGATATACTACAAGCAGAGATAGGAAAAGAGAGGTAGTGATAGATGCAGACTGTGCAAATTGCAGGGAAATGTGTAGGTTGGTTTAGACTAGGCAGCAATAAGGGTACGCATCCAACCAGTTCTAAGACTGAAGACCTGATGATCATGATGATTTGATTCCAATGTTGTCTTCACCTTTAGATATGCGTTTAGCGAATTCTTGCTTTAGACGGCTATGTTCCTCTTAATGATATTTCGTCTTATCCAATGAAATAACCATACATATATAAATTTTTTGTCGGTTTTTCAAAGTTTGTACAGATTTAATAATATTATACAAATTAATTTCAGTGAAACTGGACAGGAACTGGCCGAGGGCAAGTGTTGTTATCTGATCTAACTCCCAAGCGCTGAACGCTTACATTTAAATCTGTTTCAGATTTAATAGCCTGCATTAGTTCACTTAGAGTATAATTCTCATCAGCGTTTGTAGCAGACTCGGGCAAATTGAATATGATAATATTTTTCCTTTGATTACGATCGTTAATTTCTTAGATAGCGGTTTCGAGAGTGAAATTATTTGTTGACGGTTGAATTAACTTATGGTTACCAATCAGTTGCCTGAAGTTATGCAATTCAATTTCGAAATCAGTTTTTAATTTATTAATTGACAAACTAAATTCATCGCGCAGTGACGACATTCAAGTTTTTAGATCACTCTATTGAGATAGGTTATTATTGCACGAATTGCACACTACTTTAATTACTTAGACTTCGACTTCAGTAAAATTCCACATAGATTTGTCAAACAAAGATAGCAATCTGTAACATGATCTTTAGGTTTTTTTCGCAACATATGCACTGCAAAAACATTGACTCAGGCCATCCTCTTAAATTCACAGCACAGTTTGCTTAAATGATACGCGGCCGCCTTAGGATTATCCTGATCTCCAGGTTTGCATTGAAAAAAAAATTCATAAGCTTGATTAATCAGCATACTTATTGTCCTTTTGTGAGTTTTAATCGTAAATTCGCCACATACGTAACAAATCGTGTCTGCTTCATTTACACGATTTTGCGATATTATTTAAAGTATCAGCAGCATACACTGAGAAAAGGATTTTGTTGCTTCAACTTAAAATTAGTTCATTCAATTAGAATTTTGTTTTGTATATAAACAATGATCTACATGCATTAAATAGAACATAATAAAATGTTGCAAAACCAATTTTGAAGCAAACAAACCTAAATTTGTACCTCAATAATTATTGCATTTAATCAAATGGCCATTAATGTTACTTGAATATTAGGTAACGTTCTTTCAATTACTTGTGGGTTTGAATTTAATTATTTAATACTTCTATCAAATAAACTGTTATGTTAAATCAACACGTTGAATATCCCACTTACAAATAAAAGTCATTAAAGCAAATACACATTAGCTTAATCAAAGCACTAATTTAATACTTGAAAGGGTTTGCAGCATTAAAACAAACTATTCAAATTTTTCCACTAACCAAAAAGCGTCATTGGTTTAAAATTCAGTATACATTGATTTAACTAACCCATATGTTGAGCACAGTTAATAATTATTAAGCTAAGTGGCTAATAAGGGTTAAATTAATAACATTTTGGTTTAATCAAACTTTCACTGTGATCAATTGAAACATTTAGCTGTCAAATCAATCATTTCGTTGCGTTGTACATTGTTTAGAAATAGAATTAGTTCAAACATTCAAGGTGGTTTAGTTCAATATCCAGCTTGGTTGATTCCGACTTAATGAAGTTATATTAATCAATTTTTCTAATTCAGCTTAGCGATCAAAAAATCAATTTGTTGATCCCTAACAGATTTTAAAAAAAAATTGATTTAAAATAACTTCATTCAGCCACATTATCAAGTTGGATATTGAATCAAATCATCTTGAATATTACATTAACTCTAGTTCATTGTGCATAATTTTTAGATTAGCTTCCACTTGAATTTCATAAAACTGATACTGATTATTGAAAAGTTTGTTTATTCCTTGAGGTTTATTCCATGGGTCTTTGAAGTTAGACGTTTGCTTATATAGTTGAATGCTAAAAACAAACGCATTTAGTTATGGGCAATGAGACTAAGTTATAAGAAGGTACTTACGTGTTTTTAGACGAAAAGATTTTGTTTAAACATAGTACAGCCTACTAAATTTATCTTCCATGTATTTTTATAGTTGGTTGAAATACTTTTATGGAAACTAACACAATAAACAATGCAAAGTAACCCTTGACGCCATGTTGACGTGTCGCAGTCGAAGGGTAGCAGTATATTAAAGATATTGTGTGCGCGCGCCGCCCATCCAATACGCAGCATCGGACACTAAAAACGGTTGCGTTTAACAAATAACCACGGCGTTTGAATTCGCTATCGTAGTTTATTTAAATCAACAAGCTATAGAACGTTTGTTTCAATGTTAAATTTGTTACAAAACGTGTTCATTTGACAATTATTCCACCATTCATTTAACTAAAATGGATTTTTTTCAACATTAAAGTAGTATTGGACTAAAATATGAAATTTGTTGGCAATATTAGTATGTATTAAATATGATAATTGTTCAATGAAATTCACTTTTGCATTCTTTTATTAACCAACTGTTATTATGCGTTGAAGCAAACAAATTAAAGTCAACTAATTTTTGTAGTTAGTTTAACCATCTACAAGCGGTTCAGTGAATATAGTTTCGTTTAGAACGACTAAAAAATACTTGATCAAATGCTTTACTATCAACCAAATCACTTTTCTCAGTGTATACTGCACAAAAAATATTATTTCTGTATTTATATTTTATATCTGTATAGACAGGTTTAGGATATCAACTGCTGTTCATCCTGTCCGGGACTCCTATACATCTTAAGTCGGACTTTTAAGCGATTTCTAGAATTTTCGCCAGACATCATGACGCCGTTTACATTCCAATGGTGAGTCACTTGCCGGATTACGTTTATTATAATATGTTATACAACGTAAATAGTCTTTAACGAATATCTAAATACCTGAGAGTGATACAAAAGTTGTGAGTGCAGATTTGGTTTCAGCGACCACAAATATACAAAACACTCATCAGGCATCACGAAACAAAAATCGTGTTGTTCGGTGTTATTTTTCGCATCGTTTGTGATCGAACTAAGTTGATATACGACAAACTTTGCAAAATCAAATTCATTTATTCAATTTCTGCGTTAGAATTTGAGCTTTTCTCGATTAGTTGTTACATACCTTTTACTTTAGCGACGTCCCATTTGCAAGACTGGTCAGGGCTTATCTTTCAATGCAGTTTTTGATAGCCAACTTCGCTAACTACTCAAGAATTACTTAAATCAAATAGCAAGTCGTATATGTAAATCTGCAAGATGTTTAGTTTAACCCAGTTTAGAATAGAACTAAAGGGGTGTATAATTTTGCCAAATTATAATGCTGTTAAGCGCGTCGTTAATAATTTAAACGTTACAGCGTTTCCTCTATGTAATCTGACCTGGCAGTTTAGCATGTAATATGAACTAACAGTTTAAGCAAAATTAAATTTTCCTTTGAGAGAAAGGTATTGTTACGGGCGGTATAATTTGAGTTGCTTGACATTTATAAGTGCGCGTATTAAGTTTTCTACGAAAATACTAAACGTATCAATTACATATGCTTAAAATTCGAGATAGAAGAATCTGAATTTCAAATATGTGAATGTATAGTATAATATTTTTGTTTATTAAATTTAAGCTTAATGATGTCTAAAATTTTTATTTCTGCATGTAATTTGATACTCATTTAGCCCTGGCGGCTCGTTACCATGTAATACAATTTGGTGAAATGGCATTAGAAGGAAAACATCAGTTATTTTAGAATAATTTCCTACATCATAATTTAAATGGGATTTGTCAAAGTTTATATGTTAAAAATGCGAAATAATTAAAAATTTTTAAAAGATTATAAATAAGTTTGCTATTTAATAATTTTAGGTAAAAAATTCAATACATCGGAAAGTTATCATAATTAAGCGCTGGAAAAGCACGTCTTTACGTACTTGGAATTTCTAAAAACAAATTTGAAATAACTTTACAAAATTCAAAATAGAGGACGTAAAATGATGGACAAATGTGCAAAAAACGTCAGTTATTTATAATTTCAAAGAACATTATAAGAAGTATGCTGTATAATTTTAAAAAAATTCTCTTGCTACTAATCTAAGTTTTACTATATAACTTCAGTATGATTCGGAGTCTGACTTTCTTAGTTTCGATGACATGGGTATAATTCAAATCCTCTCGTCCTTACATATACAGGGTGATTCATTGGAAATGGACAACCTCTAAAGCAGAAATACTACTAGACACCAAAATAATACTATTTAACCCAACATGCATTATACCAATATTGCTGATTTAAGAGATACAGGATGTTCAAGGTTGAAAACTTATTTTAAAACTTCTAAATAATTTTGAAGGTTTTGGTAAGGTCGGTTCAGAAATATGTGCTTTTATGTTGTTATGCATTTTATAGCATTTTTGGTGACATACGATCACTTTATATTATTCTGGTTTGATATTTACATTATCAAAGTTCCTTTCCTGTATCGCCTATCCCATAACAAATATATACAATTTTTGATATTGGAAAGTGTGCGCGCAAGTGCCTTTTTGTGTTCGTGCACAGTCGAAGTCGAGCATCGGACAGAGCATTATTAACTTGGCAACGGAAGTGACCGTAACAATCAGTTTGGTGTGCTTGATCATGACATTTTCAATGGTGAAAACGCCTCAAGAATAGTGAACTTTGGTTTATGCAGTTTACGGCGGTTGTGCAGAGGCGATTACAGTCCGCTACATTTTTTTATACCAGCGCAATTGGCGACCATTACAGGTTAGTGTATTTTTAATTGATTAACTGTTTTAAAATGCCGAGTCGATAAATACAGACATATGTTTTTTGCAACAAGAATTTCGAATTTGAAGCTTCTAAAAGGCGCTAGCTATAGCCTATTTCAGAAAACGTAGAACAGCGATGGAAGCAAGGGGTACCGCATTCCACCTCCACTTATCGTTTTTTAATGATTTTTCTAAATATAACCCCATTAACACTAATCGCCCTTTAATGGGTTTTCTGATTAAAAACCTATTAACAATAATCATTTTTTAGTTGGAAATCCTATTAAAATCTAATTAGCGCTAATTGTCCTTTAATGGGATTTCCCATTACTTCGGATTAGCACTAATTGTATTTGAATGAATCTTTCCATTATAATATCATTAATTCTAATTGTTTATGAATGGGTTTTCCTATTAAAATCCCATTAGCACTAATAATTTTTTAATGGGAAAACCCATTAAAACAAATCGTTTTTATGGTAAAACTTATTAACTAATGGTTTATTATGCAACCTCAACCTCCACGCCATTCTTTTTTATTTCTTACATCAGAAATTTTTCTAATTTGAGCCTGTAACTTGAATGTTTTATAAAAAAAATCGACTCAAGCGGGATTCGAACCCGTGCTGCTCACTTGCAAAGCAGGTTCTTTAACCACTAAACAATTGAGTCAATCCAAATTATTACTTGCATATATCGTATTATTATTAAATGCACAGTTTCCATTTTAATTTAAAGATTAACTTAGAGTGCATTTAAATATGAAAAAATTTCAGGATAATTACGGAACAGCTTTCAGATTTCATATTTAGAGATTAATTTAAGAACACCTAACCCCCAAAGGGCCATATTCACTAGTAAATACAAAGTGGGCCCAAGCTTGCTAAAACCGAGACCCATGTCATTAGATAGATTTCGACGAGTGCAACAAAAGTGCTGCTGCGCACATCTTTAGATTTCGTGTTCCAAGGGCACTTTCGGTTCGTCAAAATTCACACTTGCCATATTATGAGTACCAGTCTTATGGAATTTTTTCTTAAATAATAAGAATACGGTAAATATATTGCCGAATAAGATATGGAATGCAGGCCTCATCAGTTTGCGTCAACTTTTTTGATGATATCTCCTTACGGCGACGGTGAGGGTGTCACGGGAGTGTGCGCGACACCAACTTGACAATTTTTTTTAATCAAAGGACTTGATAAAAGATCGTCTTCTGATTTTTCTGCCAAGGCACCTGCATTAAACTCACTATCTTGTGGCGCATTGTGGGCCATATATGTCATGCCATCAACTGCTTTCATTGGAATCTAATAAGCAACATTTTTGGTGATTTTGGTTATACGCGAGTTACGTTTCGGGCCTTGGGAGCGATCTTCTTAAAAACTTCTTCCAAAACTTCTTGGTATTTGGTATTTACGTTGTCCCTGTCCCTCACATGTCTGTGAGAACTCGCAGAGCGCATATATGCTTATTTCTTAATTCTATTCATTATACAATGTAACAATCTTATTTTCCAAGTATTCGCGGTTTCTTATCCGTCTGTGACCTGCACCTTACTCTCTGGAATACAATGCATTACATCCGTTCTCACATCTTGCTTGTGAACTTTCAATAACCTTTCTTATTTATCCTTGAATTTACAATGTTGCATATACTTAAACTACTTTAATAATTTCTAATAATTCCTAATAAATTCTATTTTGTTATACATATATAGATTGGGGGATACATAACTCGCGTTGTAATCGGCGTTTTATTACACTATTTGATAAAAGATCTTTATCTAATTATTCCATCTACCTGAGTTGTTTTTCATCATTTTGATAGGTTTGTCTTTCAATTGTCTTTCAAGTCTTTTAATTGATTGTTAAGGCTGCCTTGTTATTCCTAGTCGTAATAGTAATAATCAAGGCCTTTCAATGAACTGCTTGCTGCTAACGCTGCGAAATGGAGGAAAACGAGGTGGCAGAAAAATCACAGCATGCGGAAACCAAGGTTCCAGCCTCCTCTATTTCTTCCACACTTGACTTCGAATTATTTTTGAAATTCTACACCGTACATTTCCTTCACAAACACAGCAACACCGCCCTGACACTGGCACAACGAGTACAGTTTTCGTGGTAATGGCTAGAGGAATAACGTTTTGCGGATTCATGACAGGAGGAGTTTCGCAGCTTGATAGTTGTTGAAAGGTTGTTGGGATTCTGGCGTGGATTACGTGAAGTATGAGCAACTGGTAAGTTTTGGATAGGTAGCATATTTTGACGATGCTGCTGCACGGCTGGATTTGACCTAGGAACTGTTGAATACATGATATAGGAGCACAAAGATATTATTCCCTTTTAATGTGACCGTTGGCACTTCCGGGATTCTGTCGTTTGACCCGATTGAAAAAATACAACATTTGGAAACTACATAGAAAATTATTAGTACTATTCATAACCACGGTACCCTGAGAAATATATTTGTCTCGAAATAATAAACCCTATTGAACGGAATGTATCAAATCCGATTTAACCAGCCCCAGACAGCGCGCAGACCCCCATAACAAAAATCACCAAAAACGTCCCTTATTAGAATCTGACGAATCACAGTTGATCGCCTGACATATACGACCCACAACGCGCTGTAAGATGGTGCCTTAATAGTACAATCAGAAGACGATCTTATATCGAGTCAATTGATAAAAAAAGTTAGTCAAGTTGGTGTCGCGCACACTCCCGGGACACCCCCACCACCGCCGAAAGCAAATATCCCCGAGCAAGTGACGCAAAATGCTCAGGCCCACATTCCATATCTTATTTCGCAATATATTTATCGAATTCTTATTATTTTCAAAAAAATCGCCATAAGTCTGGTACTCATAATACGGCAAGTGTGAATTTCGAAGACTCGAAAGTGCTTTTGGAACACGAAATCTGAAGATGCGCGCAGCAGATCTTTTGTTTTACTCGTCGAGATCTATCTAATGGCATGGATCTCGGTTTTGGCAGGCTTGGGCCCACTTTGTATTTACTTGTGAATATGGCCCTGTTATATATACCTACCTTACATGTGATTTTCCAATGCTCCACCCGAAGGTACTACATTGGCCAGGAAGCGAGTTTTTTTTACCTGGAAAATTTTGAATTTTGCCGAACCCTTGTTGTTCCAAGCAAGGTAGGGATGTTTAACGTGCGTAGCAACACTCACACACGGAACCTCCATTTTACCTCTCATCCGAACGAAGATGTATTTTTGCGAAAAATGCTCGCCTAACATTTTTCAAGCGGACCGTGTAGGGATTCAAACCCAGGAGCTTGAGCGTAGTAGTCACACACATACGACTACGCCACGGAGCCGCCTATATATACCTACCACTGTATATTTTTATTAACGAGCACCACTAAGTTACATAATATACATCTGCATCGGTCAACAGACACTTAAAGATTGAACAATTTAAGAACTAACTTACGTTTAATTAGGTAGAGGTACAGGTGGAGGTCGTGGTGGAGGCGGAGGTGGTGGTGGTGGCGGAGGTGGAGGCGGAGGTGGAGGCGAAGATGGAGATTGAGATAAAGATGGAGGTTGGGGTAAAGGTGGACGTGAAAGTATAAGTGAAGGTGGAGGTGGAAGTGGATGTGGAGGTGGAGGTGGAGATAAAGGTGTAGGTGGAGGTTGAGGAGGAGGTGGAGGTGGAGGTGGAGGTGGAGGTGGAGGTGGAGGTGGAGGTGGATGTGGAGGTGGAGGTAGAGGTGGAGGTGGAGGTGGATGTGGAGAAGGAGGTGGAGGTGGAGATGGAGGTGGAGGTGGAGGTTGAGGTTGAGGTAGGTGTGGATGTGGAGGTGGAGGTAGAGGTGGCGGTAGAGGTCTAGATGGAGGTGGAAGTGAAGGTGGGGTGGGGTGGAGGTCGAGGTAGAGGTGAAGGTGAAAGTGGAGATGGAGGTGGAGATGGAGGTGGAGGTGGAGGTGGAGGTGGAGGTGGAGGTGGAGGTGGAGGTGAAGGTGGAGGTGGAGGTGGATGTGGAGGTGGAGGTGGAGGTGGAGGTGAAGGTGGAGGTGGAGGTGGAGGTGGAGGTGAAGGTGGAGGTGAAGGTGGAGGCGGAGGTGGAGTTGGAGGTGGAGGTTGAGGTGGAGGTGGAGGTGGAGGTGGAGGTGGAGGTGGAGGTGGAGGTAGAGGGGAGGTGGAGGTGGAGGTAGAGGTGGAGGGAGGTGGAGGAAGAGGTGGAGGTGGAGGTGGAGGTGGAGGTGGAGGTGAGGTGGAGGTGGAGGTACAGGTGGTGGTGGAGGTGGAGGTGGAGGTAGAGGTGGAGGTGGTGGCGGAGGTGGAGGCGCAGGTGGAGGTGGAGGGGGAGGTGGAGGTGGAGGTGGAGGTGGAGGGGAGGTGGAGGGGAGGTAGAGGTGGAGGTAGAGGTGGAGGTGGAGGTGGAAGTGGAGGTGGAGGTGGAGGTGGATGTGGAGGTGGTGGTGGAGGTGGAGGTCGAGGTGGTGGTCGAGGTGGAGGTGGAGGTGGAGGTGGAGGTGGAGGTGGAGGTGGAGGTGGAGGTGGAGGTGGAGGTGGAGGTGGAGATTGAGGGATATGTAAGTGGGGTGTAGGTGCTACAACCTTTAATGAAAGAACAAAAACACCATAATTTAATACATTTATTAATAATAATTTTTGCCGGTGTTAACATTACAAATAAGTAAAAACAAGCTTTATCAAGAAATGTTATAATTTATTAAGTATATACATGTATTCTTAATGTGCATCCACTGTGATAACCGGAATATAGTGAATTAATAATAGTGAAATCTCTAAACATTTGCGTGAGCTGTCGCCACTTACTCGTATCTTCTAAGTATTGGTTGGGATAAGATACAATTATTTCCAACAACGTCAAGTAGTTTACATTTCTGCAATCATTAAACAGAAAATCCCTCGCACGGTTCTCTCCTTCTAGTAACTTTTGAACCCTTTCTACATCTGTCATATTTCCACTTGCATTTTTCTCAAACCTACAAATCAAGTTTCTACATTTCAACTCTTCCATTTATAACATATTAATTCCCGTATGTTTAATAGCTTGAAGCATTCGTACTCATTCAGAACAATAACATTTCGGTCTTTCGCAATATCCATATTATATGAATTTTTGTCCGGAAGTTTATTTGCAACCCATATGATACGTTCCAGTTTTGCATATAAAATTTACTTCTTCTTAATCTTGTTTGGGTATTAAACCACTCATAGTTTTTAAAATTGGAGGTATAGGTGGAGGTGTAGGTGGAGGTGTAGGTGGAGGTTGAGGAGGTGGAGGTGGAGGTGGAGGTGGAGGTGGAGGTGGATGTGGAGGTGGAGGTGGATGTGGAGGTGGAGGTGGAGGTGGAGGTGGAGGTGGAGGTGGAGGTGGAGGTGGAGGTGGAGGTGGAGGTGGAGGTGGAGGTGAAGGTGGAGGTGGAGGTGGAGATGGTGATGGAGGTAGAGGTGGAGGTGGAGGTTGAGGTAGGTGTGGATGTGGAGGTGGAGGTAGAGGTGGCGGTAGATGGGACTCCAGTCATAAAATAAAATGGGAGGACGCAAAAATTATCGACAAAGAAGAAAACCACCAAAAACACAAAATCAAAGAAGCTGCTTATATAACCTTACATAAAAATAACTACGTTGCAAACGAATCCGTAACTTTCAGTAAACAATGGATTCCATTACTAAAAGAAATAACAAAAGAAATAACAAATAAAAATCAAATGCCCCCAATATCTAGGTAGCATTGCAAGTTTTTCCTGGGTTTTCCTTGCGATATTAACATGAAATACAGCCTACATACATGATTTCTATTTATACATACAATAACTAATTATATAACAATAAGCATATTAACTAGAAAACCATTATTTCGGCAAATATCTAAGTGTTGGGGGATCTTGGTAGCCACAGGTTGCTTAACCCCCTTCACTGAATCTAGGTGAAATAAAACATAAAATTAGAAAACAATAGAAGGGAAGCTAGCTCAGAATATAAATAAGTGCAGGTACATGTCCAACCAGTTTTGAAATGAAGATCCAATAAAGATGATGATGAAGCATATTAACAACCCCTGTAAAACAGCATTGGTATCTGACAAGTGTAAACTCGCAATAAGGTTACCTCACAACCATATACAATCTCCGTTAAACAGTATTGGTATCTGACAAGTGTAAACCCGCCATAGGGTCGCCTCAGATCCATATACAACCTTCATAGAACAACATTGGTATCTGACAAGTGTAAACCCACCATAAGGTTACCTCAGAACAATGTTAAAATCTACCAAAGAGGTAGCCTAAATCATAATGATTTCCTTCAAAATAAATATAAAAAACGACTACTTAAGCCTTTTAATAATGCAATTGCACACTTCTTTAATAACCATCCTCTAAATTGTATAAATAGAAACATGTTAAAAAATGTTTTCCAATTCCCAAGTTATTGAATTTTTACAATAAAAATTAATCAGCTGATTTCACGTTAAGCGTATTGGCTACCTAAAAAAGTCGGTCCCAGGCCGTAACACAAATTGAAGGCAATTATTCATTTAAACTTTAAAAATTTTGCTTAGTGTACTCAAACCAAATATTTCAAACATCAATAAATCAAAGTCACCTTCAATTTGTGTCATAAATGTCAAACTTGAAGTTTTTATTATTTTGAAAACGATCCTAGGTTATGGATCGAAACGTTAATAAAGATAATTTTAAAAAACGATGAGTGGTTTAATACCCAAACAAGATTAAGAAGAATACTAAACAAACCACAACAAACATACAGGGAGTATTTAAAATTTACTTGACTAAGATAAGCCATTAATTATTATCTCGCCTATATTTCAAATAAAATCATTGCCTTAGTTAATATCCTGTTCTAGCTAGCCTAGTGTTTGAACATTAATCTTCGGTTTCATAATTGTAGTTTAGGTGCATTTAAAACATTTATTCTAAGCGGTCCCTATTCATACTAGATAATACTATCAATTTGATACGAGTTTTGCGAGTACTTTCGTAGAACATCCGTTGCATTGGATTTTATTTACTAATTATTTATTCTGTTTTCGAATATCAACGGTTTTCGTTGGCGTAATGAATCTGTCCTTTGTACAATAACCGTGGGAATTGTACAAGAAATTATACAAACTGGTACATGCATCCTTCCTTCAAATTACTTTCTCTTGTGTGTATCGGGTAGGTATTCGTTAACGATTGGAGGTAGCACTAATTTAAAATCTGCTTTTAGCTCGTTTTAGGATGCTCGTTTTAGGATAAATTTCCTAGATTGGTTGGTTGGTTTTCCGCCTACATTCTCGCTACTCGGCGCTACGTGAGATGACTCATTTCTCGTACACTGGGTTTGCAACCAAAACTGCTGACTAAGAAACAAGTTTGGTGACACCGACTTCTCCGGTTCCGCTTAGTTAAAATTTATGGTTGCTGTGTATTGCTACTGTATTGCTACTCGTGAAGGAAATCGTGAGTTTTTGAAAATCTCACACTTTACTAATCCCGCGACTTCCTAAATTTTCTACGGTTGTCACGTTGTATATCGTTACTAACTAACATTACTAATACTGATTAGTGTTAAGAACATCCCAGCGGTGTTGATACGTCTTATCATCTAGCCTTCAGCCTGATATAATTTAATTACGCAGTTTTAAATAACTAAAATGTATGTGGTCTGATACCGGCATGCGACCGTGTGTTTCTTGTCAAACAACTTATACCACCTAAAAGTGTAGGATATTTAATTATAAATACTGATTTACAATCATTCATCTAGGTTTTCATTTACTAACTCCGCCTACGGTGGGGTAGGTGCTGCACGTATGTGGCACACGCACCCAGTAGTGCTGCAGCCGGTCCCAAGCCCGGACAAAGGAGGAGGGGTCTATATTCTTGACTCTGCTTTGCTTCCTAATTACTCTCTTGTACTCACCTTTGGGTGGAGCTTACTTTATGCTTTTCCATTAGGGGTCAACCTTCTACTCTCTTACTTTCGACCCTGATTCTCATACTTCAGGTCTCGACTGGCTATTAGGTTAACCGAGGGCGGAGGGATCGTTTCCTTTCTATCTTTACCTATGGCAATGTTATTGGACACGATCTTGGACACGGCATGAAACAAAAAGTTTTAAAGAATTAGTTGAAAACGCTGGCGTCACGGCGTGTAAGATCGGAGGAGAGAAAAAAAAGTGCCCCGATGAAGACCTTAAGCGTCCGTACAGACCCTTGCTTTTGCAGGCGCCTGCTGGGGTGCCCACGTCGTCGGAGGCGTGAGACCTCTGAAATTTCGCATGGAATAGTAAGAGGCTGAAGCTCCCTGGAAGATGTTTTTCCTCCCAATGCAGCATATTCGGTTGTAGCATGGGATCATGCTAGTAGTATCGTTATACTATGGGCGCACCTCAACCGAAGAGCCCCACCAGGACAGGGATTAAGCTACGATGAGTGACTTTAGGAAAAACTGGGTAGTAGAGTTGGAAAGACCGGGAACTCCAAAGCAAAGTAGTCAGAGATTAAAAGATATGCAAGAAGGAGGGAGCAGGCAAGATAGGGACGCAGAGATATCTAAGTACGAATGGGATAGCACGATCGATCCTACAATAGTACGGTTACCACTAAACCGAACGGAAATGAATATTTCAAATCCAATAAACGTTAATGACGACCCAACATCGCTAAAAACTGGAAAAGATACAAAAGAAGCAAATGAAATACAAGAACCAACCCCCAGGGCTCGAGTAAGAAGCTTAGACTCGATAGACTTTAAGTCACTACAGGAAGTCTTTGCAAAAGCACAAAAACACATCGATCACCAAGAAATGTCCAGAACAAGGAAGGAATATCGTCACAAACCAACGACGAGGCTATGGAAGAAGACACCGACAGCCAAGGAAACAAATATTACACCTGGAGCAGACAAAAGAAAGAGAAAAAGAAGGAAGAAACAAAAAGGAATTTGCAATAGCGACACAGATACAGAGGGAATTAAGCCCCCAAGCAAATCCCTAAGCAAGCTTAAAAAACAGCTTAAAATAATGATGAAATTCGGAAATGAACACAGGAATGTCCACACGGAGATAAAAATGGTACTGGAAAAAGCGTTCAAACGAACGCATTAAAAAAATATGCGGAGGAATGTAATAGAATAGAAAACCAAAAAAAAAATTAGGAAAATAAAAGAGTAATATAAACAGAACCAAGAAATACTAGAAGACAGATATAAAAGTATAGAGAAAAGATATATGGCACTAGAATACTCCAGTAGCCTAAACCCAAGTACACAAACTAAGGGCACCAATACAGACCAAACAACTCAAAAACCTTCCTGGGGTAAATCAGGACAAAAAGAAGTAATTACGAAATTACCTGAAGATATATCGTGGGAAGTATGGAGCAATATAAAAACTAAACCATGGGACCCGGAACTTTTAAAAAACACATATATAGAAAAAGGCAGCTCACTCGAAACCGCGGACACAGTAACAAAGGTAGTCTTCGTTGAACCAGAAGATAAAAACATGCAAAAAAGTATTCAGAAAGTGTTTAGGGATCGACACCCTGAGTTAATACAATTACAAGAAGAACTAGACATAATAGAAAGCTACACAGTGGTGAAATCAACAGAAACGGAAATAATCACAACAAAAAAGATTGTTAAAATAACATATGATGGAACAGAGAAGGACCTCTGGAGAATGCTAGTACAACAACGAGAACACATAAGAAAAGAGCAGCAGCTGGCAACTCACAGAGTAAAAAGAATATCTAAAAATCTAATGCAAAGAATGATGGAATACATCTTTCAAGATAATAACATGAAAATAGCAATATACGTGTCACACACAGATACAGAAAATGATACTAACCCCGAGGAAAGGAATACCCTTAGAAGAAATACATATGCCATGATAGTGGACAAAAAAGGTACAGATTATAATACACTCCTAAAAAAGTAAAAAAAACAATTTAAAAAACAACACCGCAATAGAAGTAATACAAATGGTTAGACCTACAAAATTAGGAAAGCTTCTGATTACTACGAATAAAGACACAGAGGCATTTTACAGATTACGAGAAGCTATAAATTTAAACATATGAAAGAGGTCTGGACTTAGACATCGAAATTGTACACGTTAGGGGTTTGGCCAGTACCACCCAAAAAATGTGAGATAGTAGAAGCTATAGGTAGTAAACTAGAATAGGAAACGCAGTTTAAAGTAGGGGAAATGAGACCAAACGCTGGTGGAACCCAGGCAGTGACAATTACCCTAAACAAGAGAGACGCAAGTAAAATGATTGAGGACAAATTAAGAATCGGAATAACCCTATGTACGGTAGAGCCACGAATAGATGCTAAAAAATGTAGAAGGTGCTGGGGATATGGGCACTCGCCAACAGAATGCGGCGGCGTAAATAGATATAACCACTGTTACAAATGCGGCGAAAGAGGGCATGAAGCTAAAACATGCGTAAACGACGTGACATGTGTGTCATGTATGGCAAAAGGACACCAGACTGGCAGCGGCAAATGTCCAATCTTCCGACAAGTCCTCAATGAGAATAGGCAAAAAATAAGAAGATACAAGGCCGGCGGAAGGCCGGTAAATTAGAAGAAAAGAAGAAGGTGAAAACAACAATATCTCCCATGGCTAACATTATGCAAAAAATTCGAGTGTTGCAGGTGAACACGGATAGACATAGGACTGCGCTGGATCTATTAATGCAGACAATAAGAGAGTTGCAAATAGACGTTGCATTAGTACAGAATAAATCCTTGCTGACAAACATGATTACCGATATTGAAGGAGATGCAGCAATTATAACCGGACCAGGTACCACCATAACTAGGTACTATCGAGGCAAAGGCTATGTGTGTGCCAAAATAGCTAATATAAATTTCTATTCGTGCTATTTTTCACCAAATAAACGAATAGAAGAGCTCAATACTTTTCTTGACGACTTGGAAAACCATATTAGGCTAAACCGTGGATCCATCATAATCGGAGGGGATCTTAATGCTAAATCCTCGATATTCAACTCGCAAGTTACAAATCAAAAAGTGATAGTATTAGAGGAATGGATTGAAGCTAATAATATTACACCTCTTAACCTGGGGAACGAACCTACGTTTAGCAACGCGAATGGCCAATCCATCATCGACTTTACCATTGCGTCGCAAGATATAGCCAGCCAAATATCGAACTGGAGAGTGAACGAGCATGCGGAAACCATTAGCGGACATAAGTATATACAATTTACTTTAAATACAAAAAAACACCAAATTACTACCGCAAGCATGGAGTGGAAACTAAATAAAGACGGAATAGAGAGAATTAGGAACGTTATGCCTTTGAATCTCACATGCCAGGATAACGGGGAAGATAATGCTAGTAATTTGCTATCTGCAATCCAAAGACTATGTGATAAAAACCTTAGACGCAAAAACGCATACAAAGGGCGACATGCTCCGGTATACTGGTGGACACAAGAAATCGCCACGCTGCGAGAAAATTGTATAAGAATACACAGAATACTCAGTAGGAGAAGGGGAAATGAACAGGAAATCAATGCCACAAGAGACAGTAAAACGCCAAAAGGCACTAGAATATGCTATTAAAAAACAAAAAAACAACGCTTGGCAAAAACTAGTGGAAGAACTTGACAACGACGTGTGGGGAAAAGCGTATCAAATTGTTATGAAAAAAATAAGGCCAACATTTAGGGTAGTTCATGACAGAGAGGAGCTTAAAGCGCAGATTTTAAAGCTATTCCCGACACACATCATGGGTCAGAAACGATATACATCCCGACACAATTCCAAGTTTCAGCAATGAAGAGGTACAAACAGCAGCTGACGAATTAAAAAATAACAAATCACCAGGACCGTATTACATATCTGCGGAAATAATAAAAATTATAGCTAAAAGAGGCGTAGAAACAATATCCCAGGTAATTAGTAAATCTATCAGGCATGGAGCCTTCCCGAAGATCTGGAAGATAGCAAGACTTGTGCTCATAGAAAAACCACAAAAAGTTTCAAACGCAACAGTAAGCTATAGACCTATATGCCTAATTGATGTGCTAAGAAAACTACTGGAAAAGCTAATTAAGGCTGGAAAAAGAATTAGAACGAGTAAAACGACCACACGAGAATCAGTTCGGCTTTAGAAAAGGCCGCTCCACTATAGACGCTCTCCAAGCGGTGAAGAAAACGCCTGAAGAGATCAGAAAGAAAGCGCATCAGCACAGAAATTTTTGTATCATGATCGCGCTAGACATTGAAAATGCGTTCAATTCGATCTCATGGACTGCACTTGTTCAGGAATTAGAGAATACGAACATTAATCCATACCTAGTACAAATTATTAAATCATATTTATGCGACAGGTACATAATAACAGAATATGGAGAGAAAATCAAGGATCTGTCCTGGGCCCCATACTTTGGAATGTGGCATACGATAAGATTCTGAGTATACAAACAGAAAAGGACATAAAACTAATAGCATACGCGGATGACCTCGCAGTTATACTACACGTTAAAGACAAGCGAGAATTAATAGCTAAAGCAGAAAGGATCCTGGAAAGAATATCTGTTACTCTATCTTCGCTAAGTCTAAAACTCGCAGCTCACAAATGTGAAGTTGTTATTCTCGTGGGAGGTCGAAAATTAAAAGATATAACGGTGAACATAGGAGACCAGAACATCTCAAGCCTGGCGGCAATAAGGTATATGGGAATGTATATCGACAGGAACTTACGCATGACAAAGTACGTTCGAAAAGTTTGTGGTAAGGCCAATCGTATGTTAGCACATATGACGAGAATAACACCTAACATAGGCGGACCAAAGTATCACAGACGACAGATGTTGGCAGCGGTGGTAAATTCAGTTATATTTGATGGCGCCCCAATTTACTACCCTGCAATGAAGTATAGCCACTATCAAAATGTTGGAGAGCCTGAACAGGAGATCAGCCATTAAAATTATATCGGCGTATAGAACAGTACCAACAACCGCTGTTCTAGTATTAGCTGGAGTTCCGCCGATTAAATTGAAAATAATAGAATGGATGGCGATATACAAAATCGGACGCAACTACAAAACCACGGCCAGAAAAGAACTTCTTGCAACAAGAATGGGATGGTTATACTGGGTGGACGAAGTTATTTATCAAAGACCTGATAAGGTGGCAAAATAGAAAATGGGGCGAATAAATTATTATTTGTCTCAAGCTATGACAGGGCACGGAATTTTTGGCAGCTATCTACACGGAATACAAAAACAAGAAATAGTAGATGCTGGTATTGCGCAAACGAGGACATCGCAGAGCATACCATATTCATTTGTAACAGATGGCACAAATATCGACTAAATGCTGAAGTAACCTGCGGAAGTAAAATTATTAAGGAAAGCATGACTGAACCCTTATTAAGAGATGAAGCATCATGGGAGGCAATTAGTAAGATGATCAATAAGATCCTAAAAGATAAAGAAAAATATGAGAAAGAAATAAGACCAGGACAATAAGTAAGTAACAGATTTGGAATAAATTGAATTAAAAAAGAATAGATACCCTGCGAGCACCACGATGAAATGCCTACCGGCGGTACCGTGGTACTCTATCACTAGCAGGAAAAGAGGCAAGGGTTTAGTTGGCTAGTATGGATTCTTGAGAGCGGGCCCAGCGAAAAGACTCGTCCTTTTTTCTGGCTCACCTTAACGGGAGTGCATACGAAACCAACACTACCTGCCAGTAGAACACCATCCAGTAGGCAGGTGTCTTTTCCACGGTAAGGAGCCTGGGAGCTTTGCAAAAGGGCAAGTTACTGTGGGGGCATCGAAAGATTCCTAATCCTCTATAATAAAAAAAAAGGTTCTCATTTACTATTAGGCGATATGTTTGTTGTATGTGTTAAGTATACGGTTACGTGGTTGTGTGCTGCATACGAACACTATTTAGTTCAATCTGTATGCCATTTGTAACCATTTTTTGAAATAATAATATAGAAAAGCAATTACTTATAACAGAAAGGTGTTTTTTTAAATTATTTATATCGATATATATGTATTCTTATTTTTCTTTGACAGACTAATGTTCTGTTTTTGTTTGTACTAATCACTAATTTTTATTTCAGAGAGTCGACTCGATTTTTTTTCTTCTTGGGTTTTATTTTCGATTACTTTATCACGCCCAGTCTCCGATTGACGTTAGCTCAGCATGCCTTCTTTTGACTACATAATTTCGTGCGAGTGTTTACTTTAATTGGGTTTTCTGGGGTACTTCTTGACCCGCACGGGTTATCGTAACATAAATTCTGACGTCCTGGCGTGGGGCCCCGATTTTGTCTTGGGTAATGTTTGCTTCGATTTTGGTTCGGTTAACTTTGGCTCCGAGTTTGTTTTGGAAAATTTTTTGCTTCGATTTTGTTTTAGTTAAGATTGCTTAGATTTGGTTTCGCTTAATTTCTGCCCCGAGTTTGCTTTGCTTCTGGTCTGGATTTTTTTGTTTAATGCCCAAGTTACTACATTATTCGTTTTTCTCGGCCTGATGCTACTTATGTTGTCCTCTCTTACGTTCGAACTGGTATTTATTTCTTTTCTTTATTTCTTGTGTGGATTCGATCTTCTTAAGTTATAGTTTTGTTTTTTTTCTTGATCACTCAATATCCTTGGTTGGCTCATTTCAGATTATCGGAATTGTGTTTTCGCCGATAATTCTAGTCCATTGAAAACTCTGGCGCCCTATTACTATTCCTAATTTTATTTTTGTTGTTTCGCTCCTATTCGTTTTTCCTAAGTTTATCCGTCGAATATGTTTTAGATTGTCCTGTATTCGCGCGAGTCTTTATTTTAATTGGTTGTTCTTTGGTTCTTCCTGACCCGCACGGCTTACCGTAACACATACACATCTATTAAATGAATCGACTGGTAGTTTCAATTTTAATTCGCAATCCAGTTGTAATGCTAAAACACCTCCACCACGTTCGTGCTTCTTGGGCAAATTGTCTGATTCTAAATTGCAATTCAAAATTTCAAAATTCCCTCCATTCAAAGTAGTTCATTTTGAATGACTGGCCGCAGACCACCGTATAAATCAGAACCAACATTCACGTTATGTTGGTGAAAGCGATCATATCTACCAATTTTTTGATATCTGTTTATGGCACTCTAACATCACTTGTAATATCAACACCAGAAAAATCCATGTTTATCTTGTAATTTTTCATCAACTCGACGACACTTCGACTACTAATCCTCTGGAAAATAGTTCGCATATCTTAAATGCTGGTGGTCAAGTACCTGCAGTTCCTTATTGTATATAAGGTGTTATAAAATTTACAACGTTGAAATCTTAAGAAATTACAGCACTTTTTATTTTAAAAACTTTCATGTTAAAACTGTGATTTTGTACTGATATTCAGTTACTTTGCCTGCAAGAAACCTTTGGGTTTAAATATAGGTGTATGGGTCTGTACATCTAAAAGTAGTTTTTTTAATTTTATTACTATTGTAAAAGATTTTGATTTGGATAAGAGGCGATATAGGAAAAATTTTGATAAGTATATAAATATAGAAGAAGACGTTAATAGTTAGCCCCAATCCGAAGTAACATGATGACGGACGTTAAAGATTTTGTTGCAAATAAACGTAAGCTTCATCTTATGCAGAATGCCGTACGAAAGAAGTTTGTGGAACACAAAAAAAAGGATATACTACTTTCCAACAAGAATTCAAAGAAGCTCATAAAAAATATTGGAGTCTTAAGAATAAAAACCGTGTATATGTATTTAGAAATGTGGTTTACAATATTTCAACTGTAATTAGTAAAAATTGTCTCTAATAGGAAGTTTTAAGAATGGCTTTTGAATTTTCTTTTGTTATCATCTTCCAGTAATCTGGAAAATATGCACGAGTTTTTAAGCGAAACCACGAGAACAAAATCAGAGGAATTTGAAACAAGTGAGTCGGTTGGTCTTTGGAAAAAGTGCTCTATTTAGAAATTAATATTAATAAATATAAACCGATGTGAGTTCTAGGTTAAGAATAAAAATTGTGGATGCGAGTTTGCTAATTGCAAAGACGTTATTGTGTCAGAAAATGCTAAAGAAGATTTAAATGGTGATCCTGGCTACAACATGGCAAACATGGACGCTAGTCTATGTTTGCCATGTTGATGTCATGTTGATGGAGGAGATAGGACGATTATTAATTTTTAAGTGTATAAATTTAGAATATAGATGCCATTATGTAGGATCGATTCAGAATAAGGCAGAACATGCGTTAATACATTCTTCATGCGCTACGGTCGACTGCTTTTCTAAATCTTTAATTTGCTCCCACTCATCGTCAGTAATTTTTAGTTCCTCCTGGAAATAAACCATCTCAATGTGTTTCTCGTTGTGTTTGTTTACGGCGTGACTTTCAGTTAAACGCTTACACACACACTGCATGAGATACACTTAAGATGTTAATTCGAGAAAAAATTATGATTAACAGTTTTTGAATTATACATGTAAATATTAATTGCTTCAATGTATACAAGCGGATAATATAAAATGTGTCTTGCAGGTTAAGTTGCTGAATAACACTAGAAAATCGCAGTTTAAGCATGCAAGTTTGAAAATGTTGCCTTACCCGGAAATTTTTAAAGGAGGAAAAATTAATACGTCAAGACTATTTGTCATACCTTTTCGAATTACATTAATTAACCAAAGTATTGAAAAGTTTTAGAATATTTTAGTAGTTCCCTTACTTTGAAGACTACCTTAAAGGTATAGCAGTCTAATTACCTGGTTCAAGATCGCATTTAATTACTAGCGTCACTTACATTCTTGAGATCCATGTTAGTGAAACGTATGGGCTTGAATATTTTTATTTATAGTAAATGCGGACTCCCCTCTAATTAAATGGGCTCGTCTACGCAGGCGGGTGCTTAGAAATAGTAATAATTATAAATATTATAGAAATATTTTTTAAAAATTGCTGTACTATCGAGTTAAATCTAAATAAAAATGCACAGGTGTCTTCCTATTAGGTTTTTGAATATTAAAGCACTATGCAGGTTGCTCGCGCGAGAAATATTAAAAATCGTATTTCAACTACGTTTAAGTCGCGATCGTGTATTTACTACAATCGTCGTTTTCTAGCTAGTACTGATAAACAATTATCTGTGCGCAGATGTAAAAGACAGTCGTCTTTGAATTTCCGTTGTGTAAAGTCGCGCTTGTGTTCGACATTATGACGTGCAGTTGCACAAATCTATGATGCGTTTCGGTATTAAATTATGTGTTAGTGTAAGTATTCCTGTCCTGTCTTTCCAATTTCCAATAACATTCCAGAAGATCGGATCAATTGCACTTGTGCTGCTTCAACTTGGTAAGTGGCGTTTTTTTTTACCTGTGAATGTACATTAATATCGCCCCACTATCGGTGATCCGCTGCGCTATCCGAAGGAAAACATTACATTTTGTCCGATATCGGGGTTATATTAACACGGGTCTTTGTCGGAGCTAATTTCAAAAGACGTGATAGTTGATTTCGATTCCCCAAGAAATTCTATACTAATTTGATTGGTTTCGCGATGGGTTTATCTCAAAAGATAGAGCAGTGCTGTTTAGAAATAGATTAAAGATGAACACCGTGTGGTTTGTAAAAGATTGATCTGTAAATTAGTAAGGGGTAGTTCGACTTGAAAAAATTCCGAACGATTTGAAAACCTTTAGGAAAACATAATAATAATTGATATCTTACACGACGGAGCTAAAAGTAAATTTATAAAAAAATCTAAAATGGTGCTGGTGGTTAATTACAAACAGGTAAAACCCACTATAACACATTTATAAGCATCACTTTTTCGGTCTACACTTACATATAACACCAATTAACATAATTAGGAGCTGCACACATCCGGCCGTCAGCATAAAGAGCGACGGAGCCATGTTCCAGAGCATTAGTTGTCAAAGTAGCATCGAGTTGATCAAAATTACAAGTTAAAGAGGGGTTTTTCTGGTGTTGACGTTACAAGTGATGTAAGAGTGTCATTAGGTATCAACAAACTGATAGGTAACACCACCTATGCGCTAACTGAATTTCCATTTTGATTTATACGGTGGTCTGCAACTAGTCGTACAAATTATCTACAATAGTAGAATGTGCCAAAATTATGCTATAAAAATGAACTATTTTAAATGGAGAAAGTTTTGCAATTTTCAATTGGAATTTAGAATCATACAATTTACCCAAAAAGCAGCAAACGTAAGATTGAATGGTTTTATGGCGGAGATGTTTTAGAATAACAACTGGATCGTGAATTCAGATTGAAACTGGTGGTCGAATCATCTAATAGTATGGGTGGCAAATAAATTCCAAGAAGAAAATTTATATAATATAGAAATTACGAAAGATCGGAATGTCATTGTGCTACCTGAGTACGTGTGCATGAAGTTATTAAATTTGCGAGAATTAATCTGTTATAAAATGGAAGAGTTGTGGTGTAGAAGCTTTCCAGAATTTTACGAAAAATTTGTAGGTAATATGAAAAATGTATGTGGAAATACGACAGAGGAAGAAAGGGTTCAAATGTTATTAGAGGAAGAGAGCCGTGCGAGTATTTCTCTGTCTAATGATTGCAACATGTTTAGAGATTTGGCTATCCCAGATTCACTAGACTCTGGATATCATAGCGGTTTATAGATGTCATCAATACATGTATATATTAAAAACATAATATTTTTTGATAAAGTTTGGTTTACTTATTTGTATCGCCAACATCAGCAAAAAGTATTAATAAACGTTTTAAACTATCTTGTTTTTATTCTTAGGTTTAAAGTGGTGTAACCAATAACTACATTCCTTTTAGCGTCACCAAATATGCGGTTAACAGTAGCTATGGAAAGTTGTACGAAAATTTTTTCAAATAAGTAGTAAGACTTGCGACAATTTTTAATTCCGGTAAATATAATTAAGCATTACTTGTATTAGGAAAGCAAAATTTCACTTACAAAGAAATCGACTGACCTCGTATGAATAATTATTTCTAGGTTAGTAAACGACGTTAATAGGTTTATAAGTACGTTTATCAAATGATATACAAATTGTTCAAACTAATAAGTCGGCAATGAGCGAATCATTGAATCAGTCAAGGTTTCGATTTCTTTATTTAAAACAAATTAGATTTTAAATAATAATTAACCGCGCCTGTAAAATGAGAAACAAATGGATACGTTAATAACACTAAGCATGTACTTTCGCCTGGTGATTCAATTAGAAAATATTCAAGCCTATCATTTTCAAAAATATGACGTAGAAGTTATTTAAAATCAAATTGCTTTATTAGAACTATCCTGTAGACAATAGCATGATATACCCATAGTCAGCGCTTAATGTGTTTTATTAAGTTTCCCCTCAAAAGGTTTAGATTGATTTACAAAAACCTAAATTGATTTTTAAGGTATGAGAGAAATCTATGTATAACTGGTTGTCTATAGAGCTTTTTAGAGTTGAATCTATTTTGAAAATGCATTAGGTTTCTTAAAATTAACCTGCAGAAAAAAAATAAAAATGTTTTAATTTGGTTTCAAAGTTTTGGTATTATTCTTAAAATAATTGAATAGTTTGCATATTGCGGTAAATTTTAGATCACGTTATAACATTTCTATAAATTCCAGGTTAAAGCGTATATCTCCAGTGACCAAAAAGGATTTAAAGATCGAGCTAAAATTAAATAAACAAAAAATTTAAAGGTACGAGGCTTTAGCAGGGTGTAACTTTGTAAGTGATAGTCAATTTTAAAAATTGAAACAGGGTTATATTGTCCAAAAAATTTTAGATCAGGCTAAAAGTGGCTAGTCGAAGAAAATTTTAATCTAGATTAGATATGAATCGGGCGGATCGGGAGGATATGGATCGGGAAAATGTGGATTGGGAGGAATGTCGATCGGAAGGATGTGGATTGGGAGGAGTGTGGATGGAGAGGAATGTGGATCGGGAGGAATGTGGATCGGGAGGAATGTGGATCGAGAGAAATGTGGATCGAAAGGAGTGATTGAGTGTGAGTGAGGAGTGAGGAATGTGGATCGGGAGCAATGCTGATCGGGAGGAGTGAGCGAGTGAGGATTGTGGATCAGGAGGATGTGAAATCTGATAGAGTGAGTGAGAGAGGAGTAAGAAGTGTCCCAAGATCGGCCTATTCGTCTACTATCGTTCTTTTGTAAGTAGCTATCTATACAGTGCTTTATCTTTTTTCGCATAACTATTCCCACATCAGAATTTCCTTCCTCTGATCCTGTATGAATTACCATAAAGTCTTTACTCCAAAAATCTCCCGCCTCTGACCACCGAACTTTGCTGATTCCTACTATGTCTAGTGCTAACCTATCCATTTCAATTTTTAAGTTCTGTAGCTTACCTACTTGCTTCGTACTTCTGACATTCCACGCTCCGACTCGCAGAATGTTCCCGATTCTTTTTCTAAATTTTCCGATCACATCCTCCGAAGTATTCCCCTCCCGGAGATTGAAATGGGGGACTATTTTACCTTCGGAATCCTTTATCTCAGAGGATGCCATAATTTTAAAAACAATTTAATTACGCTTTGTGCTTGGGAGGTAATGTGGTGGTTTCCCGTTGCCTTCCACATTGCGGTAGTGTCTCTTAGAATGCCATACCGACCTCTATGGTCTCTGCCAATCTAAGTGCCGAAAGAGCCATTGCCCTCTTTCGGGGACCTGTCTTAGATTGGTTCCTCACTAACGACCCTACTACTTTGGTTGAATCCGTAGTTTGGTTCTACAGGTCACTGGAACGCGGAAGGCATTGCACCTGTTCTAGTAATCTAGAACTTCGTCAAGGTACAGAAATGGAAAGTCCTTTAAAGTGCTTATATAAAATGCATTGGTAAATTTACTATCAAAAGCTTCGGCGTCTAACTTTCATTTTTTATACGAAACATGAATAAAGAAGGTTTCTACTTGTAAAAGTTTTCCCTCATTTTTTGTAAAGTGGTTAAAAATTAAAAACGTCATAACTAGAACAAATAATTAAAAAGAGACTTCAACTTTGGATCAAAAATCCTGTTTCATAACAATTGGCTCAATTATAGGATGTCACGACACTGCAAAGCATTCCTAATGAAACCTTTGTGTTTGAAAAATTATTGGTCACGATGTAAAATGTATTAACCTGATTTTTATACGCCTTAATTGGAGAAAGTTCACTGGCGATCGAAAATTAAAAGACAGAACTGCCAAAACAGTTTTTATTTGGAGACAGACTATATCGTTTAATTGCTTCCAAGTCTTTAACTTATTCCCGTACAAAAAGATTATAAAGTCGACTGAGTTGTGTCTAACAGCGAAACACGTGTATATTAAATAAGTTTTATTACACAAAAGACAATTGGGAGTTATTCCAAAGTTAATGTTTATTCATGTGAATGTAATTGAAGTGATAAAGGAAGCACCGACTTTTAAAACAAATTTGTTTTACGAAATACAAAGCACAGAAGGTAAAGTTTAATTTAATCTCACATTCTCGTTAACTCAATAAAGCTGTGACAGCGCATAATTTATATTAATAGAAAAAATTTTCACAGAAAAGCTTTTATTTAGAACAGCTTTTCTTATTGATTGTCACATTTTCAGGAGCACCGATTTTATACTACTATATTATGTTTAACATTTCAAAGTTACACAAGCTTAACCTAAGATTTTGATAAAGTACTTATTTATAAAGTAGTTTATTCAGTCAAAGTTAACCAAAATAAGTTGAATAGAAGGTTATTTGTATTCAAATTTACTCTAAGGAGCGACTGAGAGTAATCATCATGTTAAGATTAAGAAACTTCAATCGATTCGTAAGAATTTTAGAAGGAATAGGTTGACTCCACTACAATCAACTTATAATTAAGAATGTTTTCCGAGCGAGCGCTTCAACTTCTTTGTATTATTTATTGTTCTAATTATTTTTGTATCGTGTCCTTGTTCATATATAGATGAGAATAGACAAGCTGAATTTTTGAAAATGTTCTTGGCAGCTAAAATTTTGTACCTATATTATTTTTTATGAAGTTTTCTTCTACGCGGAACAATATGTTTGCTACCACGGAAGTATTGTCAGCAATTTAGCCTGTTCATGTTCATCCACACACACACATACGCGCGCGCGCGCGTTTTCTTGTTGTAAGTACGTGTTTATAATGTCCCTGTGTATTTTTATAAATGTGGTAAAATAAGAAAATGAAAGTTGTGCGTGTTTTTTGTGCATTAATGACAGTCCACTAAGTGTTGAAATCAAAAGAGACGTGCTTCTAGGTCATTTTTGAAGATTTTAGCAAATTTTTTAAAAATTGTATTAAACTTCAATTTGACATATAGTGTATGTGATCTGTTATTAGTTGTAGTTACAGAAAATTTGGTTATTTGATTTTAAATAAGTGGCCACAAAAGCCATTTATTATATTCCTTTTCTTACTTTAAAGGGTTGTGGAGTATTAATGCATCTCTAAGGATGTGAAACTTCTCTACTACTGTAGATGCCACTTTTTAATAATAATAATAATGACTTCTTTATTGAGAACTTGTACATTTCTACATGTGTGCATAAAATAGAAAAAAAAAAAATCTAATTACAAAGTTCACAAATGGTGAATTTATCGCCAGCTAGCGATTTCTTCTAATTTACCATTGGCGAAACCTCAAGTTAATAAACAATAGAAAAATTAACTTAGTATTCGGATTTGTATACCTATTATTAAATAAAAATGAAAAAGTTATTTGAACGTTAAACGAAAAACATAGAGGGATGGGGAAGGACGGAAACGGATAGGAAAGGGGAAAAATAGGAAGCATATCACATGAAAGTTAGGTCTTGTTGAAGAAATACAGTTTAATTTTATTTTTGAAAATACTAATTGAATTAGATATTTTAATATCTATCGGAAGCAAATTCCATTGTCGAATAGCTTTAACAGTAAATGAATCATTGTAGAAATTAGTTCTATGAATTGGAATTGTAAAACGAACATTATCAGTCGAACTTGTTGAGTACTGTCCTGACAAAAGGTGAAAATTAGCTTGTAGGTACTGAGGAGTATGTGTTTTTATCACTTTGTAAAGTAATACAGCGCAATGCATACTACGTCTGTCGTCCATGGTTAACCAACCTAGTTCATTCCTGTATGGAGTAATGTGTTCAAATTTAGGTAAGTTATAAACAAATCTTATTCCAACATTCTGTAACCGTTGGAGTTTGTTACGCAGATACCCAGCCATATCTGTAAATACTACATCAGCGTATTCTATTTTTGGAACTAAAAGTGCAATGACTAAACGTAAGCGAGCTTGGAACGGAAGAAAATTTTTTAATAATGCTAGCTTATGGAAGGTAAAAAAGAAATTTTGACTAATTTTATTTACATGTCGAATCCAGGGTAAAGTATCATCGATATGGATACCTAGGTTTCTAACTACACTACTAAAAGGTATTACGGTGTCAATAAATTTTATATCGGTAAGGGTGTTCTTCTGTAAAAGTACTTTATTATAAAGTGAGCTAATAATAATACATTGGGTTTTTTAAAGATTAATTACTAGACCATGCCTATTAATCCAATCAGCTATTTTGCTCCAAATCTTCATTTATTAGACCAATTGTAGAATTAATATGCTGTACCTCGGAATGCCTGTATATTTGAAAATCATCAGCAAATAAATGATAACGACAGGTTATACCTTTACTAATAGAAGCAATGAACAAACTAAAAAGCAACGACCCAAGTACACTACCTTGGGGAACACCCTTGGTAACTACTACCCAATTAGAAGATCCACTTCTGGCTTGTATACGTTGTTCACGTTCGGTTAGGTAGGATTCAAACCATGTAATGACAGCCACAGATAAATTATACATTTTTAAATAAGCTAATAGGATGTCATGATCAACTAAATTAAAAGCATTAGTGAAATCAAGTAGGGTCATGATTGTAACCTCTTTATTGTCTAGTGCATAACGAATGTCATCAATAACCTAAATAAGCGCCGTTCATGTACTATGGTTTTTACGCAAAACCTGACTGCAAAGGATTATATAAGTTATTGACTTCACGATAATCAGACAACTGCTTGTGGACTATTTTTTCGCAACAACGTGAGAGAAAAGACAACACTGATATTGGTCTAAAGTCAGACATTAAGCCCGGATTTAAAATTTTTGGAATTGGAATGACATGCGCTTTCTTCCATATTTTTGGAAAGCAGCTAGTGGACAAAGAGAAATTAACAAGGTGGGTTATAATGGGAAAAATAATGTCGACAACAATTAAAATACTTTCACGATTTATGCCATCATAACCCGTACATTCATTATTAAGTTCATGCATACCACGTAGTACTTCATCATTATTTATTTCTACAAACGAAAAAGCAGAAGTTGTGGCAATTGTTTCGGAACCAAGCTTTTTAATAGTAGCAGCCTTTATTTCGTGTCCCAGGATTGTTTTAGGTTGTGCAAAATGACTAATTTAGTTCATTTAAATCAAACATATTTATAGGTATGTTACGTTTTGACTCCCTACACCCAACCTATTAAGAAATTTCCAATAACTCCCTATTGGGATTTCTGATAGGGAATCATTAATAAATTTCTTTTTGGCGTTCCTACATAGTTGATTACAACGGTTACGTAGAATTTTATATTCTTCCCATCGTATTTCAGTTTTTTGCTGAAGATATTTACGTTTCGCTTTATCACGTATACTCATTAATTGTTTAATTGCATTTGTAATCCAAGGTACCGGTTTGTTTTTAATTTTTACACATTTGAGAGGCGCGTTTCTGTCAAAAGTTGCGTATATTACATTTGTTAACCAGTCCACCTTTAAATCAATTGTGTCTAAGATCCCAACAAATTGAAGCTACATCGGATCTGTACTGGTTGATATTAATGTTTTTGATATCTCGAAATGTAATGAATTTAGATCGGTGAGGGATGGATTTTACTTTATAAGCTACATAGAGAAGATCATGTTTTGAAAAATTGTGGTTACCAGTTTGACTATAAGTCATAATTTTACTAAGATCCGAACAAATAGTTAGATCTAAAAGAGAGCTTGAGTGTTCGCAGTAGTGATATGTGAGATCAGAGGATTGAATGAATAAATTAAGAAAAGAAACATTATTCTTAAGATTGACAGCGCGGTTCTCATATTTTAGAAGGCAAGTATTTAAATCACCCATGATAATACAGTTTAAATATTCAACACTCAACTGCTTGATGGTATCCTCAAGAACATCAAAGTAGTTTGCTTTAGGCGGACAGTAAATGACGTCCACAAGTAATTTGAACATTGGAAGCTCAATAAATAGAAACTCAAACGAATGTTCGTTATTTGAATTTGACTGAGCAATAATTTTAAATTCGTATGTATTGCGAAGATAGATAGCAACCCCTTCACCTCTACTAGATAGTCTATCAAACCTAATTATATTGAAGTTATGCACGGATATCAGCGTATCTGGAATAGATGGTTTCAGCCAGGTTTCAGTAACAAGTATTGCATCAATAGTAGAGTTCTCAAATAAGAGTTGAAAATCTACTATATGGGCAGGTAAGCTCTGAATATTTATGTGGCATAATTGTAGATAGTTTGGGAATTTTGCTAACTCAGAAAGAGGCTCAGAATTAACGCGGTGTTTAGATTCTTCATCATTAACCAAGGTAGAGGTTTCATCTTCATTATGCTTAACTAGGATATTTACTGAAGAATTGGATATGGAGGTTGGACTAGGAGTCGGGGGAGGCCAAAATACGGAGCTGACTAATATAGAAATTCCAACTAAACAACTAGTACTTATATCATGCAGCCCCAGCAAGATGAAAATAAAAACTAAAGTTCATTAGTATCTTTTTCTAGCACTAAAACATCTTCGTTTCCAGAAAGGGTCAAGCTGTAATCTTTCCAGCAATACAAGGTTTGCAGGTAAATGATTATGTACTTGCTACTGGTAAAAAGGTTTAAGCTAAAAATGTATTGTTTCCGTCACGAATGTTCAATAATAGAATTTGTATCTACTTAAAAAGCAAAGAATTGGTCAATAAATTTGTGGACTCTGAAAGATGTATTAAAATCAATGATGTTGTAACGTTCCGTTTACTTTGTTACCTTATATTAAAGAAATATGTATATAAAGCCCCTTAGTTTGTGTAAATAATTCATCAGTTTAAAATATAACAAAGAGCGCATTGCGCGCATATCCCTTCATAATTTCGACAGTTTATTTTTTTGTGGAGAAAATCAAAAGGGCCGAGGTCGGTGACGTTTAGGAGGTAGTTTTGTCAAGTTGAGTTTTGTGACATAAAACAAATCGCTTAGAGCGGATTTATTCAGTTCTTACATAAAATATGTAGTTACAATATTATAGTTAATCGATCGTTTATTTTGGTGGTTCAGTGGAAGTTATAATACAAGTGCCGAGTTTTGATTGTCGATCTTCGCTATTAGCGTCACGTGCTGCACGTGGTTAATCATTCTGTTGTAGGTTGAGGCAACCTCTTTTGTTGTTTACGTTTTAGAAGTATTAATTAATGCCAATGAATTTGGGAGTTACTGTCTGGAGGATGAATGGAAATCTCGTTACGGTTGCGGTAGGCCCGTAATATAACCCATGTGTTGGGGATCAAGTAATAGATTAATTGTCACGTGTTTGAAAGTAGAAAACCAGTATTGACTGGTACCATCCACCTTACAAGGTAAGCGACTGTATTCGTAGATTTTACAGTGCAGCCCCAAATACGTCGATTATAATATTGAACGTTTGTGCAATTAAATTAAGCACAACCCATACATGAAGTTGTGTTAATCCCTTATCATCGAGTTCCTAAAGTGTGTGCGTTTTATTGATACTTTACCGTTGTCGCGAATAACAAACACATTTAATCAGTATAAATAGTTAAACCATATTATTTCCAATTAAACGTAATATTTAAGACAGTTGTACTAATACTTCCATTTAATCAAAATTATTACGATTACATATTTGCTGAATTAAGATCACAATTTACATTTTGAATTGAAAGTTATTGTTGTCCTTAAGTTAGTAGCGTAGGGTTGCATGCACACGGCGTCCTACGCATTACGTTTCAAATATTTTATTAGTTACTGTGTAAGTAGAGCAAGTGGGGGTGTCCTGTGCACTCAACTCCACCTTAATTTTATTACACATTGCTTTACTGGCCAGTACACCTTATAGTAATAATAATTGTTTGCCAGTTCCTTTATCGACAATATTACTTGTGGTAATGTTTACATTTACTTGTTCATATATGTATGTGCCATATTTGTTTATGTAACTAACCATGTATTTATTTCAGTCGTTGGAATTTGTTAATAGAATTAAGTAAAGTTGTCTACGTGCATTATTTTAGTAAGAAGTTTATGTTAGTAGGGTGAATTCAACCTCTCTACTCTGCGAGATTTTCTGAGGGTTTTATGTTAAATATTGAGCTGCAAGGAGTCTACCGACCAGTGACGAGATTCTCCTTTTGTCATCGAGCATTGTGACATTACTGGTGGTGCCCACCCAATTTTTGACGTTTTACCGAATTCACATCTCATTATAATTGTCATCTTAGGGCATTTAGCAATCCCAAGCTACGACTTTTGTCTGACCTACCCCTCACCGGCTAGAGCTGGGCCGCTCACGGGTTCCGATCCGTCCCTTGGTGTCGTAGTGCTGAATTGGCCCGTAACAATGTGTTCGTGCCTGCTAGGAAATTAATGTTACACCCAAAGCGAATACTACTTTCAATCGTATCGCCGTGCATACCTCATTATCTAATTGAAGAAGCACTCAAATCGTAATACATAAAAGTTTTTTTTCCTATCTCACTTGGGGAATGAATAAGCATTGATGAGTGCATGCATGTTTGTAGTTTTCGTAGCAAAGTTTTTTTCGTCGCAAAGTTTTCATCTTTTGAAGAAGAAGGGTACATAATATTTGTATTCTAACATGCATTTTTTGTAGCTCAACATTTTACGCTTTACTCAATTTGTAAATGCATTTCTGTAACTATTATTTCTCTTCATTGTATTTATTAACTCGTTTGCGAATAATCTTTTTATATTATATTACGCGGTTATCGACTTTCACTCTTTACGATTCGATAGTGTGGTTAAATGATCGAGATTGAAACACATCCTTAGGCGAATGAGTCCTATTATAATGAGTTGATATTATTTGTTTCTGGTTATCTATAGCAGGTTGTTAATGTAAACGCCTGTGAGAACGATAATTCTTGCGGGATCCTTCGAAAAGTGAGGTGTGGTACAAACTATCTTGGCATACCACGCCGTCGATATTTTATCTTTCTGTACTAAATGTTTTGAAAAATTAAAGAAATAAGTGCTCTTTCACTTAAAAAGTACGAGTGTAGTTTTGTGAGTATGTGCTACATTCAACGTAGTTTCAGATAAGTACCTGTTTGATTTTTATGTCTTACGTATTGTAGGAGTTGTACTTTGAACACTTAAATGCCCATAGACTAAATTCAAATATCTAAAATATTCCTACTATTCGTGAACTTTTAGTTTATACTTTCTTATTGAAATGATATTCAGCGATCATACTACTTCGCCTTTCTACGTAGATAGCACAGGCGGAATTTTTAAAGAAAATAATAACCTGTCGAATTAAGCAACGCCGTCACGTGCTGTGAATGTTAACGTCACTACAATCTGCAGTTTGTTCTGTTATCAGATTCTTATTTGGTATTTACTCTTACTAAAGTAGTTGAAAAAGTGAGGCGATATCGTTAAACAGATCAAATTCGTCAATGTTTTAGATCAATTATATCTGATGTCGCTTGTGACAGATTTTAACTTTCGTATACTAATTGTACTGATATCTTTTCTTAAGTTAACAATCTTTATCTCAAAACCTGTATCTTATTTAAATGAGAGAATTTGTAAGAAGTTTAATAATTTAAGCAATACTAAATTCGTGAAAATTATGAATGAAGTGGTAAATTTATGTTAGCTAGGGGTTTTGCTTTTGACCTTCAGTCAGACAAGTTATAACTATTCATTTTACTGTAAACGGTACAAACGATAGTACTATCGAGTTCCGTCCCGTTCGGCCGATTAATGTTTTTCTTTTGGACTATTTCATATTTTTAGATAACGAACCTTTGAATTACGGAACAATATTATTAACTCTATTATATTATAAATGCTACTAAGCCTAATTTCTGGAAACATTGTGAAAACAAAGATAATTGGTAATTTGATAATTGTTACTGATGTATTACAAAAGTCAATTTGTTTTGGTTGAGCATTTTACATTATCTATTAAAGTGAAATTACTAGATTTTACTCTATTGTTTGGAGTTGTGAACTCCAGGTGTATTATGATTATTTTCTTTATTTTACAAAAACGAAAAAAAAAATAAAAGTAAAAGTTCTACACAAAGTTCTTTGGGAAACTCCCACAGGTATTATGCAGACTAACGTTCTGTATGAATTTCTTTTTCTTATTGATTTCTATATTTAAATATAATATATAATTATTTTCATTGAGCGGACTAGTATTCTGCTATTTGATAAATATCTACCTTTATTTTATGTTTGTGCTAATACTGTATTTTATTTTTCAGATAGGTAATTTGTTGCGGGTATCCTTATTTTTCTCCCCCTCCCACTCTCCGACTCCCGCTAGCCGTGGCACTCCCCCTCCTTCCATTGATTTATGACCACCTGATCATTTACTCTGTCATAAAATTTCTGGCGTTCAAATTGGACGTTCATTTAAAAATACCCGTGGCAGTATATTTATTTCAGACAAAATGTTAAAATGTTTTAAATATCAGCATCTTGGTCATATTCCAGCAAAATGCATATATCAAAAAATCGCAAACTTTCCTCAAAAGTCGTTAACGTCACTGATGTACCTAGTAAAAAGCTCCATACTTCAAATGCAACCACATCATTAGCAAGCGAACAAGAACACATTACGGAAGAGATCAGCACACAAATATCAATGTTGAGTATATGGACCTCTCTACTTAGGACGTTAATCTTCCTATCCTTGCAATACTATAAAACTGTGACAAATAATCTCTAGTTAATAATGTTGCCGCTAGGGAAAAGGAGGGTCAATTTTCTATTGTGTCTTATGGCGTACTAGTATTAAAATCGCATTTTTATAAAATTGTGAGGTCTAATTAGACTAAGATCATCAAATTTGGTACTTATAGCTGTGATAGTCAATTGTGTGTAAAACTTACGGCCTATAACTTATCTATAGATATAAAATATAAGGTGTTGTTTTGTCCCTGGGTGCAAATCTGGATATAAATCATTCAAACACATAAGGAGAAGTATTTATTCTGCTCCCAAGGTATTTTTGGAGTTTAGTCATACTATTGAGATTCTAAATACATGTCTTTGTAGGTTGCGGAAACATTAGAAAAGTGGAGACAAGCTATTCCTCGAAGTGACAAGGTTCTTTCTTATTTGTGTATATATTAATGTATAATGAAATTTATTTTTATGTGCATTGGATGGTAAGAATTGTAATTCAAGTATCTACCTGAGCATATATATTTCTAATACGATTCTTGTTATAATAATACATTTTTATTTCTAATTAAAAGTGTGTATAAAAAAAGGTAGATATACTGTTATTTTATTTTGTTAAATATAATGCGTTTTTGCTTCAATAAAATCACTATTTTATCCCCAAAAAGATGGTCAGATTTTTGTGTGCTCAATAATACATGTACTTCATCCTTCTGGACCATCAAAGATTTTAAAAGTCTTAAAATTTCTAATTTTTATAGTATAGACTTAACTACATAAATTAACAATAACTTTAAATTGATCTCCTGAAAACTAGTGTTACCAGAAATAAAACATTCTTTCTCCGTATGAACGACATCCCCTATTGTTTTATAGCCGCTTGTATTTGTATCATAAAACTGCTTTGCATAAATATTATTTATGTATGGTTACATTGCCCAGCATGCTATTTTGATTCTTTAATAATTTGAAATTCTTATAAGAATACGGGAGTATTAAATTGTTAATTGTTAAGAATTTGTGTATATTTCCACTTCCAATGACTAGAATTTCGAATAAAATCCGAATTTATAATTATTTATGAAAAAATAGCGATTGCTCCATAAGACTGCATGTAAAAATCGCCCTCCATTTCCCTAGCGGCAAGTCGCGAACTACGAATACAGCGCTAAAATATGCACAGGTTTCTGGCCAAGATTAATGTCCTATGTAGAGATGTCCATAGTTGAGTAGTAACATTCAGGTATCACAAGATCTAAAGCCTACCACAAACTGAAAAAAAACAAACAAACGTCGGAAAATAGAAAATGAACTATCTCAAGATTCTTATGAAGGAATTGAAAGCTTGTGAGAGGAAACCCACAACCAAATTTTGAGTTATATAAACTTTGTTCCATTTGCAAAAGAGATTAAAAGTACTGATGCTCCCCTGAGAATAGCAAAAATTTTTACAAATGAATTACGAACTTATTTTGCTGGTAAAATCTGGAAGCCCACTACCATCTCAGAGAGCTCTAAAAGAAAGACTAAAACGATTAGTTGTATCCTGACAGAGGCGGTTAAAAAAAAGAATACAATTTCAGATCCCGAAACTCTGCAGATACATAAAAACTCCCTATCTAGAATAGTATCACAAAAAGTATAGTTAGCAACGTTAGTTTATAAAGTGAAACCATAATTTTAAGTTGCAAAGATTTTATTAATTATGGAAGTAAATTTTTTTAATATTACTACACTTAATGCCCGAAGCGTTAAGGGAGATTTTAAGTAGATACAGATAGAAAACTTTTTGGAAAATAACAGTCCTGAAATCTTACTGCTACAAGAAACAAATATTGCCGAAATATCCAATATTTCCATCTGTAAGAAATATACATTTTGTTACATGCCAAATTGTCATAAAGTTGGAAAGGGGGAGGGCATGAACAAACGAGGTAAGTCTGCTCCTAGGAGTAAACTATACCGCGGCTCGGCTGGCTAGTCGCGATGAGCGTGGGTCGAAGGGGAGGGGATTGGAAATAATATTATATTGCCGTTAGTCTTAGGTCAGGGTAATATGAGGGCACCACCCTTATCTTATTCGAGTTCCGCCTAAAATGGCACGGATTCCTAGTCCTTCAGAGAAGCCTACAAGATGAGGGAAAACTCGACTTCTTCAGACAAGAACCCGGGTAAATCCTACCTGGCCGTGATAATGTTTAATTCCACAATTGTGCCAAGCTGATTGCAGTTCCCGGTCTTCGTACTTTATATGCACTCTACTTCCGGTTGAAATATCTAAGGTAGTAAGTCGGTCTTACCTATAAATTCCTTAGGTAACTAAGGTTTCCACAAAACTATCTATATAAAAATAATAAGGTAACTGAGTTCCTGTTAACAAATAAATATGACTTGTCAAAATTTAGTTTCAGGGATTAATTATAACTTTACAGAGATTATGCAAAGCACGGTTCTTCTGATTTAAGCACTCACATGCGTTAATTTATTAATAAGTCACTTCTCCTTAATATCTTATTTGTTAAATGACTATCTTGGATTTAATTACGGTCAACAGTATGGATAAATATATATATATATATATATATATATATGACATCGAGAAAATTCTTAATCTTAATCTTAATCCTAGAGGAACCTCGCGCTAATCGAATTATACACTACTAACTAGATAATTGAAATTAAATCATGGCGTAACTTTAAAATTTCATTTCATATGCTACAAGAAGTAACGTCGAACAATGTATAAACAGTTTGTATGTAAATAAAACAAATTACTCACAGTTTACTGGTATAGCTACCACAGGAATTCAGCCCGCGGTTCCCCTGATGTTTTTGGTTAGTGCGTCGAAGTTCCAGGATAGCGACATCAGCAAGCGGCTCTTTTTAATTCAGCAATGAAGTCGGTGATATGTGCGGAAAACTGAATTTGGATACGATCACACGAAGAATATGTTCATCCCACTAATAAATTCTAATTGGATGAGTCACTAATCACGACCACCTTTATAAAACAATCTAAGCTCACTCGAAACTCACTACTAGCTAAAACATTAAACCTAAACGTAAAACTAATTCCGTATTTAATAAGTCAGTGTTTGTTGGGTCGGGGTTTACACTATATTACTTCGGCGGCTCTCCACGAATTATCAATTTTCGAAGTATCTAATCCGTCCTATATAAAATAAAATAGGATCGTTCCGGTTATAACAAAACCTACATTGTCACGCGCCACAAATCCTTCAAAACTATTGAAGAGTGTTAATTGCGTTCAAAGAAAACTGACCTTCGACACGAATTGTTAAATTAGCCCCGCGCGTGACTTAGTTTCACTTCTCGTCTCCTGAGCAACCACCGAGCCTTCACATCTTATCTCTTTCAGTACCCAACGAACACTACTCGTCGCATAATTCTTATTCACCATTTCAGATCATCCCTTTACTCTTCTAGTAAATGAACGGGGGTGTAACGGTGTTGCCAACTAACGCTAGTGTACATTACCATGCCCGTGCCATGAATCAGGCACGTGATACGTCTTTGTCCCTCGCTGCTAATTCTTGGAAGAACCTAACATCTGCTGTAGCAGGAATGTGAAAGTCAAAACTTGTCTATAAAACACGGGTTGTTAGGGACGAATATACATGAATAGAGTAACTGCTTAAATGTGGATTCTTTAAACTGATTCATATACCTGATGGGGTTTCGACAACCGGACTTGAACTACCAACCCTTGGTTTGTCCCCTTGAGAATTAGAATGTAATTTTTTTACCTTCCTAAAATATGGATTTTAAAATGAAAATATGCGAAATGGTTAATGTGTATTTACAAAGATAAAAACCGCAGGTTACAATTTTTAACAAATCCCGCAAACACAAACTATTCTGGAACCCTTTTAGCAATAAAAAATAATTCAAACATTAAAATTATAGTACACGAAATAGTTATTAATTCATATCTTTAGAGGGTCGTAATATGGAGAGAGAAGAATATACATCAGGATATGCGAATAGCCCAAGAGTTACTGATGCATTATCAGAGTCACTTGAAGAAAATTCGAACTATAGGACTATTCTTGGTGGCGACTTTAATCCTTCGTTTCACCCTATTACGGATCGATATAAAACGGTCGAGCGACTTCCGATACTTACAGAAATCCTTAAAAACCTAGTTCAGCAAACTTAATAGATTCTTTGTGCCGTTTCAACCAACACAATGGTGGACACACGTATACATAGCAAACAATAGCACAGTCAGCATCGCACTTAGACCAATTTTACTGTACAGAAAGCCTTTTATCAAAACTTACATCTATGAAGTTACAAGGCTACTTTTCTAATTATTTAGCAGTTACTATTGCTATTACAAAAGAAACTAATACCCAACGATATTCCCCACATTGGAAATTTGATAACATATTTTTAGAAGAAGCACAATATACAGATGTAACGAATATTTATCTCACAAATGCAATATTACAGAAGTCATTAGATATAGATATAATTGTTTAATGGGAAAAGTTAAAATTAGCATTGCAGACATAACTATTCTGTATGTAGGGCAAAAGAGACGAGAAGAATTTCTTCAACTACAAAATATACAGCGCGAGAATCGTGAACTTTTGAAATATAACAATAAATCGGCTGAACAAATTCACGGACTCGACTAGCTATTAAATGACGCCAAAAATGCGTACTCTCGAATAAGTGTAAAACAATTAACAAACTTAAGATACGAACAATTAATCAACACAGATCGATCTACATTTTGTAAAATGCAGTTTTCAAAATTTTACGCTATTGTCAAAACTCCTAGAAGATGATAATCTAATCATAACGGAACCAACGCGCCTATGCTCATCAGTTGTCAAGCATATTGAGACAATTTACGCCAAGGATTTAACAGCAAATATAAATTTTAATTTGACAATATATAAAAATATAAAGAAACCTTCAGTAATAGAAAGTAAAACTGTAAATCAACCCCTATCTCCTGACGAAGTAACATATGGACCTAACAGTTTAAATAAAAATCAATCACCAGGTATCGATGGATCAACAACTGAGTTTTATATACGATTCATATTCATATACGATCAAATCATAATTCAAAAATGGGTAGCAAGCTCATGGGGGAAAGCTATTATCTGTTTATTGCTAAAAAGGGAGACCTATTGAGAATTGTCGTCCAGTCTCACTGTTGACAACAGATTACAAAATGTTTGCAAAAGTTCTATTAAATAGGCTATCGAGAGTCATTGGATCTCTGATTGATACGGATCAAAGCTACGCAATTCCAAACAGGACAATCTACGACAGTCTTCATCTACACCGAGATATAGTATATAGAGCTAACAAAGGAAACACCCCATTGGTAATCCTTAACTTAGATCAGAAGTCTACTTTCGATAAAATACACCACAACTATATGATTCATTATTAAAGTTAATGAAGTTAGGACAACTTTTTATTGACTCTATCAAACTTTTATATACAATTGTACAAAGTCACATAATAATAGGAAACCTGTTAACGAAAAAAATTGATTTCTGCAAAGGAATTAGACAAGGATGTCCTTTATCTGGACCATTCTATTTCATTACAATTGACCCTTTTCTTTCTACCTGTAGAAAGTTGTTTAGTGGATATCCATTGCCCTTAGAATTTAAGAGTCTTAGTGTAAATTATGCGGATGATGTATCAATATTTATCTCCTGCGAGAAAAACTTTTTCCAGATATTTACAACGTCTATTCAAAAAAATCTGGATCAAAATTGAATAAAGTGAAATCAAACGGATTCTGGACTGGAAGCTGGAAAACAATGAACGACAAACCATTGTCCATTTTATAGTCTTCATTTTAGGAATTAGGTTTTCCAACAATGCAGAAGATGATGTGAACTATGCTTATGAAAATCTTCTACAAAAAGTAAACAAATCGTTGCAAAAATGACCTCAAAAGAACCCAACAGCATCAAGTCAACGAATTGTTTACTAATTATAATATAGATTAAGTTTAACACTCGCTTCACTTCAGATTAGGGTTACGCTATTACTTTTAGGAAATGCACTTCGTTAAGGGGCAGATAAACAGCTTTGTATAACTGTATATATTATGTCTAATTTTTTTCTTGTTATTTAGTTTTTAAGATTTTACGTGATTGGGAAATAATCTGTAATTGTTTAAATGTATATTTTGCAGTTATGTTGTATTCTATGCGAGATGACGGTTTTCGTTTATAACATGTTTTAAAGGCACGATTGCGTAAATGTTCGTTTTGGTTTTTGTAAATATTCCTTTTGATAGCATCTTTGTTAACTAACGGTTCTTAATAAATCTACTTACCGAGGTCTCCAATTTTTATTTTCTCCCATCCCACTCTACGACGATTTTAGCTAATACGGAATTGCTTCTTTTGGATTCCCACACACGTTATTTTTTGTTGCAATATTCGGTGCGGGCGATTTCCTTTGCTTACTTTGCTACTTCTTTTTTTGTCTGTACGGAGTATCGTAACGTGTTTTATGAACGAATTTAAATTAAATGGTACTATATTTGTATTGAAAAGATTTGTCAATTTGTATGGTAACCTAACAATGATTGTTTAGCATTATAGTATGAGAAATTTTAGGCAATGACTTACAAGTTGCTATTGCATGCATTTATAGCAGATGTTCTTTATTTAAAAATACTGTTTTCTAAAAGGTGAAGGATTTATATATTTATAAGATAATGTAATGGTGTTTATGATTATTTTATTGTACTAATTGTTACATTTTGCTTTTCAAACGGCATTATGATGTAATAGATAATAGGTTTTATTTTGCTAATTATTTTATATATTTATCTATATTAGCATAACCATAATTCTATTAGAGTTATTCTTAAAATAATTCTAGACTAAAGGGGTACTGGCACTAGTACTATAGTAGCAAATTATTCTATACTGCATTTTTTAACTAATAAAAACTATCTCTAGTATACCTTTGTGAAGAAGATAGAAGCTGATTTACATCAGGACGTCATTTATAATTTAAGCAATTTATATTAGGACCACAGTGTATAGCACTGTATATTTTATTTTAATGATTGCACCTTAATGTTTATTTTTATATTTTACATTGATATTGATTTTACTTATGCCAAAGGTACCATTATTTGTTTTGTACATTCTATAAGGAAATATTCTTAATTAAACTTATTTAGACAGAATTATTCCTGATGATTTGTTAAATGTATGAAGTAGTTAGAATGCTCATTATAAAGTGATGGTACTAGAAGCAATGATTTTACAATATGAAGTAGTGGTCAGAGGTTAATTACCGTTTAATGCCAGTTAGTCATGAGTTGTATATGTACTAAATGAATTTAATCACTTTCATGTGTGATTGGTTTGTGCCAGCACTCACGATACTATGCTTTTAGACTTTAAGAATGCCAACTTAAACTATTGACTCCACTCCACTGTGGTTGAAGTAGCTATTTCCCACAAGGTACGATTTAGATTAAAAAATTATTATCAAAGCGTTTAATTAATTATATATAAAAAATGGGTTATTTAGTTACCACCTTGACATGGTCATATTACGATTAGTGATATTATTATCAGCCCAGTTTTCTCAGGTGAAATTAGCTTCTTAAAATACTGATATAAAGATTATTTATATTTTAAAAAGCACTAAGCACTAAATACGGACAACGTATGTATAAAGACTATGCCTTTCGAAATGGAAGAATTTTTCGTGTAATGGTGAAATAATTACTACAAGCTGTACCTAAAGGAATGCTTGAAACCCGTAAAATCAACAAAATTGAAATTTGCTATACAATTTTTAAATGAATTAATGACTCTGCTTGGTCGTCCAGTTAGGATTATTTACAACCAGGGACCGTCTCCGACTTCCCAAAAATTTAAAACTTTTGTAAAACGAAAATAATAAAATTGTCATACAACGCTGTTGCTGCTCTTAGGGCAAGCGGTGAAATAGAAATATTAAACCGAACGTTAATGTCAACTTTACTTATTATAGCTTCAGAAAAACATTGGCATGAAAACCTTCAACAAGTCCAATGTTTTTTTAACGTTTCAAATAAAAATACGCGCAGGACGCCAAGCGACTTAATGTATGGTTATCATCCCAGAGACTGTAAAGACGCAATGCTTATAGATGAAATTGTTGTAATTAATAGAACCATTAAAGAATTGTTTCAAATACAATTTCAAATTGCTCTAAAGATACGTGACGATCACGAGAAGCAAAAATATCACGTCGACAAGAAAAGAAAGTCGCCAAGAAAATACCAAGTCAATGACGTTGTTCTTGTTGAAAAACAAAAAGCCACTGAAGCCAATAGGAAGGCCATTGTACTACCATATAGAGAACCATTTATTATAAAAGCTTTTTTACCAAACGATCGATACATTGTAACGAACATCCCCGACAGTCAAAGAACTCTTCGAAAGACACGCTATAAAAAAGTTATATCTGTTGACATGTTGAAGTCGTGGATTTTAGCTGCGGAGTATCTGAATCCTCCAGTGCAAGTATTGCCGAAGATGAAGTACTATTATCCACAGTTACTAGTGGTACCAATGATTAAGAAAATTTTGGAACGTGGTTTTTGTAGCGTGACCTAATGTAATGCCTTAGAAATTTTACCTGTTATAGCAATAGCAAAGCTAAACGTTCGTATTCACAAACTGGTCGGTGATGTCCTAACAATACTTTCAAGGGTACTGTCCGCAACAAATATACTGTTATAATCAACCCATACACCAGCTTTGCAAAATTTGTGTACATATGCCGGTAGTTAAAGTGTAAACTTTGTAACTGGTAGCAATTAGAGAGACTAAATTAAAATTAATTTCGAATATTCATTTAATGCAAGTGAGTTTGTCACTGAATTCTTGGTATAAATTTATGAATAAAAATGATTGCGGTGATTTAACATTCTTTATGTGAATATATTATTGATATTGCACTTTGCGTGAAATTGCATGAATGGCTTTTACGTTTTATTCTAATGCTACAGTAATTGCTTAAGAAATAATTTAAATTAAATGGTACTATATTTGTATTTAAAAGTTTTGGCGATTTTCATGATAACCTTACAGCGATTATTTGATTAATTCGCATTACAGTGTGTAGAAATTTTAGACAATGAATGACATAGTTGTTGTGTTTATGATTACTTTTATGGTACTAATTGTTACATGTTCCTTTTCAAATGACATTATGACGTGACGTTATATGCTTTAGTTTGCTAATTATTTTAAATACTATTCTTGAAATATTTCTAGATCAAAAGGACCATGGTAATATATTAGCAAACTATTTCATACTACATATGCTTAATTTATAAAAATTAGCAGTAATAGGAATATGGCAATACCACCACCACATTTCCACCACCATCCACATTTCCACACACATCTGGACGAAATTTACATGTAAATTCCCATAAGGAGGAAATGAGGAGATGAATCTCATCCTTGCTCCCGCTTTGCTCTCCGCCTTGCTCGGACACCCCCAACCATTTTGATTACGTCGCACCCGCATTCTCTCCACCCGCGAGATAAATCTTTCTCTACATTTCCACCCACGAGATAAACCTGTATTGTTTGGTATCAATTAATATTAGATTTTTTTCAGCTACCTGATTCTCTAGGTTTTTTTTTATATGGCATCTTCCCCAGGGAGCTACCCTCATTTTAAGATTTTTTTACCGCTAACATTCTGAACCAGTTTTCTTCGACTAGCCATTGCATCTTTTGAGATAAACCTATCTTGTTTGGTATCAATTAATATTAGAATTTTCTCAGCTACCCGAATCTTTAGGAATTTTTTAGATAACGCCATGCCCCAGAGAGCTACCCCAATTTTAAGAATTTTTACCGGTAGCGATTTTTCGGCCGTCCTTATAAATTTTTTAACCAAGCGATACGTCAAATTAGTCTATAATTTTACGCACAATTTAAAATAGGACCACCCCTTACAAAGTTACACATATACCTTCTAGCGAGCATACCGCGACCGTACCACTACTCGCTTTTAATGTCATACCATACTTTCTATCTTGTTTAGCTCATCTTTCGAAATAAATGTACCTTGTTTGGTATCAATTAATATTAGAATATAATATTAAGTCAGCGCTGCCGCGCTGACCTAACCTATCAATTTTTCCTTTTATCTAACCTAAGTCCACACAAGTCCAACTAACCTAACCTAATACCAGACAACACCAGCTAACCTAACTCCTGACAAGTCCGCATCCAACCTAGATCGGAGGCAATTTCACCCTATGGGGTAATTTCACCCTATGGGGCAATTTCACCTTATGGGGCAATTTCAACCTATGGAGTAATTTCACCCTATGGGGGCAATTTCAACCTATGGAACAATTTCACCCTATGGGGCAATTTCACCCTAACCTAACATCCTACATATATCCGGACATATGTCGATGCGCATCCCTGCCGGCCTAGGTCGGATAACAAAACAGTTCCTAAACAAGAGTATGTAAGCGATATGGCGGTGTCCGACATATTCGATTATCTTCGGCAATATACGCCCCCACTCTGTAGGATACATAAGAGAACAATTTTTTCGTATTCAATTTAGTATTCGACAGTAGCTAGAACGGTAAACATGAGCGTCTCCTAGGTGATTAACGTTTCTCAACTTCTTGGGAATAAAGTGAAACCGACAAATGAGCGATTTGGATTATGGCTGTTGGCAGAAAATATGTGCAACAATAATCTGGTGACAGATATTGGTAATATTTGTTATGTCGAAGGCGAACAGATGCTGACTGGTGGACTACACACGCCAATTACAGAACCATTTTGTGACCATATAATGTTGGTTAAAATTTGCGACCTTTCTGACGCCGAACAAACATCTGCAAACAAAAGGATGTTTAACCTAAAAAAAAGAAATTTGTAGTGCATTTAACAGCTATCTACGAAGAAAGTGCGACCGATTTGTTTCCGCTAGGCATGGTGTTAAAGCTAAGCTTCCGTTTTCTCTGGAAAGCACTAAAACGATGGGCCAGAAAGTAAAAGAAATTATCGGAAAAGAAGACCTCGAATGCATTAATAAAAAATTCCAAAATCCTATATGTGTTCCATACAAAGTGGAACTAGCAGATGGTAAGTTGAACACTTTATTGGAGGAACTACCAGATATATTAGACAAACTCGAAAAAGATCATTTCTATTTTTTTGACCTGGATGTAAGCCAAGATTTTGCTGGCATATTTAGCAAGATGGAGATGTGTAATTATTTAACTACAAAGCATAACTTTTGCTATAAGGGAGAATACGAAGAAAAGTGTAATATTATAGTTGACAACGATAAAACTGCGGGAATTGATTGTTTAACATGGCTAACAACCAATGCAAGAATTAAGATATACAACAAATTTGTGTGTCAGATAACAAGTCCTGGTGTTAATAAACAACTTGGCAATCATATACTAGATTTTTACGTTGTCCAGATGTACGTTTAAGGGAAACTTTTGCGTCTACTTTGGCCAAAGAACATGGTATTACGCGATTGGAAGCGACAATATACAACTGTGCAATTGGAAGCTATGTCAGTGCGGAACGGGTGTATAAACCCTTAAAAGACTGTTTAAGCTTTTTGGAAGATAGTAAGTTATACATCCTAAAGGCGCCAATGTACTCGGTACCACTTGCCAAAATGTGGAGTAAGCTATCGGCCAAGCTACAAAATAGCTGCTGTTTAGTGTATAATAACCTGCTACAGTACGTGTATTGGGGTAATGGCAATACAAAGAAATTGGCGGGCTTGCAAATTAAGTTGTCCGAAAAACCAGAGGAAAGGGAAAAATTGATAAAGTATGTGCTTTCGGCTTTTAGCTTTAACTATTTACCTGTAAATTATTTGGAGATAGTAGAGGAGGAAAACAGTCAAGATAAAATAAAAATCTTACACAAGTGCTACATTAAAGCAGGTAGTACATATTTTACACAATCTGCAACACCATATTCTACAATTCCAAAAAAAATAGTCATTTTGGAATTGAGGTTGATAGATACGCCTAACATTCGTCCAGAGGTTGTACGACAACGCGTAAATATTGGCAGTAAACTCTATCCGTTTACGCTAAAGGAAATTGCCCCATTATGCACGCCATACGCTGAAAGTGGAAGAAAAAGACAACTGGAATTAGAGGAAATGGATGCAAAAAAGCGAAAGTTGGACTACATGGAAAACACGGCTACAATACGCGAACAATACAAAGATGTGTTATACAAAGAACATCTTATTAAAGAAAATGAGGAAGAATTAAAAGATTATTTTATGTGCCGAGAGACTGACTTAGATACATCTGGTTTCTACAAGCTGTATGCATTTGCGGTTAGTATGAAAGACTCTTTTAGTTATGTAGTCTTTCTTGCGAGAAAGGATGGTACTAAATCCGTATATTTTTAAAAGGTTATTCTAAAAACGTATTTATTGAAATGGCGGATAACATAGACGACCTAAGGAATGCGGGTTTGGTAACCTTTGCGTACACCACACGCAAAGGGGGTCCGTTAAACATTGTATATTTGCCTAGTAAAGAACCTTTCGGATCATTTAAAACCGTGGGTTTTACAACCTATAACAACCATATATTTCCAAAAGTGGTGGACATGCAACTACGCTGCAGTGAGTGAGAGAATAAGGATTTTCTCCATTACCGACAAGAAGAAGTCGATCAAACTAACAAGATACGTATGCAGGATATAATGGGAAAGCCGAGATTAAAAAATTGTCACAAGCTGCAAGAATTACACGAAGGAATGGATCTGGCTTGTCGGTGGAATAAAGACTTTATATATAGAGGCAAACTTTGGTACATTTTACAATTCTAAAACCTAGACGGTCTCTATGTATCAAACTATTGGCTAGAAAAGGAGATAGAGGGTTTGGGTGTCGATTTAAATTTTAAGCTGCGAATAAAATTAGATAAAATTAAAACCGCTCCAAACAAACATAAAGAAAGGACTGTCTTCTGTGTATAACTTTGTATTAAAATTAAGTTTCAATGACTCCATGCTTGGTATTAAATATTTTTAAATTTTGTTATGTATGTCAGAATATAAAATTTTAGAATAGTATTACATTGCTCTTTATTTACAAAACGCTGTGACGTTAGCACGAAATAGCCGTCGCACAGAGAGGGGTGCGCATGGGCAGGAGGTGCGCGCGTGCAGGGGTGCGCATGGGCAAGAGTGCGCACGGGCTGGGATGTGTCTGGGTGTACACGAGAGAAGCGGATGTTAACAGTCACAAGCATCTAATTCTTTATTTGGTATGGAGTACTTACCGGTGTATGTATCCGGAGTAAAAAACACGATTTGTACACGCAGATAATTAATAAAATTAGTTTATCGAGCGAAGATGACTAGCGTAACGTCATCCTGGAAGCATATCAATCTACGCATGGGTGGTACAAAGATATAAATCTAAGATAGTTGTATAAATTTTGTAAATCTATTGTATATATTAGTTTTAAGATTCCATAATTTTTAAGTTCCTCGCCCACCTTTCAAATCCTTCCTGCTTCTATCTTGGTTGACAGAGTATACGTGTTATTTCCACGTGGTGTTCGCGGAACACAGCGGTTTTAGATTTCTCGGGAAATGGATGGTTAAAGCATATGTCTTGAGTAGCGAAAAAGGGTTCTATAGATGAAGTTAAATAAAGATGGGCAAAAATTAGAGGTTTGGGTCTTTAAAAGGCATAACTTTTGTATGGGGTGGCCCTATTTAAAATCTATTTACAGATTTAGACTCCCTAGACAAATCTAATATTAGTTGATAGCAAAAAAAGATATATTTATCTTAAAAGAGTGACTACCCCGCGCACAATAAATACAATATACCGCTTGCCAACAAAAAAGTTGTAGGGAAATTCAAAGACGAATTTAATGGGGATCTAGTATTAGAATTCGTTGGTACAAAAGCCAAGTCCTATTGTATTGTAAGCGAGAAAGACACGATTAAAAAGATTAAAGGGTCTCACAAAGTGTAGTTAAGTAAAACCGAGGGTCTTACAACCTATAACGATCATATACTTTCCAAAGGGGTGGGCATGCAACTACGCAGCAGTGCGTGGGAGAATAAGGATTCCCTCCAATAAGAAATTAAAGCTTCCATGTACGTAATACCAGTCATTGGGAAATGGTAGAAATGTCAAACCTATAAAGGCAATTATTAATTGTGGTTTAGAAAAATAGTAGTTTTCTTTGAACGAAATAAAATGGCTTAGACTGATTAATGTATATGGTTACATATTCTCGTACACATCCACAAACATCTGCTTACGTCCACATACGAACATGGCGATGCCGGTAGTTTTTGTTTAACAACTAGTAGGAAAGATACGTTAGGTGTTAGTGTATGGAAGCCCATCGGATCGTTGAATTCAAAAGGAACGGTGCGGCGAAATGTATGGCGGTTCCCGTTAGAATAATTGAAAGTGGTTAATCGATCGTACTAGATGTTTAAATATACGAAAGTGTAAAAGCCTAGATGAGCAAAATTTAATTATCAGACAAAAAAGTGCGCGATGTGCTATACTTATAAAGAAAGTATAGAATGGTGCTTTGCAGCGGTCCTAGAAGTAAAGCAACTACTAGAATAGCCGTAGCGCAGAGAAGGGGTATGCATGCATTATACAGTGCACTGTTAGTTTACGGGTAGCTCGGATGTGTAATTGATCATGACTTATAGATCCCTCGGGGGTTTAAAAATTCTGATACCATTGTCGTTTAAAAAAAATGTTTGGAAATTATCAGAACGGGTGCGGGTTGAAGTATAAGTTAGATGGATGATTGACCGAGTTTTTTCTACCTTTTACGAGGGAATCGGAAGTTGACAAACATCGAGCATCTAATTCTCTATTTGGGCGATATCGAGTACGTACCGGTTCTAGAAATCATTACGTGCTACCGACCGCTATGCGGAAGATTTGGTTCTAGGAAATGAACAACCTACAAAATACGGAATACTTGATATTAATGTTAATTGGTTTAGTGACCGCGCTTGTGCACTCTTTGGGTGTCTTTGACAATGTTTGATTGTTTTCAAAGAAAATATTCAAGCCTACTATTTCAGAAAATGTGACGTAGAAGTTATTTAAAATTAAATTGCTTTATTAGTAAGTATTCTGTAGACAACAAGTTTGGTATTTCCTTAGTAAAGGTTTAAACTGTTTTATTGAGTTTTTGTTTATAGTAGCACTGCATCTTCTACCACACGACTTGCAACCAATTTGTGTGCGTGTGCTACCACCCTTTTGAATTTTTAATATGCACGCGATGCGATTATTGATCCGTATAACATGAAAGAGGTTTACCGGTGTTTCTACTAACTGCATTCGCACCAACGACTAAATGTACTAGACGAGCAGCAAGAATTGGCAAAAGATGACGTCATTTAGTTCTCCGCTGAATCCTCAACATCGTTCGGCCGTCTCCGGAAACCTTCGGTTTACATTCTATAGGGTACATAAAGCAGGTACGCAAGAGTAAACTCTTTAGTTCGTTTACAAGTTTAACCAAAATCCTATAGTGCAGATTTTGTTTTGTACTAAAATGGTACCTGCAAACGTTTTTAAATGCAACTCTTGCGGTGCTTCCTATACGTGCAAAAATGCTTTCAAACGGCACCAGAACAAATGTCGTGGTGTAACATTGTCGACGGTTAAGCTTATATATCCGTCCGCAGCAAAGTACTTAAACCGTGGATCTTGCGTTATCGCTTTTACGAGAATGGACAGCTTACAGCGACACAAAGAAAAACAGCATGGTATGTCATTAAGCAGTAAACGTTCAGCTCCGCCTGCTGTTAAAGGATTTTGTACGAAACAACCACGATTTATGTGTAAAGTATGCGATTTTGAAATGGAAAAAACTACGTATGCCGCACACTTATGGAGCAACAAACATAAAAATGCATCAGTTACCGCTACTAGCGACGATGGTCTAGAAATGGTTAGCACAGTGTTTAACAACCGTATGGCTAGCTATCGCATAAAGAACACCAGTGTCGACGATGGAATGTCCGAGTTTCTTTGGAAGCAGCAAGAGCGATTTATTCGATTAATTAATGAAAAAAGAATACAACATACAGCAATAAAAGTCTATTGCGAACTCTACGGCGTTTACATCAAAATGGGGAAAGAGACTACCGATGTGAAATCCTTTAACAGAAAAAATGTGTTTATAACGTCTTCTAGTAATCTGGAAAATATGTACCAAGTCTTAAGCGAAACCATAAGAACCAAATCAGAGGAATTTGAAACATGTGGGTCCGGTTGGTCTTTGGAAAAGGTGCTCTATTTAGAAATAAATATTAATAAGTATAAGCCGATATGAGTTCTAGGTTAAGAATAAAAAATTGTGAATATATATTTAGAAATGTGGTTTACAAATTTAAACTGTATTAGTAAAAATTATCTGTAATAAAAAGCTTTAAGAATGGTTTTTAGATTTTCTTTTACGTATGAGCTGCAGGAAATTTATAATTTAAAGGGTGTGTGTGTAAAATGGTAAGGGGTGGTCCGATTTTAAATCTATTTAGAGATTTGGATTCTGCATAAAATTCTAGACTAAATTGATGTATTGCATGACTAAAAAATTTATAAGGACGGTCAGAAATCGCTACCAGCAAAAAATTTTAAAATTGGGGTAGCTCTCTGGGGGATGGTGCTATCTGAAAAATTTAAAGAGATTTAGGTAGCTGAGAAAATTCTAATATTAAATGATACCAAACAAGGTACATTTATTTCGAAAGATGAGCTAAACAAGATAGAAAGTATGGCATGACATTAAAAGCGAGTAGTGGTACGGTCGCGGTATGCTAGCTAGAAGGTATATGTGTAACTTTGTAAGAGGTGGTCCTATTTTAAATTGTGCGTAAAATTATAGTCTAATTTGACGTATCGCATGGTTAAAAAATTTATAAGGACGGCCGAAAAATCGCTACCGGTAGAAATTCTTAAAATTGGGGTAGCTCTCTGGGGCATGGCGCTATCTAAAACATTCCTAAAGATTCGGGTAGCTGAGAAAGTTCTAATATTAATTGATACCAAACAAGATAAGTTTATCTCAAAAGATGAAATGGCTAGTCGAAGAAAACTATTTGGTTCAGAATGTTAGCGGTAAAAAAAATTTTAAAATGAGGGTAGCTCCCTGGGGAATGATGCCATATAAAAAATTCCTAGAGATTCGGGTAGCTGAGAAAAATCTAATATTAATTGATACCAAACAATACAGGTTTATCTCGTTGGTGGAAATGTAGAGAAAGATTTATCTCGCGGGTGGAAAGAATGCGGGTGCGACGTAATCAAAATGGTGGGGGGGAGTGTCCAAGCAAGACGGAGAGCAAGGCGGGAGCAAGGATGAGATTCATCTCCTCATTTCCTCCTTATGGGAATTTACATGTAAATTTGGTCCAGATGTGTGTGGAAATGTGGATGCTGGTGGAAATGTGGTGGTGGTATTGCCATATTTCTACTACTATTAGCTCAAGCATATCTTTGTTAAGACAAAAGAAGATTGAAGTTGATGTATATCAAGACCGCTATGTTCTTAGCATTTACTTGAAGATACACCCTCATAGTCCGCAATCATGGATGGAAATGAACATTAGTATCAAAGCTGCATACTTTTTTATAGCACTCATCATTATTAAATCTTTAGTACTGGAACCGGTTAGACGCGTACCCTCATTGTTTCCTATTTTAAACTACCTACACATTTCCCAGAAATTTGCACACTCTGCATCTTTCACTATCTGCGTGCAATAGTCTGATGTAGGTCTACCTATACCTTTATTTTTCTATCTCTGCTTGTAATATATCCCGCACTATTCCCCAAAAATGCTTCAGACCGTATCCTTCCCTTCTTTTTCTCCTATTTTTGTTGTTTTCCAGATATCTTTATTCCACTACTATTTCTATAACCTCTTTGTTATTATCTTCATCTGTCCATGCTATCATCCTCAAACATATGAAACACTGCATTCTACAGTTTTTCTGTCTGCTTCTTCTACTACCCCTAATTCAGAGACGTACTGTGCTATGCTCCGCACATATGTTTTCAACAATTTTCTCCTTGTTTCTATGTTTGATGCATTTGATCATAACCGCTGCCCTTTCTTGTTAGATGCAGTTCGGTTCCCCTTCTATTGTTTATAAATATATACCCCATTCCTCAGATATTCAGTAGTATGTGAAGGGGGTTAAGCAGCTTTTGGCTATCAATATCCCTAATTCTTGAACATTTGCCAAACTAGGTCTACCTCTCTTTTTGGGTATCTCTGCTTGTAATATATTCGCACTATTCCCTCATGCCTTAGTATGTGGCCGATCATCCTATCTCTCCTTTTTTTTACTGTTTTCCACATATTTTTTTTTCCCCTACCATTTCTTGTACCTTTTTGCTCCTAACTTTGTCTGTTCTTGGTATTTTCATCATACGTCTACAGCACCACATTTTCTTGTCCGCTTCTCCTACTGTACAGGTTTTACAGCCGTACAGTGCTGTGCTCAACACATGTGTTTTAAGCAATCTTTCCCTGGTTTCTATGTTTGAGGTCTTTGAACACAGTAATTGCTTTTTCATGTGCTAACCTTTGCTTTATATCTTTTGCGCTCTTCCCATCTTGCGTTATTTGGCGTCCTAGGTAGCAGAAATCCTTATCCTCTTGTAAGTTCTCGTTATCTATTTGTATTCTAGTTTTTAATGTATTTTTCACTCCTTTGCATACTAGTACTTTAGTTTTATTATTAGGCGAAATGAAAGTAGTGCCCAATTCAGTCATCAACGTAAACAGGTATTACCCGTCAATAACCCTGCACCCTTATGAAAGAATTTACCCTCCCCTTACCCCGCGTTAGTTGGCAACTATTATCCTATTGTTTGTATTCGAGGTCCACAGTAATTATCCAGTTTACAGAGTTTGGACAAGGTCTCTGTAAAAATTTTATCTAATTTTCTGGACAGAAAGTACATCTAACAGACAAACTACAGATCAATTGTATAAAATTCGAGATAAATTAAGTGGACATTCAATTACAATCAACTAAACCAACCGCCGCGTTACGTCAAAGACGCTTCATTTGTAAATCCAGAAATATTTAACTTCAAGTTTAACTCTGTCACCAAAATAATTCATGATTAACTAATATTCTATGGTTACTCACCTGCTCAACCCACAGGTTTGTAGTCATGATTTGATTTTTTAAATTCTGAAACAAAATAAGAAATTATTAAAAAGTGCTTCAAGTACAAGCAGCAGATGTATTAATGTATAATGCAGAAAATCATAACCTTAATTAACGACTTGTTGTAAAGTGGGTCAAGCCTCAACCGGACTACTAAGCCCAGATGAGTCACATATAATCAATTTTATCGTCGAGTAGCTGGGTTAATTGGTCAATGTGTATGACTCGAATTCAATTAGACCCAAATTATCCGAATGGTCTCAGACACCCAAGTGACCAAGGCCCAAGATTGGGAAAACCATAATTAGTATACAATTTCATTAAAATGTCTAATAGGCTTATTGTGTACTCTATGACGGTAGTTAATAATTGATCTTATTTGAAACTTAAAGTACGGTGTAACGTATTTTTTTTCTAGTTACATTTAGTTCAATAAAATAAAAATAAAACAGCTACAATTTAAAATATTTAATTTGTGAATTACCTTCCAATAGAAATTAATGTATAAAATTCATAATAACACATAGATTCTTTTACGTTTATGCTCTAAGGTTCGTTACTAAGCTCTGTCAAGTTGTCAATTGGCATTTCATTATCAGCGTTCGAAAGGGCAGGCTGCTTTGCAAGATAAGTGAAGTCGAGATGGCCGTGTGTAAGCACGTGGCTTCTAACAAAGTTAGAAAAAAGTAAAGAATTGATAAATTCTTGGTGTCTGGAGGTCGAGCCTAACAGCGGTTGCGTGAGCATAATTTTCTATAAGTTTCGCTCCGAGTAGTTTAGTTGATCCCTACAGGCCTAAGAAGATGGAAGCCCCTTTGGACATCATTTAGACAGTTGGTATATATTAGTTAAATAGATTATACTAATATTTTTCATCTTAGTGCAATATCTGAAGGACATATCTTGGATAATATCTCCGATAGTAACTTAAAACAATTTTTTAAGGCAATATTTTAAAGCAAGAATATATGGTTCGGTCCTATTTAATATAACATGCAGTAACGTAGAAAGTGATTTCACATGTGTTCCGTATATTTCAACCTTACCGATGAATAACATCAAACAAGGATATTATGGTTGGTTTTTTAATATAGTCGTTGTATTCCAAACAACTTTGATGCTTATGGAAATTTCCGAAAGCTGAGGTCAAGGTCCAGTATTTTTAGTTCAGAGCAGTTTCGTAGCACGTGAGTGTTCTTTAGGATTTAATAACTTTGAAAATACAGTAAATTACTATAAATTATCTAACATTAAATATTTGAGTAACGTAAAAGAAAATAGTTTTGAGGAATCAGCGAATTAAATAATATGTCGATTGCTTGTCAGAATGTTTGCACATGTACGCAAATAGTATATTTAATAAAGTTGTGAATGACATCCTATGTCAGATATAAAAAAAAACATAGATTCAGTTTTCCTATCTAGACGCCATATGCTGTCTTAATTTAATTTAAAATATGTTTAAAGATTTTGAGGTCATGAACTTGCACTTTCATCGACATATGAAATTTGCGTACTTATTGTTGAATAAAAATAAATTAGAATAATTACATTCTACAATGTCTGCACTTTGATAATTAAATTTTATTGTGAAGATCAAGGAAGTACTTCGCTGATTGAAAGAATTTTATGTATTATGAATAACTTAGTTCTACGTCAATCTAATTAAATTTTATAGAAAAGATCAATTTAGAGATCTTAATTTTGAATGCAAAACTTCACTAGTCTATTTCTGTTCTAGAAAATTATTATGAGAAAATTTTATAAAGATACAAACTTAAATATTGCAGTTATATATATATATATATATATATATATAATATATATATATATATATATATATAATATATATATAAATATATATAAATATAAATATAAATATAAATATAAATATAAATATATATATATATAAATATAAATATAAATATAAATATATATATATATATATATATATATATATATATATATATATATATATATATTCAGAAATTTAACCAAATAGAGTCTATTTTGTTTTGAAAGACGTTTTATTATTTAACATTCATAAAAATTGCAAGTCATCCCGTTTTAGAAATTGTGTGTAATGAAAACAAATTCCTCAGTATATATTTTAGCAGCCTAATTTCTATTATTTTATTTTTGGCAAATATTTTTGAGGACACAAATGGTGTCCATGTTGTACTCTTGTTTGTTCACAAGTAAAGCCGAGACATCTGTATGACATCTGGTATGTGAGATCTTGGTAAGTGTGTCCTAAAGAGTGAAGTTCAGGTTTTATGGCTATGTTAGTGGTGTTAAGATAAGGTTTCCGCATTCCCCTTATACAAGCACAGTTAAATTTTGTTGGTTATTGTATTGAAAAATACGGTGGCGCTCATTAAATATATTTTTAGTCATCTGACAACCCATGACCCAAGCTCATGATCTACCCAGAGCTAACACTCGACTAGCCGTTTATGTCTTAAGAGTTTTTCTTTGTCTCAAGCCATTCACCATCCAACATTACCTTGGGCTTACATTAAAAGAAGAAATTCTCGACCTTGTGATATCAGGTTAGGGTTTAGAAAATTTGGGGGTGTAATTTTTTTTAGCTGATAGTCACGAGGATAAAGTTTATAATGAATAATAAAGATAGAATCCCAAATAATTATATTCATTACAACGGAGCGGTTCATTTAAAACGCAACTCTATGTAAAACGAATTCTGTGTTTACAAATTTTGGGATCACTGGGTTTCGTCATAAAACAAATTTTGTACTTTAATGCGCATTGACCGTCATTTAGCATTGGTCCATTCATTTTTTTATAGTGTTTACAAATAGCATATAATTTATTATTTGTCCATTGGAGTATTTCTTGTATTATATCCCTGGAGTAAGAAAATTAAAAAAGAATGATAAACTTTCCACTCATATCCAACGGCAAGTAATTTGGTTACAAGATTGCGTAACAAAGATCTTACATTTTTGTGGGTTCTGTAGTAGATAATTTAAAGCTAGTTTTCCTATACAACTATGAGTTATCTGTAGCATCTGAATCAGATAAATCGTTTTCAAAACTTTCCAATTGATCATTTTCCGTATCGTGTTCACTTTTAATAGCAAATCTTCTCTCATACCGTCAATCTCATTATCACTAAAATCTTTTAAATCACTAGCGGCTTCGACAGCCCATTGGCCAAGATAGTTTCAAAATCAGAATTTGAAAGCCTTTCAGTCTTGCGAGTAAATATAGAACAACTGGATAAGCCTGCTGCGATAATCAACATCATCATCATTAGGTTTTCAGTCCTGGAACTTAGACGTCTACTCTCATTGTTTCCTATTCTGAACTAACCTTTACATTTCCCTAAAATTTCCACAGCCTGCATCCATCACTATCTACATGCGAAAGTTTGATCTGGGTCTACCTCTACCTCTTTTTCCTATCTCTGCTTGTAATATATCCCGTACTATTCCTCAGAAATGCATTAGAACGTATCCTGTCCTATTTCTCCTATTTTTTTTTGTTTTCCACAGATATCTTTATTCCTCTACTATTTCTATAACCAATTTGTTATTAACTTTGTCCATGCTGCCATTCTCATACATCTTAAGCACAACATTCCAGAAGGCTTTTACCTCTTTCTGTCTGCTTTTTCTACTACCCCTATTTCATAGACGTATGATGTGCTCCACACATATGCCTTGAACAATTTTCTTCTCGTTTATATGTTCGTTGTCTTTGAACATAGCTGCTGTTTTTTCTTGTTTGATGCAGTTCGGTCACCTTCCATTGTTTTACAGTTATCTACCGTATTTCCCCAATACTCAGTGGTATGTAAAGGGGAGGCAGCTTCGTGGCGTAGTTGCTGTGCGTGTGACTACTACGCCCAAGGTCCCGGGTTCGAATCCCTACTCGGTCCACTTGAAAAATTTTAGGTGAGCATTTTTCACAAAGTACGCCCTCGGTCGGATGAGAGGTAAAATAAAGGTCCCGTGTGTGTATTGTCACGTACGTTAAAGATCCCTACCTTGCTTAAAACAGCAAGGGTTCGGAAAAATTCCAAATTTTCCAAATAAAAAAACTCGCTTCCTGGTTCATTTATTTTTAATTTTTGTATTTATTCTAACATTACAATTAGTCTGCTACCTAAAAATTACAGCAAAACTGTTATTCCTAAGAAATCTAACAGTATTATTTGCTACTTTAAGTTATATTGGTTAGTTTTATATTATTTGCTTTGGAAATACTCGTGTGTGTGTGTGTGTGTGTGTGTGTGTGTGTCTGTGTGTGTTTCTGTCTGTGGTAATGTCCTTGGGACTGCTTATCTTCCCAGCTTCCGACCGTCGACAGCCGGAAATCAGAAACCGAGAAGACCGCATTCCTGTACGTGTCCTGTACAGTCCCTGGTGTGTATGTGTATGTGTGTGTGTGTTTGTGTCTGTGCACGCGTGAGGGTGCGTGTGTGTTTCTGTCTGTGGTGTTGTCCTCGGGAATGCTTTCCTTCTCAGCTTTCGACCGTCGGCAGCCGGAAATCACAAACCGAGAAGTTTGCATTCCTGTACGTGTCCTGGCCGTCAGCAGCCGAAAACCAGGGGGACAACGTACAGTCCCTGGTGTGTATGTGTATGTGTGCGCGTGTGTGTATATGTCTGTGTCGTATGTGTGTGCGTGCGGGTACGTGTACGTGCGTGTTTGTGTGTGTTTTGGTGTGTGTGTGTATGTATGTGTGTGTGTCTGAGAGAGAGAGAGAAAGAAAGTTGTGTGTATGTGTGTTGTGTGTGATGTTGGTATCCGTGTTACGTTCCCCATTTAGGACCAGGATCATCGGAAGCCGGATATCCCGATCTTCAAAGAGGAACGCTCGACGGATGTTGCCTTATCAGTCTGGACCATTGGCAGCCGGAAATCCAGATGTTGAAAAGGCAATGTAAGTGTGTGAATGGTGTTTTGTGTTTGCCAGTGCATAAGGGGTGTTTTGTGTGTGTGTGTTTATGTGTGTGTGAAGTGTGTTTGAAATGTTAATTTGTGTTTATGTTTGACCAGGTTACTAAAAGGTTGGATTGAATTAGTATAATTTTGTACAATTTTAACTTATACTATTACATAAATAAAAAATCAGGTTCTTTCAGAGGAAAGTATTTGTTTGCTGTATTGTTTGCCTCGGGTATGTGTAAGTTCTTAAAATTTAGCGTTTGTTAAAAAATAATGGTGTGTGTGTTTATTGTTTTCATGTTTGTGTGTGCGTGTGCTTATGTCTATGGTGAGGTCCTTGGGACTGTTTCCTTCTCCCGGTTTTCCATCCGCCGGTCACCGGAAATCAGAAATCGCGAAGTACGCATTCCTGTACGTGTCCTGGCCGTCAACAGCCGGAAACCAGGGAGGCCACGTACAGTCTCTGTTGTGTGTGTGTGTGTGTGTGCTTGTGCGTGTTTGTGTGTATGTTATCGTGCTGATGTGTTGTAATTATGTTGCCAGAATATTTCCCCTGTAGTAATTTTTAGTTGCGCTACAACATTGGAAATATAAACATTACGTTACTGAAGTTAGGATTAGATTTCTTAAAGCAATTACGAATATGGCTTGTATTTTCTCTTGTTTATTTTATTTTTATTTTTTGGTAAGATGGTTAGTATTGAGTCTTTATCCTACTAATGTTAGTATTCTAATGCTTACAAATTTTCTGGGGGAAACTTGTGTTTGAGGTACGTTTGCCGCACTTTTGCCGTTTTCACTATTTTCACTTCGTTTTCACTGGTATCACTCCAGGTCGTCAGGATTCACGAGCCTTCTGATAGATCTTCAGGAGACACGTGGTTCTCGGTATGTCCTTGAGAGAATGCCGCTTGTTTGTTGTCGGTTCCCATGTGTGTTGGATGGACTGTGCTTTTGTATTGCACATTCGATGCGTTACGTCAAACTTCTGTGCTTCGTGTGATCTGTGTTTGTGATATTTGTGATGTGTGGGGTTTGTATGGTGTTTGTGTGTGTCCTGTCAGGATACCTTTGGTGTAGTATAGTAGTAGTTTGGTGAGTGATTCTGTTTAGGTAAGGAAATATGTTTTCGTTCCAGAGCATGTCCGAGAGGGTATGTCCCGTAGAATTGCCCTGTCCATTCCTAGATCCTGTTGTAGTTCGGTGCAGTGGAACACCAGATGTTCCGGTGTCTCCACCTCACCACATGACCAGTTGTTGTTGTCTCGGAAGTCGAAGCGGTTCCTGTAGGTTGGATAAGGACCATGCCCCATAAGAAAATGAATGAGCCCTTGTGAGGGGACCAAGTGGTGACAGTTTAGCCTGTCTCGGATGTTTGGGACTAGTGCGTATACCCTCCTCCCATTTGTGCTCTGGTTCCATCTATCTTGCCACTCGGTTAGTATTTTGTCCTGAATTTTCTTTTTTATTCGAATTTCTTATGTTAGTTTTAGGATTTCCCGGACATTTTCTAGTTCGTTGTTTTTTAACCGGTATGTCGCCGCTCTCTTCCTGATATACAGATTAAGAGGGAGGACTCCTAATATCACATAGAGGGCGTCGTGTGGTACGGTCCGGTATGCTCTAGTAAGTCTTATTAGTGTCACCCTTTGGGCACTGTTGACTTTTTGTTTGGGTTTTACTAGATGTAATTTGGTTGCCAAGGCGCTCGCTGCATGGCTTATTATTGCTGCAAGTACGCTGGATAAGTATAATCTTACACAGTTTAGGGGAATATTGTGCGTACGTTGTGCACGAGTTGCTATGCATTGCATAGCTTTACTGGCACCTGCAGTCACTGTGGCAATGTGTTTTTCGTAGTTCAGTTTTTCATCAAGGGTTAGCCCTAGGTATTTGGCCTCCCGTGTTCTTCGTATTCTGCCTCTGTTCAGTTTAATGATAGGGTCTCTTTCTAGAGAACCTTTAACTATCATATAAGTTGTTTTGTCATGTGCTATCGTCATCTTATTTGCGTTGCACCATTCAAAGGCTTTGTTCAATGCGGTGTTTGCATTGTGCTGTAGTTCATTCTGGAACCTCCTTCCTCCAACAACAAGATGTCGTCCGCTTAAGCTACTACGGACCTCACCTCATTTGCGGTTTCTAGTTGCTCCAAAAGCTCCTCAGTCGCAATGTCCCAAAACATGGGGCCGCAGACTGACCCCTGTGGACATCCTTTGGTGAATGATTTTGTGATGTTTTTAGAGTACCAGACAGTGTTACAAATCTATCTTGGCAATAGCTTCTGAAGGTATGATGTAGTTGTTTTGGACATTGAATTTCGATTAGCCTATGGAACAGTGTTGGCAACCATAAGTTGATTAAGGCTCCTTCTATGTCTATTATGATTAGGGCCACGTATTTTTTATTTAAAGTGGTTGCAGAGCTTATGGCTTTGTTTACGGCGTCTTCGCTTGATCGTCTTTGTCTAAATCCGTACTGCGCCGGGTGCATGCCTTTCGTCTTCCGATGTTCTTGCATTCTCGTGCACAGTAGTCGCACAAAAGTTTTTCCAAGCGAGTCTAGAAGGCGGATGGGGCGCTACGAACCCGGATTTTTCGGGTTTTTTTCTCTGTTTTTAGAGAGTATGATTACGTCTGCTCGCTTCCAGCAGTTTGGAAACTTTGTTTGTTTTAGACATTCGTTGTACAGTTTAGTAAGTTTCGGTGCGAGTTTGGTGTCTAGTGCCTTTGTGATTTCTGATTGGATCCCGTCTGACCCAGGAGCTTTTTCGTTTTTACTTAATCGAATAGCGTGTCTAATCTCGTTCTCAGTGAAAAGTGTTACGTTGTCCTGTGTTCTATGCCATGGTGTATTCCCATTCGCGTTTTGTTCGGTGACTGTTTGTCGTTTGCGTATTTGTTCTTGTGTGTCCTTTTCCCAGTTGTCATAAGGGAGGAGTGTATGTAGTAGTAGTGTCACGGTTTCAACCCAGTCCTTGGTTTCTGTTCCGTCGGGTTTCCTGGCCAATGTAGTACCTTCAAGTGGAGCATTGAAAAATCACATGTAGGTATGCAAAGGGGGGTAAACAGCCTTTGGCTGCCAAATTCCCCGAGCACTTAAACCTTTGTCAAATATCCTTTCGCACAATCAACATTTGTTGAAAATATTTCACAACCAATATCTATAGTTGTTTATAATAATCATCTGATTTAGGTGCACTTATTTTTTCGTCATTAGGTTTTACGTCTTGAAACTGGTTGGACGGGTACATCATCTTATTTATGTTGTAAGCTAGGCTACACAGATCCCTGAAATTCTCACAACAGCCTATATAGAGCTCGATTCCCCTTCTACTGTTTTCTAATTATATGCCCTATTTCACCGAGATTTAGTGGTATGTAAAGAGGATTAAGCAGCCTGTGGTTGCAAAGGATCCCCCAACACTTAGACATTTGCCGTATTAATACTTGTCCAGTAAATCCTTCTACGCAATTAACATTAGTTGAGAATATTGCAAGACCAATACCTCTAGTTGTTTATAATAATCATCACGTTTAAGTACAGTTATTTTTTTATCATTTGTTTTTCCATCTTAGGACTTGTTGGATGCGTACCACATTGATTTCTATTCTGAGCTAGCCTACACATTTCTCTGTAATTCTCACATCCTACATCTTTCAGTATCTGTGTGCAATAGTCTAACCTAGGTCTACCTTACCTCTACTTTTCTTTTTTCCTATCTCTGCTTCTAATATATTCTCCACTATTCCCTCATCCTATCATCCCATCTCTTCTAGTTTTTACTATTTTCCACATATTTCTTTCTTCCCCTACTATTTCTAGTACCTCTTGGTTCTTAACTTTGTCTGTCCCTTAGGTTCGTGTATCCTAGGAATTGTGCAGCAACAAAACCAAATTAAATGAAGCACGAACTTGACACTTATTAGTTTTAATGAAAATTTAATATCATAATAATACAAAATATGACCTTAAATTATACCTTCTGCATCACCCTTCACTACAATTAAAAATACTGCAGTTTATTAAACTTACGAAGTCTAGTACACATATTTTACCAATTTAAACACACTGGTGTAGGTTTAATAGATAAAACTACCCCGTACGGTGGCGTTGCTGCATCTGACCGTTTCAACGTCTACCATTCGACTCCCTGTGCTAAGCAGAGTACCTGCGGCATCGCAGATTCTCCTCTCCTCTTACCTACTACGCTACATTTCTAATTCTACAGGGTGATTACTGCAAATTTATATATACCTAAGGAAGCTTGATATGTTACAACGGTAATATGCAGGATTATAGTGACAAAAATTTCTCTAAAATCTATAGTTTAAAATTTAAACATCGCGCGTAAATGTTTGGAATGGAAACCTGTGTACTCTTCCATTTACTCAACTTTTCTTCAAATACAGTTTTCAAACAATCTTGGATAGGTTCTTATAAATTCGTTTAACATGATCCCAATATCGCTATTACCGTATTTGCTTTTAATTATATCATGTGCGGAGATTCTGTAAAACATCATTCCTAACAAAAAATTTTAAACGTCAATAAAAGCTTATACTTTAATTATACATGACTCTATGTTTGAATATAATCCATTTACGGAAATTGTTAATAGATTTATTCACAATTAACTATTTTGTATATATATTTTTAATAAAATAGTATAAAATCCATGAATTAATTTGTTTCAATTAGTTTACGTTTATCTGTGGAATGGTGAGCGTCTTCCACTCTGTAAAGTTCTAGTTATTTTAGAGTAAATTTATCTCCATCAGAATAGGGCGAAAGTGTCTTATAGGGTGAAATTGCCTCATAGTGTGAAAGTGCCTTATAGAGTGAAATTGCCTCATCGGGTGAAATTGCCTCAGGTTGAAAGTGCCATACAGAGTGAAATTACCTCATACGGTAAAAGTGCCTTCAGCAGTATTGGTTTAGCATGGTTAGCAATTATATAAGAAAACGAAATAGTGGATACAGCAAAGAAGCGTTAGAAAAAGCTATAGAAGAAGTTCGACTAGGTAAATCAAGTATTTACTCCATCAGTAGAAAATCCAACGTACCGAAAGACACGATAAGCTATTACCGCAAACAGCTGCAAAAGCAGGTACATGCTCGAAGCAATATGGAGACTGCAGGATAATACGTTTAAATACCTATACAAAACTTTGATGCATATGACACTTTTAGTGCAAAGAAAGTTGATAAACATGGACTTTTGTTCCTCTCAAATATACGTGCAATATTTGCACGAACATCTAATTGTGGAAAAATAACCGCCTTAATATCTTTAATTCTGCACGAAAATGGACTTAGATTTCAAAACGTCTATGTGTTTTCTAAAAGTTTATATTAGCCAAAGTATGAACTGTTAAGAAACGTATTTGAAGCTTTAAGAGAAAAATTGGTTACCACGAATTTGGAAACTACGACGATTTGATTGGGCCAGAGGATACTAGAGAAGATTCAATTATTGTTTTTGATGATGTACCAGTAAACGAACAAAGTAAGATCGTACAATTTTTCTCATACGGAAGACATAAAAACGTTGATTGTTTTTATTTGTGTCAAAACATATGATAATGCTTTAAAACATCGTCTCAGAGATAATGTTAATGATATTTCAATAAGGAAGCAGGATGATGTAATCTTCGGCATATCTTTCTAAATCATGTCGGCAGTGATATGCTTTTTATAAAATTTAAAGAAGTGTATACAATGCTGGAATGAAGATGGATCAAAACACATTTTTATAACTATTGTGTTCAGCGCGGGGGGTCTTAAAACTTTGTACATCGACTTACCTCCGCGGTTTTTTGTTGTTCTAAGCTGCAGTTCCTATTCCTTCACGTAAGTGGACTGTATGCGAGATTTAGTTCGTGTTACTTTGCACTTGCACTGTGTTTTTTAGGGGTTTATCGATAAAGTCGGCGGCACTTGACTAACTCACGTTACCGAACGAAAAACCGACTGTTCTGCTTCAATATCCATAAGAGAATGTTTGTTCACTACCACTTTTTCAACTTATTTACACATGCACAAGGAATTTTTACGACAGGATATAAGAGAACCAGGGATGACAGTTTTACTATTAGATTTACAACTACAAGTTTACGACTTAAAATTAAACACGACAACGTGCGACAAAGAGACCGAACATATTGTATAAGATTTTGATGTCGACAGAGGGCGATTCAGGAAAAATTTCGACGAGTATGTAAATATTGGAAAAGACTTAAATGATTAGTTGATATCTAGAGTGTAAAGATGACTGATGGTTCAGACTTTATTGTAAATAAACGCAGACTTCAGAAGATACAAGATTGTGTAAGAAAAAAATTTTGGAACATAGAAAATGTTATAACACTTCACAGCAAGAATTGCAAGAGGTGCACAGACAATTACTGGAGCCTTTGCAAGTTACTGTTACTTAGTTACAAGACATTGCAAAAAAAATACCTAAACCTATTAAAAAAATCAAAGTCGAAGTCACGGACATACCTTGAAAGAAAATTAAACAATCTATTCTGGAGGACCATATACATCTTTATTATGCGGACATTGGTTACCAAAAACCAGTCGACATTTGTTGGCATTGGATTTCAAAGTTTTATTAAATCCAAAGGAATAAAACAATTCACCGGTCCTCCATACAATGTAGCTGATATACTCTAATATAGTCTAAATCATGAAAGAATGAATTCACGTCATAGGTTGCTAAATTAAAAACGACATACTTTCAAATCTTATGCATTAAGTATATTCCGACAGATCCTTTAAAAAAGTGTCGTTTTTAATTCAGAAACCTATGACGTGAATTCATTCTCTTTCATGATTTAGACTATAGCGATGGATTGCTATACAAAATATGCATTGGACTCAAGTATCCAGCTCCATTCTCCAGGAATCACAACAAGATCCCATTCTCTACTTTCAGGGAATCCAGCAAGGACAGTCAACAACGTTCATTAGCTTATAAGTGGTTTGCATTAGTAAATCGTTAATTTAATAATAATGAAATGCATTCTCCTTGGTGATATGCTTAGAAACTGTCAAGTCTCGTAGGAATACCCGAGTTTTCACGTGTAAAGAATTAAATTTCGAGCTTGTCGGTATTTAAAACAATAATTAGATGCATTGTTTTCCTACATTAATTAACTGTGCTGGCAATTGATACACAAATTCTTTAATTTAATAACAATGCATGTACTTTTGCTCAGTGATTCATTTAGAATATACTGAAGGCTTGCGATTTAAAAAAATATGACGTAGAGTTATTTAAAATGTTATTATTTTATTAGTGACTATCCTGTAGACAATAATTATGATATACCCTTAGTAAACGTTTAAAGTGTTTTATTAAGTTTCCCTTCAAAAGGTTTAAATTGATTTACAAAAACCTAAATTGATTTTTAAGGTATGAGAGAAATCTATGTATAATTGGTTGTCTGTAGAGCTTTTTAGAGTTGATTTTATTATAAAAATTCATTAGGTTTCTTAAAATTATCCCGCAGAAAAGAATTTAAAATGTTTTAAGTTGATTTCAAAGTTTTGGTGTTATTCTTAAAATAATTGAATGGTTTGCATATTGCGGTAAATTTTACATCACGCTATAACATTTCTATAAATATACTAGGTAAAAATTTGGGTGTAACGTTTGTGTTAAGGAAGTTGATAGTCGGGAAATTCTAGATTAAAGCGTATATCTCGGGTGACCAAAAAGGATTTAAAGATCGAGTTAAAACTAAATAAACAAAAAATTAAAAAGTTCTGGGCTTTAACAGGGTGTAACTTTGTAAGGGATAGTCCGATTTTAAAAATTCAAACCTTCTCCACACCAGAATTTCTTTCCTCTGACCCTGTATAAATTACCCTAAAGTCACCACTCCAAAACCCTTCGCCTCTGGCCACCGAACTTTGCTGATTTCTTCTATGTCTAGTGCCAACCTATTTTTTTAATTTTAAGTTCTCTAGCTTACCTATTTGCTTCATACTTCTGACATTCCACGCTTCGACTCGCAGGAATGTTCCTGATTTTTTTCTAAGTTTCTCGATCAGATCCTCCGAAGTAGTCCCCTTCCGGAGATCCGAATGGGGGACTATTTTACTTCCGGAATCTTTTACCTCGTTTTAAATACAATTTAAGTACGCTTTGTACTTGGGAGGTAATGTGGTGATTTTTTGTTGGCTTCCACATCGCGGTAGTGTGTCTTAGAATGCCATACCGATCCCTATGGTTTCTTCCACTCTAAGTACCGAAGAAGCTGCTGTTCTCTTTCGGGGACTTGTCTTAGTCTGGTTCCTCACTAAGGATCCCACTAATTAATTTGGTTGAACCTGTAGTTTGGTTTTTTAGATTACTGGAGCTCAGAAGTCATTCCACCTGTTCTAGTAATCTAGAACTTCGTCAAGGTGCAGGTCCATTCGGCATGGTATAAATGCTCATACTAAAATTAACATTTTATATATTTTTTTATGTTTTGTAGATTTTGATACTTAGTTCTAATATATCTAACATTTTATCTAATTCTAAATTTTCCCTTTATTTGCAAGAAAAATTCGGTATGTTGTATTATGCCGCTAGGCCATATAGAATTACATTTAAAATCCTATATTAGTATGACAATAATGATACACCGCCGTTTTGAACTTAGTATAGACCAGTGTATATCATAAATGATACACACACCTGGCGTTTTAGGCAAAAACGTGAATGTATTCAAAAGAATACACCTGACGGTCAAAGTGTTAAAAATTATTTTTCTTAAATTCTGTGATAGGTCTTATCATCGCATGAATGGTGTTATATAGAGTTTGGTTGATCTTGGCCCTGTCAAGGCGTGTTGTACTTAGCGTTAATCTTGTGGTTTTTACTGTTTTGTGTGTATCGTTTTTTATAGTGCGAGTGTTCTAGGTGTTTCTTTTCCCACCTAGTGGTCTGTGTCGTCTGCTGTGCTGATACAGGCGGTTGATAGGGTGAGAAACTTCTCGGATCTTCTTCTTGGTTGCTCTCCATCTGTTATGGCTTCAGTAAAATGTAAACACTTAATGTTACTGTTAAGACTATCTATGCGCTCTCTCTAATAGACTTTAATTCTAGTGTGCGCATCTGTCATATAATAATAATAACAATCTGTTTCTGACATTACTAAAATAAAAAAAAGTCATAGAAGTTTTGTTATATTATCAGCTTGATTTTTCACACTTCTAAAGCGGCTAAGATGACTGCATAATTTACCAATATTAAATATACTTACTAATTTACCTAAACTACAATATTGAGCAACTAGAACTGAGATGCATGTGTGCATGACGCTTCGGTGTTCGATTGTAAGTCTTTCTACTAGAGCGGCGACAATCGTGCAGTATGGAAAGCATCCTAAATTAGAACATGGTCCTTCGCAGCTTGGGATGTACCTCAGTGAAAGAACAACAGCTTGTTTAAAAGCGAAAATAGTCATTCTGGTACAATTGTAACTAAAAGAAAAACATTTTTAGAAATTGGAAGTCCTGTGTCATGGTAATTATTGATACAACTCGTGCAAGGTTGGTGACAACAAGCTAAAAATCAACCACTGCTACCCTCAGTTAACTGTCTGCATTTAATGGTAAGGAAAGACAAACAAACACAAAAGGTAACCCATTACTAATCCGACCTACTTTTCTCTTGCACTTATATACATACTAAAACTAGAATTTAACTTAGCCGTAATTTTTAGAGATATCTGAACTCTTGTTTACCAAATAGTACTGAACTAGACAGTCCTCACTTAAAAGATCTAGGTAAATTTTGGTGTGCTTTGTACGCTTTCTAAAGCGTTAAAGGTTAAAAAGGTTAAAATAACTAAACTTTTTCTATTTCAAAGTAAATATTGATTACAGAGAAGCTTGATATTATTTCATTGTCATCTTAATCCACTTATAACTGCAACAACATTGTCACTTACCTTTTTCGCTTAAAACTTTTAGAAATCTCTAATAATCCATACTGAAAAAATGCCTAAACAAAACCGAACTAAGGTTGTTTTGGCAACTACTATGTCTTTAATTAATGAACTAAATAATTTTGAAAGGTATTTGAACACTATTGCTGTAGCGCCCCTCACTGATACTATAATTGCTAACTTAAAAATGCGGTTGGAAATTATTAAGCCTTCTGCTAGCAAATACAGGGATCTATTCATAGAATTAACTGCTAATTCAGTTATTTCTGATGAAATAATTGCCGAAACTGAATACTTTGACAAATATATTGATCACACAAGTAATGCTACTTGCTTATTAAAGCGTGCTTCTGGGATCTCTAGATCGAACTCCTTGGAATCTATAAACTCTGCTGTACGTCCGGCAAATCCTGAATCCTCGGGCAACATCAGTGCTAAGCTTCCAAAATTGAGCATTCCTTCGTTTTCTGGTGTTTTCACTGATTTTCCACCTTATCTGGAAATTTTTACCACCTTGGTACACAAAAATCCAAGCTTAACGGATATTGAACGCTTTTTACACTTAAAAGGCAGTCTGAAAACTCCAGCTAGTGAGTTAATAGATAACATTAGTCCTTCTGGTGACAATTATTATGTCGCGTTTGACATGTTGTGTCAAAGATATAATAACCCCAAACTGATCATTCAAAATAATATCAAAGCAATCTTTGATTTAAAACCTATTTCTAAATCTAATGCTTCTGAGCTACGTAGTTTGCACGACAATCTCTTTAAGCATGTACGTGCTTTACACAAACTAGAAACTCCTATTGATCAAGCAGGAATGTTTGTATCACATATTTTGATGTCAAAACTAGACGACATTTCGCGTACTGAATTATCAAAATTCAAATCTAACGCTATTCTGAACCTAACTGAAATCGATGAATTTCTAAAACGGCGTTGCCAATTACTAGAAGAAATCGAAAATGATAAGCAAACTTGTGCTTATCCTGATTCCGTTAAAAATCAAACTTTTAAGCCTAAAATAAACTATAAACAATCGTTTGTGTGTACGAACAATAATAATTTTTGTCCTGTGTGTAAAGCAAGACATTTTATTACGCAATGTCCTGATTTCTTAAAACTCACTAGTATGCAGCGATATGATAAAATATCAGAGTTAGGTTTATGTAAAAATCGCCTACGTCATTCTAAACAGTTATCGTGTAATTCCAAGTTTAGTTGCAAACGATGCAACAAACGTCATAGCACCTTACTGCATTTTGAAGCGAGCACTAGAGCTTCTACTTTTGACAATAGGGACCACACTAATAGTTCCTCAACTGAAAAATTGGCTAACCCTGAAACAGTCAATACTTCGAACTCTCAAACCTCACTGCCCTGTTTTCCTGCAAATGTACAACAAATTTTACTGGCCACTGCATGTGTAAATGTAAAGGACATTCACAATCGATGGCATACTGCTCGAGTTATACTAGACTCAGCTTCACACGCTAATTTTATTACTGAAGATTTTGCTCACAAACTCGGTCTACCACTAAAATCTAGCAACACTAAAGTTCTTGGGCTAAACTGTCATTCTTCATTTTCCACTTTTAAAGGAGATTTGAAATTACGCTCCACCACAAGTGATTACACATTAAATCTACAATGTTTGACTATCCCTAAAATTGCCGAGAACCTGCCCTTAGTAACATTCAAAAAATCGCAACTTAACATTCCAAGGGACTCAAGCTCGCAGATTCTAATTTTTATGTCTTCAGCTATCGATATTCTAATCGGTGCTGGTGAATTCTACAATTTACTGTGCATAGGTCAATTCTCCCTAGGGAAAAATAAACCCATTTTACAAAAAACCTTATTTGGTTGGGTACTCTCAGGTAGTTGTCCTGTGCAACCAAATACTTCTACAGTTGTCTGTGCCAATTTAGCTATTAATGGTAACACTGCAAAATTAAAGATTTACACGATTCTATTAAAAAATTCTGGCAATTAGAAGATGTTCAGCCCTCAAACTGTTTATCTAAACTCTCCTTTCAAGAACGCTTTTGCGAGCAAAATTTTTCTGATACTATCACACAAGACGATAATGGCCGTTTTATAGTCTCAATACCTTTTAATTGTAAACTTATGAAGTTGGGACATTCTTTAGAACTTGCTAAAAAATGTTTTTTAAACTTGGAAAGGAAATTTTGTACTTATCCTGACTTGAAACTTAAATATACTGATTTCATTCACGAATACATCTCTTTAGGCCATATGTCCAAGATATTACCGGACAATGACTGCTTGGTTTCCAAACTCGTAATAGCCTTTAATGCAGAAATTGACACCTTGAGTGTACCCGCTTATTACTTGCCACATCATGCTGTCATCAAATCTGCTTCGTTGACTACCAAATTAAGAGTTGTTTTTGATGGTAGCGCACCCACCTCTTCTAACATTTCTATGAACGACACGCAGATTGTAGGACCTGTTATTCAAGATGATTTGGTTTCAATCCTTTTACGTTTCAGGCAATATAAAGTTGCGCTGACTGGAGATATAGAGAAAATGTATCGCCAGATACTTGTACAACCTCTGAGCGCAGATTTCAGCGTACTCTATGGCGCGATAATCTCAACTCGCCCATAGATACTTACGAACTTAATACTATTACTTATGCCACAGCTAGTGCAAGTTATTTAGCTACAAAATGTTTGCATCATCTTTCAGCACTATGCGTTAAAGAACATCCCTTAATTTCTTCCATTTTAAAATCCGATTTTTACATGGAAGCGATACTATACAAAAGGTTCAACAGATTAAAACTGGCTTAATTTCCGGGATAGCAAGCGCAGGGTTTCCGATTAGAAAATTTCTTGCCAATTGTGCTGCTGTATTAGGTGCAGAAAGAAATGATAAGCTCTATAATATTCCTTTGAGCGAGAGAACAAGTGCCAAAACTTTAGGCCTTGTTTGGAACTCATTACAAGATACTATAGAATTTGATGTTGAACTTAAATCTACTAATACTAGAAACACTAAGCGTTCCATCTTATCAATGGTTTCGCAAATTTTTGACCCTTTAGGTCTACTCGCGCCGATCGTAGTTATTGGTAAACTATTTATACAGAAACTGTGGCAATCTAACCTCTCTTGGGATGAGAGAATCCCTCAGAATCTTGACTCCAAATGGAATTTATTCAAAACGCAACTAAGTGCGTTAGAAAACTTGCACGTACCTCGTTGTATAGTTCCTGCTGAATACATTTTCTTAGAACTTCACGGTTTTAGTGACAGTAGTGATGTCGCTTATGGAACTTGTATTTATTTACGAGCTGCTGATTCTACAGGTAACTACCATTCTAATCTCTTGTGTTCTAAGTCTAGGATAGCTCCTCTTTATGGAACTACAATTCCTAGATTAGAATTGTGCGCTGCTGTATTACTGGCACAGCTTATGCACAAATTAACATCAATATTGACTATACCTATTTCTGACACTATCTTATGGACGGATTCATCTATCGTACTACATTGGATAAACTCTGCACCTGATAAATTTAAAATATTTGTTGCTAACCGAATAGCGCTAATCCAAAGAAACTAACTAAACCAAAGGCTTGGTTGCATATTCCTTCGAAATTAAATCCTGCCGATTTAGTTTCTCGAGGAGTGGCTGTTGAAAAGCTTATTAATAACCCGTTATGGTGGCACGAACCTCAGTTTTGGGCACAATCTTCTGTGAATTGGCCTACTCCACTAATTAATATTGAATCATTAGTAGATTCTGAATCGAAGTCAGCTGCTAGTGACAGGTTAAACCTTGTAAATCTTTTAAGTACTGACATATTTCAAAATTTCTCCACTCTAACTAAATTGAAACGTATAGTAGCTTGGATACATTGTTTCACAAAAAATTGCAAACTTAGCAAAAACCGCGTTTCAGGACGTTTGATTACTTCTAAACTTAACAATGCTCATATAATTCTGATAAGGCTTTGTCAATACGAATCCTTTGAGCCACTAATTAAACATTACATTTGATTTTCCAATGCTCCACCCGAAGGTACTACATGGGCCAGGAAGCGGGTTTTTTTTTTACCTGGAAAATTTGGAATTTTGCCGAACCCTTGCTGTTCCAAGCAAGGTAGGGATCTTTAACGTGCGTGACAACACTCACACACGGGGCCTCCATTTTACCTCTCATCCGAATGAGGGTGTATTTTTGTGACAAATGCTCGCCTAACATTTTTCAAGCTGACCGTGTCGGGATCCGAACCCGGGACCTTGGGCGTAGTAGTCACACACATACCACTACGCCACGGAGCCGCCGCCACTAATTAAACAGCTTGCCAAAAACCAACCTCTTAAAGCCGATTCTACAATTCTACAGTTAAGTCCTTTTCTTGATGAAGATAATATTCTAAGAGTAGGAGGTAGATTAAATAATTCCTCTTACGCTTATCACAAAAAAATGTCCCATCCTGCTGCCTTCGAAACACTTATTGACTAAACTTGTTTTTAAGTATTTTTACGTTAGTTTGATGCATTGCGGAGCACAACAACTGCTAGCTTCCGTTCGAGAACACTACTGGCCAATAGTTGGTTTAAACACTGCCAAACAAATTTGTCGAGGATGCATTAGATGTTTTAGAGCAAAACCTACCAGTTCTAACCCTTTAATGGGCAACTTACCTTCTAAAAGATTGGAAATTAATACTACAGTATTCTACAACGTCGGCATAGACTATGCTGGACCTATACTTATTAAAGACCGCAAAACTCGCGGCTCTAAACTTATTAAGTCATACATTTGTCTTTTTATTTGCATAGTCACAAAGGCTGTACACCTAGATCTAGTCACGGATCTCTCTACTAGTGCCTTTCTAGCTGTACTAAAAAGATTCATAGCTCGTAGAGGCAAACCCAAAACAATTTCTTCCGACAATGCGGCAAACTTTGTGGGAGCACATAGAGGGTTACGACAACTTTTTGAATCTTTAAACACTGAGGATTGCAGTGGAGTGATATCTGGCTTTCTAACTAATCAAGGTATAAATTGGGAATTTATTACCCCTCGCGCTCCTCATCAAGGAGGTTTGTGGGAGAGCGGGATAAGGAACACTAAAACTCATCTTAAACGAGTCCTGGGTAACACTAATTTAAACTATGAAGATCTGCAAACTGTTTTGGTGCAGATTGAGGCTACATTAAATTCTCGACCACTTTCACCACTGTCTGACGACCCTTCCGATTTTTGCCCCCTGACGCCTGGTCATTTTATAATTGGGAAATCCTTATGTACCTTACCAGAACCAAACTTATTGAATATCAATAAAGGTAGATTAACTTTGTATCGTCGAATCCAAAAACTAGTACAGCATTTTTGGAAGGGCTGGAGTCGTCAAGTCGTACCTGCAATGCAACGCAGGGTTAAATGGTACAAAATGCTCCCGCAACTGCTACAAATTGGTTCTCTAGTGCTAATAAAGGATGAGAACCTTCCCCCTTCACAATGGTCTCTTGGTAGGGTAGTGGAACTGCATCCTGCTACTGATGGAGTCTTTAGAAACGCCACTTTACCTCTTCCGAATGGACACCTATGTAAACGTTCAGTGCATCGACTGTGTGCGTTTCCTGAAGTGAACTAATGTCTTAGTGCTTAGATTATCTTTCGTTAATACATTGTTTATTGTTGTTTAAATCTATCTAACCAGGTTTGTAATTGACTAAGTTTTCAGTTTCACGTAATTTTAATGTGGTAATTTAATGTTTTGTCCTTGTTTACATTTCTTGTTTGTTATGTTAAAACCTTGGAGGTTTCAAGGAGGCCGGCATGTTATGGCTTCAGTAAAATGTAAACACTTAATGTTACTGTTAAGACTATCTATGCACTCTCTCTAATAGACTTTAATGCTAGTGTGCGCATCTGTCATATAATAATAATAACAATCTGTATCTGACATTACTAAAATAAAAAAAAGTCATAGAAGTTTTGTTACATTATCAGCTTGGTTTTTCACACTTCTAAAGCGGCTAAGATGACTGCATAATATCTTACCAATATTAAATATTCTTACTAATTTACCTAAACTACAATATTGAGCAACTAGAACTGAGATGCATGTGTGCATCACGCTTCGGTGTTCGATTGTAAGTCTTTCTACTAGAGCGGTGACAATCGTGCAGTAAGGAAAGCATCCAAAAATAGAACACCATCTATACGGTTTCCAAATCCTGGATCCTCCGGCCTGTGGTTTTCGACCGACAGGATGGCTATTCGCCACAGGCCGCTCCATCGTCAGGTAGCTCGTTAAACAGAACTGATAGATGTGCATTCCCAACGATTTCGCGTGTGTCACCATTTTTTGACGCCCCGTATAACTGGAAAACTTCCTCGAATTGTCACCGTTCCTCTGCTCACCTTGGTTTGCCCGAAGGCGAAGGTAGGTATATGTTGATTCCGCGAGACCTGCTTTTGGATTGCCACTGATATGTAGAAGGACTCTTGCTCTAATTAAGGTACTTTGTCGTTTTCAATAAGTATCGTCGTTCATAAAATATCTACGGTTGACGACGTTGACGTGAATTCCGTTAGGCAGTAATGCCTACACTCCATTGTTTCAGAAATGTCTTCTCAATCGTAATTCGAGTCTTGGAAATCAATTATCGAAGTGCTGCGTAGGATGGTACTTATACTAAACAACTGTATTTGTGCTTGTTCAAAAAGTATTGTGGCAATATTTACTTTAATTGAGAGCACTGTGTCCAATATAAAGTACGCCGGCTTCACGTTACTTTCATAATGTCACTTTGCATTGTTTTATGTTAGTAGAATAAATAAATAAGCTCTTCGTTTGCTGATAATAAGTTCTAAATAATACTTGCAACGTTTTAATATCTGGACAAATTTTGTTTAAGAACATACTTCTAAAACGTGCTTCAAATATCTTAACTTGGCAACACATATTAAATCTGAATACATTCATTGTAAATCTATATATAACTTTATCAGTCTTTCAGTGTAACTAGCAAGAAATACAAAATTATTTGAAAATCTATTTTACTTTTTGAATAACGTGTCTAAGGAAACACTGCGTTAACGTCACCTGTAAATTTTATGTATAGAACGAATCCATCAGAAAATTCATCATCGAATTCAATCCGTTCCACTGCAATTTAATTTGTTACAAAGCTTACCCTAAATATGAAATACGATCAATAAATCTTTTGAGCTTTCGATTACGCAATACATTTCAAATGGTGGTTCATTCACTGATTGGGACTGGTTGATTTGTTGCGATATGAGCTTTTCTCGATTTATTGTTACTTTCAGGAATAAGAAAGAAGTCAAACGCTTAAATGTGTTGATTTATTATTATTGGAAAAGATTAGCTTTAACTTTTGACCACTGGTATGCGGAATGCCTTGCAGCGCCAAAAATACATTCTACTATAAAACGAGTTTTACAAAAGATACCAGAAAAAATCATCTGTGTACTTTAAATGGTGGGTTTAAGTGTATCTGTTGTCAGCTACTGTTTCAGTATGCGTTTAGTTCTTCAATTATGTTGACGTAGTGTTTTTGAACTATCACATACCGCATGCCAGTAATTTCTTTTACTATGATTTTCGCCCATTCTGAACGAACCTGCACCTTGACGAAGTTCTAAAATACTAGAACGGGTTAGAATGTCTTGCGTGTTTCAATGAGCTAAGGAGCGGAACCATAGGTTTAACCAAATTAGTGAGGTCTTTAGTGAGCAACCAGACTAAGACATGTCCCCGAAATAAAGCAGCCGTTTTTTCGGTACTATTAGTGGCAGAGGCCATAGGGGTCGGTATGACATTCTAAGACGCACTACTGTGATGTGAAAGCCAACAAGAAACCACCACATTACTTCCCAAGTACACTGCGTACAGGGGTAAAAAATTCCGGAGGTATAATAGTACCCCATACAAATCTCCAGGAAGGGACTATGTTACGTCATCATCGAACATTTATTGGTATTTGTGACAATAAGTACTATTGGTGCGGGTGTCCTGCAGTTTGAGTGAAACATTTATACCGGCAGTGAAAGTGCGTGAAGTGAGTCGCATTCGAACCCTTGCAGAAGACGGTTGTATGAGAGCTTTTGAAAGCGACACCGACACCCAATCGTGCGTGTTACTGGTTGTCCGGCAAACCTTTTGTGTGTGAACTTTTATTGCCCACAGCGGCACAGGCTTTAAGGTATTTATACCCTTCCTTAAGTAGTTCGTTGTAGTTGTTTTAGTTATTACATAACCGCTCCACTGCCATTGTTATTGCTACAAAAAGCAATTGGTCCTTCCCTATAATTAACATATCTTATCACCTCATTCATCCCCATAATAAGCCATTGGTCCTTAATACGATCCGAATTCACTAGTTCTATGGGATACGCATGTCCTAAATTAAATATCATTTTGCACATCAGCGAGCGTGTTTTTTTTAATTAATTAATGATTTAGCGTTAAATTTGTGTTCAAACCCCATATTTAGCGGGTTAAAATATGTACAATATTAGCTACATACTTTCGTTAAAATAGAATTAAGTGAAAACAAATCCTTAATATAAAATTTGCTATATTGCATTAAAAGCCATTGCGCGTTTTTAGTTTCACATACAACTTTCAGTCGGTTTACAACGTAAAATATTTAATACATTTGCAGGGTAATAAAGTTGTAAAGCTGAACCCATCTTGCAAATATGTTAAGCCACATGTTTAAACTTTCCTGTGATCTTTTGATGGTAAAAACCGCCCGGGTTTAAGCTGTAAATCTTATCTTTACGCTTTGTTTGACGAACCGTTAGGTTTTCTACGTGTGCGTAAGACCCCATCATAAAACGTGATTTATTGGTTTATACGCTATTTCACTTTTTGGTGCCTTGAACAACTCATAATATTTAATATTTCTCAGCGCACATCTGAGCGTTACGGTTTTACAGTATTCAGAATAACTTTCAGAATGGCTCCGAAGAAAATACAGGTTGTAGAGATCGGATTACAGAAAATACGCATTATGGAAATGTGGGAACTGGGTAAATCTATACAAAATGACCCAACTTTAAAAACGTTGTTCCTTATTCAAACAAGGGGAGTAAATGACCTTTACAGAAATTTCAATAAAATTTTAATTGACATCTTAGAGTCCTGTGACGAGGTAGAATCATTAAATTACAACGCTTTACGGAAGGAAGTAGATTCCGCTTATTATTGCATACTGCTGCATCTCGAAACGATGCAAGAAATGAAAGCACCACAAATCATTGAAAATGCTCCAAGCAGCACGGGATCAAAATTGTTACCGTTAAAGCTCCCACATTTCAATAATGAGGTAACTGATTTCATCTTTCATCGATTTATTTGACAGTCTGGTCTATAATAACGCGTCGCTGTCCAATATCGAAAAGCTAAATTATCTTATCAGTTGCTGTAGCGGGGAGTTTTTGAAAATCATTAAATCGGTACCCATTTCGGGAGATAATTTTATCATTTCCTATAACGCCTTGCGTGAGAGATTTAGCAATCTGCGTTTATTGGCAACTTTGCATTGGAAAGCTATGAAAGACTTTCCACCTTTAAAATCAGAAGACCCTAAGAAACTTAGGGCACTTATTGATTGTTTTTCAGAGAACCTTGCTGTTCTAACTAACTTAAAGTTTCCCACTGAACATTGGAACTTTATTCTGGTCGATTGTCTTTTAGAAAAACTCGATCCGTTCACTAGAAAACGCTTCGAACTCCAATCGGATCCGAAGCAAATACCCAATTTCGATGATTTGAGATATTTTTTAACTCAACAATGTGCAGCGTTGGAAACCTTTTCTTCAACCGCACCTGTTTCTTATTCGACGACTGTCCATACATCTCACACATCAGTGCCTAAGAAATCCTTAGCGTTTCAGTTTAAACCAAGAGTTTCTTCTAACGTAGTTTCACTGGATACACCAAGTAGCTCCAGTGACTTAAATAATTCATTTTCGCTCCATTGTCCTTCTTGCAAAGGCAATCATTTAATTCACAGATGCCAATCGTTTCTAAAGAAAACTCCGACAGAACGTTTCGACATTGTCAAACGCTTACGCCTTTGTTTAAATTGCTTACGAACAGACCATGCGTCCATGCAATGCAAATCCTATAACTCTTGTCGAACTTGCGCCAAGCCGCATCATACCTTGCTACATTTTGAACCGCAACCTGCTTCTAGCCGTTCAGCTGGACCGATCGCTACACACATGCATAAAAATGCCAATAGGACGCAGTTAGCCTCTCCTATTCCGGCAAATGTTTTGTCTTCACAGACGAATTCAAATCTTGGGGTTACTGTCTTACTCTCCACTGCTGTTGTGGAAGTTCAAGACCGGTCTGGTAGATACAAACCGATCAGGGTACTCTTAGACCCTGGCTCTCAAGCTAGCTTTATTCGAGACGATTGCGTGAGCAAACTTTGGCTTCCACGCATACGTTCTCAAGTTCCGATTTATGGACTTGGGCAGACAACTTCAGCAGTCAATAGGGGTGCCGTCAGCTGCACCATTCGCTGTATGTTAGACTCTGAAAAATCTCTAGAAGTCACAACTTTTGTGCTTTCGTCAATATCTGGCAAATTACCCAGCGTTGAAGTTCCTAATAATTGGGAACACTTATGCGGCCTGCACTTTGCAGACCCGACCTGGAACTCTCCAGGAACTATTGACATGCTCCTTGGAGGAAAGGGGTGAGACAGGGATGTGCGTTATCTCCATTAATTTTTAACTTGTACATAAAAGAGGCAATGAATACTGTCAAATATAGTAATACATTTGGAATTACTATGCAGGAATAAAAGATTGATATGCTTAGATTTGCTGATGATGTAGCGGTATTAACATCTAGCAAAGAATAGTTAGAAGCTGCTCTTAATGAAATAGAAACAGTTCTAACAGAGAAATACGGTAGAAAAATTAACAAAGATAAAACTAAAAATCTAGAATATAAAAGAGGGGAAAATAAATTAAAAACAAGAATACAAATAGGTAACAAGAACTTACAAAAGGTTAAGGATTTCTGCTACCTAGAAAGTCAAATAACGCAAGATGGGAAAAGCACAAAAGATATAAAACAAAGATTAGTACAAGGCCGTACTACATTTAACAAGAAAAAGCAACAACTGTGTTCAAAGACAACAAACATAGAAACAAGGAAAAGATTCCTTAAAACATATGTATGGAGCGCACCACTGTACGGCTGTGAAGACTAAACAGTAGGAGAAGCAGACAAGAAAAAGGTAGAAACCTTTGAAATGTGGTGCTACAGACGTATGATGAAGTTACGGCGCCCAACAATTATAAAGAATTAATCGCGTTGTAACACACCGTTTACTGTCTTATACCTTTATAAATTGTTGTACTTCAACTACAGATATTAATAGCTGTAAATAAAATTATGTTATAGTTTAAATAAAACAATTCTGACTAATAATGTTTTAAAACGTTTATAGCAGCCTTTTAATAAATACACATCTTCGTTACAATTCTTTTCATATAAACTTAGATATCCATTTCAGTTATGTAGACGTTTGAACATTTAAACATGAAAAATGTATACTTTATATTTTATAACATAAACAAGTTAGTTTGCACAAAAATAATTTCTAAATTTACATCATTCATTTCTTATGATAGTAGTTGAGATGGTTCTGTTCGTTTTCGATATATTTGTTTACTATAGACAGACGTATAAAATCACAGACTTTGCGCCATTGTCTCTGCAGTTGAACTCATTATCATAACAATAGAAGCATACACACTGATTGTTTGCGTTTAAAAATGTTGATATAATACCTGATACGAATAGTATTCAACGAACGGTGAACATTGGAATATGTAAAGAAAAACTAGCTTTCCATCGGTTTAGCGTTCTCAAACGTACGGTTACCATCATAACCGAATTTCACAGACAGGTACTGATACAGCATCCATAGTATTTAAATTTTTACTTAAAAACTTACAATTTAGTATATATTCCATCTGAATATTTGCCAACAGTTTTATAAAACCTATGTCCTCGATTATTTCCATAAAATCATCCAAATCCTCGGGTAATGCTGACACAACAGTACAGTACTGTATTTCTCCCTCGTATGACTGATACATAAGACATTTTTCTCCTATTGAAAACCATTGCCCGCATTCTACTTTTTTACTCGTAGAGCATTGCGAAATCTTCGAATAACCTCCCCAAAGTCTTTATACATATCAGATTTAAGTACACTTATTTTTACGTGCACTTAAATCTGATGATTATTATAAACAACTACAGGTGTGGGTTGTGAAATATTTTATATTTTTAAATAATATTGATTGTGCAAAATGTTATATTGCAAAAACTATTAATTGGACAAGTGTTCAAGTGCTAGGGGAGCTTGTCAGCCACAGCTGCTTATCCCGCTTCACATACCACTGAATATCGGGGAAATAGCGTATATAACTATAAAGCAATAGAAGGTGTCCGAACTACATCTAACGGGAAAGAGCAGCGGATATGCTCAAAGACAACAAACATAGAGACAAGAAGGAAATTGTTCAAACCATATGTGTGGAGCACGGCAGAGTACGTCTATAAAATAGGAACACTAGGAAAAGCAGACAGAAAGAGATAGAAACCTTATGGAATGTTGTGCTTTAGCTGTATAAGGATGATGATGATAGTATGTACAGAGAAACTTAATAAGAAATAAGTTATAGAAATAGTAGAAGAAGAAAGATATGTGTGGAAAACAAAAAAAAAATGGAGAAATAGAAGGGTAGGATACGTTCTAAAGCATTTTTAAGGAATAGTACGGGATATATTATATGCAGAAATAGTAAAAAAGCAGTAGAGGTAGACCGAGATCAAATTTTTGCAAGCAGATAGTGATAGATGCAGACTGTGCAAATTTCAGGCAAATGTGTAGGTTAGCACAAAATAGGAAACAATGAGGGTACGCGTCTAACAAGTTCCAGGACTGAAGACCTAGTGATGATGATAAGCATTTATAATTATTTAGTTGCTAATGTGATGTATTAAAGCAAAAGAAAGAATTACCAGAGCATGCATCGCAAATGTTACGGCTTGCGATGGCGTAACCTTTTTTCCTTCGATTATTTTTTCGTATTTGCCATAAACTTGATAGCGTTTAAAACACCGAACCCTGTTTTCTTGCTGAGTAATCAGACGGTGTGTGGCTTTTAATTTTGGTGTAACATTAACAGCAGTCAATTGGCTGATAATGGAAACAAACAAGAACCCATAGCTAAACCGCAATTTTGTAAATAAATGACACCATCAAAAATAAAATTTTTTTATTGTAAACAATTTAGCAAACAGGAACATTGTTCGTCAGTTCGATCATAAAGGTTTAAGAATTCTGTAATGAAATCAACACATTCTTTGGCTGGGACGATAGGGAAAAGGTTTTTGACATCTAAAGATAACATAAAACTGTTATTGGATAAATGAACTGTTTTAAGTGACTACAAATTCTATAGAGTTTTTAACCCAATCTACTGCTAGTAAAATTCAAATGAAATTTAAAACAATTTAATGGCCATTTACTAAGTTTAGAACAAGGTGAGTTAATGAAGGAACAACCTGAACGAATCGGTATAGAAGTTTTGTGTATTTTTGGTAAGCCATATAGTTTAGGCATCATAGGATTTGTATTAATAAGGTTGTATGTATTGATATTTAAGGCAAGAATGCAAAATTTATTAAAAGGATTACTTTTTAAAATTTCAAAATCACCATTATTTAAAAAAATTCTTTGCTTTTTAATATAATCATTTTTTTTTGTAATACGACCACACAATTGCCTGTATTGTATTTGGTATAAATTATGTCACGAGTCTTGACTTTGACTAAAATAGACTTAAGATCTTTGTTAAAGGAACCTATGGCTTTTGTTTTTTTGTTATTGGTTGAAATTAACAAGTTTTAGAAAATTCTTGACACAATTACTTCCAACGGCTGCCGCATCTTGTATTTTAGTGTTTTCGATTATACTTTCTAAGTTAACGGCTAAGTTGTCAATGCACGTCTGGTTAATCTTATTTTGAAAATTGAAGGGTAAACCTTTGTTTAAGATAGATGTTTCTTTATCATTAAAACTAACGTTTAAAAGTTTAGGGTTGAATATTGTTTTTTCAACCAATAATAATTTAAAAAAATTGATTGTACAAAACAAAGAACCCGTAGATCCCATGGACAAACGTGGCGTCTATAAACTAATTTGTAATACATGTAACTAGGTTTACATTGGCCAAACAGGAAGATCTTTTCGCACTCGTCTCAAATTCAAACAAGCACCATACATAAATTACAAAGTTAAATCACATTTTGCTGGACACATTGTGAATAAAATTCATGATCTTAACCAGTTCCAAAATTTATAACTACTACATTTTTTATATAAAAGTCTGCTGCTAAATTACGTCGAATGGTTGGAAATACATAGACACAAAACTTCAGATTCCAATATTATCAACAAAGTCACCGAACTTGATCCGAACCTTATTTTTATAGAAACTTCAATATGTTTATGATACCATCACCATATTTCTATAAATCTATTTGGAGTGGCCGACGTTCAATATAGATAACTTGTTTTTTTGACAAGCCACGCTTCCAATTTATTTTTAACTTTCCCTACACTTATATATTTCCTAAAATTAAATTAGTTTTTATTGTATTTATATAACATGTAAGTAGTTTGTTTAAGCTCAGTACTTTTTTGCCATTTTAATTTTGTTCCATATGTTTTCTATTTTTTAGTGTACTTGAGAATGAATACATTGATATTCGAAACTATAATCGTAAAATAACAATTATATAGTTTTTGTATGGGTTTGGTTTAGAGTTTTTCTACTTTTCAATTTATTGCAATTCTAATAACTAGAAGTGGGACTTAAAACATTTGGGTTGAAAACAAATAGATTCAGTTACTACTTATGTAAAATGTGTTCCATTTAGAAGTTGATTACAAGAAGTTTTTGTGCCCCTAGAATGAATTAGCAAAACTAAGATAACCCAGTGATATAGTTAAAACCGTAATGTCACGTCAGGCTGTATGGCTTGCTGTTTCTTCCTTACATCGTTTTGATGATTTCCGCATGGAAAATTAGGCCTGGATTATCTTTGTTAAGTTTTAGGTTACTCATCGTACAATCGTAGATGTTCCGGTGCAAAAATTAAACTTACTTCACTGAAATCGTCGAAATATACTAACGTGAGAGCTGTTATTAATTGAGTATTTATTAGGTAAGAGATCGGATTGTCCCATAAATTTGTTTTTATATATTTTTTTGGATTCACTTTACTGTTTGGGTAATATCTAAGTACCACATTCTGTTTCGCTTGCAGCGAAATGTATTTTGGTTTGTGGATGCGTTTTTAGAAATTTCTATTTTATGTGAATATTAAGTTTTTAGAAAGGGTATTTAGCAAGTGACTGAGAACAAACCGTAAAATATTTATTTATTAATTTTGTCTTATGATATATTAGACTCGAGGGTAAAAATTAGTTTGAGGTAATTATGATGTGAAATAATTATTTTTACGAAGATTCTTGTACTCTGTAAGTCGTGCGGGGTATGTTGGACAAATATTGTTTTCTTTGTGGGTTGTTTTTTTTTGTAACATATCCTTTTAATTAGAAGAGTGTAAGTAAAATTCCTTTCTGGATGTTTCTATTTTCTTTCTGTGTGACTCATCCCACCTTACAAATTTAAGCTTTACGGCTTTTTTGGATTCCTTTCTTTTCTGTTGCTGTATTCGGTGTGAGAGATTTTATTTGCTAACTTTAGTTTTCTTTCTTATCTTCACGGAATGGCTTTACGCAACAAAATTTGCAAAAAAATTCACGGCACCATTTATTGGAAATAGTATAATGCATTCTTTTTAAATTAAATGATGTTTTAATTTCTGTCGTTCATTTAATGATTTCCGGAAAAATAGTATGTATACCAAGTTTCGACAAGCAATCTTCACGTAGGCGTCGTCCATGAATGTTAAGATTTCCCCACTAGGTATACAATATACTAATCACATAAATTAGAATATTGTTTACGTCTAAAAAAAGAGCATCAAAGCTTTTAGCACAAGATAAAAATACACTTCAGAAATATAAATTCCCGTATAAGCAAACTTCATTTTTATCATTTTGTATACTTTCTTAGTTTGCCTTTTAACTTGTCGTGGATTAAGTTTCCGCTTCTGCACTCTTGAAATATGTATTAGAAAAGTAGAAAATTGAACTGCTCTTAAAAGAAGAAAAACAGAGTAGAGCTTAATCTTAAGGAGGTTCTATAAACGCTGTCAGCTCGAACTTTGTGAAAGCTATAGAGAATTAAGTTAAGCTATATTATTTCAAGCACACGTGTGTATTCATAAAATACAATTTGTGCAGAAATTAAAAATTTAAATCCTCTTTACTGTGATCCTAAAATATAGCCGGTTGTTAGAAGTACGCTGCGTTTTATAATAATTGTGTTATTTTTATTGCACAGATGGTTTTTACCCTTGCGAGACTAGAAATTAATTTAAAACTTCAAAGTGAGGTTTCGAGAAAACGCTTTTATCATGAGTAAAAAGCAGAAACTTCCTAAGTGTCTAAAATAGAGTTGAATTTTAAATCTTAGTAAAGATTGGTATCAAAATGTCAGATTGTATATTAATCGAAAGCAAGAAATCCATGATAGCTTTAACAAATGACACAATGTCCTTCAGTATTTTTATAGTAATACATTTTAAGTATTTCCTGAAATTAAACATTTACATTTACATTTACGAAAAAATATTATTGATCGAGAATATAAAGTAGGGTTGTAGCAGTGAGAGTGAATAAAGATAAAAATAAAATGTATAACAAAAGTGATTAGGACAATTTGAGATACTCAATTATTGGCTATTGCCGGAAATCTAGAATCAGCAACTAACTTGACACCACTCTCCCCCACCCGCCCCACTTTCTCAATTCCACTCATTCTCAAAATTGCTTTGGCGCAATTTTCCATTATTTTCTAGTCCCACTTAAATCACTCTTCGGTGTCTTGTAACTATCGTTACCTCTTTCTTCCTTAATCTGATAAATTTAATAACCTAGAAATGTAAAGGTAGAAAGGGTTTCAGACCAAGGTATAGCTCCTAATAAATGTATGATGACGATGATGATCATGACATATACTTCAGTTTTTCTCTTTGCCTTCTCTTCTGGACACCTCTATACAAATGCTGATCATTTGTTCAGGTAATTCGTTCTGGTAACATTGTCAGTCCTGCTGATCTTGAGCATCTTACAATAACATCACATCTCAAAAGCTACTAACCTTCTAAGTAGTGATGTAAGGCCGGTCTGACTTCAAAACGGTGCACGCGTATGTTTTTCAATCTAACATACGAGTGCACGGTTTTGAAGCCAGACCGGCCTTATATTACTTTCAATGTAACATACATGTGTGACTTCAAAACGTGTCCACGCGTATGCTACGTTGAAAAAATGTAAGTGCATGCAAAAAATGTGAAGCTGTTTTGAATTCGGTTTTCTAACGAGAAGTTATAAAGTAGGTCAGATTTAAAATATCACATCTAAGTCAATTGTATAAAGAATGCTGTATTTAATTAAAGTGGATTCTGATTTATGTTTTTACTTTTGTTTAGAGGCTGCAAATACACAAACGTGTTCATACGTATGCTACATTGAAAAAAATGTTGATACGTGCAGAAAAAATGTGAAGCTGTTTTGAATTCTAACGAGAAGTTATTAAGTAGGTCAGACGCAAAATATGCTAAGGCCGGTTTGAATTCAAAGTGCGGCCACTCTGCAAATACATATAGGCCGATTTCAATTCAAAATGTGTCCACTCTTGTGATAGGTTGAAAAGTAAGCTAGCAAAGTACGCAGATGGTGGTAATCTAATATATATATATATATATATATATATATATATATATATATTACTCATATTTAGACCAGGGTAGAAAATTAATTAAGTGCATCAAATAATTTTAATCACCGTATATAAGGAAGTTTTGGGAAAAAGTACGCATTATTAAAACCGTGAAGCATAAAAATTTATTCCTTTCATTAAAAATACGGGATTTAAATTATTCACTAGACGTTTTCTATAAAAAGAAGCAGTATTAAAATGCTCAACTTGTATGTAGTTTAATTATTCCAAGTAAAGAAACAAATGGAAATTACGTGCAAAATTTATATTAATTAATTCAAGTTTAAGTAACGAGTATTAAACAAAAATGTACAAATAATAATTAATATTTAATTAGGATTCACTAAAAATTAAAGGATAGAAGTCAATGCCATTCATTATTATTTTAATTGGAGTTAATTGAACGATTATTAAGGTATTATATGCATAAAAGCTGTTAAAAACCCAATAATATTCAAATCGTAGAAGTGTTGTTTAAAGTATAACGATTGAACACCTGCGCATTTTTAAATATCAAAGTTCTAATTAATTTGTTTGGATAAACATGCAGCTTCTAGGTATATTAGAAACGGTTGGATGTTTTAACGGGAAGGCTAGATACGGGATTATTTTACTTACGAATCCACGTGGATTGAAATAACCGATAATAAAGAATATCGATTTGTACCACTCAGAACAGGGTAGATAGAAACGGATAATATGCGCAAGACAGAGACACGGATAATTAAAGGCGTGATTTGAGCAACGTCACTGGGTTTGCGATTAGTGGAAATAGGATGCAAATATGAGAGGTGTAAACATAACGATTTCTATACAAAATTAATTAGTTGTTCTCAGACGTTTCGTGCCGTGTGGAAAATTTCTGAGATTTAACTGGCGCGTGTGCAGATTTTTAGAATCGCTGTGCCCGACTGTCGAGAAGGGAACAGAGAATGCGAAATTCTGAAAACTGGCCGTTATGGGGACAAAACCGACGGACAGGTTAGCCATTATATATACCCGGACTTTAAACAGTTTCGCTCTCTTAGATTTTTGATTATTCGATGCTTTAAACAGTGCTCTTAGATTTTCGATTTGATTCAATACTTTAAACAGTTTGCTCTTATATTTTGGTGATTATTGAATACTTTAACACAGTTTGCTCTTGACGTGCTACGATACAAGTTGTTATGCATTAGTGCACTTAGAAAAGAAGATACAAGGTAATAAAGTCTAGTTATAGTTGCGAGTATTACTGTACCAATTATCGAAATTAGTACATGATAAATGAATAAACAAAAGTAGGCAGTTTTGGGGTATAGCGTGAAAGAAGTATGAATTTCTTTGCTATTTTTCGGGGGTGTTAATAGTCAAATGTTATTCGTAATCGTGATTGGATCCACAAAACAAGATTTTGGATATACTTAGATGAGTTCCGGAGAAACTCTGAAACAACTTTAGATGAATGGTGGTGTAGAAAAGTTTAAAAGGCGACCAGGAATCTGAGGACGGAAACATAACCCAATTGGAATGGTAAAATTAGCAAGGACGATGTACATTGAAGCCACGAGTGCAGTAACCTTCAGGTAAATTATACAATTTTGTTCGAACTTTGATGTTTTTGGTGTGTGTTAAATATCTTTATAATTTGTTTGATAAAAATGGACAGTAGTAAATTTGTATAAACAAAAAATTTTTAATTTTAAGGTAAAATTTTCTTGTATAAGTAGAAAGGAGTATTTATCAGGTTTATGTTTTTGATTATGATGAAAATTTGGGTCTGTCTTTGAGCTCAATTAGACTAACCTGTTAAATTAACGTAAAGGGGTGGGAGATGCTCCCTTTGTACTCAGACTCAGGTTTGCAAATATTGTTAAATTAATTAGTAGGCATCCTACAAGGACTTTAATTCTGGATGCCAATTAAAATTGATGACAAATTTAAACTTGAAATTTTATGATACTGAAATTTATGCTGAAATTTAATTTTGAAATTTTAATGTATTATGAATATTAATGTAAATAGAGTTAACGTTGATGTTTGTGGTAGGAATGTGTTTGTTTTTTTTTATGAATGAGGATGAAAGTTTTAACTAGGTGAGCAGCCGAGGCGGAAAGAGTAAAGAGGCAATTATCAGAAGAGATTCAACAGGGCTAGAATCACAGCAAATCTTGGTGCCAAATTCGAGAGGCTCGAATATCTTTTTTTACTCTAATGAGGCTTTTTGTAGAAAATCACAGCAATATATATATGGAGATTGCTCCTAATATTAATTTAATTAGTCGAAGTTAACTGCATATTTACATACCTACATATACAAACATGTATAAAATTGATATTCAGGGATTTAAATACAAGAAAAACGAGTTTGTGTGCAAAGAAATTGCGGTTTTGGACTTTTTGGAAGCTGTTGTTTGGCATCAAATTTTTAAACTGCCAATGCAGTCTAGTTGTTTGAGCCAAGATCATATAAATCATAACGACTGGGTGACAAGGAATATTCATGGTCTTTCTTGGGATGAATCTTCAACGGCTGGAATGGTGTTATCATATGTAGCGCTTTATTTGAAGCAAATTATCCTACCCAATGAAGAAGTATTTGTGAAGGGTCTAGAAAAGAAGAAATGGATGGAAACCTACTTAATGCAAAATGTTGTAACTGATATGCTTGCACTAGGTTGTCCTAAGCTGTCGGAGTTAAAAATAATAATTATTATTTTGACAACGATCCTAGGTCATGGATCGAAACGTAAATAAAATAGATTTTAAAAACTATGAGTGGTTTCATTCCCAAAGAAGATTAAGAAGAATGCTAAACAAACCACAACAAACATACAGGGAGTATTTATTATTATAACAACTTCTAGCAAACATTATTTATTTTATTCCAGCTATTGTGTATGTTAGAGAAGCCTAACCATTTTAGAAAGACTTTATTTCCACTCTTTTTTAAGACTTTTTCTACCAGGTAAATTCTTGGATGTTACACCTTTTGCAACTCCATTTCATAAAATGCACCTTTGATTTCTTTCTCGTCTTGATCTTCTAATATATATGTTGTCGGATTGGTTACGTTTACGTTTTCAATCTTAAAAATTTAATTTGGCCAATTTGTTATGTAACCTTTCGTAAATGTGCACCCTACCCTTTTTCCAGGTGTTTTAAAAAGGATAGGCGCACGACAGAGCATAAAAAAATTACACTCTGGCACAGCTAGCATCGACCGTTGAGGTTGCAGAGGCTGCAAGAGACCTAAAATCTCGAAGGGGAGAAAATTTGTGAATTAATAACTGTAAATTAAACAACTGTGAGAAACTATGAAAAGTTATATAGTGTGTTTATTAAATTTTATAGAAAATAAATTTTTGAACAAAACATAAATATTCTATGAAGTCAGATAAAATGAAAGGATCAGTAAAGGTTATGATACATGTTTCTTTTTTTTTTTACTAGTCAAAGTAGGTACATAAGTCTAAGAGAGTTTTTAAATATGTGAATGTAACATATAAAAGTCAATAAAATATTTAACGTGAACTAAACGTTCAAAAATACAAAGAAAAGTATCTTGTGCTTTTAAATGCGTAACGAAATTAATAAATGTACTTTACTACCATAAGTTTCATGAAACGTGTGGCTTACATTTGGACAGTATGCGTCCAGTAAGACTATGTATAAAAAGAATTACTATTTGTGAACACCAGATAAATTATCTGTAAGATTTATATGTTTTACAAGTGTAACATAAAGAGAAAATTTAATATTGTATAAATCAGTTCATTAAATTTTGAGTAGATAAATAGTATTTTAGTTTGTCATACCTGACATGTGCATTGAATAACATATTTTTTTGTTACCCTGATATTCTTGAACGGAACATCTGTAGAAATCCAAATCACATGTGTAGAAACTGCAGGAGTCCCAAGTAACATCAAAATTAAACAAATGATGAGGTAGAATTCGCTAGCATACAAACAAGTTGAAAAACATTATTCTGTGTTAACTTCATAGATCCATATCAAACCAAAATTTAAGAGAGTAATTAATAAAACTAAAATGTATGTTGCGGTAGCTTAATTTAAATGTACAACGCCATCGTCATCTCATGGTCAAACGACAGCAAAACACATTTGCTTCTTTACGGAGCGTAAGGTGCAAATATAGGAAAACTGAGGGTAGAGAACGACCCTAAAATACAATATGTGAATTAGTTAACACGCAAAAAAGTCAAAAGGAAATTAAAATACATCTGTTAATTTCTTACCATCGGAAAAGCAATCCGGTGGGATTCGCAGCCCATGAAGGGAAGGAAACGCTAGACAAGATAGCTGTAATATTATTTAAATGATTACACATCTTTTATTTAACAAAATAATACATACTTGATACGACCTCATGGTCAATTTTTATCACCTTGAACTCAAAAGCGACCTGTTGTGCACAAGTCAAGACAAGAAAATGAAACTTTTGTCAGAACGTTTTGACAGGCAAACAATCTGTCTCAAATATAAGAGCGGAGTATTTAGGATTGTAAGGAAAGAAAACTATAGAGCTCTTCTGCAAAGTAAGTGTGAAATTAAATACCAAGAATACTGGATTGTAGGCAACTTTACAAACAAGTATGAATATTAGAAAAACAAACACGGTACTTTATAAAGTACTATAACCTTCTTATATTCTGAGATTATAATAAATCTATTAAAGTAAAAGTGTATATTAAGGTTCAATGGACTTTTTAAAGTAAAATCTGAGGTTTAAAGGGAGAGATAAATCAAACTGAAACGTGGCGTTTACCATAGGTAAAATGACATGTTTCACTGCCCTGAACAAAAGAAAAAAATATATGAAGATATATTTTTATAAAATCAAAATTGGATTGAAGTGAAAGACTTATTAAAAGAAAATAAAAATTGTTTGAAAAAAATTTGAGAAGAAAAAAGTTTGAGAAAAAATTGTTTAAGAAAAAAATGTTTGGAAAAATGTTTGAGAAAAAATGTTTTAAAAAAATGTTTGAGTGGTGGGATATCTAACGCGTATCACACGTCCCAAAGGGAAACAAAATTGGTAAAGTCAATAATCCGTGAAGTCAAAATCAGTAAGGACTAAACCACTCGACACGGGTAAAAAGATTAGAAATAAAACAAAAAATTTGTAGAAAAATGGCAATGGGGGTTATAGGAGGGTATAACTGTTGTACACCAGTTATGTATGTAAGTGTGGGGGCTAGATATGATATGTCATCAAAAAATATTACATCAAACACGTGTAATGTTACAAGAAAAAAAATTTTTAGTTAAGAAAGATTATGTTTAGTATTATTTAAGTTAAGGTAGGTATATTTAGAAAATTTATTAAGTTTATATCAGTGCCTGTATATGGCTTTAAATCTTTTATGTGCCAGTTATTTGTCTTTGACCCATCTGGGTTAGTAAGATTATAAATTAAATTAGATAGTTTTTATTAACTGTACATAAAATATATTTGGGTGCAAGTTTTGCAGTAAAACATCAGCGGCACTAGACAATACTTTGTTTGTTCTCCAAACTGTATCACCTACATTGAAAGTAAATGGTCTGTGTCGTAAATTGTAACGACTAGACATTTTTATAGGCAAGATGTAATCTATTTTTACATCTTTGAAGAGATTAAAAGACCTTGTTGGTCGGTAGAATATGCGGTCCTATCTTCAGGCATTATATCTACGTCATCCGAGGGTTTATAAGACGAACTATAAAATTTTCCTGAAATAGGTACATGTCTACCAAAAATTAAAAATTTGGCGAAAACCCGTCACCTCATGTTTTGCTGAATTTATAGCGTACTGAATTTTGCTATATTTTCATCCCACATGTTGTGTGTTTCGACATATGATCTAATCGCCGTACCTACAGTTTTATTTATTCGTTCTACAAAATTACATTGTGGGGAATATACTGCAGTGTACCATATTTTTCAACATTATAATTAGCAATTAAATTTTTAAAATGTTTCCAGATAGTTGTAATCTATTATCACATATTACAAATTTAGGTACCCGTAGGTTAGAAATACTTTATTTTCGATATGTTTTTCGATATTTGGTGCTGTAGCACTATGTAAAGGAAATAATAAAGTGAATTTAGAAAACCAGTCTCCTACAACAAGTAACCACTTGTGTCCTTGTTTTGACCTAGGAAGGGGTCCTATGAGGTCTAAAGCAATTGTGTGAAACGGAAATGTAACATCTTTTTCTTTACCTGCTAAACCTAATGGTTTCATATTTGATGCTTTTGTGCTCCACATATTAGACAATTTTACAATACTTTATGACGTCATATTTCATTTTAGGCCAGTAGTAATTTTCTTGAAGTCTAGCTAATGTTTTATAAAATCCAAAATGTCCAGCAGTAGGTGGATCATGACAAGTAGAAATTACTTCATTTCTTTGTTTAATAGGTACTAGGATTTTCCAATTATTTATATTCGTAGTTAACGGTAAATTTGAAGGTAGGAATTTGTATAACAAACCGTTTTCTATTTTCCATTGCGGATAGGTATCTGGAGAATTTATAATTTTATTTTTAAAGATATATAGTAATCATCTATGTTAGCTAAATCTATTTCTAAGGTATTTAAATTTACAGTGTTATCTTGTGTTGATCGACTAAGGAATCAGGTATTACATGTAGCTTGCCTTTACGGTGAATTAAATCGAAGGTATGTTGTCTTAAACGGGTGGCCCATCTTGCCAGTTTCCCAGAAGGATTTTGGATATTATTGAGCCATAACAGACTGTGATGATCTGTTATGACTGTAAATTTTGTTCCTTCTATCCACGGACGGAATCTTTCTATAGAAAAATAACTGAGAGACATTCGCGTTCTGTAACGGAGTAATTGCGTTCAGAACGTGTAAGTGATCTGCTTACGTAAGAGATAATGTGATCTTCACCATTTAGCTTTGTAATAGAACTCCTCCTAAACCAGTATTTGATGCATCAGCTTCTATCGTGAATGGTTGATTGAAATCAGGTTGAGATAAGATAGGCTCAGATACTAAGATTTGTTTTATTTTGATATAATCTGACTCAGCCTCGGAATTCCAAACTATTGGTTGTTTTTCTTTTCACTTTTAACAGATCATTAATAGGAGACATAAGGGTAGAAAAGATTTTATAAACCTTCTATACCAGCTAACCATGCCAACAAAACGTTTAATTTGTGTGGTTGTTTTAGGTCTTGGATAGTTAGTCATTGCTGAAATTTTTCTGGATCTGTTCTAATAGAATTTGAACCAACAATGTATCCTAGGAATTTTAATTTTTTAAAAACTCACATTTTTGAGATTTATAGTTAAATTTGCATCTTTTAAACGGTCACGAACTGTTTCTAGTAACTTGATGTGTTCAGAAAATGTTGAAGATATAACTATAATATCGTCGAGGTAACAGAAAATATGGGGTTCCAACTCCGGTCCAAAAATAGTATCAACGAGACGTTGTTGTGTTTGTGCAGAGTTTCTTAAACCGAAGGGAACTGTAACGAACCTAAATTGGCCTCTGGAGATTACACTAAAGGCTGTTTTGTCCTTAGACTCTGTAGTTAAAGGTAGCTGCCAAAAGCTATGTCTTAGATCAAGACTAGAAATGTATGTAGCACCTCTTAGCAAATTCAAAATTCGGTCTACATTAGGCATGGGGTAGCTATCGTGGGTAGTTATTTCATTTAGAGCTCTTCCATCAAAACAAACTCTATAGTCACCAGAAGATTTTTAACTAGTAAGATAGGAGAACACCAAGGTGAGGTACATTTTCAATTACACCCAGCTCTAACATTTCATCTAATTTTTCATTCAATATTTTTGACATATATGGAGACATTGGGTATGGACGTTTTCTGATAGGTTTGTGGTCACCAGTGTCAATATTCATATAAATTTTATCAGTGCGACCTATATTTGTATCAGTGCTTGCAATTAAATTGAAGGAATCTATTATTTGTTTTGCTTTAGGTAATTGTGTAGGAAGTAAATCGTCTAACGTGCAAAGTTTATGTTTATCTAAATTTTTTAAAGGAACTTTTTCCACAGGTATAGGTATATTTGTAGATGTGTGAACATCCCAGGAATTATTTTTAAAATTGATAGATAGTTCAAACTTTTTCGCAAAATCTGAACCAAAAATAAATGAGTGAGGTAGTGCAGGAACGACTAAACAAGTAATGAAACAACATGTGTCACCAATGAAAATAGGCAAGTCTAAAGTACCAGAAATATTTTGTGGAGTGCCATCTGCAGTTAGTAATTTATGTGTAGTTAAAGGAAATATATTTAGATTTAAGGTTTTTATTATAGGTATGCCTAGAGATCCTATAACAGAAATGTTACTTCCCGAATCGAAAAGTGCAGTTATATAAATGTCTAATAATTTTACTTTAAGATATGGTCTAGTATCTAAATGTTTTGTAATTAAATTATAAGTTTCTATTGAATGTGTTTTTGATTTATAGAAGTTTCTAACAGTAGTCAACCATTTTGACCAGTTATCATTGTTTTGAGAAATTTTATGTAAGTTAAGGTAATTTTTCTTAGACAAACTTGTTAAGTTATAATTTTTGTTTTTATAACAATGATTTATTTTTGAGGGTAAGGTAGGTTTTGTATAAGGTAAAGTAGGATTTGTACTAGGTAGAGTAGTCATTTGTTTTTTAGAAAAAATAGTGGTAGAGACAATTTTATTTGGTTTAAGATAATTTTGGGTAGCCATAGATATCTCAGTACAGGGTTGGCTATATGTCCTGTACTTTTTTATTCGTTTTTTGAGCAAACGGGACATGTGGATATTTTACATTAGGAATGCCACATCTGTAGCAGAAAATTTTTCTTTTAATATTACAATTAGGATATGTGTGATCTGATTTTAAACAGTTCCAACATTTACTTGTGGTATGTCTATAGGTATTTGAGAAATAACGTGTATTTTGAGTTGAAGGAAAAGTAGGTAAATTTGTATTTATATTTTTATTTATTGTGGTATGTGGTTGTGTTTGAATTTTGGAATCGTATTATATTGTATGGCATTTAATTGAGACGAAGCATTTTGTATTTTAGGTTTATTGTTGTATGTCCAAGTTTTCGGTTTACTTTCTTGAAATTTTGTGTATAAAATTTTGTGGAAAAGAATTTTGTTTTGTAATGAAACAGAGGTAGTTGGTTTAAATGAGTTATTATTAGATATAAGTTGATTTTTATACGAAAAGATTCTTCTAATCTTTTGTAGCTGTAACGAGATCTGAGATAGTATTAATTGTAGGTAGAATTATAGAAAGTGGTGTAATAAAATCAGGTAATAGATTTTGTGAAATAATTTGTATTCTTGTTGATTCTAAAGGTAATTTTTGAAATCTGCGGAATAAATTCTGCATTTTCATTATATAGATAGTCACTGCTTCATTCGTCTTTTGTTGTCTAAGTCTTATTTCGTCCCATAAAATAGTTTCTATGTTAGGAGGTAGAAAATCTTGTTTTAAACGAGTTATTAAGGAGTTCCAATCTGTTACAGAGTGTTTTATTTCCCTATACCAAACAATTGCATCTCCGTCAAACAATTCCATAGCAGACGAAAACAGATCTTGTAGTGAAACATTTCTGGTTTCAGCTAATTCAGATACTCTTTCTAAAAATTCAAAGACTGTGTCTGGTTTACCATTAAACTTTATTGACCAAGAAGAAATTGGAGTAGGATTAGATATATAAGTTACTGTTGGTGGATGAACATTTATTGTGGGGGTAGTATTTGTTAAAGGTACATTAATTTTACCGGTAGTAATTTCATATTTGTCTATTTTTTCATGAAGTTCTGCAACTAACAAAAGTGCAGTTGAATACCTTTCATTTTTAAAAGTTGTTACAATTTCATTATCATTATCAGGAATAGTTAATCGGTTTATTCTGCCACATACATGCGCCAGTCGAGACATAATTCTTTTATAAAGTGAATCTTTAACATCACCATCAAATTCTTCTATTAAATTCGTAATTGAATTTATAGTATTAGTTATTTGCTCACTATCTTGTTCGAAAGTTATAGTATATTGAGATAGTTCTTTATGTGGTGGTGGTTTATTTAATTCAATTCTTAATTGACGAGCCAAAAGTTTTCTTTTATCCTCCATAGTTCTCTTTTTTGAACTAATGGACCTTATGTAAAGTTCATACTCAAGCTCCTCTATTAGTAAATAACCTGCTTTTAAGTATGCTTCCATTTTAGTTTTTATATTTTACAAAAGAATATTTATTTATATTTCAAGGTAAAAATAGGTATAAAAATAAATGTTGGCTTCACGTGACAGTGTATGCAGGAAAAAAACGAGATACGTTGAGCGACACGTGCAACCATGCACGAGAAAAAAGAAAGATACGTTGGGTGTCACGTGTAAACGTACGCAAGAGAAAAAAATGAGACAGGTTTGGCGTCACGTGGAAGCGTGGACATGTGCTGTATAAAATATTAAAGAAACAAAACGCGTTGTATAGAAAATTTAAAGAAAAATATCGTCGGGTTGTGTTATGTCAAAATTTAAAAATTTATATTGGGCGCAACGTGTATGCGTGTGCCTGATATAGAAAAAATATTAGAAATTTGGGTGCCACGTGTAGACGTGGGTGAGAGAAAAATTAAACCTGTTGAGCGTCGCGTGTAAACGTAGCCAGGTATAGAAAAAAAATTTCGTGTGTCAGATATAGAAGAAAAAAATAGGGAGGTTTGGCGTCACGTGGAAGCGTGCGCGGGAGAAAAAATGGAGAGAGAAAAAAAAAATTTAGGTAGTTGGACGCTACGTGTAAACGTGCGCGAGAGAAAGAAAGAAGATAGGTTGGGTGCCACGTGCACCCTACCCTTTTTCCAGGTGTTTTAAAAAGGATAGGCGCACGACAGAGCATAAAAAAATTACACTCTGGCACAGCTAGCATCGACCGTTGAGGTTGCAGAGGCTGCAAGAGACCTAAAATCTCGAAGGGGAGAAAATTTGTGAATTAATAACTGTAAATTAAACGACTGTGAGAAACTATGAAAAGTTATATAGTGTGTTTATTAAATTTTATAAAAATAAATTTTGAACAAAACATAAATATTCTATGAAGTCAGATAAAATGAAAGGATCAGTAAAGATTATGATACATGTTTCTTTTTTTTTTTACTAGTCAAAGTAGGTACATAAGTCTAAGAGAGTTTTTAAATATGTGAATGTAACATATAAAAAGTCAATAAAATATTTAACGTGAACTAAACGTTCAAAATACAAAGAAAAGTATCTTGTGCTTTTAAATGCGTAACGAAATTAATAAATGTACTTTACTACCATAAGTTTCATGAAACGTGTGGCTTACATTTGGACAGTATGCGTCCAGTAAGACTATGTATAAAAAGAATTACTATTTGTGAACACCAGATAAATTATCTGTAAGATTTATATGTTTTACAAGTGTAACATAAAGAGAAAATTTAATATTGTATAAATCAGTTCATTAAATTTTGAGTAGATAAATAGTATTTTAGTTTGTCATACCTGACATGTGCATTGAATAACATATTTTTGTTACCCTGATATTCTTGAACGGAACATCTGTAGAAATCCAAATCACATGTGTAGAAACTGCAGGAGTCCCAAGTAACATCAAAATTAAACAAATGATGAGGTAGAATTCGCTAGCATACAAACAAGTTGAAAAACATTATTCTGTGTTAACTTCATAGATCCATATCAAACCAAAATTTAAGAGAGTAATTAATAAAACTAAAATGTATGTTGCGGTAGCTTAATTTAAATGTACAACGCCATCGTCATCTCATGGTCAAACGACAGCAAAACACATTTGCTTCTTTACGGAGCGTAAGGTGCAAATATAGGAAAACTGAGGGTAGAGAACGACCCTAAAATACAATATGTGAATTAGTTAACACGCAAAAAAGTCAAAAGGAAATTAAAATACATCTGTTAATTTCTTACCATCGGAAAAGCAATCCGGTGGGATTCGCAGCCCATGAAGGGAAGGAAACGCTAGACAAGATAGCTGTAATATTATTTAAATGATTACACATCTTTTATTTAACAAAATAATACATACTTGATACGACCTCATGGTCAATTTTATCACCTTGAACTCAAAAGCGACCTGTTGTGCACAAGTCAAGACAAGAAAATGAAACTTTTGTCAGAACGTTTTGACAGGCAAACAATCTGTCTCAAATATAAGAGCGGAGTATTTAGGATTGTAAGGAAAGAAAACTATAGAGCTCTTCTGCAAAGTAAGTGTGAAATTAAATACCAAGAATACTGGATTGTAGGCAACTTTACAAACAAGTATGAATATTAGAAAAACAAACACGGTACTTTATAAAGTACTATAACCTTCTTATATTCTGAGATTATAATAAATCTATTAAAGTAAAAGTGTATATTAAGGTTCAATGGACTTTTTAAAGTAAAATCTGAGGTTTAAAGGGAGAGATAAATCAAACTGAAACGTGGCGTTTACCATAGGTAAAATGACATGTTTCAAATGCTTCCCTGTGTTTACTAATGCTCACACTGTCTTTAATTAAATATTTTGGTATTTTGGTTGCAAGTTTGATGCGAGGTAAATGATGATTTAAGAATGGTTTTTTTATTAGTTTTATCGACTTTTACAGGTTTGACTCCGATAGTACTGTGAACTGTATTGTAGTATTGTTTTACAGTATCGCTTAAATTTTTTATCCAATTGCAAGAACCGTTCAGGTTAAACAAGCGCCACATTTTTCCCTTTAAAGTTCTAATTACACGTTTCATAATGCATGCTATCTTTCTAGAAAAACCACTATAATGGTTTATGCCATATGTCTGCATTAAGGATTGAAAGTGTTTGTCATAATTTTCTTTACCAAAATCAGACTGCAAATTTCTTAGCGGATTTTGAAATTTATTTAAAATTGTTTTCATTGCAACAGTATCATCAATACCTGTTTTACTTTTAAGTGGTACAGCCCATACGTATTTGGAGAAACAATCAATAACTACTAAAATGTATTTAAATCCTTTGTTTGTTTGCGAATATGGTAACATTTCAATCAAATCGGTCTGAAGAAGATCATTTAAAAGATAAAGATACTCAAGAAAGTTTCGAAAAAAAAGTAAAATGAATTGTTGAAAGATATCGAAAAAGATACTAGGAAATAGAAACAGAATGGAATAACATTAAATCAAGCTTAGACATGGTGGTCGGAGATATTCTGGGGTATACACAAAAAGAAAATAAGAAACCATAGATAACAAAGGGTATCCTGAGTTTAATAGAAGAAATACGAAAATACAAAAATAAATCAGACAAAACAGGAAAACAGAGATACAAAGTCATAGAATGGAAAATTATTCTCAAATGCAGGAAAGCTAAAGAACAATGGATTGATTAAAAGTGCAAAGAGGTACAAACTAAGATGGAAATAGGAAAGACGGATGAAGCATACAAACTAATTAGAATTAATTATAGGGGTATAAATCCGTATAGCAAAAATATAAAGAATGCGGGAGGAAACATCATTATAGAAAATGTAGAGAAAGTGGATAGATGGCAAGAATATATAGGGAATTTATATGCAGGAGAGGAACTAAACTCATTCGAGCAGGAATCAGACATTGAAAATGGGAAATTCAGATATCCTATACTTAAAAATGAGTTTGAATTAGCATTAAAGGGTCTGAAAAATGATAAGGCGACGGGTACAGGTAAGGTACAAGCAGAAACTCAAAAACCCGCTGGACAAGCCGAATCAGAACGTCTCTTCCAACTTGTAAGCTATATGTATGAGGCAGGCGAGATACCCAAAGATTTCAAACGTAACATCATAGTAACTATACCAAAAAAGAAAGGAGCAGATAGATGTGAAAATCTTCGAACAATAAGTTTAACGGCATACGTGTCGAAACTATTAACTAGAATTGTGCAAAGACGAATGGAAAAACGAGCTGAAGAAATACTAGAGACCAATTTGGATTTAGACGAAACAGGGGAACACGAGAGGCTATTTTAACTCTTAGAGTGATAATGGAGAAAACAATACAAAAAAGGGAAAGGGTGTATATAGGGTTTGTAATTTGGAAAAAGCATTCGACAATGAAAAATGAAAAAAAATGATCGAAATACTCAAAAAGATTGGAATGAGTTATAGGGATAGACGAATAGTACATAGCTTATACAAAGATCAAACAACAGTAACAGAATTAGAGCAGGAACGTAGAGAAGTAAACATTGGGAGAGGGGTGAGACAGGGATGTGCCCTATCCCTATTAATTTTTAACTTGTACATTGTAGAGGCATTGAATACTGTCAAATGCAGGAAGACAATTGGAATTACTATACAGGAACAAAAAATTAATATGCTTAGATTTGCAGATGATATAGCGGTATTAGCATCTAGCAAAGAAGAGTTTGAAGCTGCTTTTAATGAAATGGAAACGGTTCTAACAGAGAGATACGGAATGAAAATTAACAAAAATAAAACCAAAGTACTAGTATGCAAAGGAAAGGAAAATAAATCAAAAACAAGGATACAAATAGGTAACAAGAACTTACAATAGGTTAAAGATTTCTGCTACCTAGGAAACCAAATAACAAAAGATGAGAAAAGCACAAAAGATATAAAACAAAGATTAGCACAAGGTCGTGCTACATTTAACAAGAAATTGTGTTCAAAGACAACAAACATAAAAACAAGGAAAAGATTGCTTAAAACATATGTGTGGAAACCTGTTGTGAAACCTGGACAGTAGGAGAAGCGGACAAGAAAAAAGTAAAAGCTTTTGAAATGTGGTGCTACAGATGTATGATGAAGATATCATAGACAGACAAAGTTAAGAACTAAGAGACACTAGAAATGGTAGGGAAAGAAAGAAATACGTGGAAAACGGTAAAAAGTAGGAAAGATAGGAAGATAGGCCACATACCACGGCATGAGGGAGTAGTGCAGAATATATTAGAAGCAAAGATAGGAAAAAAGAGAAGTAGAGATAGACCTAGGTTAGACTATTACATACAGATAGTGAAAGATGTAAGCTGTAGGAACTTTATGGGAATATGTAGGTTAATTCAGAAGAGAAATCAATGGGGGTACGCATCCAATCAGTCCAAGATGGATATACTAATGACGAAAAAAGTAACTGTACTTAAACATGATGATTATTACAAGCAACTGCAAGTATTGTTTAGGCAATATTCTCGAATAATGTGAACCGAGTGAAAGGATTTACTGGAAAACTGTTTATTCGGCAAATGTCTAAGTGTTGGGAGATCTTGGCAGCTACAGGCTGCTTAACCCCCTTCACTCAATCTCAGTAGAATAGGGCATAAAGAGGAACCGAGCTGTATATAGGATGTGTGACAATTTCAGGGAACTGTGTGGACTAGATCAAAATGTAAATAAGTGCAGGTACGTGTCCAACCAATTTCGAGACAGGAAACCTAATGACGAAAAAATAAGTGCAGATAAAATTATAAACAACTACACCTGTTGATTGTGAAATATCTGCAACTAATGTTGACTGGGAATTTTTCTGGGTATAATTGAGTTTTCCAAAGGACTAAACTTCTCAATTGCACCCAGAAAAATTCCCACAGAGGAAATTATTAGCTCTGTAGAATCAGCAATCCGATCTCTACCCCAAGACGATGCCAACCTAATTCGTTTTGAAGCAACAACTCAGTGCAATCGTTCAGCAGTGGCCGAACACCAACATGAAACAGGCCACACCATTAATGTTGACAAGACAACACTAATTGCCAGAATTCTATTTTTTTACAATAGAAAAATCAGAGAATCCATAAAAATCATTAAAAATTCTAACAATTTAAACAAAGACGATAGCTACTATCTTTCTCCCATTTGGGAAACGAACCTCTGTTCACAAAAGCAGAACCGTAACGTTCACTAATCCGTTACACACTCCTCTCTATTCGTGATCACACAAGCATGAAGTTCTCGCCCTATATAAACCACCACTTTCGCTACTTTCACGAGTTATTTTGCCACAAGACACCTTTTGGCTTAAATGGGCTGGTTAGTCTGCTAGTTCAGAAGTAACTTTCCATACTTTTTATACTTTTTACACTTGTGTGTAATTAATATTTTATCATTCTTAATATTATTATTATTATATTATATTTATTTTTCATTTTCTTTTCTGTTCTGATGAAGCCCTTTACAAAAGTGGGCGAAAGGTCAACCTTAAGTTATAAAATGATACGGTCCCAACCCGGAATCATAAATATTTATAATATACCTTGGAAATCTAAGCTCCAAAATAAACAAACTTCATTTTTTATTATTTTATACATTTTCTTAGTTTTCCTTTTAAGTTCTCGTGGATTATGTTTCTACTTCTGCACTCTTTTGGAATATTTATTTGAAAGGTAGAAAATTGAACAGTTCTTAAAAGAAGAAAAATGGAGTTGCGGTTAATCTCAAGGAAGTTTCATAACCGCTCAATGTGTCAACTCAAGCTTACGTGGAAGCTTTCAAGAGTTAGTATAAGCTAATATAATATCAAGCACAGATATATAGGCACAGCATGCATTTTGTGCAGAAAGTTATACTAATTAAAAATTTTAATTCTTTTTACTATGATCCTTAAATGTAGCTGGATGTTAAAAGTACGCTTGGTTGTATAATAATATTGCGTTATCTTTATTGCACAGAGGGTCTTGTTAGAAATTTTCCTAGTGGTTGGTTATCAAAATGTCAGAATGTATATTAATCTGAAAAAATAAATTCATGGTAGCTTTGCAAATGATACAATGCCTTTCAGTATCTTTATTCTAACAGAATTAAAGTTATTTCCTGAAACATAACGTTTATTTTATATATACTTGTATGGGAAAATATTATTTATTGAGATTATAAAGTAAAGTTGTGGCAGTCAGAGTCAGAGAGTACAACATATCTATATAAATTGTATTTAACAACTATCCTTGCATAAATATAAAAAATAAAATGTTTCACAGAACTGATTAAGACAATTTGAGATATTCGATTATTTATTGACTATTGCTGGGGATCTAGCATCAGCAACTAATTAAACTTGACATCTGTTATTTACACATATCCTCCCACCGTCACATTTCTGAATCTCACTCACAGTCAAATGGTTTGGCGCAGTTCTTCGTTATTCTCTATCCCGACTAAATTAATCTTCAGTATCTTGTAACCGTCATTGTCTGTTTATTATTTAATCTGATAAATATACTTCAACTTTTTTCTGTACTCCTCTATACTCCCCTGATCATTTGTTCAGGTACTTTATCGCTGGAAACTGTACCAGTCCAGCTGATTTTAAGCAGTTTGCAATAGCATGATATCTCGAGAGCTACTACCCTTCTACTCCTTCTTCGCCTAATGTGCACATTCACTAACTCCAGTGTTACGCTCCAAACATATAGGAGTGTATCATATATTCTTAGTCTACTATTGAAACAATTAAACGCTGGAACTTAGAATATTTTATTATTCAGCATAGTTTCCTCTGAAATTAATACACCTAATACAGCAATCCTGAAACACTCATAAGAGAAAAGATTCTTTGTGGTTTGCAGACCAGCCCTTCACAGCTTCTTCTACTACCTCCTCGTTACACAAAAATTGATGTCTTTTTAAACTTGTTTCTTTCAATCAAGGGAACAGGTAATAGTACAAGGGGATTAAATAAGAGGAATAAAATATAAATTCCAATAATGCGAATCATAGATCCCGAATTGTATTTATGGCAATGCGCGATTTGTGTGTAGATGCGTTGTGCTGCTAAAACAATACACTTTTCGCTAACATTTCAGGTCTGCTTTCTTAAATGTTCTCTCTAGGGTGGCGGTTTGTTTGATCCTTTCATACAGCCATAATTATCCCACGTATGTTCCAAGAAAATTCAGCAAAAATCTTCCAGAGAATTTTTGAACTCAAAACTCCATGGGCCTTTGGAAACAATGATATTTCCATTCCACTGACTCTTGTTTCGTTTCTGGATCATAAAAATGCACGCCTGTCCGGATCCGTACTAACTAGACAATAGAAAAAATCTGGATCTTCTTCAAAACGAGAACAGATCGACCGTGATGCCTCCATTCCTGTTCGCTTGTGTTTCGCATTCAAGCATTTGACAAAAAAATTTTTTATATCTAAATCGACGTGAACTATACAATTAACGTGCTCATATGAAATTTTTAGTACGTCAGCCATACGCTTCAACCCAATCCGGCAATCCCATAATATTATATCATGAACTGCGTCAATATTTTTAGAAATGGATACCAAAATTTGTCTTACTGGTCGTTTCCCATCTTCAACGGAAAAGATTCCTTTTTTGAATACGCATTCCGAATTTTCAAGTTTGTTTGCCAAGTGTATTAAGCGTATCTTTGTAAATCATCTTACCGTGTAACTTTTTCAAGTGCAGGTGTATAGTGACAGCCCGATAGTTTTCCTTTATCGATTTCACATTTGTATTCGATAGGCTTGTGAGAACAATATTAAGGTGTACATAAACAGAATGGCATTGTATATGACAATCGAGCAGCTTAAATGCACAAAGTCTGAGGATGAAATTTTAAGGAAGGGAGTTTGAAATAGAGAACTAAGTTCGAAAAAGTTGGTAAGTATAGTTACGAAAAAACGATGGTGAATAGCAGCGGAAGCACAGACCGTAGGTCAACCCTTTGACAAGATGGTGGATTTTTTCTAAACTATTCGTGATAAACAGACTAGGAAGCTCACATAAGTAATATTAGCCTCGGGCGAGCATGGGTAAAGGGCATTGGTCCATTAAAAGGTAATGAATGAACTTCACTTTTCCAGCAAAAGCTGGAATTTGAGTAGACGGAACGGGTGACTTAACGTGTCGATAGTGAATAAACAGGTGAATCACTGGCGTTTCTGGATGAGGTTATTTAATTTAAAAACTTAATGAAATTTAATTTTGAGTGCTGTTTGAGTTTTTCTTTTCTGTTTACGCTTGATAAATAAGTACATCTAAACTTGTAATAAAAGTTGTAATTGGTTTGTAGAGCCACGGAATTAATTTTGTCTAAATTCAAGCGTAAAATTATCGTAAAAGGAAGTTTGAACTTTTTAAATAATTAAAAAAAATTGTAAATGTTAGCTTATTTGTAAAGTTGTTGTTTAGTAAAGAGTGAAAAGTCAGTATTTTTTAAATGGATAGTGGAATGGTTTGAAACAAAAGTTGATAGAGGCTGTTTTTCATGTTTTCTTGCTAAAGACATTTCCAAAAAAAATGGGTATAGATCAATCTTGCAAACTAGAACAATGAAATGATAGTATTATTTACGGATTGATGTTTTTTAGGGAGTTCTGGTAATAGCAGCTGGCGAGTTAGATGCTACATTAGGTTTGTCGTCTTTTAGATTAATGTACGTGTTTATATTTTCAAATTTTACTGTATATACAGTTTAAATTTAGATGGATACTAATTTGAAGTTATTTATAATAAAGGTTAAGGTGACCGTTGTGGAAGGATACCCAGGCACCCCAGTGATGCGATCATATTTACGACAGGCCTATATTTTGAAAAATTGTTTTAGTTTGACAGAGAGTTAATGACTGTTTTTAAGGTATGCTAATATGTGAATGATAGGGCGTCGATATTTTAGAACACCAAAAGCAATGAGAGCTATAGGGCATAGCCGCTTCTTAGGGTAGCCAAAATATCAAATGGATTGCTGGGACAAGACGGTTTGCCACCCTTTACTTTTGACAATTAGTAAAGTCTTTCAAGTTAAGGGGTACTTGTATAAAAGTTTTATATTCTGGACATTTTACATTTTATTTTTATTATTTTTTCCATGGTAACCCACTTGTGTGCCATTGTAGTTAGCCGGTGCACTCTTAAAATTGTTACAGAATCCTCTCTTCTTTTAGGCAAACCGAAATTTATAAAAAAAACGCCATTCTTACGCATAACAAATAATATGTTAAAAATGATTTTAGATAATAACGATTATATTCATGACAATCGTCTATATTGTACATATCATACAGACACAGGAACATGTTAATATCAACCTTGTTTCAGAAAAACTTCCTCTAAATGTTAACTAAGAAGAAAGGAATTAAATGAAAAAAAAATATTGAAAAGAATTAAGTTAATGAAACATGCAGATTTTGACGCACAAATTAAATTATACTACATTATTATGAAATATTTTTAATTTTGTTTCTAACCTATTATTGAATTGCCTTTATGGCAAAGGTGGCCATTTAGTACCCAACCTCAACAGTGTTACTGAAAAAGCTTTTGCTGGTACTTCAATAAACTATAAAGCAATAAAACGTTGTAGATTTTGGTTTAAATCGAGCTTTCAATTATTGTCTTCATGGCAAACATGGCATTTATTCCTTTGGGGATGATTTCTATCCACAACCATATTTCCGAAAAAGCGTTTGCGGGTATTTAATAAACTACAAAGTATTGACTTATTTTTGATTTTGGTTTAAACAGAGCATTCGATTACCTTCATGTTTCCAAAAAGACTTTTGCTAGTGTTTTTGTAAACCACATAGCATCTATGATTTTTGTTTAAATCCAGCGTTCAGTTGTCATGGCAAAAATAACATGTACTACTTTAGAGATGAATTCCGTTCCCGAAGTAATAAAGTATTTTTGATTTAAGTTTGAACATAGCATCCGATTACCCACCTTCAAGACAAAAAGGGCCATTTAGTACTTTGGAGATGATTCCCAACCCCAACTACGTTTCCGAAGTGACTTTTACTAGTATTTCCATAAACTTCATAGTAATAGAATATTTGTGATTTTGGGTTGAATACAGCTGTCGAGTACCTTCTTGACAAAATGGAAATTTAATGATCCGGTAATGTTTCACACCCCAACCATGACTCCGAAAAAAGCTTTAACTGGTATTTTAATGAACTACAAGGCAATAGCAATTTTTTATTTTTTTAACAAAGCATTCAGTAGTCTCCATGGCAAAAATAGAAATTCTATACGTTGAGGGTGGTTCCCACACCTAACCACACTTCCAGTAACTACTGCTGGTACTTTAATAAACAACATAACAAAAACTTATTTTTGACTTTAGATTGAAGACAGCATTCGATTATCTTCATATCAAAAATGACCTTTTTACTTAGGGATGCTTTTCACCCCCCAACCGTGTTTCCAAAGAAACTTTTGCTAGTATTTCAATGAACTACATAGTACCAGAGTATTTTTGATTTGGTTTTGAATACAGTGTTCAGTTGCCTTGACGGTATAAATGGAAAAGTATTTTTGATTATAGTTTGAACACAGCAATCAGTTGCCTTCAGAGTAATAATGTCTGTTAATTACGTAGAAGATGATTCCCCCCCCCCCCATTGCCTCTGAACAAAATGTTTCAAAAATCCGAAGTTTCACTTTGTGGTACATACTATCAAAAACATTTTATAAATCTTAATTATGTATGCTAATTATGAAATTTTATGTTAAACCTAGTTATCTTTGTGGTTGAAAATATTTGATTCTTGCTACGTTGTAATAGCGGTTTTCGTATAATTTTCAAGTATAATACAATTAGCAAGTGAGCGATTGGGAAAATAGTTACAATAACTTATAATCAGAATTTAGGAATTATCGTTTTTTTGACTACTGCAATGCAGCAGCTAACTTCACACCCGTATTTTAATACGACTTGTATAAGAAATATCCTATGGCGTAGTGCTGCTTTTATAATAGCACGATAGGAGGGGTTGCATTTTTAAGTTATAACGCGGTAATTGCTGGGTATATTATAAAACCTTTTTTTGTTCTAAATTGAGTTACAACAATTTTTTGGATCAAAATTGCCAAATATTCGCAAAAAGTCATAATTTCTAAACTAAATCATTTAAACAATATGTTCCCAGAGGGATAGTAATCGATTTCTGTAATTGTTATTAATCTCACTAGGAAAAATATAACCCACATTTTAGCGTGTATGCAATTTTTTCATCTATTTTGGTTTCTATGTTTCTGACTCTTGGACTAAATTAATTCGTATGTCGCATACCAGTGTTTTTCGCAAATTGTCCAAAGGTCAAAATCATCATATACCAATAATAGCTCTTTGAATTAGCAACATCTAGAATAATATATATTTTTCACAAAAATTATAATATTGTCTATGTTTGCAAACAATAGCACTAAAGCTTTTAGCACAAAGCAAAAATGCACCATAGAAATCTGAACTCCCGTATAAGCACAGTTCATTTTTATCATTTTATTTACTTTCTTCGTTTCCCTTTTAACTTCTCGTAGATTAAGTTTCCGCTTCTGCACACTTTTGGAATATTTATTAGAAAAGTAGTTCTGTTCTTAAATGAAGAAAAACAGAGTAGCGTTCAAGGGAGTTTAATACCCGTTCTATAAGTCAACTCGAATTTACGTGGAAGCTATCGAGAATTAACTTGTGTTAATATAATTTCTAGCACATATATGTAGGCACAGCACACATTTTGTGCAGAAAGTTACACTGATTAAAAATTTAAGGCCATTTTACTGTAGTCCTAAAATATAGCCGGATGCTAAAAGTACGCTTCATTTTGTAATAATTGTGTTATTTTTATTGCACAGAAGGTTTTACCGTTGCGAGGCTAAAAATTAATTTAAAACTTCAAAGTATAGTTTCGAGAAAACGCTCACATCATGAGTAAAGAGCAACAATTTCAGAAGTGACTAAAATAGAGTTAATGAGTTTTAAATTTTCCTAAAAATTAGTTATCAAAATTTCCAAAAGTATATTAATCTTAGACAGTAAATTCATGACAGCTTTAGCAAATGATACAATGCTTTTCTATACCTCTATCCTAAACAATTAAATATATATCCTGAAATTGAACACTAATATACACTTGTACAAAAAAATACTATTGATTGAGGTTAGTAAGTGAAATCGTGCCGGTAAGATTAAAGGAGTATATCAAATCAATATTAATTTTGTTTATCAACCAATAAACCTTTAATAAAAGTAAAAATAGAACGTTTAACAAAACTGATTAAAACAATTTGAGATATTCGATTGGCTATTGCTATAAAGCCTGTACTAGGCCGCCCCCTATAATAATAGGTAGAAGTATCCGTAACGTTTAAGTTGGTCCGATAGGTAAGGGTCAGCCGGGGAAAGAGTGCGAGAGAGTGCGGCACGTGATAAAAATGCCTGTCAGTTGTTCTAGAACCCAGTTAATTTGTGAACTTTACGTTGCAAATAAATTATACATTTATCCGTAAGAGTGTGGCAGTGATAGTTAATGCTAATGAGGATCAGTTGGACTGTACTTTACAGATAAGTTACAGTTGTAGTATTGTTTCTTTGTTTGTTTTTTTTAATGGCAACGCCGCTGGCCACATGGTAGTTACGGTGCGTGCTGCATTTGTTTTATTTAGCTGTGTTTGTTTCTTTATTTTGTGACATTGGTTACAATTCATTAAACTACATAAATCCATCTACGAGTTATTATTACATATCCACAGGTTGTAACAGGTAAAAACTTAAAGGATCACGAAAATACCACATGAGAGGGTTGCCGCTAGCCTGGGCCAACATTTGCAAGGGCAACCACTCGTTTGCGCACCTCCTGGGATTTCTGAGCTTTCGGAGGGAGCTGGTTCATTTTGGCGCCAACGGGGACGTTTTCTTGTTACACAAATACCTGGAACTGTAAATGTTTCGAGTTGTTTACGTAGAATTTGAAAAGGTTCAGGTACCTAAGGTCATTAGTAAATAATTACAGCTATTGATATTTAGATAACATTGAATGACATCTTTGAAACGAACAGTACATTTAATTACTAATAAGTGTTAACGGTTATTCAACAACCAGATCCATGTTAATTGTATTTACGGACAATAGTTGGTATTAGGGATGTTAATGAGACTGAACTGGAAAAAGTTTAATTCTTAGGTGTTTGGATATTGAGGTATAACATTCCAAGTTGCATTAAGTTTGAGTGGACAATTAAGAGAAATTCATTGGGTTTATTGTGTTAGTTTGGAACATTAATAAATAGAGTAATTTAGAGCTTAAGAGTTAATGATCGCACCTCAAGGTGAAATATGTTTTTGATTGTTGTTGAAATGTAATGTCACATAAGTATAATACGCGTAGTAAAGATCAAAGTAATTTAGAAAAAGCTGATAAAATGGGCGAGCCTGATATCGCAGATGCTTTGAAACAACTAGTTGCAGCTGTTAATAGTATGAATTGTAACAATGCCATCCTAAAGGAATCAATTGAACAAATAAACGTGAATATTGCTGCAAATATTAGCAAATTAAGTTTTGATGTAAATCGTGTTTCTGAATCGGTTAAAGAACAGGTAGAAGCTAGCGATGTTGAATATGTTAGGGATGAAGGTAGGGTGCATGTACACCAACCAGGGACCAGGGGCGTCACGTCCGAGGCTTTTGGGTATCATAATTATATGAGCTTATATAAGGATCTGGGGGTACGAATTTGTGCTTTGTGCCGGAGGGATCTGTGCATCCGGTAACTTTCATTAAAAAACAGGAAACAATATTTTTGGAAGCTGGAGTTCCTGAAAGTAGAAAAGTTCCTTTGACCGTTAGTAATTTACGTAATTCAGCTCAGGATTGAGGTGTATTAAAGGAAGAAAAAGTAAGGGATTTCCAAGAATTTAAAGAGCTATTTTTAAGTCGGTATTGGGAGGTTGACGAAGAGAGGAAACTTTTTCAATAAATTAAATTTGGGTGTTACGAAAGGGGGCCAAGGGCTGATTATTTTTTAAAGTTGGTGAGAGAAGCAAATTTCGTAACTACTCCTCTTGAGGAAGGTGCGCTTATTTCTTTATTAAAAAATCATTTTCCGAGTGAAATTCAACGAGGTATTGTAAATTGCATGCCCAGAACTTTTGATGAAGTAGAAGCTTACTTAAGGGAAATTGATGAAACTTATAATCGGAACCCAAATAATAATAATAACTGTTCCTACACGAATTGGCGTGGTAGAGGGACGAATAGTGAACAAAACGGGAGCACTCGTTACAATTTTAGATCAAATACGTCAAATTCTGGAGGCGGTAATAGTGCCCGCTCTAAAAATAGGGAAAATAATACTAATAGTAATTACAATAATGGCGATAGGGATGAAGGGCGTCGCGAATCTCAAACTGTTAGTAGTCCAGGGGGAAATCGACCGTCGGCTGTGGCCGCGTTATTTAATAAAAACGGGGATGACCTTTTACTAGAAGACAAAAAGAATATAAAATCAGTTGCGTTGGCACCGACCATTAAAGCGACAGTTGAGACAGTTTTGGTCAAAATATTAGTAGATTCGGGTAGTCAAGTTACCTGCATATCAAAAGATTTTTTATTAAAGATAACGCAAATTAATAGCGATATTTTACGTTTGCCGTTTGCATCAACTATTTTGGTGAGTGCGACGGGCAAGAATTCTATTGTTAAGGATCAATTTTATTTGAATTTTAAATTTAATGATTTCGAATTGGCTTACCCTTGTCTGGTAGTCCCGAATTTAATTCGTGATGTCATCTTCGGAAGCGATTTTTTTGCTGATCATCAAATTAAAATCGATTTTTCAAAAAATTGTTTATCGGGTATTTTTGAAGGAAGAGCGATAAGCGTAGGGTTTAGTATGGAGCCAAAACCTGATGGTTGGTTGACTGTTTGTCAAGTGTCGGAAGAGAAAGGTGAGGAAATTCAATTAAAAAAGGAGATAGTGCCGTGTAAGGTGTCTGAGATTAAAGAGGTAGTGGATCGCGCAGAAAACTTTTCTCAAGAAGAAAAAAATAAATTGTACGAGCTGCTGTTGTCACATAGGTCGATATTTTCGAACCAACCAGAACGAACGAATGTTTACTTTCATGAAATTGAGTTGTGGGATGAGTCTCCATTTTTTATCAGATCATACCCAATTCCGTATGCATATAAAGACGAGGTTAGGCGGCAGATAGAGGAGATGGTGGGGTGGGACGTAATTGAGGCGAAGCAAACTGAATATATCAGTCCGTTGGTAGTAGTTAAAAAAAGGATGGGGCTATAAGGGTTTGTTTGGACGCTCGTTTTTTAAATAAGCGAATGGTGAAAGATCGAGTTATGCCTCCGAATTCTACAAAATTGTGGTATAATTTTTCTAGTGGCCAACGACTGAGTACGCTCGATGTAACGGCGAGTTACTGGCAGATTAAAATTAAACCTGAACACCAAAAAATTACTGGGTTTTTGTACGAGGGGAATACTTACGTTTTTAAGGTTTAACCGTTCGGTAAGTACGTCGGTAGGATCCTTTATAAGAGCATTGGGTATAATTTTAGGACCAGACGTAGAATCATATGTGATTGCGTACGTAGATGATCTCCTTATTTATTCGGAAGGGGCTGAAGTGCATTTGATTCACTTAAGCAAAATATTCGAAAGGTTTGAAGCTGCTGGCATTACTATAAAATTAAAAATCACATTTTGCCAGAAATACAGTTGTGTTCCTTGGGCATATTATCTCCGCTAAAGGGGTGTGTGTTGATCCTGCCCGCGTGGAAGCTATCAATTCATTTCCGGTACCGAGGAATATTAAACATTTACATGGCTTTTTAGGGGTCGTTAATTATGGCGTCGGTTTTGTGAGCAGCTTGCTCATTTAATGGGGCCGTTATTACAGCTTTTGAAAAAAGGAGTTCAATGGCGTTGGGGTTAAGTTCAACAAGAAGCGTTTGAGAAAATTAAGTCTAGGTTTTTATCGATTTCGATGTTGAAGCAGCCGTGTTTTGACCGTGCGTTTTTTATCCAAACAGATGCATCTGATGTGGGGTTAGGTGGTTGTTTATTTCAAATAAATGAGCAAACTTCAGAAAAGGATATCGTAGCATTAACCAGTCGGACTCTGCGTGGCCCTGAAATGGGTTATTGTGTTACAGAAAAAGAGGCATTGGCCGTACTACATTGTTTGCAGCAGTGGCGGGTATTTGTGCTAGGTCGAGAATTAACTGTGATCACCGATCATAAATCTCTATCGTTTTTAATGTCCTGCAGACTATTAAATTCGCGTTTGACTAGGTGGGTGTTGTATTTTCAAGAATACGCTTTTAATGTTAAATATTGTGCTGGGAAGGAGAATGTCCTTGCGGATGCTCTATCGCGTTATCCAATCAAGGGAAAGGAGAAACTTGAAAAATTTGAGAGTGTGCCGACAGAAATTTGTGCAGTAAAGAAGTCGGAACTATGTAAAGGGGTCCAGTTAGGTGTAAAAAATATTGTTGAGGAGCAAGGGAAAGACGAATTCTGTTGTAAAATAATGTCTAGATTATTGAAGGAGGAAGTTCCGAAAAGGTGCGCGGATTGGTTTGTTGTGTATCAGGGAGTTTTATTTAGGCGAGGCTACGAAGGTTCGCCAGAGTTTAAAGTATGTGTGCCTGCTTCCCAAATAAGTATATTGGTTTGGCAAGAACATGTAGATAATGGGCACTTTGGGGCGGAAAAGTGTTTCCAGATGCTGCGTCGTGATTATTATTTTCAGAGGATGAAACATTTCATTTGAAAAATTGTTTCAAGCTGCGATTTGCGCCAGAAAGCAAAGAGTTCAGTTAGAATTTATGGCGAATATCATAGTGTTTTACCTAAAGCGCCCAACGAAATCGTATGTGTTGATCTCATTGGTCCGCTCCCAGTATCAAGGGCGAGGGCGACTTTCTTATTAGTTATTATGGACGCTTTTAGTAAGTTGGTTAGTTTGCACCCTCTTAAACGTGCTAATACAGCTGCGATTCTTCGTTGTTTGGTCAAGAAGTATTTTGTCGAGATTGGTAAACCAGGGGTCATTCTGTCCGATAATGGTAGCCAGTTTACGAGCAAAGAGTGGAAAGAGTCGTTGAATTTATTAGGTGTAAAGGTAACTCACACGTCAGTGTACTTTTCGCAGGGAAACCAGACGGAACGGGTTAATAAAGAAATTGTGCGTATTTTGAGATCATTGTGTTATTCGGCTCATGGGGGGTGGGCTTTGATGCTACATAGAGTAAGGAAATGGATTAATAGGACAGTCCATGACTCGACTGGGTATAGCCCTTGTGAACTACATTTTGGTGGTCATAGTTGTAACTCTAATGTTAAAAACATTATTTTTCCTACAAGTGACATACCGGGTGTTGGTAGGGATAAAATTATAGCTCTAGCTTATAATAAATTAAAGTCTAAGGCTGAAAAACGTAAATTACGTCATCAAAAGATCCATAAAAATTGTATTGATTTTAAGATTGGTGATAAAGTACTGGTTCGTACTCATCCCCAGTCTTCTGCGGAAGACATAGAGATTAAAAAATTCTTTTTGCTTTATTCCGGGCCTGCTACGATTGTGGCTAGGCGCGGGCCAAATTCTTATGAAGTACGGGACGACACTAGGGGTCTCTTGTTGGGTATACAGAATGTTAGGAATTTAAAACCGTATGTTGTACCGTATCAAAATTTAACACAGTAATTATTAAGTATAAGTTCAATTTAATTACAAAAATATGTTTAGCAATTAAGTTTAACTTATAGGGGGGTGATGTACTAGGCCGCCCCTATAATAAGAGGAAGAAGTAGCCGTAAGGGTTAAGTTATTCCGATAGGTAGCAGTGAGTCGAGTTAAGCGTGCGAAAGAGTGCGGCACGTTTATCCTAGCGCGTGTCGAGTGTTGTAGAACTTAGTTTAAATTGTGAACTTTGCGTCGAAATTAAATTATAAAGTGATCCGTAAGAGTGTGGCAATGATAGGATGCAAATGTGGATCAGTTGGATTGTATTTTACAGATAAGTTATAGCGTAGTATTATTTCTTTGTTTGTTTTTTTAATGACAACGCCGCTGGCCGTATTATAATTACGGTATATGCTGCGAATTTCTATTTAGCTGTGTTTGTTTTCTGTGTAGTAATATTGGTTACAAGTCATTAAACTACATAAATCCATCTACGAGTTATTATTAAATATCCACAGATTGTAACAGGTAAAACTAAAAGGATCACGAAATACCGCACGCGAGGGGTTGCCGCTAGACCGGGCCGACATCTCAAGGGCAGCCACTCGCTTTCACGCCTCCTGGAAGGTCTGAGCTTTCTGAGGGAGCTTAGTGCAAAGACAAACCTGGTTGGTCGCGACAATCTGCAAAACTGTTTGGAAACCTAACCCAAAGATAGTGGAAAAAGACTATCTAACACCCACCGGTGATAAGACAGCTGAGTTTCCACTTAAAGCAGGTTGAGTCTACATCACTTTTATCCAGAAATCTACGCGTCAAATATATAAAGTTTGTAATATAGTGAAGATAGTGCTACATAAAGAGTGTGTTAAGAATATATGAAAAGTTTTTGTCGTTTCTTTCAGAAAACATAAGTAGAAATTGGTTAATTAATTTAAATTAAATATTTTATAGTGATATAGAGTTTTTAAGCTGCGTCGAAAAGAAATTCTAATTCTAATCCATAGTCCTAAGGGGACAATTCTAATCGGCTTCTGGACTATTGCTGGTTTACTTATAAAACAATTCTAATCCACATCGAAATACAATTATAACCCACGTCAAAAATACTTATGGTTCTAATCTGCGTCGAAAAGAATATTAATCTGCGTCGAAAAAAATCTAGTTTTAATTCTGGTATAATTATGGGACAATTCTAATGCGCTGCCAATTTATGATCCAAAGTCTGGAATTTCAAGTGGTATTTAAGGGAAGAGATTCAAAGCAGATACAGAGAAATATAGAAAGGCACGAGGTGATTTTGGAACAATGTTCAACATAAGGAGTAGAAAGTAGAGCATTGGTTTCGATTGGAGATAATGACGGGGTGTTGAGCGACAACACGAAACAAATCAGGTCAGATATATCTAGTTATAAGGCACATTTTTTAATCTAAATTTTAAAATTAAATGTATTAATTTTTCACTAATTTGTAAAGAGTCAACAAGGGCATTGAGTACGTTAAAACTTAAGTAATAATCACAAGAAGGTCTCGAACGTTCCAGTTTTTTGTATAGATTATGTTTTTGGTGACTTTATATTAAATTAAAAGTATGTAAAGTTTGGGATAAATAATCCATATGATATTAATTGATTGAAGGGTGTATTTAAAGAATTTCAAAAATTGTAAATATTATTTCCTTTCATTATATGAATGTTGATTGACTTCATTTCATCAATTCAAACAGGTAATCAAAAAGGGGTGAAAGAAAACTGATTATCGAAACGTTGTGCACTCTGTGTAGATTAAAAAGGGCTAGCTGTGGCATAATAATAAAAATAAAAGATTAATTTGAGAGAGGTGGCGTTCAGTTAAAACGTTTATTACACCGAGTACGCGTTATCATATCAATATATATATATATATATATATATATATATATATACCATCCACTACACTAAAGTCAAATGAGGTCAATTTCCGCGTTAAGTTCGTCATCACCTATCCTGCTATTTCCCTAAGTCCAATTGTCTGCTTCAAACCTAACCACCCTACCAGCAAATTCCTTAAGCGCGACTCAGAACGTATTCTGGTTCGCGACTTCCTGGACCTCCCCCAAGTTCCTAGGCCATCTTAGGCCCTCGATAGCCAACTTTCTGTCAACTAACTCCCTATTTGAAATCTCGATGGGGCAATCGAAGATCACGTGTACAGCATCCTTCAATTCCTCTCCGTTCTCGCAACAGTCGTCATTTCCAAGACCGAACCTTCTCAAGTATGCTTTCAACGCTCCATGACCTGTAACGAGCTGCACCATTTTATGATCGAATTTAACCTCAATTCTGTCCCTAGCCCTTATACTTGGAATAAACCCAAGCGTCAATCTATCTGTGGTGGCGTTATTCCACCTTTACTCCCACTGGCTAATCGATCTTTCTCGCAGCTTCCTCTTGATTAACGACTTTGGAATTAATGAATATGACGAACTAAACTCCCCTGTGGCGGCCTCCTTAGCTAACTTGTTGGCCCTATTGTTCCCCTTGTTTCCCTGGTGAGACCTGGCCCAAAAGAACTTCAAATCCCGAAAGCCTAGCGCTAAACGCGTTATCCTTCAGACATCGTTCTGAAGGTAGGTCAAAGTGAGCATATTCTACAGGGCTACTAAAACGGATTTACTATTGCTGATGATGGAGTACCCACTCGCGCCGAAGTGGTTGACGACATACTCTATAGCTTCCCTTAGAGCCACCATTTTACATTGAAAAATGGAGCTCTAATCCGCGAGTTTTGTTTGAAAATGAAATACTTCCCTGTCCTTCTTGTATAAAACAAACGCCGCGCCTGCCTACCCATCGTCCATTCTTGAACCGTCCGTAGAGATCTTAACGCCTCTAGCACTTTCACCCCCTTCAACAAACTGAATTCCCTTAATATCCGCCGTATGCCCTAATTCCGAAATTACAATCTTTCTCTCAGCCTCTCTGTCCGCTAGGCCTAAGCTTTCGATGACGTTCTGTCCACCCCTTGTATTTATAATTCTGCGATCGGTAATTTCTTTTATAACGAACTCGATCGGAAGAATCCTACTTATAACCAGCATCGCCTCCGTAGAGGTGGTCCTGTATGCCCGCACCGCCTTAATCGCTAAATGGATTCTGAAAATGGCTAAATCAATGACTCTTCCTCTAGGAGCAATGACTCTCTGAATGTTTGCCAACTGTCTACCTTCCCTAACCTTACAATCTTCCGCCCAGACCGATGCTGTACAACATCGCCGGCTGAATTGCTCCTATATAGACCGTTTTTAAAGATTCGCCTCTAAATCCCCAATTGATTTTTGCAGCCGCCGTCATCCTATTGGATATTTCGCTTCCCTTAGCCCTAATTTACTGCACATGCGCTTTCCAGTTTAATTTATTGTTGCATTTGACTCCGAAGTAAGTGATAGTTTCCCTAAACGGAATCTTTTCACCGCCTAATTCTAACCTAGGGGGGCGTTCCCCCGGCTTCGTACCAAAATAAAAAGCCTCGGACTTCGCAGTACTACTGCAATGCGGCAGCTAACTTCACACTCGTATTTTAATACGACTTGCGCAAGAAATATCCTATGACGTAGTGCTGCTTTTATAATAATACGACAGGAGGGGTGGCATTTTTAAGTTATAACGCAGTAAATGCTCGATATATTATAGAAACTTTTTTTTGTTCTTTTGTTCTAAATTTATTAATAACTGGAATTGGTTACAACTATTTGTTGGATAAAAAGTGCTAAATATTCGCAAAAAGTCATAATTTGTATAAATAAATCGTTTAAACAATATGTTCCTAGAGGGCTAGTATTCGATTTTCTGTAATTGTTATTTATCTCACTAGAAAAAATGTAACCCACATTTTAGAGTGTATGCAATTTTTTAATCTATTTTGGCTTCTATGTTTCTTACACTTGGACTAAATAAATTCGTATGTCCCACTGGAAATTAAAATTGACCCACACCAGTGTTTTTCGCAAAACCGATGTCCAAAGGTCAATATTATCATATACTAATAATAGTTCTTTCAATTAGCAACATCTAGAATAATATATAATTTTCCCAAAAATTATAATACTGTCTATGTTTGCAAAAAATAACACTCAAGCTTTTAGCACAAAGCAAAAAACCTTAGAAATCTGAACTCCCGTATAAGCAAACTTCATTTTTATCATTTTATTTACTTTCTTAGTTTCCCTTTTAACTTCTCGTAGATTAAGTTTCTGCTTCTGCACACTTTTGGAATATTTATTAGAAAAGTAGTTCTGTGCTTAAATGGAAAAAAAACAGAGTAGCGCTCAAGGGAGTTTAATAACCGTTCTATACGTCAACCCGAATTTACGTGGAAGCTATCGAGAATTAACTTATGTTAATATAATTTCTAGCACATGTATGTAGGCACAGCATACATTTTTGTGCAGAAAGTTACACTGATTACAAATTTAAGACCTTTTTACTGTAATCCTAAAATATAGCCGGATGCTAAAAGTTCGCTTCATTTTGTAATAATTGTGTTATTTTTATTGCACAGAAGGTTTTACCCTTGTGAGGCTAAAAGTTAATTTAAAATATCAAAGTGAGGTTTGGAGAAAACGATTACATCATGGGTAAAGAGCAAAAACTTCATAAGTGACTAAAACAGAGTTAATAAGTTTTAAGCTTCCCTAATAGTCGGTTATCAAAATTTCCGAAAGTATATTTCATCTAAGACACTAAATTCATGGCAGCTTTAGCAAATAGTACAATGCCTTTTTATATTTTTATCCAAAACAATTAAAGATATATCTTGAAATTGAAAAGCTATTATACACTTGTACAGACAAATATTATTGATTGAGGTTAGTAAGTGAAATCGTGGCAGTGAAATCAAGGGAGTATATCAAATCTACGTAAATTTTGTTTATCAACCAATAACCCTTTAATAAAGATAAAAATAAAATGTTTAACAAAACTGATTAAAACAATTTGAGATATTCGATTGGCTATTGCTATAAATCCAGAGTCAGCAACTTAACCAGACTTCACACGCCAGTTATTTATGCCCCCCACCCACCAAATTCTCTCAATCTCATTCACCCTCAAAATTGGCTTGACCCAGTTTTCCATTGTTTTCTATCCCTAGTTACATCAATCTTCAGTGTCTTGTAACTATCATTACCTATATCTTCTTCAATCTGATATATCTTTAAATATATATATATATATATATATATATATATATATTGCTGTGATAAGGGGTTGTTTAAGGGTGCGCGTTATAGTAAAGGTCGTTCGCGAATGAGTAATTAGAATAGTCAGCAGAAAACTACACTTATTTAAGGAGATAATTAAGAAATAGACATAGTTTGTAGATAGTAAGTAGTCAACACCCTGTATATAGAGTAGAGATAGTTATGGGCGACGCAGGTAAACATGGAAATTTAAAGTCGGGTTGCATTAGTTGATTATAGAAAAGCAAGTAATCTATCAAAATACAGCATGTTGATAATAAAACACAGCTGCGGGTAGGTTGTGATTATGGGAAAACGTGGAGCATTACATCAGAAACTGCTGTAAATAAAATTATTTGATTGGTCAGAGACAAGCGACGAGTTCTAGACCAAACCCACGGATGGAGTGGGAATTCGAGATTATATTAGCAAGCACCTTGATAAGAAAGTCAGTTTTGAACTCAATGAAGACTGAAGTGCATTGCCAGTAAACAAAGTATTACGTAATAAGTATAAAAGTGAAAAATAAAATGAGTGCGAATATGAAGATTACAATTACCGTTTAAACGTAAGTACGTTTTTAAAGAATTTATTGTAAACTAAAACATAAAAATAATAGGGTTTCGAGGTCTGAGGGAAATAGACTAGGATTCTGATGTTAAGAAAAAAAATACAGTAATGCAATTTAAATGTCAAAGGGAAAAGAAGAATAATACAATCTTGAAGTACAGGGGTGAAACAAACTACAATTTTAAGTCTGGGGCAAGAATGATAAGTTTGAAGAATTGAAATAAATTGGGGTATATAATTTAATGGTGGTGATCCATAGTGTAATAATTTGAATGGAATCCAGAATTGGGGAAGATCATTTTTATTGGAAGCGTCGATGTGAAAAAGATAAAACCAGGTCAGATTTTTAGTTATAAGATATTTGTTTTTCTATATGAATTTTTATTTTATTTTTAATATTGAATTTGCTAAATATGATATGCTTGTGAAGAAGTCAACAAAAGAGGTTGCATACGCATTGAATGAGTAATAGGAAAATAGGTTTAGAATATTCTACACTTTGTTGGTAAAGATAATAAATTTTCTTTGGTGACTTTGGGTTTTTGAGTACATACTAGAGGGTTGTTAATAAATGAAATTTATAAGAAATGTATTACAAATCATTTCAAAAGCTGTACATAACATATTGGTTTCATTATATAGAATCTAAATTTACTGAATTTTATAATTGCAAATAAATGCTAGCCGAGGTCATAAGATTTAAATAGTACAAAGGCGGAGCCACAAGTTGAATAGGAAAGTGATAACCCGCAAGGCGGTAACGTATCGAATTTTGCCATTGGTAGATAGAGTTGTTTAAAGATAAAGTCCAGTTGATAGTAAGATTAAGAAACAGCTGGAGGAGGAGATAATTACACCTAATCGTGAATATTAAAATGGTGGTCCAATAATTTAGAATTCATAGCAAAATAAATATAACAGCTCAACGTAGAGGCAAGATAATTCTTCGAATATCATAGCAATAAATATAGCGGCCCAACGTTGGGACTAGATAATCCGTCAGTATCATAGCAATATATTGCTGTGGATCGCGGGGGTCAGTCTCTGGAACTCCCCAAGTTCTAACGTTCGACTGTCATAAGATTGCTGTGATCGGACTTATGAGTTTGACATCGCCCGTGTCAACACTGATTTTCAAAGAAACAAAAAAAATTTATAAAAATATTCTTACCCGTTTATTCTGCTGCAACAATCTTCAGCAGCTTCCCTGGCTAGCTCAGCTGTGCCTCTTCTCGAATACCTAAATTTACAATCATTCTTCCTTCCCACTCACACAGCTCAGCTGTGCCTCTTCTCGGATACCTAAATTTACAATCATTCATTCTTCTCACTCACACATCATTCAATAAAATCACCAAATAATACAACAATCATACAATCTTTATTTACCGCTATTTACAAACAATTATTTGCAGATATATACAGTTTGGTACACTAATTACAACTCAATAAGTGATATTTTGTAAAGCCCGTGTTTTAAATTTTTAATTGCAAACCCATTTAATACAATAGGAGTAAATGGGTCCCAAATAATACCCTATACTTATTGCACACTGGAGTATGGTAAGCTCATAATAACTCAGTTTATTCATGTATGCCTCTTACCTTGCATAAAATTACTACAAAACAAATAAACCCATGCACCCTTAACAATCCAATTTAAATTCGTAATGAAATTTAGTAAGCTTTACATACACCTTTTTTTCAATATTTAAAATACCCAAATAATTGTCAAGTACACGTATCTTTTCCAATACGTTAAATAAACATAAATAACCCCCAAAGCTCACACACACATCACAAATAATTCCAACAGTTTATCAAATAACAGCAAATTCAAATGAGTTACCTGGAAAATGCTTCAAGTTTCCATCTCCTTCGATGATGCTCTATCCTCCAGAACCACATAGCTTCGTGACTATGCGCTCTGATCCACCAGATATTTATAGATGATAACCTCGGTATACGCCGAGCTCCGTGCTACCAATTACCATTCCATCCCAGCATCCAAATTCACGTATATTATACTTTTGTTTATTGCTTTATTAGCTTGTCATGGTATTAGTTGGACCTCGGTTAATTTAATTCACTCGGCACTACTTACGTTCATAACTATAAGGCCTCCACTTACCACGTTATAAGTGCTAATACTACTTTTTATGAATTTATAAATTTTCAATACTCACAAGCCTCTACTATAACGTCGGTTGATTATTATACGTAGTCTAAAGCGATGAAAATACAAATAGAGCCCTACTAATTTTCTTAAAGTATTTATACAATTCAAAATGCCACCTCTAGGCCACTCTTCACGCAGAATACTTAATTTAAAATAATACTTCTGCAAATTTTGATATAACCGACTTAAAGCTTCTAGAAATTTACCTCGTGGACGCCCTATATCATCCGAAAAATCGCCTTTACCTGTCGCGTGTTCGTCCGTTGTAAAACTACTTGTTTCAACCGATGATGCTGTTCTGTGTCGTCATAAAACTCCGCCTGTAATATTTTTATCCCTGTCTTATGCATATTTGATGTCGCGTTCCAAATCCCACTCGAGTTATAGAAAATCGATATTGCTGACCGCGTTGCATGACTCCGCGTGGATTGAATACGTGCGTTTTAAAACGAATGCTTTTATACCCGTCTCTATCTGTAGCATATTATTAATCGTGCATCCCATCTGCTCTTTAAGAAACTTTGTTACCTTGTTATTTGAAGCCACTGACGGTCAAAATATATTCTATGAAGCCCGTTTTATTATGCTGATAAATTCGAAGAAGGTAACCTTTCAAACATGCAGGTGTTCTTAATTATTGACCGTTTAAAATAACAATTCTTGGAGTCTATATTTCACGGTATTCGATACAACTGACGTCGTTGTTTGCTACAACAAACATTTTGCCTTGTGATTATTGATTTTCTATACCCCGGTGTGCTTTCTAATGCTATTATACGTTGAATTAAAATAAATTAAATTAATTATGCGTTTCTATTTGTTTTTAAAACTGGTTTTCTTTATGAACCTATTACTTTTCAATCATTAATTATAAAATTTACGTCAATACATGTCCGTTTAAATTAAATAAATGAAATAAATTTTGCGCGAAAATAAATTGTTCCTTTCTGTATACAGGGTGTTTGAACTTGCTTTGCTTACCCCAAATTTAACCCTTTGAATCCATAACAATATATATATATATATATATAAAGTAAGATGTATCTGTAAACAAACTCTTATGAAAATAATAAAAGGCCATTGACAAATACAAATCGGGCTGATAGTTATATAGCCATTAACAAAACATTAGCTTTATTACTTCACAGGGGAGGAAACATCCACTGACCAATGGTTTCGGCTTGTTAGCCTCATCAGAGTGGAATAGTTCCCAAGAACCCTATGAAGTAATCGAAGCTATTATAATGATATAATTTCGAAACAATCACTGTACTATGGCAAAAGTAAATAAAACCGCCATCAGGTGATAAAACACCAACACTACTAAAGTGTGAAAGTACAGAATTGAACCGAAACTACATAATAAATTTTATAAATGACTATAAAAGTACGTCTGGCCTTTGAGATTTGCGGAATGTTACAGCAAAATTTATTTGCTAACGTAACAAACCTTCTCGTGGCGACACCCGGGTTCATGCCCCAAGGCAATTCAAATAAACAAAGACAAGTTATTTGCAGTCCGCAATAAGAAAATTGTATATAAAGTAAGATGTATCTGTAAACAAACTCTTATGAAAATAATAAGAACCATTGACAAATACAAATCGGGCTGGTAGTTATATAGCCATTAATAAAACATTAGCTTTATTACTTCACAGGGGAGGAAACATCCACTGACCAATGGTTTCGGCTTGTTAGCCTCATTAGAGTGGAATAGTTCCCAAGAACCCTATGAAGTAATCGAAGCTATTATAATGATATAATTTCGAAACAAACACTTTTCAAAGATATTGTTTAAGGAGCCTTAGAAAAATTTCCATTTTTAAAAAGAATCTGTACTTCACGTTTTGAAAGGGTGTATTAGATTGAAAAATTTTCTGTAAAAATTAATTTATAAGTTGCGAGATTTTTTTAGAAAGATGCGAAATTTTTTAAAAATGCTCTTTAATAGTAGGTTAAGATCGTTTTTTCTTTGAACGTATATAATTCAGCCAAACTGTACTCAATCATTATGGTTAGGCCCTCCGGTGTGTCTGTTTTTGCTTATATAAAACCATGTCATTTGCATATTCCACAATTTTAATCTTTTTTTTGTCTCTTTTTGATTTTATTTATTGCTTGCAATAATTAAATAAGAGTAGTGATAAAGCAAATTTCTTACGCCTTTACAAACATAGAATCTGCTACCTTTATTATTTATTTTTATTACAGCCATTTATTTCCACAGCGTACTTAAATTTTACTTAGGATGATGGCATCTTCTGGGGTAATAAATTCCGGAGCTAAAATAATCCCTCCCCCATTGGGATCTCCGGGAGGGGATTACTTCGGGGATGTGATCGCGAAGTCTAGAAAAAGAGGCGAGAACATTCTGTGAGTCGAAGCGTGGAATGTCAGAAGTATGATGCAAATAGGTAAGCTAGAAAACTTGAAAATTGAAATGGATAGGTTAGCTGTAGACATGATAGGGATCACCCAAGTTCGGTGGCCAGAGACTGGTGATTTTTGAAACGAAGACTTTAGGGTAATACACACAGGATCAGAGGAAGGAAGTTCGGGTGTGGGTAGCTATGAGAAAAAGGATAGGACACTGTGTAAAAACTACCTACAAAAGAACGAAGGAGTACTCGTGGTTAGATTAGAATCTAAATTGGTGAATACAATAGTAATACTAGCTAATATACATGCCCACCTCTAGCTACAGCGAGGAAGAGGTAGTATCGATCTACAAAGATATTGAAGACATAGTAAGCTATGTAAAAGAACATGAAAATTTAATAATTACGGGAGGTTTTAATACAGTGGTAGGGGAGGATAGGGAAGGAGCGGTAGTAGGTTTATTTGGTTTAGGCATAAGAAACGGTAGGTGAAATAGGTTGGTAAAATATTGCGACAAAAACAATTTTACCATCACAAACATACTCTTTCAACATTATGCTAGAAGAAGATACACGTGGAAGATGCTAGGAGATGTAGGAAGATATGAAATAGATTATAGTCTTGTTAGACAACGCTTTAGAAATCAAGTAGAGATTGTAGAAGCTATGCAAAAGCAAGATATGGACACTGACCACAAAATTGTAATTATTAAGACCGCTCTTAAATTTATAAATTTGAGAAAAGGAAACGAAATAAGACATACTTGTAGAAACTAAAAGATAAATATATCCACACCAGATTTGAAAAAAGTCAAGTGAATTGCTGAAAGATATTGGGAAAGTTTCTGATACTAAGATAGTAAAAACAGAATAGAATAACATTATATCCAGCTTTGACCTGAATTTAATAGAAGAAAGACGAAAATACAGAAACAGACCTGACGAAGCTGGAAAACAGATACAAATTCATCATCATGATTTTGTTTCGACCTTACTTAAGGTCGGTTTGACGCAGCTCTAACTTATTTTCTGTTCTTTGCTAATTTAAAAAAGTTTACATACCCTTCACAACCTAAATTTGTAACAATTTGACTAATATAGCTTGGTCTATGTCTTCCTACTCTATTTTTATTTGGTAGTCCATAATCTAAGACTTTTCTAAATAGTCCCTCATGTCTTAACTGATGCCCTATTATTCTATCTCCCATGACCTTTAATTGTTTCCACATACAGGGTGCTTCACCGATCCTTCCATAAACTTCTTCATTTGTTACTCCATCTGTCCAACTAATCTTTAACATTCTCTTTGTTATCAACCTCTTTGATTGTCCAAGTCTCACTACCGTATAATAGAACGCTCCATACGTACGACTTTAAGAAACTTTTTCTATTATCTAAACTAATACTATTAACTATTAGTAATTCTTTCTTTTTTTAAAAACATTTTTTTAGGTTGAACTATTCTAGCTACTATATCCCTTCTGCTACGTCCGTTCTTTGTAATTATACTACCTAAACAACAAAATGTATCTACCTCCTCTAACTCGGAATTACCTATTTCTAATTTTGGTTTAGAACTAGGCTGTGACTCACTTGTCACTATCTTTGTCTTTCCTGAGTTAATTCTAATGCTCTGTAGTATCTCATCTAAAATATTTAAAAACCTACCTAACACTTTTCTAGACTTTGCTATATCATCCGCAAAACGTAACATGTCTATTTTCTGTCCTTGTACAATAATACTAATCTCTTTTTTCTCTCTAGCTAAGTTTAAAACTTCCTCAATATAAACATTAAAAATCAAGGGAGATAGTATACAGCCCTGTCTAACACCATTTCTAATCTCAGCTTCCTTTTCTATTTCATCAAATCTAATTACTGCTTTGGTTTTTATATAGACTGTAAATAATTTTTCTATCCCTATGAGAGATTTCTGAATTCCTGAACAGAACAATCCAATTAACTCTACCAAATGTTTTTTCTAAATCTATTTTTTTTAACCTTTTTTCGAAAATTACCATAATCATTAGTATTGGTTCTCTAGTCCCTTCGTATTTACCAAAACCATATTGGTTTTCGCCTAAATAATTCTCAGTCCAAGCATCTGCTGTATTTTTATTTATTGTAGTTAGTAATTTAGAAGCGTGGGAAGTTAAGCTAACCGTTCTAAAATTCTCACCCCTATCAGCTCCTGCCTTTTTTAGGATTGGGATAATAATATTTTTTTTGAAATCTATTGGGACCTCACCTGTGCCATATATTACTTTTACTAGTTCACATAATCTGCCTAAAGTTTTCTGACTTGCATATTTTATTAATTCTGCGGGTATATCGTATATCCCCGGCGCTTTTAGTATAGGATCCCTAACAGCTCTATTAAATTCCTCTCTTAATATTGAAAACCCTATTTCTACGTCCTCTTCTTGGTCGTTTTCTAACTCATCCATATCGTCTCCCTTATATAAATCTTCTAAATATCTTATCCTTCTATTTGCTACCTCAGCTTTATGTATTAGATGCTCATTATTCTCGTCTTTAGGACCATTATATTTTTTTCTATCTTCCCCGAAAAACTTTTTAACTGCCCTGTAAGTCTTGTTTGTCTTACCTACCCTAAAATCATCTTGTATTTCCTTACAATTCTGCTCCATCCATTTATTTCTAGTTTTTTTACACTCATGTACTATCTTATTTCTAACTCTATTATATTTTTGTTTACTTTTATTATCCAATTGTCTGAGAGGTTTAAGCTTTTTTCTATTCCTTATTAAATCTAATATCTTCTTTGTTACTCAGGGTTTTCTCGTTTTTGTTTTTTTCTTACTTATAGTTTGTGTTGCTGTATCATTCACAGCCCTTTTCTATATCTTTCCATCTATTTTCTACGTTCCCTCCTATAGCTATCTTTTTGATCTTATTATCTAATACTTGTTTATATTCCTCTTTAACCTCACTATCATTAAGCTTACCTAGATCCCATCCCTCTCTTTTAACCTTTAGCAATTTTTTGAATTTTAGCTTAAACTTCATTTTAGCTAAGTTGTTATTGCTATCTATGTCAGCCCCTGGCTAACTACGACAGTTTTTAACTTGGTTTCTAAATCTTTGTTTAACAAAAATGTAATCTATTAGGTATCTAGTCCTATCACCTGGCGCTTTCCAGGTATATCTTCTTCTAACATGTTGTTCGAATAGGGTGTTTACAGTTACTAATCCATGTTCCTGGCAAAACTCAACTAATCCTTCTCCTCAATATTGCGTCTTCTATACCCAAATTTTCCTACCTTTTTTGCGTCACTACCTTCTTTCACTGACGCATTAAAATTGCCCACAACGATTAAATTCTCATCTCCCTTTACTTTTCTCACTATACTATTTATATCCTCGTACACTTTTTCTACTTCCTCATCCTCATACTGAGTTGTTGGCATGTAAACCTGTACTAGAACAGTGTTTGTGGGTTTCGTACTCAATCTAACCATAATTATTCTATCACTAAATTGTAAGTACTCTTTAACTTTACGTTCTAATGTTTTACCTAACATTATACCTTGCCTGTTCATTAGTTGAAAAGTTGTAATTATTCTATAATTATTTTTCCAAAAGTCATTACTATCTGGCCATCTCATTTCACTAATACATACCTAAAATGTCCAGCTTTCCTTTTCTCATTTCAACTAATAATATCGTTAATTTATCTACTCTAAGTAATGACCTTACATTCAAAGTCCCTATCACTAAATTGAACCGTTCTTTTAAATTCTTACGATGACGAGCCCCAAGTACCCCCTCCAGGAGATCCAAATGAGGGGGTATTTTACCTCCGGACAAGAATTTTACTCGTGAGCTCTCCATCATACATATTTCGTGTTATTGGCCACGCATACCTCTCCAGCAATATATTTTAGCCAGCAAGGCTGCTGCCCCATGCTGAGCCTTTTAATCAGTTTTACGATAAGCAGGCTTGCTATAGTAGTATTCTTTGTCCCCTACTATTGGGAAAACCAATGTACTACCTTGCAAAATAAAAATGTAGTGTAACGTAAGCAAATTTTCTTTGTGAGAATAATTGCAGCGCATTGTTGATTGGTGATAGCTACTGATAAAAAAATGGGTATTATTTTCTCAACAACATTGAAAACCGAAAATTCCTTAGGCAACACCTGCCAGACCACAGTGAATTTTAGCGACCGAATCTGCAGATGCGCTGAGTTTTTAGACCCCGTACTGAGGTTAAAGTCAAAATACAGTCAGAGTTGTATTTTCGAAAACTAAAATTTAGGCATGCATCTCCAATCTATTGCATAATTCTAGTTTTACGTTGGTTTTACAGAGCAAAATTAGAATGTGTTCCTTCAATGCTACCGAAGTTTAGCAAGTTTTTACAAACTTTTCGTAAATCTGCCTTCCGAGCGCTTAAGCTCTAGCTGGGAACTGGGAGATGCTCTGGGTATTTTCGAGTAGCCTTGAAACATGTTAAAGATAATTTTTAATCTGCTACACACTTATGATTTTCAGGAGTTGTTCACTCCTGCACATCCAATTCGAACATATTAACACGTTTCCGACATCTCTCCTTACAATTATTATAAGCAGTAGTTGTATTGCCCTGTTCATTCAGTCTATCCGGCCATCTACTCAAATTGGTAGGTAAGCTAAACAAGCTCAAACAAGACTTAATATAAAAAAACACTGTACATATTAGTTGTAAAATTCAATTATTTGTAGCGTCGTATATACTTCTCCTAGTAAGTAAAACAGGCGACGATATAAATTATGGAAATTCTACATTAAACAACAAAAGACAATTACTGTGTTCAAAAACAACAAGCATAGAAACAAGGAAAAGATTACTGAAAGCATACGTGTGGGGCACAGCACTATACGGCTGTGAAACTTGGATAGTAGGAGAAGTGGACAGGAAAAAAGTAGAAACCTTTGAAATGTGGTGCTGCAAACGTATTATGAAGATATCGTAGACAGACAAACTTAAGAACAAACAAGTTCTACAAATGATAGGGGAAGAAAGAAATATGTGGAAAACAGTAAAGAGTAGAAGAGATAGGATGGCATGAGGGTATAGTGCGGAATATATTACAAGCAGAGATAGAAAAAAAGAGTGGTAGAGCTAGACCTAGGTTACATTATTGCACAGAGATAGTCGAAGATGTAGGATGTGAGAATTTCAGCAAAATGTGTAGGCTAACTCAGAATAGAAATTAGTGGAGATACGCGTCCAGCCTGTTCCAAGACAAAAAACCTAATTGCACTCAAACCTGATGAGTACTAGAAACAAATACAGGTGTTACTTTTCCAATATTTTCAACTAATCTTGATTGTGCTAAAGAGTGTATTAGAAAAATATTAATTCGGCAAGTGTCTAAGTGTTGGGAAATCTTGGCAGCCGCGAGGTTGCTTAACCCCCTTCGTAAAACACTGACTATCGGTGAAACAGGGTATATAATTGTAAAACAATAGAAGGTAACCAAACTGCATCAAACAAGGAAGAACAGCAGCTATGTTCCAAGACAACGAACATAGAAACTAGGACAAAATGTTATAAGCATATATGTGGAGCACAGCACTGTACGTCTATGAAATAGGGATAGCACGAGAAGCATATAAGAAGAGGAAGAAGCCTTTTGGAATGTTATGCTTCATGTGTATGGTGATGATGATATCATGGACGACTAACCTTAATAACAAAGAGGTTATAGTAATGTAGAGGAATAAAGATATCTCTAAAAAAAAAAAAAAACAGGAGACAGAAGAACAGGATACGTTCAAAAGTATTTCAGGGAATAGTGCGGACTATATTACAATCAGATGTAGGAAAAAGAGCGATAGATGTAGACTTAAAGTAGACTATTGCACGCATATAGCGAAAGATACAAACTGTGTAAATTTCAAAGAAATATGTAGATTAGTTCAGAATTGGAAACAATGGAGGTATGCATCTAACCAGTTCCGGAACTGAAGACTTAATGATGATGCTAAATTATAAATCACCCTCTTGTTTTTGGGTTATTCCTATTTCCTTTAAAATTCTAAAGAGTGCATTCTAATCACCATTTTCGTACAGTTTATTACTGTGGTTATTCTTAATCGTAAATAGGTATGCGGGTTTACCTACTATCGTATTTTCTTTTAATATTAACCGTTGTGTTACTTTCCTAGTATGGTTTTTCCCCCTAAATTCTGATCTGATCTGATCTCTCGTTAATCATCCTTTTATTTTCTTTGGTATCTTGATAAATGTAATATATTTTTGATTTTTGAACAATGGTCAGCATCCAAAAGTTCTTAAAATTCTGCATTACTTTTATTCTACTTTCTTTGGAAGCGTCACTAATCTACACTGAGAAAAGTGATTTGGTTGATACAACCAATTCTGTTGTTTTGAACTGTAAAGCATTTGATCAAGTAGTTTTTAGTCGTTCTAAACGAAACTATATTCACTGAACCGCTTGCAGATGGTTAAACTAACATTAAAAATTAGTTGACTTAAATTTGTTTGTTTGAATGCATAATAACAGTTGATTAATAAAAGAACTCAAAAGTGAATTTCATTGAACAACAGTCGTATTTAATACAAACTAATATTGTCAACAAATTTCATATTTTAGTCCAATACTACGTTAATGTTGAAAAAATCCATTTTAGTTAAATGAATGCTGGAAAAAGTGTCAAATGAACACGTTTTGTAACAAATTTAACATTGAAACAAACGTACTACAGCTTGTTGATTTAAATAAACTACGATTGCCAAATCAAACGTCGAGGTTATTTGTTGAACGCAACGGTATTGTACGTCTCCGATGCTACGTATTGGATGTACAGCGCGCGCACATTATATCTTTAATATACTGGTAACCTTCGACTGCGACACGTCAACATGGCGTCAAGCGTTACTTAGCATTGTTTATTGTGTTAGTTTCCATAAAAGTATTTCAACTAACTGTAAAAATACATGGAAGATAAATTTAGTATGCTGTACTATGTTTAAACAAAATCTCTTCGTTTAAAAACACGTAAGTATATTTCTATAAATTAGTCTTATTGCCCATAACTAAATGCCGTTGTTTTTAGCATTCAACTATATAAGCGAACGTCTAACTTCAAAGACCAATGGCAACCTCAAGGAATAAACAAACTTTCAATAATCAGTGTCAGTTTTATAAAATTGAAGTGGAAGCTAAACCGAAAATTATGCAGGATGAACTAGAGTTAATGTAACATTGAAGGTGAGATTTGATTCAATATCCAACTTGATAATGTGACTAAATGAAGTTATTTTAAATTAATATTTTTTAAAATCTGTAAGGGATGAACAAACGTTGATCGCCAAGTTGTATTAAAAAAATTGATTAAAATAACTTCATTAAGCCGGAATCGATCAAGCTGGATATTGAATCAAACTACCTTGGATGTTTAAACTAATTCTATTTCTAAACAATGTACAACGCAACGAAATGATTGATTTGACAGCTAAATGTTTCAATTCAACACAATAAAAGTTTGATTAAACCAAAAATGTTATTACTTGAGCCCTTATTAGCCACTTAGCTTAATAATTATTATATGCTCAACATATGGGTTAGTTAAACCAATGACGCTTTTTGGTTAGTGGAAAAATTTGAATGGTTTGTTTTAATGCTACAAACCCTTTCAAGTATTTGCTTCAATGATTTTTATATGTAAGTGGGATATTCAACGTGTTGATTTAACATAACAGTTTATTTGATAAAAGTATTAAATAATTCAAATCAAACCTACAAGCATTTGAAAGTAACCTATACCTAACATTCAAGTTACATTAATAACGATTTGAGTAAATGCCATAATTATTGTGGTGCAAATTTAGGTTTGTTTGCTTCAAAATCGGTGTTCCAACATTTTATTATGTTCTATTTAATGCATGTAGATCATTGTTTATATACAAACCAAAATTCTAATTGAATCAACTAATTTTCAGTTGAAGCAACAAAATCCTTTTCTCAGTGTACTATTTGCAGAGTAATACGTAAAGCATAATACAATGTACACTGAACAGAAACAACAGGTGCCGGGCTTAGTGGAAGAGTAGGGTTGGGTCGTAGGAGACGAGCGACAGCCCCCGGTGCGCGACTGTAACAAAAGTCGTATTGTGGTAAATACATGAAATAAAATAAATGGAAAAAGAACCTAACAATCATGTAGGTTATTATTCCTCCTACGCAGTAAAGTAATAAAAAAAATATCAGCTTAAGTAATATTTATATAATAAGTCACAGGAGAATAATACAATTAAAGTAATCAAAATATATGGCAATTTTTGGTCACCAAAGGAAAACGTTCTCCCCATGCGCCAAACGGACGTAATTCAAAGTTAAAACTAGTACTAACTATGTACGTATAGGTTTACGCATAAACACATGAAATATTTATTTAGAATATAATGTCCCTATTGGTAATATTTTACCAACACTACTGGAAAGTTGAACCAAGAAGATAACCGCAGATTTAGCAAGTATCACAAAAATGAACGGAATAAAATCTGTTCAAATACAGAGGCCACAGACTAAAATTTGTGGACCAATCCTAGATAGGCAACTCAATTCGTGACGGCGTGCGATAAGACGATTCCCTTGGAGTAGGTTTAATTATATTTACCTCTTAATTTATGAGGCAGCAAAATATACAATTCTCACTGCAGTGACTATAAATAGGCGAAAGCCTGTCGCGTAGACTACAAAGTTAAAATAAAAGCGGTAATATGGGTAGGACTCACCAGGTGGACTTATAAGGTGGCTGCGCTGCACTCATCGATAGGACGGACAGCTGGACCCAGTGAATATCAACTATCTATACGGTGGTGACACATACTTACAGCGTCTCAAACATTACGCCCACGGAAGAACTGAAGAGCAAATATGAACGAATCAAGTAATGCACAAGTAAATTTACAATTTGCAAACTGCAAATTGGATTACCACATGAAAAGATTATCGCTCCAAAGACACTCATAACGTCAATTTCACCATGGGCAAATCCGATAGGAAGACCATGACGAACAAGAAATTTGCATTTGTAGAAACATGAATATTGTTTGTTATATAGCTTTAGCAAAAGAATAAGAATATCCTTTCATTACAAGCAAAGTCTAATTCAACACATTATCAAAACAGGTATGTGTAGAATTCTTAGCAAGCCTTTATCAATTGATAAAGCCAATCAACATTTCGAAGAACTGAATGCAATTACGTAACGTAAGTAAACTAATACAAAGTATATTAATACAGTCTTTTATTAAACAAGATATGGATTACAATCAATTTTAACAAGCTTTCAAATTTGCGGCGAAACTGGTTTGAATAACTAGTTGAAGTACACAATCTCTATAGTAACGTATCATATACGAGGTCGTATTGAATAAAGAGCAACATCTATACAAATAAATACTTGAATAAGTACTCTATAACCAATTACGCCTTTGGTGGCGTCTCCCTGTATAATGTATTTTATATTGTTCTACCCCATATCTACCGCACAGCTGCTTGCAGCTTGCCGGATTTCATTCAATATTTAGATAGTATACTTTCGTTTATTGTATCTTAATTTGAACACATGATAGTTATGGGTGAAATAAATGAAGACCAGTTAGCTGATAGTACCGTCATTAATTGTGTTGGTTCTTACAACATAACCCAATTGGTTACGGAACCGTTACGGATAACTAATAATTCCCAGACACTTGTGGACGTAATTTTTACCAACAAAAGTGAGTTGGTTCTCCATACGGGTGTTATCCATCATGAAATATCTGATTACCGAGCTGTCTTCTGTACTAACAACTTAACTTATGTTCGTCCGCGACCAAAGTTTGTTACTTACAGAAACTTTCGCAACTTTTCTTTTGATGAATTCAATACCGACCTTAAAAATATACAGTGGGATAATATTTTCTATATAAACTCCATTGAACAGAAGATACAATACCTTACCGAAAACTTATCTCATCTCTTTAACCTTCATGCCCCGCTGACTAAATTGAAAGTTACAAAACCATTTTTTCCGTGGTTAACTAACAATATTCGTTGTATGATGAAGACTCGCGACATAGCACTTTCTAAATATAAACGCACCAGGTGCATCACTGATTACAACTACTACAAAAGTTTACGCAACGTAGTAACCGGTGCCATAAGAAGAGAGAAATTTGCTTACTTAGCCTATCGGACAAAACACTGTAACAGTAAAAATCTCTGGTAAGCAATGAATCTATTAAATGTTAAAGGAAAACCAATAATCGAAATACCTCAAGAACTAAAAAATCCTGACGAAGTGAACGATTACTTTTTGTCGGTCTTTACTCCAATAAATAACTGTGCAAAAATTACAAATTACTACATAGCAAATAAGTTTAATCCAAATTCTCAGTTCTCTGATCAATTTTCGTCTATCGAGGAAATTAAAGGGATTGTTGTCAACCTTAAATCAAATGCTATTGGTCAAGATAATGTTTCTGCAAAGATGTTACAATACTGCCTACCAGTCATTGCACCACATATGACACATATAGTCAATTGTTGTTTTGAAAATGGATATTTTCCAGAATCCTGGAAATACTCAGTTGTTAAGCCGTTCTCTAAAGTAAGTAACCCTAAGTCGTTTACTGACTTACGACCAATAAGTATTCTTCCCGCAATGTCAAAAGTTCTAGAGAAAGTCGTATTAAGGCAGCTATACCGATACGTAGTGATGAACAAAATTGTTCCTGATTATTAATCCGGCTTTAGAAGTGGCTTCAGTACCACCACAGCTTTACTCACTATAACCGACAACATAATTCGTGCGCTAGAGATGGGACTAGTTACTTCAATGGTTCAACTAGACTTGTCAAAGGTTTTTGACACTCTTGATCACGACTTATTATGTGCCATCTTAAAATATTATGGTCTTGATAACACCACCTGTAGTTTCTTCAACAGTTGTCTAAAAAACCGATTTCAAAAAGTGGTAATCAAGAACTGCTCTTCCTGTTTTTCAGAGATTACATCTGGTGTACCTCAGGGCTCAGTCTTAGGCCCCATGTTTTACTTAATTTACGTGTCGGATTATCACAGTGCTATAAAACATGTAAATATTAAATGCTTTGCTAATGATACTCAACTATGCTTTTCATACGATCCAGAATTTGTTCATAATGCTTCGAATCGTATCAAAAATGACCTTCAGGGTCTTGTCACATATTCCTCTGATCACAACCTAAAATTAAATATTGGAAAGTGTTACGTCATCGATTTCTCTCCAAACTTAGAAAGGAATCACCAATCAACATGGAAATTATAATTCAAGATCAGCCATTAAAGAATTTGAAGTGCTCAAAAAGTCTAGGCATAATTTTTGATTGCAAACTTTGTTTTGAGAAGCATGTCTCGCTACTGATTAAAAAATCTTACCTTGTTCTTAGACAACTGTATAAAAATAGGCATATTTTCAACTTTGCACTAAAAAGGATACTTTGTGAAACATTAGTTTTACCTGTTTTAAACTATGGCCTTATTATATATTATCTATGTTTGCTCCAGGTCACAAAAAATCGTCTAGAAAGAGTGCAGAACAATTGTTGTAGATTTATCTACGGACTTCGCAAATTTGACAGAGTGTCTGCAAAGATAAATGAGCTTGGTTGGTTGAAAATAGATAACTTGTTTAAATATTACATAAATGCTTTAGTCTATCGAACTTTGTCTATTTCTTCGCCAGCTTATCTTAAAGAAAAGTTAGTACACGGAGGTGACATGCACGAACAAAGTATTCGACATATCCATACGTTAACGATGCCTAAATTTCGTGGTGCTGTGTTTGAAAGATGTTTTTTGTATAATACTGTGAATATATATAATGATGTACCGGCAGATTTAAAAGCACATACGCTAAGATATTTTAAAAAACACTACAAATCCAAACTAGTGCAAGAACAAATTAAACGTACACAACTTGGTCACTAGCTTTACCATACTGTTAACTATTTCTGAATGTAATTGTTGTAGACCAACTTCAAGTCACTTGTGTTTACTTATCCACAATTTCTTTATTGCAAATAATTAGTTAAAATTTGTAAAAATTATAATTAGTTGAGGTTAAGTTTGAGTAGCGTTAGCTAGACTTCGCCTCATGTACTTCTTAACATCGTGTTGTAAATTACAATGCAAATAAAGGCACTATAATAATAATAATATTCAGTGGTACGTCAAGTTGGTATGTGTGTGACTACTACGCCCAAGGTCCCGGGTTCGAATCCCGACACGGTCCGCTTGAAAAATTTTAGGCGAGCATTTTTTACAAAAATACACCTTCGTTCGGATGAGAGGTAAAATGGAGGTCCGGAGTGTGAGTGTTGTCACGCACGTTAAAGATACGTATTTTGCTTGGAACAGCAAGGGTTCGGCAAAATTCCAAATTTTCTAGGTAAAAAAAACTCGCTTCCTAGCCAATGTAGTACCTTCGAGTGGAGCATTGGAAAATCATATGTAAGGTATGTGAAGGGGGTAAGCAGCTTGCGACTACCAAGTTCTCCCAGCATTGAGTGTTTGCCGAAGTAATTGTTTTTCCAATATATCCTTTCGTACAATCAACATTAGTTGAAAATATTTCACAACCAACACTTGGAGCTGTTTATAATAATCATCAGATTTAATTGAACTTATTTTTTCGTCATTAGGTTTCTGTCCTGAAACTGGTTGTACGCGTACCTCCACTTAGAAGGTCTATAGAATACAAAATAGAAGAAACGAGTATGCCGCAGAAGATTCTAAAAAATATCAAGGGTATTATGATCTAATATCAAATATCGCTTCTGACGGGAAGCTAGGTCTAGCATTAATTAACAAGTATTGTGGAAAAATTTTTTGATCGCGATGTTAAAATAAATACGCAAGTATTTATGTAAATTAGTATATCTCATAGAATTCTTGTGTAATAATTAAATAGTTAATCGTCAATCCAATACAACGTACGCAGTTCGTGATAATACGTTGTACTCATGTCTTTGTTGCGTTTCTTAAAAGTGTTAAAATTATTGATAGTAGCAAACCCCTGTAGCGATTCTCAATAGATAAGGGATTCTCAATATTATGTAAATATTTGTGAATAATTAGATTTGTATTAGATCGAATAAAGAACTTTAATCGAAGTACGTTACAATACTATTACAGTATATTAATTATTATGGTAATTTTATATAAAACCTTTTTTATCTTAGATTTTTAACAAGTAAATAATAAAAAAAGCTAAGCTTTCGACAAACCAATATTTGAGTACGTTATTTTATGCTTGAACGTGTTAAGTGTCACTCTCTGCGGAACATGTTTTGCTAACGATGACTACGACGTGAAAGCCTACAGTAAAGTCTTTTAGATCACATACAGGTGAATATTCTAATCACAGTTTTTAGTATTTAAATAAAGTAAGACAAAAGTGGTGTTGTTCTGCTTCATGTTTATTCGTATTTATTTTGTATATTCTGTAAACAGGGAAACATCAATTTATCCCTAATTAAGATCATTCCATATTCTTGCTTTAGTTCTGTTTTGGGCTGTATTGACCTTATTGTAACTAAATTTAAAAAATTGGTTCTTATGGTTTATTATTGCTTACAACAATTGTTATTTCATCGGAACATAACCAAAGTGTTTACACTTGAGAATATAGTTTCAACACCACCTGTATCTAAAGCTCGGGTAAATCTCATAAAACAGATTAACTAGATAATCATCTCTTCACAATAGAGCTCGCCATTAACCCAGTTATGTTTAGCTTTTAACCCTATTAAATCTTCAATAAATTATTCGACAGTCTAAGAGCACCACATCAATAAATAGTAATCTGTAATTTATTCAGATGTTGAGACTGGTGTTGTAAATGCACTTGCAAATTCTATTGATTTGTAAAATTGGCAAGGAAACTAGGTTATGGAAGTCTGCAGCTAACCTGGCTTTAAGGGAAGCGATACGTAAAGTACGAGCATAATTTCAAAGTTTGTCATGTGCACTTCAATGGTAGTGATTTGTTAGCATCCGCCGACAGTGGATGAGATTAATAAATTAACTGAAGGATATACCGCCTTGTTTTTCATAGACAAGTTTTACGTGAGATTTTGTTAAAATTACATACTCTCAGGGTTACTTACACCTTTGTACAAAAAGAAGCAAATCTGAAACGTCTCGACATATGAAATAAAACGTCTTTTTAGTATTTTCATTTTCTTCTAGAAAATACTTAGAAAACTGACTACCATAAGTTTCTTATCAAATCCAACGCAACTGGAGTGAAACAAAACTGAGAAAAGACAGAAATTAACTGGATGATGGATGATAAAACACTTCTTTACCTTTGTATCTAAAGTAGTGATTGAAAAGCCCTCCAAACAGTAGCTCTTAACTGAACCAGTCTGAAATCAAAACCGTTTCATAATGGATTGTATGGCTACAAGTCTGTCAGAATATGATTAAATATTTCTCATTATTAGCATTTTTACAACAAAATACTCTTATTGATAAATTGTCCAATGCAAGTGGAGAAAATATGCTATTAAAGTTGTCTGAGTTATTTATGACGTTAGGTGTCCACCTTCAGTGATTAACTTCAAAACAACGCTCATCTGTTCGTATAATGTTACTTATTGTAAGGTTTTCTTCCAAAATTCAATTCAAATTAACTAAAAAGCATGTTGAAAATTCAAAAACTTGTGAAAATAAGTTAAACTGGCAGGTATCAATTTACCGTTAGAGTATGTAAATGTCGCGGAAATTAATTTTACCGACGAAACTCCTGCTGTACCATGACGTTAAAAGTTTGTGAGGAAGAACACGATTAATAGCTGACACAGCAGCTTTGGCGTCTCTCCCATAAAATTTAGGAAAGTTTACTTATATAAACATTTTTTAATTTAACTTCTGAGTGTTAGAATACAAAGTCAGTCATTTTATGGAAGGTAAAGGGTTAAAGCAATTTAGAATTCTACATCTTAGTCTTCAAAGTAAAGTTATATACCGACAACTACAAGAAACCGCAGATGGCTAGTGCATTTGACGTTTCTTTCAGGCAATTCCCTAGAAGTGGTAGGCAAGTCTTGCCAAGCCATTTATAATATTAGTTTTTAATATCATGCAGCGCCTTCAGAATCTTTTAACACTTTCCTTTCGTACCTTACTGTCCTAACGTACTGCTCTCGCCTCGCTAACATTCCTGTATAACTTTATCCCCCCCTTTAATTCTTCAAGCTTTTGACATTCGTTTTTTTCACATTTTTATCTACAACGTCCAGTTACGTCTTCTTCTTTCACTATCCACCTATCACCTAGAGAGTTTCTTCACAAATCCTTCATTGTTCACTTTTTCTACATTAGCAAACCATTTTAACATGATTCTTTCATAATGATCTGTCAGTGTCATTTTCCAACTACGAGTATAAGCATTCACTAGACTTACAACACATCTCTCTCAAAAATTTCATACCGACTACATTTATTCGCGATTAGCAGACTCCTATACACTGCTATTTTTTTATGTGTTGTCTTTTGATTCTTTGTAATAAACGAGATTTATAAGACTATTTTACTTAAAGCATTTATCCTGCAATTAATTTCATGTTTTTGCTAAACATACTTCTTAGATACACAAAGTTATTTACTTTTTAACCTAATTTAAGCAGAGACCCATTCCTATCAAAAATAAGCACTTTAATTTTTAACAGATTTTCAGAAAATCCATTTCATACATTTAATCTAACATATTTTGCAAATGAATCTCATTTTTCGCCAATGGAATGTCATTATCAGCATCAGTTACATTTTTACATCTTCTGAGATATACTTTTGCATGCTTCAAATATGCATTTATTTATAGGAACATTAAATAACCAAGGCGATTTAACACAGCTTCGTCTAACTCCTTGTTAAATATTAAACTAATTGCCCAAGGACCCATTTTTTGTTTTCTTTATAGAAGTATTTAATTGTATTCAGCAGCCACTCATCCACACACTGAAACTTATAATTTTTTTTCTTTATTTAATTTAATTATGTCCTGACGTTGGGTATCAGTGAGACAAATTAAATTTCTTTAAATGGGGAGTGAGTCAATTAGTGAACAAAACCTCCGTGGACCCACGAGCTTTACTATATTCGCGGCTTAGTCTGGGAATTACCCCAAGGGTGAGCAATGAGTTTGGGCGTGGATATAGGGTGGGCTCGACTACAAACGGGAACAAAAAAAGGAAATGAGCGCCACTGCATCTATATAGACAATAAATAAAACTAAAGTATCCTACAGGAAGACGCAGAAACCTATAGGATATAATGATTATCAAAAAGCATACAAATTAAAATAAGCAATACCTCTGGAAACCTCTTGGACCTCTGCTCCAACTTCTGCGATGTCAGACCTGCAAGAAAATGTCACACAAAAAAAAATATAAGACACTGTTTGTGTCTTACGACAACAAAATATTTCGGTCTTTATAGATTGACTGTCCCGAATTTAAAATCTCAACAACACCTTAGCTATGAAAATATACTCTACTGAAAATTACTTACTCTGTTTCTATTACCTAATACTGTATCAACTTTTTCCTAAGTTCCACATTCAAAATTTTGTTTATCTAATTTGGATATTATTAATTTCGATTAGTGAAATAAAAAGACGAAAGTTTTAAATCAAGGTATAATCTAAATGTAATTCTCTTTTGTTGCAAAAATTATTTATAAAAAATTTGATAATCAATATAAAATAAGTTTCAAAAATCTCTGAATTTGTTTCTCTACATAGAGAGATCTTAACATTTATAAATTCTTTATTACAGTCGGGTTCTTAAACATCCATAAAACAGATCTGTTCTGGCTTACAAAATTTCTCTAACAAACTTATTACACAAAAAGTTCATATGGCTCAAACATTATATGAAATTAAAGAAAGTCAGTTCATCATAAATATGTTAGAAGCAGCATTGATATTCTACTAATCATATAGCATATTGTAGTTAAACATCTTTCAATCAAAAGTAAACTTTATACTTATTTTTCTCAATTAACATGTGCATTACTTACGTGCTTTGAATAACAACTTTAAATTAAATAATCTAAAAGTTGAAAAATTCTTCTTATGTCAAAAATATTTAGTTCTGAACAAAAAGGTATTTGACCTATTAAGTTACTAGGATATAATTCTCTAACTGGTTTTTATATGGGATTTAAGCATAAACATATCTTGCAAAAAAAATTAACATTAACATTCTTTAATAAAAGTTTCCTATAATTTGGAAAACGTTAAATCAAAGCTTTGACCGTAATTAATACGTAAAATTAATTCTCTCAATAAATAGTTTTATAAGTACCTAAATGGTTTTGTTTTAACTGCTTGATGATGATGCCGCAAAACGTTCTAGACCAACCAAAACAACATAACACTCCATCTTATTGAAGTTTAAAAAGGTACGAAGTTGGCATTTACTAGATACAGCATTCTTATATGATCAGCCCTTCAGACAGCTTCAAAACGAGTGATTCCACAATGCATAATTACGTTCCAATAACATTATATGGAATTCTGCTTGGCATACAAACGATTTAAATTTTCAATTCTACCATACTCAAACGTGCTTCCATAAAATTTTACTCTTCAGACGGGCATACTTAAATGTGTCGACTTAAATGTGCACTAACGGACTTCCACCAGCACGTGTTGTTACTGTTTACTCTTCATTGTCCGGGGCGGCATTGCAAGAGCTCTTTTGCAAAGCCCCCGCCACGACAACCTTTACACCATCTCCGATAATAGAGCAATTTTAATGCCCCACTTGAAGCAAAAATTCCGCATCTTAAAACGAAGCGTACTTGCTCGTTGTTGCTTGCAAGATGGCTGCGCTCGCCTTCTTGTCAACCTCTACCTATAGCGTCACCTTACGCGCAGGCGTTGTGTCTAGCAATTGCACAAGTGGGTTTCAGAATGCCTGTAGCTTATGCAACTCAAGTTACGTTCAGGGTATTTGCAGATATCAAAAGCGTAGGAGTCACTATTAAATACTTTGTATAGGTGAAGGTAATGTATAAAGGAAAGAGGTGTTCTTCCTTATAGTAAATTAAACTATTTAACGGTTTCACGCTAAATGACAATTTCGTAAAATAACAACGGCTAGAAATGTTTTTCTTTAGAGATTTTTAATGTAACAAAAGTTTTTGTTACAACACTGCTCTTTTAACAATTTCCACGACATACTATTTGTCATATGCTTTCTCAACGTTCATGAATGCACAATTCGCATGCGGTTTTACTTCCATACATGTCTCAATTACCTGCTGCAAGGCACAAAATATGGAAACATTTTCTACACATACTTGTATTTCCACGTATTTCTTCTTTCAAAATTTTTTGAAACACTGCCAGGAACGTTAAGTAAACAAATCATGTGTAGTTCTTATATTTGTTTCGTCTACCTTTGCCTTAATACCAAGCTACAATCACAGAACTTTTTTTAGTTATTCGATACTTGTGCACATCTGATACATATTTTGCGCAGATTAAACATTTACTCAATAGGCAACATACATCCTTACATCACTCGTGATACTATTCATTCTTGCCACCTTATTATTATTTTTCAAGGCTTTTACAACCGGTTGCCCTTTTTCCTCATCTACACATTACTTATAATTATCCTTTCTATCTTTCCTTTTCTTTCCTTCAAATTTTTATCATACAAATGCTATAAGTATTCTCTCCAGCATTTTCCTATATCTTTTTTCTTCCAAAGCATTTCACTTTACTGATTTTACATACAATACACTTTATTCTGTACTCCTTTCACATATTACATTCATCCCTTAAAAATCATTCCGTGTACTTTATGACTATTTAGCATTCATCTCTTCTTTAGTTGCTTTCACTGTCTTTTTTGCACACATGTGCTTCTGATTATACATATCTGTAGCTTTTGACACTTTCAACGCGTTCCTCTTTTTCTATTGTATGTCTTACTCTACTTTTCAAACAAGTATCTTTATGAATTTTTCTCATAACGACCATACCGCATATTCAATCGATCTGTTCAGTTTCCTCACACTCTCAACCCTGCCAAATTAGTGTCCCAACTGTCGGGGCTACTTTGAAGGCAGTTCCCCGTCTTCCACTACACAAAGGTTAAAAGGTGTTTTATCGATGCACATAGAAACACTTTGAAAGTTTCTGCTACGATAGCAACTTATTTCTGTTATGATGTTGTTAAAGACTTCCACAGCCAAACAATTATAAATGCGTGCTCCGTGAATTCAGACGGTATAATTTTAAATATAAATCAAGTTAACATTTCACTGTGTGCTTTGCGTCATCAGAATGGTGTAGTCTTTTATATCTACTAAATACCAATTTAAGAAGCAATTGAACAACTATATTATATGTATATGAAAATAAAAAATGTTATTCTAGATGTTATATATATATATATATATATATATATATATATAACTCTCAAATTAACCCTATAAAAATCTCTAAAAAAATATTTGAAAATTTAACAGTTAATAAAGAGCTTATTTTACCACCAGCAGACTTCAAACCCATTATATAAAAAATAATATATATATATATATATATATATATATATATATAAAGACAAGTTATTTGCAGTCCGCAATAAGAAAATTGTATATAAAGTAAGATGTATCTGTAAAGAAACTCTTATGAAAATAATAAGAGCCATTGACAAATACAAATCGGGCTGGTAGTTATATAGCCATTAACAAAACATAAGCTTTATTACTTCACAGGGAGGAAACATCCACTGACCAATGGTTTCGGCTTGTTAGCCTCATCAGAGTGGAATAGTTCCCAAGAACCCTATGAAGTAATCGAAGCTATTATAATGATATATTTTCGAAACAATCACTGTACTATGGCAAAAGTAAATAAAACCGCTATCAGGTGATAAAACACCAACACTACTAAAGTGTGGAAGTACAGAATTGAACCGAAACTACATAATAAATTTTATAAATGACTATAAAAGTACATCTGGCCTTTGAGATTTGCGGAATGTTACAGCAAAATTGGTCAGTGAATGTTTCCTCCCCTGAAAGCTACCAGCCCGATTTGTATTTGTCAATAAAGTAAGTAATAAAGTAAGATGTATCTGTAAACAAACTCTTATGAAAATAATAAGAGCCATTGACAAATACAAATCGGGCTGGTAGTTATATAGCCATTAACAAAACATTAGCTTTATTACTTCACAGGGGAGGAAACATCCACTGACCAATGGTTTCGGCTTGTTAGCCTCATTAGAGTGGAATAGTTCCCAAGAACCCTATGAAGTAATCGAAGCTATTATAATGATATAATTTCGAAACAATCACTGTACTATGGCAAAAGTAAATAAAACCGCCATCAGGTGATAAAACACCAACATTACTAAAGTGTGGAAGTACAGAATTGAACCGAAACTACATAATAAATTTTATAACTGACTATAAAAGTACATCTGGCCTTTGAGATTTGCGGAATGTTACAGCAAATTTGGTCAGTGAATGTTTCCTCCCATGAAAGCTACCAGCCCGATTTGTATTTGTCAATAAAGTAAGTAATAAAGTAAGATATATCTGTAAACAAACTCTTATGAAAATAATAAGAGCCATTGACAAATACAAATCGGGCTGGTAGCTTTATTATTTCACAGGGGAGGAAACATTCACTGACCAATTTTGCTGTAACATATATATATATATATATATATATATATATATATATATAAAGTAAGATGTATCTGTAAACAAACTCTTATGAAAATAATAAGAGCCATTGACAAATACAAATCGGGCTGGTAGTTATATAGCCATTAACAAAACATTAGCTTTATTACTTCACAGGGGAGGAAACATCCACTGACCAATGGTTTCGGCTTGTTAGCCTCATCAGAGTGGAATAGTTCCCAAGAACCCTATGAAGTAATCGAATCTATTATAATGATATAATTTCGAAACAATCACTGTACTATGGCAAAAGTAAATAAAACCGCCATCAGGTGATAAAACACCAACATTACTAAAGTGTGGAAGTACAGAATTGAACCGAAACTACATAATAAATTTTATAACTGACTATAAAAGTACATCTGGCCTTTGAGATTTGCGGAATGTTACAGCAAAATTGGTCAGTGAATGTTTCCTCCCCTGAAAGCTACCAGCCCGATTTGTATTTGTCAATAAAGTAAGTAATAAAGTAAGATGTATCTGTAAACAAACTCTTATGAAAATAATAAGAGCCATTGACAAATACAAATCGGGCTGGTAGTTATATAGCCATTAACAAAACATTAGCTTTATTACTTCACAGGGGAGGAAACATCCACTGACCAATGGTTTCGGCTTGTTAGCCTCATCAGAGTGGAATAGTTCCCAAGAACCCTATGAAGTAATCGAATCTATTATAATGATATAATTTCGAAACAATCACTGTACTATGGCAAAAGTAAATAAAACCGCCATCAGGTGATAAAACACCAACACTACTAAAGTGTGGAAGTACAGAATTGAACCGAAACTACATAATAAATTTTATAAATGACTATAAAAGTACATCTGGCCTTTGAGATTTGCGGAATGTTACAGCAAAATTGGTCAGTGAATGTTTCCTCCCATGAAAGCTACCAGCCCGATTTGTATTTGTCAATAAAGTAAGTAATAAAGTAAGATATATCTGTAAACAAACTCTTATGAAAATAATAAGAGCCATTGACAAATACAAATCGGGCTGGTAGCTTTATTATTTCACAGGGGAGGAAACATTCACTGACCAATTTTGCTGTAACATATATATATATATATATATATATATATATATATATATATATATATAAAGTAAGATGTATCTGTAAACAAACTCTTATGAAAATAATAAGAGCCATTGACAAATACAAATCGGGTTGGTAGCTTTATTACTTCACAGGGGAGGAAACATTCACTGACCAATTTTGCTGTAACATTCCGCAAATCTCAAAGGCCAGATGTACTTTTATAGTCATTTATAAAATTTATTATGTAGTTTCGGTTCAATTCTGTACTTCCACACATTAGTAGTGTTGGTGTTTTATCACCTGATGGCGGTTTTATTTACTTTTGCCATAGTACAGTGATTGTTTCGAAATTATATCATTATAATAGATTCGATTACTTCATAGGGTTCTTGGGAACTATTCCACTTTGATGAGGCTAACAAGCCGAAACCATTGGTCAGTGGATGTTTCCTCCCCTATATATATATATATATATATATATATATGTATATATATATATATTGACGTAATTTTGGATCACGAGAGGTCATTAAAACCCTAATTCTAACAATAAATCCCACTAACATAAAATACAATCCGAAAAAAATGGAATTCTCCGTAAATTCATGGTTACGCCTTGTATAACACAAGCGTACCTTTATTCATTGCTGTGCAGTGCAAAAACGCAAATTGCGCGTGTATAAATAATCACCCTGTATGATATAGGCATATTGTAAATAAATAACAAGTAACGAAAATTGGATATGTATACTGTAAGATACCGTAAAATGCATTTGATTTGCTGTAAATAGCATAGAAAAGTACAGCTTTTCGCATTTAGTTTGAGAAACTAAGATCAACGTGTATTAAAAAAACCCCAAAATTAATAAATAATTTGTGTACTGAAGGCAAATATTTCGTATAAAGCGCAAACCCTTTTGCATTAAAAACCAATCAAAATTTAAATTAATTACCCAGTAGATATTGCAATTTATTCTAAACATAGAAATCTCTAGAATATAAAAAAATGAGTCATCGGGATTTAGGAATACGTCAAATTCGTATAAACTTATTATATAAACATTTTTTCTGGGAAGCAACTTAAACATTTGTAAAATCTCTGTAACAACCGATAAGAAAGAATTTATGATGTTCGAATTATCTATTAGAGATAAGCGATACGCAACAATAATAGCATATGACAAAACAAGGACAAAAGCGTGTGTCACGGATACCTACAACAGATAAGAATGTAATGAGTGTCGAAATTGTATACGCTAATTGGGTATTCCGGAAACCCTTACATCATAATGTTCGAGATTAAACTATTAAAATTCTAGAAAAAAAGTAAATTTATATATAAAGAAACGTTTATCAAGAAAGGATACATTTGGAATTCGATTTCATTCATTAGAGCACGAAATGTTATTTTAATTAAAAATCGTGATCCGGTGTTAAGCGAAGATAATAATAGAAATTTGTAGTAAACATATTGTAGTTTGATAGGTACGAGGTTGCAATGAATATTAATTTGGTTTTTAAATCCAAATTACATACAAAAATGAAATTATTATTTACGAAGGAAAGGCAAAATTATAGCACCTCAAACGTAAAAAACGTGATTTTTGACATTAAATTTTTGCGTTTTAAGCAAGTTATTTTACAAACTAGGGGACTTACACCTCTGGGATTTGCTTTATTCAAATTTTCAGGTCAAAATCCAAATGAAACCACCAAACGGTTGTTTTAATTACCGTTCTAATAGTTTCAGTCAGGTTTCATTTAATCCCCGGTGTAGGAATCAGGGCAAAATATTTCGCTAGTCTTATCACGCTAACGAAGTATTTCCAGATATATGTTTATATGAACGTTTTGCCTTGTTTTCAAGTCTACAATCATCTGTTAAAACCTTTTCCTTTCCTCCCGGCCCACCATATATATATATATATATATATATATATATATATATATATTGATGTGATAAGGGGTTGTTTAAAGGTGTATTGTACAGAAAGGGTCGTGCAGAAACCATAAATTACAATAGGACGCAGAAAACTGCATTTATTTAACAGAAAATTAAGTAATTGGGATATTATGTAAATAGTAAGCATTTAACACCCTGTATATTGATCATAATTAGTTTTAAGCGACGCAAATAAACACATCTTACAACAATAGGACGCATATTTAGCATAGAAATAGGTAATTCATACATTAGGTAAATAACAAAGATTCAACACTCGGTATATAGAGCTTTATTAATTTTAAGTAATGCAAGTAAGGATATTTTTCAGTAAAAGTACGCGCTTCCAAGAGAAAAGGATAGTACAGGTAATTAAACACGCATTGAAAAGGGTTCTAATTAGTTATGATATAATACGGAGATAAGAGAGAAAACTTAACGAAGCTTTGTGTAAGCGCGTAGAAACAATCCACATTTTTGATAAGAAAATGCAGTTCAAAAACGCATAAAATAAACATACACGAAAATCAAAATTGAAGTTACATAATGTATTTTTGTATAGTATGGAAAACACGATATCTAAACGAAACAACGTATGGTTTAAATAACGAGGCATCTGTAGCAAACAAGCATTACCCGGAAAACCAAGTATATTACATCAGAAAACCACTTTAAGGTGTAGGATATACAAATACCTTATTGGTTAAGATAGCGACAGACTTGTTGGAAACTCAACCCACATCCAAGTTCAGTTCTATTTAAGCAGGGCAAAGCTGCGCTACTCTGAATCGAAAAGTCACGCGAAATTTTAAATAGTGACAAATAAGTGATACAAATATGAAGATTTCTTTTGCCGCGTAACGGCTTCGAATGTGATGTTAATAATTCAAATGTGTTGATGATAATAATCCCAATCCTAATTCCGAATATGGTATAATAATTTAAATGCATGAATACTTCGAATCTTGGTGAAAATAATTTTAATTGATGGGATGACATTTCAAATGAGTG